>NC_061156.1:13560338-13670338 GCF_022113875.1 Hydra vulgaris | reverse complement strand
ATCAAACATTTCAAACACCCAAAAACCTTAGTCGTTATCAGAATCGATTGAATATCTTCTACGATTAATCTAAAAATAAGAAGAATACAGTTATGAACTAAATAGTTATTAACTATGAAAATGTGAAATAAATATGACACTTTAATTACAAACTCACTTATAGATAGAAACATTTTAAATATTACATAAAATTTATACCATTTTATTGTTTTAAAAATATTACTGACAACTTTAATAATAATAAGTAAAGTTAAAATCTACTAACACATAGAGGTTACATAATAATTTCATATAAATAATAAATAAATAGATTTTTTCACATTTAAACATGACAGACATATTCTCATGAAAATGACATAGCACTACTTGACACTTAAATGACAGACACATGAAAATGACATACCACCACTTTGCTCTCCTTCGTCATTTGCTGATTAATTCTTTCCAAAATATTTACCAATGACTGTTCATTTAGCTTAAAAATATATATATAAAATTTCAAAGAAAATATATAATTATAAAAAGCCACCCAATAATTAATGATTTTTCATATGCGTTCCCTGAGCATTATAGAAGCATTCTGATATTCCTCCTTGGTATCTCTACCTCTTTTATAAAAATTTTTTCATCTGAAAATAAAGTAAAAACAAACAAACAAACATGTAGTTGTGCAGCAGTAAACTGGCTTTGTAAGCAAAAGGATTATACCAACACAGGTTAATACAACATAAAAACTTATTTTAACTTGACAATATAAAATTAGAAAATAAAATTTATGAAACAAAATGTTGTTTACTATTGAACAATAAAGTTTTTTATAAAGCAGATAAAGATTTTAAGTACATCTTTTAGTATTGGTAAATGATAATTCCATTTTCAAAATCTTTTTACTACTAGTAAACACTGCGTGAACACATAAACACCGCCAAAAATAAATTAAATTGCGTTGTTAAAATAAAATAAAAAACTGTTGCCTGTTTTATCATTTTTACTATTATTATTATATATTATTATTTCCTATAGTTGTTGCTTTGCATTGTTTGTTGTTAACTTTAAAAAGAGAATTAAGTAGAAGCTACTTTAAAAATTCAACTTTAAAAATTCAACTTTAAATGAATTTAGATAAAGTGAGATTAGCAACGCTTAATACTACTTAAGTTTTTTAAATAAATAATTTTACAAAATATACTCATGTTATAAGTATATAAAAATATATACTGTGACTTTTTTTTAACTAATTCACTCTTAAAAAGACCACAAAGTTACTTTTATTTGCTTTTTATATTTATCATCATTAACTTTTTTGAACTAATGGAATTTATTAAATTACTGTAAAAGTAGACAGGAACATTGTGGCACTCATAAAATACTAAAAATGAAAAAGATTGTTACATCATATGACAATAATAAATACACCATATTAAAAAAGCTCAAGTTCAGCATGCTAAGCTTTATTGAACTTAAGTGCCAATAATAAATACACCATATTAAAAAAGCTCAAGTTCAGCATGCTAAGCTTTATTGAACTTAAGTGCCAATAATAAATACACCATATTAAAAAAGCTCAAGTTCAGCATGCTAAGCTTTATTGAAGTTTTTTTTTATTGAACTTAAGTGCCAATAAGATCATTGGACTAGAGCCACAAATGAGTCTGGTGAATTTTAAAAAAGGTAAGATTCAATAAATAATAAGTTTCTTTGAAGATTCTGAATACTTGTAAAAAAGAGAATGAAAATAGGTGGTAATGATGCTTTTTTACATTCAACATTTCTAAAATGTCTGTTCACACACCATCTTCATCTATTAGGCTGGCGTAGATGTAAACTTGTGTTACATTGTTTTCTGCTAAAGATAATGAATGCTGGCTTTTTTTGATTCACTTTATTCATTTTTGTCTTGTGTGTTATGCAACTGTGTTTGTATGATAGTACAATTATTCATCTATAATAGCACCAAGTTCTCTATAACTTAAATCAAGACTAAAGTAACCAAATATAATAAACATGAAAAACTTTCATCACCACCACCTCAGTGTTTCAATATGATTTACAAATAATCATGGTCTTGGAAGTAACTTCACAACAGTTAAAATTCAAGTGAGTAAATAAGTCTAGTACATAATCTCCTGGATCTAGGCAGGTATTAAAGATTTATTTCCTTTTGTTCTACTTCATGGTTTCACCTTCTTCTTCAGCTTCTATATCTAATTGAAATCGTTTTTTTTTAAAACCTTTCATAAGAACCAAGGCAATCTAGACTTAAGGCCTATTCATCACACAACTGTGAGCCATGACTGGGAGCCTATTATTTTTACAGATTATCAGCAACTCTGCTATAAAAATATGCTTTGGAATCAAAATATGACTATTATATTAAAATATAATAAAAAGTTAGAATTTTATATTTAAAAAAAAAAAATTAAAAACAAAGAAATTATTTGCATATATTTTAACAACAACAGATACAAATTATTCTTTTCTAAATAAATTTATGATAACTTAAGCACTTTTAATGCAGGTTCTTTATTTAATCTTGGTGTAATTTGTGAACAAAAAATGTTTAAAAATATATAAGCAAGTGTGTTGCAATATTTTTGATTAATTTTAAATAGTAAAATTTAGAAACTAGCAATAAGATGTCACTTAAGAATATACAACAAACTTTATCTTTTATTGAATGGAATAAGACAGAACAAAAAAAAAATGGCATTGGTGGAATTTTAAGACCATCACAACCTAAAGACTTAGTCACCAAACTTTTAATAATAAAGTAATGTTTGATTGAACAAATTGTTTTCATTATATTAATTTCTACATACATAACATTATTAGATAACTCTTTTGCCATTTTTACAATACATTTCAAAAGCCATATCACCAAACTGAATTAGAGTATTAAGACGGCAATCAGGACTACAAATAGGTGCTACTAGTGGATCATCGTGGATTAGTATAATATAATTTAAAAAATTCTTCGTTTATACGATCACCATAACAGATAACAATTTTTACATCACTAGACCATGATTTTATAAATTTTATGCTGGAGATTACTTGTTTAAACCGAAAATTTGAACTTAATTTTGAAATTGGAATCATCTTATACAGAAATTTAGGATTTTTAGACTAACTATAATAATTTTCAACACAGTTTTAGTCAATAATGATGTATCATCTATAGATTTACTGAACAATGTTCCACCATGGTAAAGCATCATTTTTTTGACATTTCTTTGCAGATAGTGAAAAACCTTGTTACTAGCATTGGATAATAACGCGTATCTGCACTACAGATTTTTTAATGGAGAAGGTTAAAAAATATTTTTTTGATTTCAACAGATTTTGGGCTCATTTTAGTATGAGTATTATTCATGTTTTTTGTAATGTCAACAATAGATATTTGGTGTAAAAATTGATAATATCCGATTACAGTAGCCAATGCTAGTTTAGCAGTTTTGCATACTAACTATCCCCTAAGATATACTTCATCAAGAATAATTATACAATCTTTTTGTTTTTTTTCAATGTTTTTAAAAACTATTCTAAGAAACTAGCACATCAATTTTGCAAACTTTTGATGCAATGCATGTCAAAGTACTAACTGATAGCAATTAGAAATCATGTCTTAGTTTATTGTATAAAACACAAGATAGTGAAAAAATTCAAAACTATGTATAATTATATCTAATTCATATATATTTTTTCCAATAAGCTTTGCAGATATAACTGATATTTGTTGTTGAATGTTTTACTTATGATATTCCTTGACATTTAAAATATTTCCCCAAACTTTGACCAAGAATCTACAATATTTATACAATTTTTACACAAACTTTTTATAAAACATTTTACTCCATTATGAAATGGTTACAATTGTGAGGTGAATAGGCCTTCAGCAGAGATCCCCTTGATAAGAATAAATCTCTTAAGGATAAACACCTTTTTTTTATTGCAACATATCAATGTAAAAAGGTTCTAAGCTCTTAGTTTACTAAATCTTGAAACTTATCTCAGATTTTTAAGCTCTAGAGACTTTTTGAAAATCTTCAGCAGCAGAATTTAATTTCTACAAAAATTTAAAGAAAGTTCTTACTCTCTTGTATGGATGGTTTCTTAACAATCCAGAGTAAGTAAATAAGGTGCAAGAAATACGTTTGTGTTTACTCAATTTGTGTTGTAAAGTTTAACTTTCAAGTTTAACTGTTGTAAAGTTTAAACTAAAATTTGAAGATAAAGCATTGAATATATTAAAAACATTTAAAATTTTAAATTATTTGAAATAAATTAGTTTTTTTTTTTTTTTATTAACTATTGTTAAACAACTTGTTGCTTCTTATATAACTTTCAAACTATTTTTGCTATATACTATATTTTTAATATATACTGCATTTTTATTATATTTTGTATTAATATTCCTGTAAATATATATTTTTTACTGATTGATAACTGTATAATAAAATAAACAGAAAAGTAAAAAATTAACCTTTCCACTAATTTGGCCAGTTCTTGCCATTTGAATAATCATATTTTCTACCATTTTAGCCTTTTCAGGTTTAACTAATGCTATACTGTTTACTAAAGATTTAAATAATTGCAAATATAATAACAGGAAATACAATAATTACAATCAATTTACAATACAAAAGAAAGACAACGAACATGAAAGGTTTTTTTCTTTATATATAGATGGGGGAGGAATCTTAGTTACTCTGATAGCTCACCTGTAATTTACTATATATCTATAACTGTGTTCTGTCTAAACCTTTAGCATAATGTATACTCACCTGTAAGTATATGTATGTTAGTGTTCTATTTCTATGTTTGTATTCTGTTTGAACCTCTGGCGCGGTGTTTATTTACCCATTAGTTACTATATGTATGTTAGTTTTCTGTCTGAACCTCTGGCATGGTGTTCGTTCATCCGTAATTTACTTTGTATGTTTGCTTCTGCTTGAATCTCTGATGCAATGTAAGCTCAGTAACTAACTAGCAACTCTAACTATATACCACCGCGTATTTTAATCTCTACATTCGATTAGATGCAGGCTTTCACAGGAAGATGCGTGATTTCACGTCTTTATATGACCACGTAAAAAAAAAATATTTTAACGATTTGACCATGGCACATTTTTAAAATTTAAAAACGTGCTACAAAAACTTACCTAAACTTATCTGAAAAAAAAATTTAAAAAAATAATAAATATTAACGAAAGAGAAAATTAAAAAAAAAATTAGTTAAAGCAAAAACACAAAAAAATAAATATATATATATATAACGCAACTAAAACAAAACTTATCAAAATAAAATGCTCAGTCTATTTAATTTACACATTAAAAAACCTTTTCAATCTTTGTTTCAACATTTTTATATATTTTTTATTTATTTAATATGTTCAAAAGTTAAATATTTCTCATAAAAAATACATAGTTCCATAAATAAAATAAAAAAATATTTTATTAATACTTTTTTTATAAATTAATTAGAAGTGTTTTTTTTTTACTTTATTAAAAGCGTTTCGATAATATAAAAGCATTTAAGATCAAACTTATTAAATTGTAACGGTTTTCTAAAACTTTTTTTTTTAACGAAATTTTGTTTATCTTTTTAAATGCATCAACTTCAATCATTCTTATATTCAAATTCGTTAAAGAGACTTTCGTAGTCAAAGAATGTCATTGTTTATAAAAACAAAACAATTTTTTATTTTTAAATAAGATTTATTTTAGAAATTAACACTTAAACAATTTATATGTTTTAAATTTAAAAAATATATACAACTGTCAATTATATTTAAAAAACAAAACTTTTTTTCAGTAAACTGTTACTTTATTTAAAATCGTTTCGCTAATATAAAAACATTTGATAAGAAGTTTTGATGTAATTAATTTCACTTTTTTAGAATATTTTTTATTTAGCGCATGTCTAAATTGTTTTTTAAATTAGCCGCGGTCAAACCGTCATAGCAAAATGTAACTTGCATGGTCATATAAAGACGTGAAATTGCAAGTCTTCCTGTGAAAGCCTGAGATGTTATGTTTTTTCTAATGCATTTCCAAAATATTCTCATCAATGTTTTAAAGAACTACTTTTAGAGAGCAAAGATTTTGTTAAAGCAAATTGTTAAAAAAATATATTCGTTAGGAAATTCACCCATAAACAATTTGATGTTTTCTCATTTAAAAAATATAAGTTTAAATAAGTATTGATAATATATTTTATACCATTATTAAATTTAAAGATATTTTATAAATACTTTATAAAATTAAAGACTTTAAATGATTTTGCGTTACTTTATAATACGCAACTGATAAAACTTAACTTTTAACAATGTAAATATGCGTACTAAGCAAAGTTACATTTACTTGTGTTACGCTTTTCTGTTAGGCAACAAAATCTCATAAAAAAGCCTGGAGTCGAGTTCTCTTCAAACTTAAATCATTTCCAAAGTAATCCAAGGTATTAAACAAACCTGTATAATAGACAACCATCCCCACCAACTAACAGTTTCAATATAATTTCACAAATATATTTGGTTTTTTAAGTAACCTTCCATCAGTTGAAACTTACTTCATACAAAATTCACCAGACTTGCTTGCTCTTTGTGAGGCTAATTAAGTTCCCTTTTCTGATCTTAGTATTGATTCGCAAAGACTCAATAGTCTCATGCTTGGCTTGGGGGTATACTTCAACCCCATTCGCATTGTTCTTTATTGCTCTCCTACTTTTCAAAACTGCACTCTTTTAGATGTAACTTCTGATCAAATTGAGAATTCAATTTCTCTTTACCCTTCTGTCATAATTGTTGCTATTGATGATTTTGATGCTCATTACACTGAATGGCTCTAACACCACTGTTCCTGCTGGTATTAAAACTTCTGCATTTCTCAATCTTTTACTCAGATAGTATGTGACTATGTAACTCTGTGACTTGTTTTCCAGACAACCCTAATCAATTTACTTCACTCCTAGACTTGTATACTTCTTCTTCTTTCCAAGTCAGGTCACATTCTACTCCATGGTTATCACCTTGTGCAACACCTATATCTAACCATAATCTTTTTTTTTTTATTTTGCTCAAAAGAACAATTCTTTTGAGAACAAACACTTTTTTTTTTCAAATTCTGATTCACTCCCAACAAGGCTGCAAGCAACCACTAAGAAGTTGGGAGTTACTTGTTTGTTTGTTGGCTGGAAAATGGCAACTGTGGTTCCAATTTTTAAAAACTCTATATAGAACAATAATTTAATAAAGAACATTCTCACACCTCCAGCTTTCGTTCGATCATTCCTCTGAGTCTTTGATCAACAAATATCTAAATTCCATCTTGAGTCAAATAACTTACTGTCAAACAATCAATACAGTGTTCAACCTTCTTGTTCAAAAAAAACTCATGAAATTTAATGACTTAAAACAAATCCTTGTCGCCATTATACCTGAGGATTCCAAGTTCAAAAAATGATTGTTCCTCTAATCTAAAAGATTTTTTTATCAATAGTAGTCCGTAAGCATTTTTTATATTATAAACTAATATTGAGCTTGAGCTTGAGCTCCTGGATACCAAAAACTACAAAGAAGTAATCTTTTTGTGACATTCAAATCCGAAGTCCTTTATGGGACTCCGCATCCCTGCTGCTGTGACCGAAAGATTTTATCAAGCATTAAATGGAGGCGGCCAAGCTAGAGTTATTGGTTTTGACATATCTAGGGCTTTTAATAAAATTAGGGGTGCTGGTCTTATCTATAAGCTTACTTCATACGGTGTATCTGGTAAAGTTTTTTAAATTATCAAAAGATTTCTTTTTAACTGCTTTATTAAAGTCATCCTCAAAGACCAACACTCTTTTTTATTTCTAGTAACTTCTGGGTCCTGAAGGTTATATCTTTGGTCCTGTTTTGTTTCTTTTCTACATTAATGATCTTCCTGACAACCTTAAAAAGTGGTTCCATTTGCGATCAACTTGTTTCTCCTGTTTTAAGTCATCTCTTAAAAGAAGTCATCTCTTTTCGATCACTTAAAACAGACAGCCAATCTTGAATCTGATCTAAACTTTGTAACAAATGGGGCTTGCAGAGGCTTGTGAATAACTCCAACTAAAACTCAGTAATTTACTGCAAGCAACCATCCCAAAAAAAAGTCAACTGAGTACACTTTTTTAAGTCTTTTTTGATTATTGTTTACAACTGACCTCTTATGGAAACCACAATTAAAATCGATTGCTAAGTAAGCATCTGCAAAGGTTAATTTCCTTTATCACGATTGCCATTTTCTTACTCTTAACTCCATTCTCTCCATCCATTTCTCTAAGAATACTGCTGGCATTATCAGGGTGGTCTTTCTAATGATACTCTTTCTGTTCTAGACAAGGTCTGAAAATGCATTGTAAATGTAGTTTTGCTATATCTGTCAAGCCTGGGTCAGATAGCTTATTTACTTGAAATGTTATTAGCTCACTAGGTTCAATTATTTCTATAATAGGAGTTGTAAGATTTATCAACATAGTTTTTGATGCTTTTTATTCAGAAGAAATATTTGTTTCTTGAAATAATTTAAATGTCGAAAAAACAAACACTTTAGAATGATCATTAAATTGTTCTCCTAACTATCATACTTTTAAGGAATAAACCACTCAACTCATTAAAAACAAGGGAATAAAAAACTCTTAGGTTTTCTTCTCCTCTAAAAGAGGATCACCCCCCCCCCAGTCCAGATGCAGCACTGGCGCACCCCCTGCTGCGACTATAGCAGGGAGCCCCGCACCATACCAACCCCCCTAGCTTTTCCCCCCGCATTTTAACCATTGGGAACTCTTGTTCATATTCATGTTTTCCTTACTTATACAACCTACAACCTTTTAAATCTTCTGTAAACCCTTTCCTTGTTCTATAACTCTAATCTTTGTTGTCTAGTAATTGCTATATTGCCATTAATAAACCATCGGATTTATATTGACTTGATTACTCATAGACCATTGTCTTATCATTTCATCTTTTAAAAAAATGAAATGAGAAAAAGCTTAGAGTACTTAATCTGGAATAATTATGGAAAAAGCTTGTGGTGACCTTATACAAATGTAGAGAATATTATATTGTTTAGATAAAATTTATTCCTATTCCTTCATAAACTTTTCTCCATTAATTTGTTTAATTTTAACCATTTAATTTTTTTTTTAAACGTTTATTGTATTCTAAAAAACGAGATGTCACTTAAGTCAATTAATGTGCTCTGAAAGAAATAGTTTACCTGATGAGTTCAAAAGCTTCAAAAAAATGGACGCTATTCAATTTAGTTTTATTGTAAAAAATTTGAAGTCAATGATAAATAACTGTGAAGAAAAATTTTATTTTGTTGAAAAAGAGTAACAGCTGTTTTATGAAAACCTGGTGGAATGATTTAAAGTGAGCTTTTAGATCTGAGCACATAGTCAGCGGGCGTCTGACATTGTGGAGCTTCCGAATCAACATGAACAAATAAAGAGACAAACGTGTACACATGCACGTATGCGCATGTATTAAAATAAACAATTTTAATGTTTAGAAATAATACAAAGCAAATAGAAAATAGTAATTAATAATTAAGAGTAACTTAATGTTTCTTTTATGACTGTAATATGTCTATATTAACATAAACTAATGTAAAGACTATTTAGTAGGAGGAATAAAATTTAACAACTCAGGAAGAAGGGGAACCGTAACTCATACTCTAGACATCCTTAGCAAATGATTAGGCTATCCCACTGGATGTGGTTACGGCGCTCAATAATCTAATGACTATGCTGACAATCACGCACATATTCATTAAGAAGCTCCACAATGCACTTCGGATCAGTGCTCGCTGACTGTATGCTTGGATCTAAAATCTCACTTCATAGCACATCATTCCACACCAGTACGAGGCCTTTTATAGATGGTTATAATCTTGGCTTAATAAACTGCAAATTACTGACTTTAGACTGAAATTATTGAAAAATCAATAGACTGGGTGAATAAAAAAAAAGCAATTGCTTTTACTCAGTGTTTTTGGAGTAATTGTTCAGCTTTATGTAAATAAATTTGTACAAAGACAAGCGTGTTTAAATCTTAAACAAACCTTGTTTAAAAAAAATCTACTTTAAAATAAGTTTAGAATTAATTTTAGTTATTGAAACAAATTATTTATCTAGATATTAACAAACTTTTCAGCTTTTTTGTAATTTTGCTATTTTATTCCCATTTCTATGCCTAATTTTGGCTTACAATTATAATATTCTGCTTAGTTTTTTTTTTCTATAAAAATATCTGGTTTGTTTAATAAATAGTGTGTTAACAGTAGAGGTTTTTTAAATTCTAATATGTAATTGTGATGTGCAAAAAGATAATTAATATTATTGCAGATATTCTTGAACATAACACTAATTCATCAACATAACGACATAAAAACCTGATATTTAATCATGATATATATATGTGTGCATGTCACTTTTGCTAAAATTTAGTTAATACCAATGAAAAATATCATTACCTTTAATAACAAATATTTTAATATTAGCAAAATGATTACATAACAATAAGTGCTGCATTAAATTATTATAACAACAAACCTTAATTTAAAAACAAACTGTTCACAAGCATATTATCTTTGCTGTCAAGAACCTTAATATTGCTACAGATTTGCATAGCTCAATGATCTAGCACTTTTGATATTTGTACTTTTGTTTTATATGTTATAGCACAAGGACATTGGATTTTATACACTTTTTCATGTATTTGAAAAATCTTTTTCAATTGTGTCCTAGAAATTATCTTTTGACTTAACACTTATATTGGGAGAATACCATGACTAAAGAAAAATTATGGATTGTAGACAGATTGTATATATTGCATACACAATACCATTTAAAAACAATCTGTCACAAATCCAGTCTTTTATATACATTGCCTTAAAAAATGTTTAAATGTGCCTCATTAATTTAGAAAGATTTTTTACTTTATATTTACATTTTTATTAATATTTTTTGTTGAACATATTACTTTTTATTGAATATTATGATCAATTTTTATTGAACAACAAACAAAAAATTAATCTGAACTGTTAAAACTAAAACAGGCTTTATCTATACAATAATTGTAAATGTTGTTTAAACTGTTGTAAAATGAAAACTTGTTGTAAATTGTTATTTAAACATATTTTAATTGGTATTTAAAGTGTTGTAAAATAAGAGTTTTAGTTGCTAAATAAAGTTTTTACTTAAAAAATTCAAAATAAATTTTTGAACTTATTAATAAAAAAACAAACATTATATAGCTGTTTAAAGCTAAATAAAATTAAAACAGCTTCAAAAATAAAAAAATAATTTGAAAAAAAAATACATTGAAAACCCTCACAAAATCTCACAGTTGTGTAATATAAAGTATTTTTATACAGAAATCAGAATATTAGACCCAAACTAAATAATAATAAAAAAAAAATTTAAAGATAAATTTAAAAAATTACTTACATCTGGCTCGAGCGCCTTGGTCTAATAACTGAGTGAGCATAGCATTTTTCATTTCCAACTCTCTATTTAAATTATATATATATATATATATATATATATATATATATATATATATATATATATATATATATATATATATATATATGATATATAAATAGATATAAAATGTATATATATAGATAGATAGATGATTTCCGACTAATAAATAGATACAAAATCATTCAAGTCTATTTTGAATGTTAATAATATTTTTTTGAATGTTAATAATATTTCTCTCTTTTAAAAAAATATTAACTAAAAATAATAAACTTTTTTAATTAGAGAAAAAGTTGGGCATTGTTTTAAATAATTAATAAATCACTTTTTAAATGTTACATTATTTACAGGCTATTAAATTAAAAATCTTTAGAACTTTTTCATAAAAAAGCAATATTGTTGACAGAAAATTTTTTTAATGATTTTTTGGTATTTACTACAATATAGTTTTTAAATAAGTTATAATGCAATTCATATTACCTTTTCATAGCTTCTTGTTGCTGTTGATCACCATTTGGTACCTATATAATAAATTTAATATAACAATTTAATAAGTTTAGAAAATTCTTTTACGTTAAATTAAACTTAATCCTAAACTTAATTTATAGATCTTAAATCTTTGTTAATTTCTAAGATTTTTATTTGTATATTTATTATACACATTTATTTTTTAAATTTTTGTTTTTTTACTTTTTTTTATGAAATATTAATAAAAGACATATTTAATACTTATATAAAGTCAAAATTTTTTTTATTACATTATATAAATTAAATGTAGTGATTATATTACATGTAGTATTTTTAGAAAAAGAAGAAGAAAAAAAAATGTAAGAAAAGATTGCTGCTCTGTGCCAAACCTTCAGTTGATGTAGCAACACACCTTTATGGCTTTATGGCAGACTATAAGATAGTTGATATATGTACTGAAACTCACAACAGCAGGCTATTTAAGTGTGACATATATATATATATATATATATATATATATATATATATATATATATATATATATATATATATATATATATATATATATATATATAGAGAGAGAGAGAGAGAGAGAGAGAGAGAGATAGAGAGAGAATTAATGAAAAAAAATCTAATCACGAAAAAAAATAGTTTTTTACCAAAATTTTTACGAGACTATAATTTCTAGACCAAATGAGATCAAAGCTGAAAATCATTACATACCACATTTTTCATAGTTTATATTTTCTTGATCTAGCGTACTATTAAAAATTCAAGTTTAATTTTTTGATTGAAATGGTTTTTAAGTTTATGTTTTCCTTCAATTTTTTCATTCAAACTGTTTTGCAATAAAAAGTAAAAGAAAAAAAATTTGGTCAAATAAATCAAATTATATTTATTTAAGTTTAAGTACATGCTTAAATTATTATTTTAGAAAAAAATTTCTTTGAACAGAAGTAAAATAAATTATATTTTTTAATTTAAATTATTAATAATTTAATTTTTGGTTTAATGTTTGCAATAAAATGTTTTTACTTTTAAAACTATTTTCAAGAAACAAAAAATAATTAACAATTCAAAATGTTTACGATTTAAATAAAACTTTCTTCCTCACTTGTACCATGTTCTAAATCTGACATTGTTATTGTAGCTAGATATATGATTAACTTTCAGGAATGATCCTCACTATGCCACTGGGTATTACAGACACTACTCCAATAAAATTATGCTGTTGCAAATTAACTATTGAGCATTAAAATTCTTTTAAATTTTTCCAATTTTTCATTTATTTCAAATTTTAATTGCAAAATTGTTTGAATAAGAGAATTTTAGAAGATTAAATTCTTTTGTACAAATTTTTATTTTATTTTAAAATAAAATAAATAACTTTAAATAAAACTATAAAAAGGTGATTTTTTTTTATAGTTTAAGTTGTGTTAGCATTGGTATGTCGTCTAAACTATCAGATATTGCTAGCCATCTTTTATAGCCAACAAAAATATTTATTTTTACAATACCTTTGTATCAACTGTAAGTTAATCCCAATTATAAGACCTCATCTAACCAAAATATCAACTTAAAAATGTAGTACAACCAAGTAAAAAATAAATTTAAAAAAGCTACAAAGAAGCACAAAGTATATTTGAACTATGTATTAGATTATTAAAACTTGCAATAAAAAAAAATTCTAAATGTTTGTTTGCTTATCTCTATAGTAAAAAAACAAGAGTTAAGTCGGTTATGGGGCCTTACTATACAGCTCTGGTCAAACGGTAACTGACAAACAACAAGCAAACATTCTCAACAAACAGTTAAAAAGCCTCTTCAAATCACTCCTTAGTCCAGTTAGCATTAACAGTCCATTCGCAAAACTTTTCGCAAATCTAACAATAAAATTAGCAACATTTGTATCAACACTAATTAAGTCAAGCAACTTATTAGGGAAGTTAATATTTACATATAGTATAAATAAAATGCAAGGATCTGATAATACATACACTTGTCTTACACAGATGTCTATTAGAGTGATATTATTCAAGCAAGAACTTGACCAAGACGAAGCTCCTATTACATAGCAAATAGCAAACATTATTCTTATATTCAAAAAAAAGGTAAACACTGACCTGGGCAGTTATTGACTTATCAGCCTTATGTGCAAATTACTAGAAAATATAATTAGGTAAGCCATCGAAGCGCACTTGAGGCTAATTTGGCTAAACATTTTAAAATGCAAAATTCTTTACATAAGCCACTTGAATAAAAGCATAACTATACAAGGACTCAATTTAAAATCATTAAATTAATAAAACTTTTTATTTTAATTTAAAAAGGGTTTCACTAAAAAGAGTTTAGAAAAAATTGAAGTTTTTTAGTTATTTAATCCAAGCTAAATTACTTTGAAACTTAATTATTTAAAAATTTGAAACTTTGATACTTTCTAATGTCTATAAAGTAAATAAAACATAAAAAAATTTAGTAGAATTTAAACCCTCAACTAATGCTGATATAACAATTGCACCTCGTAAATGACACAATTTATTAACCTATGTGTTACATTAACATCAAGATATAGAAAAAAGTTAGGATAAAAAGGAATATAGGAAAAGGGAAAATTTTTTTTTTATCCTTGGTCATTTAAGGTGTGCAACGGCACGCATCTCCTGAGAAGGTATATTAGTCGGCATATTGAATCTCTGCTTTAAGTTTGAATCTACATATAATTAAAGCTATAAATATCTTGGAGCGAGTCCAAAGACACACTACTAAAATCATAATATAAAATATTTAAGTTACAAAAATAAACTACACATTTTAAATCTGACCAAGCTTAAAGAAATGTCACCTTGAAGTCTTAATATAGCTTTTTTTTTAAAGTTATATTTAAATTTTAAATATTCAAAATTATATATATATTTTTTTTAAATTAATTTTCATTTTTCAAAATTATATAATTTATAAGTTTTTTAATTAAAAAAAAAACTGATTTAACTATCTTCTTTTTTTTTATCAAAAAGTTAAATTACTTCACAAATTTGGGGGGCGGGGGTGGAGAATTTTTAAAACCAGTATCACCCAAACTATTGCTGGGTACAATACTTTTGCAATCAAGTTATATTATTATAAATAATATATAAGGGGCAATAAAAGCAGCTATATCACAGTGATAAGTGTTAAAGCTCAGAACCAATAGGTTTGAGGTGCTATGCCAGCTTTGGCCATTGGTAAGGAAGTACGTGTGAAATTAGTTAAATTCTCTTTTGCTGTACTCAAAGATAAGAATTTTTAGTCATCTCAAAGCACCTTAATAACTAATAAAAAAAAAATTTCACAGATAAAAAGCGGTGCAACATTCCATTTTCTTTTTTAAAAATTTGTTAAACTTTTTGTCAGTTTTTTTTGTCAATTGTTTTTCTGAAATTTATTTATTATTTACTCAAGCATCTTAACATTTTCAAAAATAATTGTTAAAAGCAATGCTGTATTTGAATTTATTAAACTCTAATGTTTTCTAATATAATTAATGTTTTCTATATATTTAATAGAGAAAATTTATTAAAAAAAAAGATCGCTTTTTTATTTGTTTTAGTGTAAACAAGAATAATATTATCATTATTTTATTGCATATTTTATTTTATTGCATGACTGAAATAATATTTCTCTAAATTTCCAAACATCTTCTTATCAAATTTCTTCACATTTCTAATAGTATATGTATATATATATATATATATATATATATATATATATATATATATATATATATATATATATATATATATATACATACATATATTATACAGTAGAACCCTGTTAACTCGGACTCTGAAGGGGTATATATTTATTGTTCGACCAAGTTGTGTTTGGGGGAAAAAAGTAGAGTGTGACTGATTTAAGATTCTCAATATTTGGATGGGCGGTGCAATTATTAATAACAAATGCTACCTTACGGCCTTCTAATGCAAAGTTTCTGTCGTTTTCCCTAACCCACTCCTCAAATAGTTCATAAGTCATCCAGCTCTTTTTTTGTGCACGGTAACAACATAAAGTGCTTCTAATTCCTTTAAAGAAATGGGGTTTGTTTGGTTTCCCCATAACAAACATTGAAAGTTTTTCTGCACACATGTTAGCTGCAGCAAGCTTAGTTAGTCGTATCTTGCAATTCTTACCTCCATTACATTTCTCACCATTTAAATGCATTCTTTTTTTTGGAAGTGCTTTATAAAACAAACTCATCTGCATTGAATATATCATGCGAGTTATAACGAGACGATATCGTCGGCAAAGTTGTTTCCCTCCAAGGTCATTTCATTAGTAGCATCTTGACTTTCACCTATGAAATATAAAAAAAAGCAACTTTAAAGTCAGTATAAATTTTATTAGCTATAATATTTGGTTTAGGACTTTATGGAGTTTTTTTGCACTTTATCCACTTATTGTTTTTCATTCAGTGCGTCGTAATAAACCAAAAAATGGTAATGACTTTAAACAACTTAAAACAAAAGAATTGGTTTGATAATTTATTGGTTTATGGGCGATAGAGTAGAACTAAGAGTTCCATGCTCATTATTATTTTTTAGACAAATGACTGAAAAAAATGTAAATATCAATGAAAAATTAAAATGATAAAATACCTGATATTGTTTTAAACAACACATTGTTTCTTTTTTTCCATCTATCTAACCATACATTGGATGCTTGAAAGTTATCACAACCAAGTTCTTTTGCAAAATGCAAAGCTTTGACTTAAAAATGGTTCCAGACACACAAATTTTTTGGTGTCGGGTGTTTAAAAGCTACATATAACATGCTTTATCCAAATTCTCATTTAGGGAGACATGCATCCGAACTCTTTTCGCAGAGGTTTTATTTTTTTCGACTTCTGAATATATTCTATTTTTTTATTTTGACCATCCAGACAATGTTTGTTTTGGAATGTCATATTTCCTTTGATATAGATACAGATGATTCTCCTTTGTCGAGTTCTTATAGTATTTTATATTTTTCTGTTAAAGTTCTACTTGATAGCTTTCTTTTAGCAACCTTAGACATTTTAGTAACAAAACCTGATTGAAGTATAACCGAATCGAAAATATCAGTGAAAATGTTTAGTTGGTTAAATTATGCTTGATGCAAAAGTTATTAATTTTTAAACGTTCTAAGTTTTGTATTTTAATTTTTAATGTAATAGTATTGAGTTCAAATTTAGTTTAAATTAATACGGTATATTATATATATATATATATATATATATATATATATATATATATATATATATATATATATATATATATATATATATATATATTCGTTTCATATTAAATTTATTTTATTCCAGTTATACGGTTTAATGATGTCTTATGTTTTTAATTTATATTTATTTAAATTATATACGGCTTATTGAAATACCTCGTTTCAGCTTTTGTTTATATTTAAATTTATGGTCAGGTCAGGTTTATCCTGCTACTGGTAACATGTAACCCAGTACAATCTGCTTCATGTCCTGCTGTCTTGTAGGATATGCCTTTTTAGGCAAAAGCTAAGAGATGCAAACTCCAACATAAAACACCCCCTGCCTTGGGGCTCTTGGTCGAGTAAAGGCTAAAGATGGTGTCTTGATAAAAATACTCATCTTGGGCAGATAATAAATGCATTATTATCTCCAAATGAGGGTACAGCTCTAAAACTCAGTTTTATAGTTCTGAGGCCGGCTGGTAGTCAGGTTTCCTGAACTCTGTGGTAGCTCTCAGAGAGGCTGATTCCATCAACAGCTGAAAAATATCAGAGTACAAACAGTGCCATGTTGCGCATGGATGGTTCGCAAGGCCACCATCCATGGCCACATTGGAGCCCTTTGTTACGGCTTAGGGTTTATTAGTGGAAATGAGGCAATTGCTTGGGCTATAAAACAGTGTACTGAGTACTATCTATGTTTCGAGTCAAGTTCTTTAAAAAATTTAAAAATGAATAAAGTAACAAAAACTATAAAACACAAAAAACCACAGTCATCACCAAGTTCGCTAAACCTATCATTCACCAATATTCCTGGTCTTCGAAGTAACTTTTCTTCTGTTAAGTCTTATCTCTAGCAAAGTTCACCAGACCTACTTGCTCTTTGTGAGACTAATTTGAGTTCAGCTGTCTCATCTTGTGATCTTAGTGTTGATGGTTATCTTCCTTTAATTCGTAAAGACTCCAATAGTCACATGCTTGGCCTAGGCACTTACATTCGTAAGAATTCACCCATTTGTCGGGAAACTAGGTTTGAATACACAGACTACTCTTTTAAGTGCTTTCGTTTAGCACCACTTAACTCTATTACCTTTTTCTTTGTTCTATATCGCTCTCCCTCATCTTAAGACTGCACTCTTCTTGATGTTATTTCTAATTAAATTGGCCAAGCCCTCATTCTTTATCCATCAGCCAATATTGTTGTTGTCAGTGACTTTAATGTTCATCACACTGAATGGCTTGGCTCTAGTATCAGTGACTCAGCAGGCATTAAGGCCCACAACTTTTGTCTTTTTCAATCACTAACTCAAATAGTCAACTTTCCAACTTGCTTTCCAGACAAATCATTTACCTTCTCTACTCGACTTGTGTCTTGTTTCTGATCCTAGTCAGTGCTCAGTTTCTTCACACTCACCCTTAGGTGCTTCTGATCATGGTTTGGTCTCTCTAAAACTATTATCTCATTCTTCTTTACCATCAAAATCCCCTTATCATCGTACATCTTTTAACTACCTTAAAGCTGACTGGGACCCTTTCTGTAATTTTCTTCATGATGGCCCCTGGGTAGAAATCTTTTGTCTCCCTGTTGACAAATGTGCTTTTTACATAACTTCGTGGATTTAGGCTGGCATGGAATCCTTTATTCCTTCTCAACAATTCCAGGTCAAGCCTCACTCTTCTCCATGGTTTTCCTCACATTGTGCTGCTGCAATTGCCAATCGAAACCATTACTTCCATATCTATCAGCAAAACAATTCTCCAGGAAACAGACGTCTGTTTATTACTGCTAGGAACCATTGTAAAAAGGTTTTGTCTAATGCCAAAGCCCGCTATTCTCAGATCATGAAATCTCGTATTTCATCACAAAAATTAGGCTCTCGTGACTTCTGGAGAATCTTTAATATTATCAATAATAAGGGCAAGTCTGTAATTCCACCTCTTTTGTATGATTCAGACTTTGTCACCTCACCTAAAGACAAAGCTGAATTGTTTGTCAAGAAATTTTCATCAATATCATCTCTTGATGCCACTAGTTGCCTGATATAGCCGTCAAACAGGTTGATCCATTGCTCGACATCCGTATCCCTCCAGCTTCTGTATCTAAAGTGATTTCCCGCTTAGACTCTTCTACAGCTTGCAGCCCGGACATTATACCTGTTATAGTCTTGCAGAAGTGTTCTCCGGAGCTGTCGTCTATCCTTTCAAAACTATTCAACAAGTGCTTATCAGAGTCTTGTTTTCCAGCCTGCTGGAAAGCAGCATCTGTTATCCCTATTTTTAAAAATTTTGGAGAGCGATCCGATTCGTCTAACTACCGTCCCATTAGTCTTCTTCCTATCATAAGCAAGGTTTTTGAATCTTTAATTAACAAACAATCTCTCATCTCGAATCTCATAACCTACTTTCTGATCATCAATATGGACTTCGATCTTCTCGTTCTACGGCTGATTTGCTATCAGTAATAACCGATAGGTTTTATCGCGCATTACATAAAGGTGGAGAGGTTAAAGCCATTGCTCTTGACATTTCTAAAGCGCTTGATAAAGTTTGGCATACTGGTCTTCTCCATAAGCTTTCTTCTTACGGTGTATCTGGAAACATCTTTAAGATTATTGAATCCTTCCTTTCCAATTGTAGTATAAAAGTTGTCCTTGATGGACAGCACTCTTCTTCTTATTCTGTAACCTCAGGGGTTCCTCAAGGTTCAATCCTTGGCTCTTTTTTTTTCAGCCAATCTTTATCGCAATATTTTAGATCTTCCTATATTTATGAAAGGTAATGTACTCGATGAGTCTCCTACCCTTCATCTTCTAGGATTAACTCTTACTTCTGATCTTTCTTGGAAACCTTATATCAAATCCGTTGCAAAATTAGCATCTGCTAAAGTTGCTTCTCTTTATCAAGCTCGTCACTTTCTTACTCTGGATTCTATTCTCTATCTCTATAAATCTCAAATCCGGCTTTGCATGGAATATGTTGCCATATCTGGGGCCGATCTTCTAATGATACCCTTTCTCTTTTAGACAAGGTGCAAAAACACATTGTAAACATAGTTGAACCTGCTCTTGCAGCCAACCTTCAACCTCTGTTACATCGTCGTAATGTTGCTTCTCTTTCTCTTTTCTACAAATACTATAATGGGCACTGCTCAAAAGAGCTAGCGTCTCTTGTGCCATCTACAAAAATTCATTCTCGTGTTACTTGTCATTCAATTAAGTCTCATCCTTTTTCTGTTACTGTTCCTAAGTGCTCCAAAAACTCTTATTCGTCTAGTTTTTTTCTTTGAACATAAGTTCTTTGGAATTCGCTTCCTTCATCTTGCTTTCCTGATTCATATAGTTTGCAATCTTTTAAGTTGTCTGTCAATCATTATCTTGCTCTACAATCTTCATCTTTTCTCTTCCAGTAACTTTCAACACTAATTAGTGGTTGCTTGTAGCCTTGTTGGAAGCGAAGATAATAAAAAAAAAAAAAATAGTTATAAACAGAATTTAATTGAAAGATTTCTATGAAAATGTTTAGCTAAGTTTCTCAAAAAACAGCACAAGTTAGCGAATGGTCTGACTTAAGCAGGGTACAACATAAGTGGATGATTTTTACAGTAAATTGATAGAGAATGTTCAAGGGAAATTGAAATTCCGTCCGACTTAAAAGTAAAAGTCCTACTTATCCAGGTTCTGAGTTAACAAGATTCAACTGTATATACAAAACTTTATACTTATATATTTATAGCGTGGCATTTTCAAAAAAATTAAATATATTTGATTTTTAAGGACATTACAATAGGATCCTTTAGGTATATGTTTTCTTGTGCCATTGTTGGATTTTTGAGCTACCACAGTTGCATTAAATTGATTTCTTGTTTTGTTTCATTTAGACAGTTGACTTTTTCTGCACAAATAAGATCTGCCATTTTTACAAAACTTTATAAAAGCGAATAAAATATTTGTCTTATTTTGGATGGACAGAAAACTTATTTTTATCTTATTTTGCACGGGCAACATAATTTTAAGCAGGTCAAATGTAATTAAAATAGTTGCATTTTAATTTAATCCTTATTTACAAAGATGTAGGAATAAGTGAACTATACAAATATGTTATTAAGTCATTTAAAAAAAATTGAATTATCTGATTCTGCAAGTCCACTCCTTCTTTAAGCACAAATATTAGCTTTGTTTTTAAAATAAAATAAACTTAAGTTGGGCTTTTAAAACATTTACTTATTGATCGTGTTATTTTTATTCGGTTATAAAAGTTTGGTTTGTTTTATAAAATATATGAAGACATTCCTCCACATTTTTATTTTTTTTATTTTTAAACATCTTTGCTTCCAACAAGGCTGCAAACAACCACTAATTAGTGTTGGAAGTTACTGGAAGAGAAAAGATGAAGATTGTAGAGCAAGATAACGATTAACAGACGACTTAAAAGATTGCAAACTATATGAATCAGGAAAGCAAGATGAAGGAAGCGAATTCCAAAAAACTGATGTTCGAGGAAAAAAACTAGACAAGTAAGAGTTTTTGGAGCACTTAGGAATAGTAACAGAAAAAGGATGAGACCTAATTGAATGACGAGTAACACGAGAATGAATTTTAGTAGATGGCACAAGAGACGCTAGCTCTTTAGAGCAGTGCCCATTATAGTATTTGTTGAAAAGAGAAAGAGAAGCAACATTACGACGATGTGACAGAGGTTGGCTGCAAGAGCAGGTCCAACTATGTTTACAATGCGATTTGCACCTTGTCTAAAAGAGAAAGGGCATCATTAGAAGATCCGCCCCAGATATGGCAACAGTATTCCGCTATTAAAAAAAAATCAAAGAGCTGGAACTTCCTTCAACTTTATTCTGGAAAGATTGATTAACATGAAACTTATCTTTTAAGGATTTTTTATGATAACACTCTTGGCACTTGGAGATCACTTTAACAGTAAAAAACTAAAAAACTATCAATCTTTTTTTAACATTTTGGCTATAACAAAATCTATGCATACTACTCATAAACTAGTTAATCAATTCTAATTGGCGTTCAGTATTTGATCAATTCAAAAAATTTATTATAAAGAAGAAACTTTTGTTAAAAAGCAATTTCAAAACTGAAATGTAAAAAAAAAGTTATACCTCAAAATTGCTTAAGTTCGGTCACCATTTAACTTTGGTAATTTAAGAAAAAGTATATAAAAAAAGCGTGCAAAACTTAAGTTTTACAAACTTTTTTTTTTCATAAATAGGTTATTACTTTGTAAATATGAATGTATAAAAATAATAATGTTTATTTGCAACCTGCTAAAATAATATTTAGCAAAACAACAATTTGAAAAAAGGCATACTCAGGCTTGGACAGGAATGGCGTGCGATCGAGCGCTATTGCTGACCACGCAAATGATTTTATTTTTTGACAACTTGACCATGATTGTTTATATGTTTTGATGATTTAAAAATTTCAGAAATGCTTTGAATATAGAAACCTAAGCTAAACTTAAACTATGAAAAAAATTAAAACAAAAAAAAAAGAAATGAAAAACAAACTCATAACGAAAAAGAAATTATATAAGCACTAAAATAAAAATAAATATTTATGTTATGTTTTTAATTACGTATGAAATAAACATTATTAAAGCTCATCTTTTTAAATGTTATTAAAGTTACACAAAACATTTTTAAATTAAGTAACAAATTACTGCTAATGATTGTTTAATAAATGAATAAATTTATTAAAAAGTATTTTATATAATATTTTAACTGTATATACATTTTTTACTAATTTCATTAGTATCTTTTTACTAATTTCATCTAATTAGTCTAATTAAAAAAAAGGTCTTAAACTTTTTTATTTGTAAAAATAAATAAAATAAATAAATAAAATGCGCCTGAGATTTAAATAAAATAAACTGCCAACAAGCTTTTAAATTTAATTTTAATTTGATCATTACAACTTTATTATTAAGGGCTTTGCGTAACGAATGTAAAAAATATTATAAAAGATTTAAACTCATTCATTCCTCACAAAATTGAAAAAAAAAAATTGTTTACAAAAATAAAGTGTTTATTTAAAACAATTTAAAAAAATTGTAAGTTTAATTATAAAAATTAATCGTATGAACATTACAAAATGTTTTAAAACTTTTTCATTAATCAATAAAATGCATGCTTATATTAGTAAATAAAATTATTTTATATTCTTGTGTAATTCTCATAAAATGTATGAAAGCTAGTAGTCACAAAAGCTTTATTCACAAATTAAAGTTACTTAAAAAAATTCTTTCTAAAAATAATGGTTTAAAAATGTTTTAGGAAGATATGGAAAAATAGTCTCAAATGTTTAAGTTTATCATAAAAAATGTATGCCTACATAATAAAAACTTATATATAACCTTTTTTATTAATTTACACATGTTAATGTAAACAATAACTATAATTAATTTTATGGTTTTATTTAAAGCCTTTGTAAAAAAGAAAATTTTTAGAAAAGATCAACAATTAAAAGATATTTATAACATAACACTTTTTTAATTGCATTCAAATTGTTAAAACATCAAAAAAGCTGTGGTCAAGTTGTAAAAAAATAAAAATATTAGCATGATCAGTTACAGAGTGCAATCGCACGCCATTCCTGTCCAAGCCTGCATACTATTATAATCTAAAATATTCAAAGTATTAAATGAACCTTATTATTAGAATTAGTATAATTAGAATCACCAAATTATTTATTTTTGAATTTTAACTTTTTTTTTTTTTTTTGAAAATTTGTGAAATTTTGAACTCTAACTTTGTGAAAAAATTAGTGAAATTTTGACTCTAACTTTGGTTATTCATGAATAAACAACAAAGGAGACAGTTAGCAGGAATGTTGTGAAATGTTGATACATAAAAAATGTAACTTAGTGAACATAAACTAGTGCTACTAATGTAAAATTTACTGGTAACTTTACCTGTAAATTTACCTGTAAATTTACCTGTAAATTTTGACATTTTAATAATGGATGCTTTCCATGGATATCACACATTTTATTCGAATAAAGAACTTGTTTATAATTTCAAAATTGACCTGTTTTAAAAATTTTGATTTCAAAAATTACTGGTTAATTTATATCACTGATATGAACGACTTAAAAAACAATCATATATATATTAAACGCACTGAAATAGTTCTTTTACAAATTAATATATCTTTGCCATCTATGGATTTCCGTGAGTAAGCACATGGTATAGATGATATAAAGGTATGAGTAAAAGGAAAGCAGCTATAACATTTTACTTCCAAAGATCAACTTTCATTGACAGAAATAACGGCAAACATACTGAAAAAAACCAACTAAATTGAGTGATTTGGACAATTGGAATTAGAGCGAACTGGAAAATTGTGGACATTTTAGTAAAAATTTAAAGCTTTATGAGTGATATTGGTTTTAGTTTGACTAGACTTAAAATACTGTGTATTGTTAATAACTAATTGATTAATTTTTATGAGATGTGTCTTGATGGTGGCGAAGTTACACTTGCCAGTTATTAATAGTTTATTAGACATTATTGTGAGAACTTCAAATAATATGCCCCCAAACCGTGCAAGGTTGAATCAGCCAGGCACTATTGATGGATCGTATCTATTAAAATTATGCATTTATATGCAAACATATTTTATAATAATTTTTTTTTAATAAAAAAAGTGCAACATTTTGAAAGGTCAAATTCAATATGTTTGCAATGTATACAAATTATCAATTTTTTATAAATTTCTTAATTTACAGCATTTTAAAAATTATTTAATCATATGTACATTATAAATGGATTCTCAACTAAGTTATTCCACATTTTTAATTGCAAGAATAACTTCAATATTGCAATTAGAAAGAAATAATTTAATAATCAAAAAACCTTCTATAAAGAAATTAATAGCCAGGGGAAAACTACTTTTAGAAAAGTTGGAGAGGTCGAAGTGTTTTCTAGAGTTTTGAAAAATTGGAACCACTTATTTAACATATTTTAAAAACATAGCAAAAATTAAAAAGAGAGATGGAGAACTCTTTTTTAAGACTATGATGGAAATCTGACCTGGAGCACAAACTGTAGAAGTGTTTAATTGATAATTAACTTTAGCAATTGGAAGCCAGAGTGATTTGGATGTTTAACAATGGGTTAATCTGTTTAACTAGCAGGAACAGTATGGCCATTAGATTCAAGAGTCAAATTAGAGTAAGATTTTTTTGCAAAATAACTCTGCTTTATTCTGGGGAGAAGTAAAAAGATTAGACCCATAAATATAAGATTGAATGTTGAAGTTAAAGACTAACCAAGAGTCTCTAGAACCTAACATCAGAGATAAGATTTAGTAAACTGAGAATAACAGAGCTTAATTTCAGACAAGACCTTTTAACACTGGCTTCTTGGAATAAT
Source organism: Hydra vulgaris (assembly GCF_022113875.1). NCBI lineage: Eukaryota > Metazoa > Cnidaria > Hydrozoa > Anthoathecata > Hydridae > Hydra > Hydra vulgaris. The sequence goes on along the minus strand of NC_061156.1, from coordinate 13,644,734 downwards.
AAAAGGACATTTGTTTTTAAGAAAGATCTCTAGTAAAAAAAGGTGAAAAAAGGAATAATTTTTAATAAACAAAAATGTAATAATCTATAGATATATGCAAAACAGTTTTCTTTATTATTATTATTATTATTATTGCTATTATTATTATTATTATTATTATTATTATTATTATTATTAAAAATAGAAACAATATTAATTAAATATAGAAATTGGTAAAATTTGTGTTAAAACTAATTTTACTTTTTTCTGTTAAGTAAGACTAAATAATTAGACACACCTGGGATTGCATTTGAGCAAGTCTTTGAGCACGAATAGCCTCTAACTCTGGATCATCGGCCATTGTGTAATATTTCTTAGAAGTTTCGTTGATAAAGATCTTTTATTTTTATTTTTTTCATTAAAGGCAAAAATAATACATTATTAAGTATATATTAAATCAAATGAATTCAATCAATAAATATATATACACTTTAATAACTGCATATATATACAATAGTGAGGAACAATTACAAACAGTTAAAAATGCTGATGAGGCGTAAGGACCAATGATGGTATAAAGCAACTATTTTAAATTAATAGTAATAATAAAATTAATTATAACACAGTAACAATAATAAAAATACTAATACTAATAACAGCAATAGACTACTACTGTTATTACTGTTATTACTGTTATTAACAGTAGTAAACTACTACTGTTATTACTACTGAATAGTTTTAACAATAATAATTATAATAATAGTTTACAACAGTAACACTAAAATAATAATACCTAAACAATAACAATAAGGGCATAGGGGTGGTCGTTAAGGGAAGTGCTATAAATAAGAAAAAATACCGACATTTATACATTCAGTCACTCTCAAACACACAACCACACACAAAGATACAAAGGCACATATACATATATACACACATGTATACGTAATTAATAAACACATATAAATAAGTAGATATATTATACGTACACACATATATATCTATTAATAAATTGTTATATTTTGGAAAAATAGTCAAATTAATAAAAGATATAAATCAGTGATAACGATGTGTTAGAACGTGTTTTTAAGATATAAAGCAGTGATAACGATGTGTTAGAAAGTGTTTTTATAAATGATAATATAATATTGTTAGGAATAAGATACAATGTTTTTATAAATGATAATACACAATATTGTTAGGAATAAGATACAATGACTGTTTATTGGTATCCAATAAAGTATTTATATAATTTTTTCTTTTAACCTCCTCAAAACCACGGGGTCCACTACCGGAGGTTAAACATTTTTGTTGTTGATGCATCTGTATTTCCCTTTGACTCCGCAAGACAAGATCTGACGAACGAGGCCGACGTGCGAAGAGCGCAGCCTTACTAACATGGTAGGACGCAGGGGAACGAACTCTTGTTGATTTAATATGTTTATTTATTAAACAAGATTACTACTTAAAAAAAACATAAACCATTAAACAAACTAAATCTAATATACTTTGTTAATATACTCATGTTTGTAACTATAAATTAGTTTTTTAAAGTTGATAGAGATTTTGAATATTTAATCTTATATATATATATATATTTTAATTGTTATTTTGGTGCCCCAAGAAGACCTAACGGACATGTCACAGAGCATCGCGAAAGTGCATTTAACCAGGAAGTTCACGCCTCCTTCTTTACATACATACATAGATACATACATACATACATACATACATACATACATACATACATACATACATACATACATACATACATACATACATACATACATGCATACATACATACAAACATACATACAAACATACATACATACATACATACATACATACATACATACATACATACATACATACATACATACATACATACATACATACATACATACATACATACATACATACATACATACATACATACATACATACATGCATACATACATACGAGAGCGCCGTTGGCGCGTGGGTCAAAATGGAGAACAGCGCCCCTATTTCAAACCAAGAAATTGCAAAATTTAAAGCAGCAATTATCTTTATTTAACACGCCACATTGTACTTCTGCGTTACTATTAATTCTCTGGATTGACGGTTCGTTAATCAAAACTGACATATTAACTAAATTATTAGTTTTAAATACAATAGACGAAAAGTCAATCGACAAAATCTTCTAGAAAGGTAAATAAAGCGCTATAAATGAATTTTTCAAGCTTTTCTGGCCGCCCAAATATTAATGACATTGCCGTAGCTCACCTTCTTAGCCAAATCTTCTTCAATCGAAATAATCAAAAGATCAGTTACGCGAAACTGGCCCATCAAACGGAGAGAGTTTTTTACAATCTTTAGCTTACTAAAGGATTGTTCACCATCAGCAACTGATACAGGAAGAGTGTTGAAAATCCGGAGCAAATGCAAATATACGGAAAAAGGCCTTCAAACTTCTCAAAAGTTTGATTGAATAGCTGCAGTGGATTTCCTTGCTTAAAAATTGTTTTGCAGGCATTTTTAAAACGTCGAACTTCTTCAATGAGATCCTTTTTGTTCACATCTCTCGGATAAAATCATGTAACTTCGAAAGCTTTATATCGAACGGAAAGATCATCATTATCCAACCATATGAATGAAAACATATTTTCAACCATCCTACTTGCCTCAAACCTTGAATTAATCTGCTTAATTAGACTGTCTAAACCAACATTGAAAACGTTCGCTTCGAATTGTTTCGTTCGGCTGTCGTAAAAATAGGTTGTGTTTGATGGTTCATCGTGAAAGTGCTTTAGTTCGCTTTCTTATAGGAGCAAGTTCACAGAGCATACAACAAAAGTTATCTGCTCAGTGTGAGCTGTATCGGGAGTACCATCGACTATGATGTTGAAGTAGATACCATCCTGGATTTCTTAAACAGCTGCATTTCGGATAATACCAGCACATTTTCTGATGAACTCATTTTGAGACGACAGAGAGAGGTAAAGGGCACTCATTCTGGAGCCCTTTTGTTGATGGCGTCTTATATCTTCCAAGTGGGATGCAATGACAGGGTAGTGGCAACCAATAAGCTCCATATCGGCCAGAAAGTTTCTATTTCCTTTCCCATTCACAAGTGTTCACCTGCAAACATATTTGTATATAATAGTTATAATTAAATTATTACGATAAATATATAAATAATTAAAACTGATATTGAGAGAGCCGTATAATAAATTACCTGGAAAAGTTAAATCCCTAGAAGCCAAGAAAAGAATTCCATCCAAAATTCCACAAAAAATTTTCTTCCATTTTGCTGTCTCAGAACTTAGACAAAAAGCTTCTGCAGCTCTGAATCTATACCACTAGAGCTGGTAAGACGAATGTATGCCTCTTTCCAATCAACATAGAACTTTTTGTGCAATGGGCTGGGTTGATGCTGCTTCATGCAATCTATGAGTTTCCCCATTGATCCTTAGTTCCTTTGTTCCAACGAAGAAGGGACGATTCACCGCTTTTGAGTACTGCTTTCGTACCCAAGACAGAGCAAGAAAAACAGTAGAGAGACTTGGAGGTCGAGCTCCATGCCAAAAAGTTTCTTTCTACTCTTTCTTATTTAGGCAAACGTTGATAAAACACACTCAAAGGAAAGATTCTCTTTTTAGAATCAGGAGGATAAGCTTGTTAATTCAAAAAATGTGAAAGAGGTCTCTTTAAAATGGTTACATCTTGATATTTTTGAAACAAAACAACTGGCCACAAAGTGGGGTCAGCATTATTTGGTTTTGAGCGCCGGAAGATTTCTTTTGGCTCATTTTTTAGAAACACCTAAAATATTTTGTAATTTATAATTAATTTTTAAACAAAGGTTTCAATATCTTATTTCCGCATTTATTACAAATTGGAAGTTTTACTCGAAAAACTCAAGTTTTTTTATAAAACAACTGGATAAAGGAACATAAATTATTTTACTTACGGCTTTGGCGTTGGATTGTTTGTAACAGCCACTGAGACTTTTATATTTGTTTTATTTTGTTTAAAAACTATTTTATTGCGTTATTTATATTGAAAATTTTTTTAAATGTTTTTATTTTATTTAAAACATTTTTATTTCCAGCGAATTCGTTTTATTCAATAATTAAAATACGTCCGCAAAGGACCGTTACATAAACTCCCAAGAGACACTCCGTTGAGGACAAAATATACGCTTTTTTTTTTTTTTCTTAACTGAGCAACCGCAATAATAAAAATTTAGAGCAAAAATTATAATTTTAAAAATTTTTTTTAAAGTATTCAAAAAGTCTTTACGGTCTTTTTGCAGAACACTTCATTCCTAACTGATCTCCCAAATATTGCTTTAAACCGCCAATCTCATGTTTCTAAGGCTAGCGCATTACCGTTATATAATTATATATATATATATATATATATATATATATATATATATATATATATATATATATATATATATATATATATATATATATATATATATATATATATATATACATATATATATATATATATATATATATATATATATATATATATATATATATATATATATATATATATATATATATATATATATATATATATACATGTATATATATATATATGTATGTATATATATATATATATATATATATATATATATATATATATATATTCTTTTTCTCTATTCAAAAAATCTAACAAAAGTTTGTTAACAATGTTAATGAATTAAATTCTTTCAAAGATTTTTTTTTATACCTTTTTTTTTTTTAAATCATAAACTTTCTGAAGACCATCACCCCGAGTACAACCATTTTCAGCCGAGTGCAACCACTTTCACCACGAGTACATCCACTTTCACCCCGAATATAAACACTTTCACCACGATTACAAACGAGTACAACCACTTTCCCCCCGAGTACAACCAATTTCAAACAATGATATTTCTTTTGATAAGTTAGAAGTAAGAGTTTTGCCTAATCATAACAAAGAATTTGTGGAAGTTGCTAGAAAAACTTTTTCCAGGGCTTCATTTAGTGCTCACTAATAGTTTTCAGCATTTCATTATCTGCGCTTTTCGGTATTTCATCATCTTTTTGACTTCTACATTTTTTTTTGGCTAAATCCTCAACGTTATCCATGGAATTTGTAGGGTGGTTTAAATTTGTTACATTTATTTAGAAGCTTCAACATTTTTTTTTTAAATTTGAAGATGTTTCAAAAACTTCCCCTATGGGCATTAATTTTTTTTCCCCGTAATGTAGATAGCGTAGTAGACTACTTAATTCAGTCCTTCGCTCTTTCACTCTGAAGGCTAATACATGAAAAAGTTGACAACTTGTTGCAGTATTCAGATTTTTTAATTTAGTTAGCATAAACTCTAACGCAATGTCAGCAGTTATAAGGTTTGCATCGCGTCAACAAAGAGCTCTTACTGAAATCAGCGCGTTTACTAGTTCAGAAACAATATCATACTCCTTATCATTTTTATACATAACATTTTTTTAAAACCAATAATACTGATATCAGCAACCCCTTTTTTTATGTAGTTTTTTAACTTATGAAAACTTTCAAGCATTGATAGTAAGCTGTTCCATCTTGTTTTACAAACTTTGATTAAATTAAGGTTTTTTCGAAAGCCATTTTTTACATATTTTTGAAGACATTCATTATTTTTATTTGGTGATCTTTTAAAAACCATCACGATTTTTCTAACTTTATTAATCACTAGACCAATCGATTTGTTTGTAATTATTACGTCTTCAATAATTTTTTCTTTAATCAGTTTTCTCGACTAAATATCTCCGCATGCAATTTGATGCTGACGTATTATATAAAACTAAAAGAATGACCAGTTAAATATCGTGAGTTAAATATCGTCCTTACGCGGAGAGATTTTCTTCAAGTAAAATAACACACTTTTCAGCTGGCATTGTCCCTAAGATCCTAACTAAATCAAAATTTAAAAAATTGTTTCAATTGTATAAATTGTTATTCAAATAACGAGTATTTTGAATCGACGTCCACTCATCAAAAAAAGTTAAGGACCTAGTTCCACTGTTAATTTTTTGTCTTAATTCATTTCTAATAACATTCTTAATTTTGTTAGAGAAATCTAGTACCATTTTTTTTAACATTGTTTGGAGATTTAGGTATATTGACAAACTGCCTCATAAATAACACAATATAAGTAATTACAAATAAATTTTTAATTTTATTCTAATTATTGTTATTCTTATTATTTATATTATTATTATAATTTAGTTTTAATAATTAAAATTAATTTCTCACTATTTCCAAATAAACGCGCAAGTTTATTACAATATACAGTATCGGACAAAGCAAGTGCAACCAAATAATGCTGATTTAGTTTCTTTATATAAAAATGCTGCATTTTTTCAATTTAGAGAAATAACTATGTAACTGTTTAGAGACAACGTTCTTCAAGTTTTATTTATCACAAAGTTCATTATTTGTACACGAAAATTAATAAATTAATCAAAAGTATTAAAAAAGGTTAATTTACTTCTGGACAAAACAAGTGCAACTCCACAAAATGTTGACCAAGCTGTATTTCGCTATCGATATTACGTGGCGAATCCTTTGTTGTCGATCACAGCCTTGCATCTTCGAGGCATAAATTTGATCAGGTGATCAATGAAACTTTGCGGAATCGTTGTCCAGACCTTTTGGATTTATTAAAACAGTTGATCCTTATTACGAACACCTTCACGAATAATTCTGCGGTTGATAATCTCCCACAGGTTCTCGATAGGGTTGAGATCCGGAGATTGAGGCGGCCAATTCATCACCGATAGGTGGTTGTCTTGGAACCACTGTTGACTACTTTTGCAGTGCGTTTCGGATCGTTGGCTTGCTGAAAAACCTATTTTATTGGCATATTCCATTCAGCATAAGGTAACATCTTTCAGGATATTTTTATACATAAAACGGTCCATTATTCCATCGATTCGATGTATTGGACCTAGACCGTTAGCAGAAAAACACCCCCAGACAATTACATTGCCTCCACCATGCTTCACGGTTTTATGGCAGTAACGTAAATTGAGGCGTTTTCCGGCCGGTCGACGTACACGGCATATGCTATCGCTCCCAATGATGTTGAACTTCGATTCATCACTGAACAGGACAGTTTGTCATTTCTTCACATTCCAGTCAATATGAGGTGTAGCAAACAGGAGTCTTTCCTTCTGGTTTTTTAGTGAAATCAGCCTTTTCTTAGCAGGGCGTCGAGAAAACAATCCGGCTTCAACAGCACGTCGTCTGATTGTTTGGTCCAATACAGGCAGCTCTAATTGCTTTTGTATCTCAACTGATGATACCCAGGGATCTTTCTTGACGGATCTGACGATCATAAAATCCTCTCTAGAAGTGGTGGAATGTGGTCTTCCACCTTTGTTATCTGCTGCCAACTTCCCCGTAGAACGATATTTGGAACATAGTCTTGATACGGTCCATTTTTTCACGCGATATTTATCACAAATACTTTTTTGTGACATTCCACTTAGGTAATCGCCAATAATTTTCTTTCTTAGTTCCAATCCAAGACTGTCAATAGTCAATTTTGCACCTGAAGTCATAAAAATATTAAAAATAAATAATCACGCTTCTCAAGGCTTACCGTGTTACATTTACCTTGTGATGATACAATAATGCTCTGTGGACTGTAGTGATGTGGACTGTATTGATGTAATAAAACACTTGTTGTATTTCACTTCTTGTATTGATGTTCTTTGATAAAACACTTTGATAAAACTCACTTCGATAAACTGTCTTGATAATACTAACTGATTGACTTCCATATACTGACTGAATTACATGTCGGTTTACATGTCTCTTTTATAGTAAAATGAACCTGTGTGAACCTGTTCTGAAAGATTCTAGATGCTTCTTTTCGATGCTTCTGAAAGCTTTGAATGCGTCTAGATGCTTCTGAATGTTTCTGAATACTTCTGGATGCTTCTGAATGCTTCCATATGCTTCTTCTGGAAACTTCTGGAAGCTTCTGCATGCTTCTGGAAACTTCTGGATACTTCCGTTAATTATTAAAAAACTTCCGTGACGTTGACACAGACCAGACTTAAAAAAATGAAACAAATCCAAAAAAGTTGTACTTGTTTTTTGTCCGCAGCAAAATAGCACTTGTCAACGAAGTTCTGCCTGTGTGCTGTCACCTGTCAGTTGATTGCTCATGTCATGGCATGTTATGACTCAAGACTCCTGATCTGTTTGCTGTGGTAGTATAGTTCGTTTTGATTTTAAGACATGTAAAATTAGGAACACTTTTTAGCATTGTTCGATGTTGGTTGCAAATGTTTTGTCCAATACTGTATAGAGAATATAAAAAAGCCACAATATATTAAGATTAAACTTACCTTAAACTTATAAATCAATATTGAAAACATTGGTATTAAATTTTATAGCTTTTATAGCATTGGAACTAAATTTTATAGCTTTGTTGTTACTTTTGTTTTATTTGACGCAATTTAAACGCAATTATTTATCGGTAAACGCAATTTCTAAATCCCGGGGTATTTTAAAAACAATCCCCAGAATTCAGGGTTATAAAATTAGGCGGGATCCCGGGATTTCGGGATCCCTGGATCCGGGATTGCAAACCGTAATATACATATATATTGGTTTATATATATATATATATATATATATATATATATATATATATATATAATATATATATATATATATATATATATATATATATCAATATATATATATATATATCAATATATATATATATATATATATATATATATATATATATATATATATATATATATATATATATATATATATATATATATATATATATATATATATATATATACCAATGCAATAATAATAACAAAAATGTAAAACATAAGAAAAAACATTTTCTAGATATTACAAATGTTTTACTTTAATCAATTTTACATTAGTTTAACCATTATGTTTTTATGAGCATACATGCGAATACAGAGGTAATGATAATATAAATAATGTTGGTTTTTTGTACTATTGCATTATTTTCTTTTGCTAAACGCTCAGCTTCTTTTAATGCAACAAGATTGTTGTAATCACCTTCAGGTGCCAATCGCATACATTTATCCTTATTCTTCTCATACTTAAAAGAGTAGTTAAAAAGTTTTTCACAAAAATCTTTAGAGCTTTTAAAATAGTCTCCAAATTTTTTGCATTCTTTTGGGCACATATTTATGGTACCTTTCATTGACCAATTCCAATCTGTTTCCCAATTATCATTACAAGTATAATCGTCGAAACAATCATCATACCACTTATCGCAGTCAGAAGCACATAAAGGTACATTAAGAATACGTTCTTTTCTTGTTTTCTTTGATTTTGTATCTACTTGAATCCAAGGTCCTAAGTTTGGAGAACATTCATAAAAACAAGTATCTTGCATAAAGTGTTGCCAGCATTTTTCTGACATATTTTTTTGGGGACATTGATCCCATATAATACCATGTAATGATAAATGACCATCTTGCTCAATTTTTGAAGTAGTATTCCACGTACAACATGAGTTGTTATTCCAATATTGACAATGTTTACCATTTAAAGGTCTACCTTCATAACTAGGTTTAGCTTTGTGATATTTGGATGAAATACATTTATTAAGAAAACTTTCAATATTGTTTCCACAAGCAATAGTTATGAAAACAATAAAAGTAACATAAAAAATCCACATCTTCATAACTTTATTAAAAAAACTTAAAAAAAAACTTGTATAAACGCAGCAAGTAAAACTTGACTATAAAACGAGCAAAGTTAGCGGAACTAAAGAGCATATCTAAATTAAATAAATAAAAGCATACCTATTTGATTTGCTTATACAAAAATAACTTATACTATTGTTATTTTTACAAAAGAAAAACATGATATTTGGTATTTAATAATACGCCAGCAAATATGAGAAATTTGAGAGGTTTTTTTTATTACTGGTGTTAAATTTCTGAAAAAGCTTAAGTTAAAGAACTTTTTTTCTTTTTAATCTTTCTAGAAAATATTTAAAGGTTTATATAAAAATTATAAAGCCACCGACTGAAATAATATTGTTTCTAAATGTATTGCATTTTTGAATGGTTTAACTTTTTGTCGTTTTTGTCGTTAGAAACGTAAACGATAATTTATATATTGGGCGTGGCTTGGCGTTTTTGTTGTCAGAAGCGTAAACAGAAATTTGGTACTTTAGCGAAACACACAGCGATAACCGTCGTATCTAGGTCCTTTTGCACAACTTTTTGAAAAATCTGAAAATGTACTATATTCAGTCTGGAAATGTGATTACATTGATTTTATACAGTGATATGTAGTGAATAATATATAGCGATTAATAAGATTCAGTGATTATTTTCGACAAATTAGATTCATTGTGCGCAAGAGATTTATTTTGAAAATTATGATCATTATTATTTGCATTAGTCAACTGTTTAGAAGACACAGTTATTTGATTGATGCAAACCGTAAACTCCATAACAAAAGAAAAAAAAAAAAATCGTTTTAAATCCTTCTCTGTGACAAGACCTGATGGTCTTCTTTGAGTATCTGCGTTCTTTATATTTATTTTTATACTTTATTTCTAAACGATATCTTGACTTGTTAACTTTTCTTTTTTTATATTATTTGTACCTGTATCATAAATATTGTAATAAAGAACATAAAAAAAAAAAAAAAAAAACTTTTAACTTTGTATGACATTGTAGATACTAATGTAAAATACTAATTTTTTGCGAAAACCTAGATCTATACTTAAATTGGAAAAAAAATTTTTTTTTTCCAAACTTAGTATAGATCTATCTAGAGAATGTTTCTATTGCTTTGTCACAATTAGGTAATTCCCAGATAAACTTGATTCAATTGATTTGCAACCTGTCCACGTTTGGTGAAAAGTTGCTGCTATCTGAGTCAATTGTAAAAACAGGATTAGAACAGTAAAGTACTCTTCACTACCTATTATTACTAAAATAGAACTTGACCCTCCGCTTTACATTATATGACTAAAACCATATAATCATTGTTTTAAACACTTTACATCAAATAACCATGGTAACAAATACTTTACATCTTGAAACCATGGTTACAAACACTTTACATCATATAACCATGATTATATAACCATGATTATAAACACTTTGCATTATATACAATGATCATATAACCTGTAAATCAAGTGTATGAACTCTTAACAAATGTTTTAGATAGGTACGAAATGCTTCCGTTTCCTTTAATGTCAAAAAAAAAAGGATTGAATTTTGATAATAGCAAAAATATGCTGCCAGAATTATTTGCAGAAAAAACATTTTCGATCATACAAAACAGCTAATGAGGGACTTGAAAATGATGAATGTACACTAGGGTATGTCACTTAAAACAAAAAAGAGCAAAGAAACCTCTAGCATCAATATTATAGTGCCAATATATATGATAAATAACAATTCAAAAAACAAAAAGTGAAAAAATTTATTTATTTACCTACCGAGGAACTTGCTTTTTTAGGAAGATGTCAGATCGTAAAAATTCACAAATTTAAAAAAGTCATATCTCATTGAGTTAAGTTTAATTTTGATTTTCTTTGTGTCTAACAAATAATAAATAAATGGTAACACGATTGACTTTGAAAAATTGAGATTATATCAGGGCTGATGACACCAGAGGATCAGGGGGTTACGCGCATTCCTCACTTTTTCGGTAATGGATTTTTTTTTAACAAAGGTTTCGAAGTTTTTAAATATGGAGGACCTTATTTTAGTAGTTGATGATTGTGCTCCCACAATTTGCCCAGCTTTGAGAACCGTGTCGTCGGCCCTGTATATTTAGGAATGCAAAGTTAGGAAAATTTGTAGGTTATTTTTAAATAGTTACTTCTACATTGCATTGTACAGAAGTGTACATTATTGTCTACGTTTATTACGTTAGTACAAAAGTGTACTTTGCGCACAATGTACATAATGCACACTTCTGTCCTAATGTATTCTTCTGTATCTACTCTGGAAAGAATATAATACATCACATTCTGAAATATTTTTGTATTTAAACATTGGCTTTCGTTTATTCATACTACCATTCAATAAAACTGGAAATAAATTACTTCCATACGGTACCTCATACATGAATACGCAGTACAAAAGTACTTTACTTCCGGGTTGATCGATTTAGAGTTTTGTTAATGGCAAGTATTTATTTAATATTAATAGGAAGAATGAGTGTTCCTAAAATTACTAGATTCAATTTTGATAAAAAAGAGTCAAAGTTTTCACTGTATTTGGGTGGATGTAATGATGTTAATCTTTTAGAAGTGTCTGCAATTAGAGATATCCTGAGAATAGGTCTTTTAATACAAGAATGTTTGCTCATTGAAAAAGATATTGACAAGTATGTAATGAAAAGTTAAATTTAAAGATAACAGAAATATTGTTTATATTTACTTGTATTCACTTTGTTTTATTTTTAAGGAGGCTAATTTCTGTAAGAGAACTTAGTGTACAATTAGCAGACTTGGTTCTTCAATATTGGACAAGATCGAATGTTTTTTTCAAGTTTCTTGTGGTAATAAACAAGATATCTTTGGTTCAGAAAATAGAACTAGCCTGGAATAAGTTAAGTAATATTTCTAAAGGAAAAACAGTCTAAAAAATTGTTTCTACCTGGGTAATCAAATTAGATCAATTGCTTGACATTAGATCTTGTAAATTTGAAATCACTTTGTAATAAAAAGTGCTCAAGTGATAAGGCAAATGTTGTCTTGTTTTAGCCCCTGTCATGTAGATTTTATTTATATAACACGGTTATTATTTATATAACATTGTATTTTTTTTTTAATGACAAATAAATAATAAAATAAATAAAAAATAAGAAAACAAAAAAAAAAATAATTAAAAAAAAAAGTGGTTTTTAAACACCCGACACCAAAACATTCGTGTGTCTGGAACCATTTTCAAGTCAAAGCTTTGCATTTTGCAAAAGAACTTGTTTGTGACAACTTTTCAAGCATCCGATGGATGGTTAGAAAGATGGAAAAAAAGAAACAATATTTCGTTTAAAACAATATCAGGTATTTTATCATTTTAATTTTTCATTGATATTTACATTGTTTTCAGTCATTTTTCTAAAAAATAATAATGAACATGAAACTCTTAGTTCTACTTTATCGCCCATAAACCAATAAATTATCAAACCAATTCTTTTGTTTTAATTTGTTTAAAGTCATTGCCACGTTTTAGTTTATTACCACGCACTGAATGAAAAACAATAAGTGGATAAAGTGCAAAAAAACTCCATAAAGTCCTAAACCATAGCTAATAAAATTTATACTGACTTTAAAGTTGCTTTTCTTATATTTCATAGGTGAAAATGAAGATGTTACTAATGAAATGACTGCTTCTTGGAGGGAAACAACTTTGCCGACGATATCGTCTTGTTATAATTCGCATGATATATTCAATGCAGATTTGTTTTCTAAAAAATTTTTTTTTTTTTTAATTTTTATAAAACAAATAATTATAAAATTATAAAAATTTTTTTTTAAAAAAAAAAAGAATTTTTGGTCTGGGTTTTTCAAACAATTATATTTTATGATACCGCAAAATTTATCATTATTTTTTTTTTTCGTCTTTTCATAATTTACAGACCTGATCATTTAACGGATATATGTCATAGTCAACAAAATATCATACAGACGCCGTAATATTTCAAAATTGCCTTAACTACACCGAGAATAAGAATGGCGGAACAAATTAGTTTTTTTACGTCAAACGTTAATGGTTTAAACAAATTGAACTGGAGAGATACAATACTAATTTCGTTTGAAAATAAAAATCACTATTTCTTTTTAATACAAAAAACTAGTTTAGATAATGATTGCATAAGTATATTATACGTTATTATTAAACAAATGATTGAAATGGAGATTTTTTTCTCTCCTGGGAATACTAATACGCGTGGAACCGCAGTACTTGATAAAATGCATTATCTGTGCTCTCAAGGAAATTAGAAATGCGTTGCAATAAAAATAAATAACATAAATCATCACATAGTAAATATATACGTTTCCTCAGACGGACACAAGCAATCGCTAAGGAAACACTATTATTTCGAAAATCAAATTTAAAAGTCCTAATATTACTTAACTAATATTATTCGCAATAAAAAACTTAACGATTTCATCGTTATAAGGGAGGAGATATGAACAAAACCCTCTCAACAAAGGTAGATACCCTCTACCAAACAGAAAAGAATGCTCGTAAACAAAATCCTAAAAACTTTATTAAATCTTTTAGAAATAGAGGATACATGGAGAGTTTTAACCCGAATAAGAACGAATTTACATTTGTATCTGGAAATGGAGTTTTCCCACTCTAGACTAGATCGTCATCATGAACCGACTATATTAATGTTAAAATTACATTTGGGAAAGAAACGTAGATTTTAAATAACACACTTCTTCAGAACCACGAGTAAAAAAAACTTTAGTAGAAGCAAACTGAGCATCTTAATAAAAATATGAAAATTTTATATAAAGATATAAAAATAAAGTTAGAATAAATTTAAAACAATTGAAAAAGCAAGAGCCGAAGGTGCGGAAATAAGGGCGCGAATACAGTGGTGATTAGGAGGAGAGAACGCAACAAACGGAGATATAAAAACTAAATCGGAGGACATTTGATTTGGATTTAGAAAATTTTATAAAAGTCTTTACAAATATAAACAAAATGACAGCGATTTTTAGGATTTCCTTTTGCTTAACTCTAAAGTTAAAAGAATTAATGCAAAAGATAAAACCTTTTTAGAAATGAAAATCTCGCAATACAAAATAAAAAAAACTCTATCGCAAATGAAAAATAATAGATCGCCGGGACTTTTGCTTGATCTATTAAACAGTGTACTGAGTACTATCTATGTCTCGAGTCAAGTTCTTTAACAAATTTTAAAATGAATAAAGTAACAAAAACTATAAAACACAAAAAACCACTGTCACCACCAAGTTCGCTAAACCTATCATTCACAAATATTTGTGGTCTTTGAAGTAACTTTTTTTCTGTTGAGTCTTATCTCAAGACTCCAATAGTCATATGCTTGGCCTGGGCATTTAAATTTGCAAGAATTCACCCATTTGTTGGGAAATTAGGTTTGAATCCACTGACTATTCTTTTATGTGCTTTCGTTTGGCATTCCTTCACCCTATCACCTTTCTCTTTGTTCTATATCGCTCTCCTTCATTTCAAGACTGCACCCTTCTTGATGTTATTTCTAATCGTATTGACCATGCTCTCTCTCTTTATCCATCAGCCAATATTGTCGTAGTCAGTGACTTTTTTGTTCATTACACTGAATGGCTTGGCTGTAGTGTTAGTAACTCTGCAGGCATTAACGCTCACAACTTTTGCTTTTCTCAATCCCTAATGCAAATAGTCAACTTTCCAACTCGCTTTCCAGACAAATCATTTACCTTCTCTACTCGACTTATGTCTTGTTTCTGATCGTAGTCAGTGCTCAGTTTCTCCACATTCACCCTTAGGTGCCTCTAATCACAGTTTGATCTCTCTAAAACTATTATCTCATTCTTCTTGATTATTAAAATCTCGCTATCATCGTACATTTTACAACTACCTTAAAGCTGACTGAAATTATTTCGTGATGGCCCTTGGGTAGAAATTTTTTGTCTTCTTGTTGACAAATGTGCTTCTTACACAACTTTGTAGATTCAGGTTGGTATGGAATCCTTTATTTCCTCTCGACAATTCCAGGTCAAGCCTCACTCTTCTCCATGGTTTTCCTCACATTATGCTGCTGCAATTGTCAATCGAAACCGTTACTTCCATACCTATCAGAAAAACAATTCTCCAGAAAACAGACGTCTGTTTATTGCTGCTAGAAACCATTGTAAAATGGTTTGTCTAATGCCAAAGCCCACTCTTATCAGGTCATGAAATCTCGTATTTCATCACAAAAATTAGACTCTCGTGACTTCTGGAGAATCTTTAATAGTATCAATAATAAGGGCAAGTCTGTAATTCCACCTCTTTTGTATGGTTCAGACTTTGTTCATCTCACCTAAAGACAAAGCTGAATTGGTTGCTAAGAGCTTTTCATCAATATCATCTCTTGATTCCACTAGTTGCGTTCTACCTGATATAGCCGTCAAACAGGTTGATCCATTGCATGACATTCGTATCACTCCAGCTTCTGTATCTAAAGTGATTTTCTGCTTAGACTCTTCTACAGCTTGTGGCCCGGACAACATACCTTTTATAGTCTTGCAGAAGTGTTCTCCGGAGCAGTCGTCTATCCTTTCAAAACTATTCAACAAGTGCTTATCAGAGTCTTGTTTTCCAGCCTGCTGGAAAGCAGCATCTGTTATCCCTATTTTTAAAAATTCTGGAGAGCAATCTGATTTGTCTAACTACCGTCCCATTAGTCTTCTTCCTATCATAAGCAAGGTTTTTGAATCTTTAATTAACAAACACTTTATCTCTTATCTTGAATCTAATAACTTACTTCCTGATAATCAAATGTATTTCGCTAACAGTAATAATCGATAAGTTTTACCGTGCATTAGATAAAGGTGGAGAGGTTAAGGTCATCGCTCTTGACATTTCTAAAGCGTTTGATAAAGTTTGGCATGCTGGTCTTTTCCATAAACTTTCTTCTTACGGTGAATTTGGAAACATCTTTAAGATTATTGAATCCGTCCTTTCCAATCGTAGTATGTTCTAAAATCGTAAAAAGTAATCGTAGTAAAAGTTGTTCTTGAGGAACCCCTGAGGTTACAGAATAAGAAGAAGAGTGATGTCCTTGATGGACAGCACTCTTCTTCTTATTCTGTAACCTCAGGGGTTCCTCAAGATTCAATCCTTGGCCTATACTCTTTTTAATTTACATTAACGATCTTCCAGATATTCACCCATCTAAGGTGGCATTGTTTGCTGATGATACTACCATTTATTCTTGTCATGAAAAAAAAAATTCTTGTCAAAAAAAAAAAAAAAATAATAATAATAATAAAAATAAATAAATAAAATGTATATATACATATATATATATAAGTGTGTGTGTGTATGTGTGTATGTGTATGTGTGTATATATATATACATGTATGTGTGTATGTGTATGTATATATATATATATATATATATATATATATATATATATATATATATATATATATATATATATATATGTATATATATATATGTATGTATGTGTGTATGTGTGTGTGTATGTATATATATGTATGTATATATATATATATATATATATATATATATATATATATATATATATATATATATATATATATATATATATATATATATATAACAGTAGAAATAGTAATTACGAAGCTAATTACAAAAAATTATTTTTAATTTTACTTAATTAACTTTTTATATATGTATATGACATAGATATACGCCAAACGGCGCTAATAAGGGAATCTGCGAAAAGATTTTTTTTGGAGTTTTATACCCAAAAATGCTGAATCTACTTTGATATCCTTTTTTTAGGTATTAAAGTATAGAAAAAAATAAACATATATATAATAGTTATTATACCAGAATTTATATTAAGTTTGCATCAATATTATATTAATGTATCAAAGTTATATTAATGTATTTTTTATCAATCTGATACGTATTAATTTTATATATTTTTTTTTCTTTCTATCACGATAATAAATGTATATTTTATATGGTATAAGAAGAAAAAAAAAATTTCTGAAGAAGAAAAAAAAATAATAATAATAAAATGGTAAGAAGCCAACTCTCTCTGATTGCTTGGAGGGGGCATTTAAGCTTGAAAAAGATCTCACTTCTGCTACAGCATGGGGCTCACAGTGGCTGGTGAACTTCAATTCAGATAAAACTCAACGCTTTTTTTCAGACAATTGTTGTCACAATAATTTAGACCTTCCTATATTTATGAACGGTAATGTACTTGATGAGTCATTTTCCCTTCATCTTCTAGGATTAACTTATACTTATAAGCCATATATCAAATCCGCACTTTCTTACTCTGAATTTTATTCTCTATCTCAATAAATCTCAAACCCGACCTTTTATGGAATACTGTTGCCTTATCTGAGGCGGATCTTCTAATGATGTACTTTCTTTTTTGGACAAGGTGCAAAAACGCATTGTAAACATAGTTAGATCTGCTTTTGCAGCCAACCTTCAACCATTATCACATTGTCTTAATGTTACTTGTCTTTCTCTTTTATACAAATACTATAATGGGCACTGCTCTAAAGTGCTAGCGTCTCTTGTGCCATCTACTAAAATTTATTCTCGTGTTACTCGTCATATTCGTCTTGTTCGTCTATTTTTTTCCCTCGAACATCAGTTCTTTGGAATTCGCTTCCTTCATCTTGCTTTCCTGATTCATATAGTTTGCAATCTTTTAAGTTGTCTGTCAATCGTTATCTTGCTCTATAATCTTCATCTTTTCTCTTCCAGTAACTTCCAACACTAATTAGTGGTTGCTTGAAGCCTTGTTGGAAGCGAAGATGTTAAAAAAACAAAAAAAACTAGAGGAAGGTTAATGCAATTAATATAAGATGCAGCTCAAAGCTTAGATTTTTTGTAAATCTTTACTGGCGGCTTTGTAAGCTTTAGAATATAATCTTTTGAACATTTTCTCTCCTTTATTACTGTCTTAACAAATCCTTTAATGTTTTTACAATAAAAACTTTTATATAATTTTATCATTACATCTTTTAAATGCGCCAATTAATAGTCAATTGATGTTATTAAAAACTGTTGTAACCTAAAAAAATCATATAATTTAATTACTATATGAAAAAAATATTTGCACACATTAACTTCTCTTCAGAGAACTTCTTGAGGGAGGCTATTCTGAACATGGCACATTTTAGTATCAAGAATTGCAAAAACATATTTTTATTAAAGCAAGATTTAAAAATTAACTTGACATACCATTTTATAAAAATTACTCTACAAGTTATAAAACGAACAAGTATTATGTTTTGATGAGCCCCTCATTGCCTTGCTCCCCCTATATATATATATATATATATATATATATATATATATATATATATATATATATATATATATATATATATATATATATATATATATATATATATATATATATATATATATATATATATATATATATATATATATATATATATATATATATATATATATATATATATATATATATATATATATATATAAATTTGTGGCTTTAATGAGAGATTCTGGATGTGTAAAAAATGGAAAGTTTTATTTTTGAATGATAAAATTAAAAAGCATACATAATGTAAAGAAGAACTTTTAAATGCGTAAAATAAATCGGTGTCTTTATTTAAGTCACAGTATAAATCTTATTAGATTAAATAACTAAGGATATATAAAAATTAAAAAAAAATTATTAAAAGAAGCTACGGAAATTCCAAAACGTGCAAATAAATATAAAAAAAGTCTATAAGTAAATACTTGAACAACAACAACAAATGTCAAATGAATATGCTTAAAATGTTTTGGTGGAAGTAAAACTATCCAGATATCAATATGATGTTTTGAGAAAAAATATCCCTGAAAAGTTTCCCTCATAAAAATAAATTCAAGCAGCTAAGAAATTTAGTTATCTTTACTCATATAACGGAAAACGAACTGAGTCACTTACTTCTAGCTATAAAACCTGTTATTAGGACTCTTCAGAATGAAGAATTAGACATCTTCAATTAATTTTGTAGTGGAGGTTTTCAGTGGGCACGCTTCGGTTTGACTCTTTAGTCCGTAGTTCATCATCATATAAACAGACATTATATGATTCTTAAGCCAGTGATTTAGCTCTTTTCTAACATGGATCGTCCCTCTTTGACTTGCTTCTGGTGCAAAAATTGTTTGGTCAAATCCACGCCCTGCATCAACAAAATATTGTAGACCTCTACAAATTAAATTTATAAAAGAATCTAAGATAATATCAACTGCGGAGAAGAATAGATTCGATGAGCAAATAAAAAGTATTGTTAAGTGCCTAATCGAATATAGACATATAGAAGTAATTATTACTTAAATTTTTTGTATGGTAGATGACAAAGTATGTATTGCTCTGACAGACACTACTTTCACACAAAGATGTTTTATATGTGGTGCAACCTCAAAGCAACTTCATGATATTAAGCAAATGGTTCAAAGAGGTATCAACACTGAAAACTTGGGATTTGGCTTATCTATGTTACATGGGTGGACGTTTTTAAATGCGTTTTGCACTTGGCTTATAAACTGCTACTTAAAAAGTGGCAAGCTCGTTGAAGTGATTAAGAAGTTGTTGCCAACAATAAAGCTTGAACTCAGAATAAACTAGAGAACGGTGTGGTTACTAGAGAACGGTGTGGTTACTAGAGAACGGTGTGGTTACTAGAGAACGGTGTGGTTTGATTATTGATAAACCGAAAGTAGGATTTGGCAATACAAATAATGGAAACACATCTTGGCGCTTCTTTGCCAAAGCAGATATTTAAGCTGCAATAACAAAAACAGATAAAGTTTTGTTTAACAAAATCCATACAAATTATGATAGCAATGGTAAGAGGACATGATAGAAATAAATTTTGATCATTTGCTCTTGAAACATGGTACAGCATTCCCCCTACATTGTATAAATACTTTATACATGGTCCTAAAATTATATTATCTGCATTTGTGCAAATAGGACAATTGACTGAAGACTTTAAAAAGTATAGAGATAATTGCTCTAGAAAATGAACGCAAACACTGATATAATTAACTTCTTTTTAGTAAATTCTGGTATTGTTAGAAGTATTGTTAGAGATTTACTGCATCCAAAGTCTTTGGAAATATTACACAGAGACCAATCTGCATTATTTTTTTATTTTTTTTTATTATTTTTTTTTATTTAGTTTATTTCGTCAATAGCACACATTTTACAATCTTACCATTATGATCTAATAAATTTATATAAATACAATCTGACTGGGGCAAGTAGAAGACAAAATGTCTTATCATCAAGCCCCTTCGTGAAATAGAGAAAATATAATTTTACGAGTTCTAATATTATACAAAAGAGTGAATATAATAAGAATACAGAAATGAGAAAAAAAAAAAACATTCAAAAATTAAAAATTAAAAAGTTTGAAAAAAAAAAGTTATGAAGTTTGCAAAAAAAAAAATATTTTAAATATAAAGAAATTTACAAATCTGTACTATCACGTATCGTAATATATATTAAATATAAAAATTAACGTATTGTATAACGCACATAAAAATCTTTAAATCGGTATAAGTATGGCTAGCCAATGCCAGCGAATTCTTTAAAGGCCCGATAAAGTTTCGTTCTTGTATTTGATTGCCGAGCCTTTATAAAATTGCCTGAGCTGGGTAGCCACAAAACAGCCATTAATGGTCCAACGAAGATTTGCCGAACCAGAACAACAGACATTCGGCCTATACTGGCCCATCCAAGGAGGTTTAATAAACCATCAGTGGTAAAATCAAATTAATGATGATATAAACAAGAGCATTAGCGTTACTGCGAATATTTTTGCATCATCTTAAAAGTTGTTTTTTTCAATTTTCATACAAATATATCTTAAAACTTTGTTGTTTAAAAAAATACTTTCAGGTTTTATTATTTAGGATTCTATATTTCGTACATAATAATTTCTAAATAAATTTTTAAAATCAATACCTATTAAAAGAAATTTATGTTTTTTGAATAATTTCTAAATAAATTATTGCAATTGATTCTTTTGTTAAATAAATAAATTTTCGTTTGGGATGTGTTGTTACACTACAAATAACATAATGATAATGATATATTAACATTGTTTACATCAAACATTAACCTTAATGTTTAAATTATTTTTTTTCGCCAAGCTAAAACTGGTTTAAAAAAATTAAAACCTAAGTTAGTTAAAGAAAAATAAAAACTAATTTATGGTAACTGAAGAATGATATTGATAAAAAAAAAACTGATAGAAATGTTGACTTGATAGAAAAACAAATATATAAAATGTATGTATATTATTGCAAAAATTACTTGAACAATTTTGCTTTAATTTATTATCTTTTTGTTGTCATATTCATAACTTTTCTGTAATATAATTTGATTGTTATTAACACATTTATCTTTTATATTCTTATAGTTTAATAGGAATAATATAAAGATAACATTTCCTTTATAAATATAGTATAAGAATGTTATTGTGTTATGGAAAGTTTTTGAAGT
Source organism: Hydra vulgaris (assembly GCF_022113875.1). Lineage (NCBI taxonomy): Eukaryota > Metazoa > Cnidaria > Hydrozoa > Anthoathecata > Hydridae > Hydra > Hydra vulgaris. The sequence goes on along the minus strand of NC_061156.1, from coordinate 13,622,531 downwards.
CGAAAAATGGATACCTAAGTACTAATAACTTATAAAGCACTAAATAGGAAAAGTTACCAAGTCGATATATTTAGATTTGAACATATAAGTGTTTTTAACAAAATAATTTGAAGAATTTTTTGTTGACTTTATTTTTTAATTTTTTTTCTAGGAATTTAATCATTTAATATTTTTTTCAAATAAATTTGCTAATTTATTTACTTAAATATACAATAAATAAACCAACAAAGTTGTGATACACATTATTAGTAAATAGTCTAACAAAAGTAGATGCCAGATATTAACATCTTTTCACAGTTTTGCATATATTTATCGTAAAATAGTAAAAATATAACTAAGTTTTTTGCTTTTTACAACTTCTAGGCATAAATGGTATTATTTGTCAGCTATTCTATTTATAAATAAATAATGTTGACCTTTTGATTTTTCGGATTGTTGTTTATATATCATTTATTGTTGTCTTTTTGTAATAGAATTTAAGAAATATTGGAGCATTATGCCAATTTATTACATCCAAGTCATTAATAATTTTGTATAGTTATATTGCATCACCTCTTGATCTTCAAATTTTTAATGTGGAAAGAAAGGTTTATCAGTGAGTTTTTACATGATAAATCTTTTAAAATATAAACACGAATTGCTCTATGTTGGAGTTGTTCAATCATAACAACATGTTTCTGTATATGTAAACTCCTCAATGGTGTTCAATATTCAAGCTGAGGTCTAAATAGTTATTTACTATTAATGTTATATTTCTTTTATCTAAATATTTCAAGAAGAGTTTGATATACCCTAATGTCAAACTTTCTAAGTCATTTTTTCTCTATAATTTCATTTTTAAAACGCTTTCATTAAAAGTTATAAAGAGTTTCCAATAATGATGCTATTAACCTGATTTTTGTTTTAGTAAGCAGCATATATTTTTATATATTTCGTTTTAGTATGTATGCTCCAAACATCTGTGATAATGAAACTCCATTCCATAGGTATGATGCCTTTTCTTATTTTGTTATTTTGTATGAAAAACTTTAAATAAAATAATTTTAATTATTAGATTTAAAAGTATTGATGTTTTGTTTTTAGAGTTTGTTTGTGATGATTAATGTGCCACCACAAATGTAGCAAATATTAATGAAGCTATGGCAATAAACGTAATGTTGACACGAAAATGCTAAATCTCAAGTTAAATGGTTCATCTAAATCTGGTAAGTTTACACTTAATCAAATAAGTTATTAATATTTCTGTTTTCAGTGTTTAAGTGATGGAAAAGTTTTTTTCTCTTATTTTTACTATTACTAATAACTAGATTTACTGAGTTTTATAAAATGAATAAAATAGTTTCTGTGTAAAAAAATATTTAGAAAAATTGAGAGGCATTTTAATTTTAACTTTTAAATTTTTTATTTTTTGTTAAATAACTTTTACAATAAAATAATGAATAAAATGTATACAACAAGAGTTACAAATTTTTCTTGACTTTACGATAAGAACGCTGATACTCGCAGAAGGTAATAAGATCTTGTCATAGAGAACCGCCTAAACAGATTTTAAACAAAAAAATGTGTAAGATACTTTAAATTGTAATTATACTGTGGAAAAATTTTCTATTTATCATAAAATGATAAATTTATAACGAATCATGTTGACGATTGGGTATTAATCGTAGAAAAGCACCATTGTCGAATGGTTATGAATCAAATCTTCGTACTATAATTGCGTAAATATATTTAAAAATTTAAACCTGTTTTTCAAATTTATTCATAATAATTAAAATTGTCAATAATCGTGTGTTTAATACATTTTATTGTCCTTAAACTAATGAAAAATACGCCAATATCAAACGAAGAAATTACGGTCGGTTATGCTAAAAACAACTTTAAATAATTAAGAAGACTTAGGATTGCCCGATAAAAACAATAACAATCCCATGCGCGACCCAGTTAGTTAACAAAGACAAAATCACGATGGTACGGTAAAACACATTGGTACGTAAAAATGGCTAGCTACAACTGATCCATGAAAAATCCTTAGAGCAAAACGGAGCTTCGCCAGCGTTGGCAGCCAAAGCCGGTCCAGCTCGGCAGCCTGTACAGGACCAGTGCGGGACCACTATATCCTTGCTGGGATGGTATAAAGAAATACTAACTTGAGAGCTATTTGAGAAATAGGAAGCAGTATATAGTATATGATAAAGGAAAAACTAATTATGAGACAATTAAATATGGTGTTCCTCAAGAATCAATTTTAGGACCACTTCTATTTCTCGTTTATATAAACAATTTAAATAAATTTTTTAAGATTTTAAATACAATTTTGTTTGCAGATGATACCAGGTTGTTTTATTCCAATAAAGATATCAATATATTATTTCTAATAGTAAACAAAGAACTAGATAAACTAACCCAATGGTTTAAATTATACAAATTATTTTTAAAAATTACTATAACAAAATACACTTTATTCCATTATCTACATAAAAAATCAGTTATTCCCTTAGAACTTCCGGACCTTTTTTATTGATAATAAATTGATAAAGAGAGAGCAATCAATAAAGTTTTTAGGCGTGTTTTTAGACGAAAATGTAACCTTGAAGGAACATATAGGTGTAGTTGAAGATGAAGCATCGAAAAATTTAGGTATAATGTACAAAGCTAAGCAGTTATTAAATCAATCTTGTTTAAACAACATTTACTTTTCTTTTTTTCATTGCTACTTAAGTTTTCCAAACATATCTTGGTGCAGCACTAATGCAACGAACAAAAAAATTGCTTAGCAAACAAAATTTTTTGTTTGCTAAGCAATTTTTTTACTTTCGTTGATCTATGTTTGAAACTAATCTAATAGCCTGTTAACAGGCTATAAGGATTGTTTTAAACGTAGATCGTTTCTCATACATACAAACACTATTTAATAAACTCAATATCCTAAATGGATAAAAACTAAACCTCTATCATGTTCTTATTTTCATGTTCAAACTCAATAAAAATATATTACCAATCTTTTTTTATTCAGTTTATAAAAAAATAAATCATATATACCCTACTACATTTTCAAAATACAATTACATTCAATCCAAAACTTATTTTTCCGCTACTAAGTTCTCTATTGTAAACCGAGGACCAAAGTTGTGGGACATAATATTAAATAATGAACTGGAAACTAATTATTCTCTACACCAATTCAAAACAAAACTTAGGCAATTACTTTCGTTAAATGAAAATGTATTAACTTTTCTTTAATAAAGCTTTTTTAAATTAGAAATCAATAATAGTTAATTATTTACTGTAAAATATTAATACATAATTATTCAACATATGTTTCTCCCCGCAGCGGCCTTGTTCGTCAAGGTTCGTGTTTCCGAGTTGAGAGAGGGTTATATAACCACAAATAAGTAGCCTCCTCGTCTGTAGTGGCCTTCTCGGCCTTGAGGAGGTGAATTAACAAAAAAAAAAATATGTTCATATATTTTATTATTTTATATGGTAATCTTCTTTTTGAGAAATTATTTTTATTTTTGCGTTGTTTATTAATTCTTTACTTTTACTTTTAACTATTTATTTGCTTTCACTGAATTGGCAATAAAAAGTATTATAAATTTAATTAAATAAGCTAAATTTTTAATTGCTCTAACAATAATATGTGTTTAATGTAAAATCATATCTTCTTATTTTTTCAAACCAATTCTTAAATGTTATTTTTGTTATTTTAATATTTTATTAAATTTTGTTACTTTTATTTTATAAAACAATTTTAAATCTTATTCTTTGAAAAACTATAAATTTTAAACGCAAAGCGATATATTTACATTTTCTTTTTTATTATTAACATATATTTTATCTAGTAATGACGCATTTTTTGGTGAATTTAAGACTAAATTTGGCTCCTTCTTGCCCCGGTCGTGTAATTATTTTTTATAAGTTACGACTGTAAATTTTTTTTTTCTTATTGGCATAAGTGTAAATAAAAAATAAGTGTAAATAAAAAAAAATATTGTGTTTTTAAGTTTATTCTGCTGAGAGGTTAATGCAAGCAATTATTTTTCAAAGGCCCCTTAATCGAATCGCAATCAAGTTGTAAATTACTTTTTATTTTTAAAAAATTTGTTTTAATGACGATCTAATAAAAATTTATTTAGAGCGGACGTTTTTTTAGAGATCCCTCTTTAATAAACCCATAAAAAACGAGTCTTACGCAAGATGAATAATACTGAAAATAGCCTAAAGCTTTTTCTTTCAAGGAGTAACTCTTCTTTATTAATTTTGTCATGATCATGACCCAGAAGTTAAAATTCATATTTTTTAACTTTTAATTTAACTTTTGGTGCCCCAAGGTCTTAACGGTCTTGAGCGTCGCAAGAGCATTTAACCAGGAAGAAGCCTCTTTCCTTACCAATAACGCAAAATGTTCCCAGAAATCGCTTTGAACTTGGATTTCTTGTTTTTAGAGCAAATCCTCTATTCACTGCGCCGCGCTTCTCTATTGTTCAGAAGATTTGATGGAGTAAGAGCGGCATTTTTTTCAGCCAAATCAAGAAGCTTTTCAATGTCGGAAATTTCTCTTCTCATTTCATTTTTATATGACAATGCATCATCATGTTATTCTTCTCCTGCTATCTGTTTCTTTTTTATACATCAACGATACATGATTGTGACCAGATTATCACAATTGTCCAGATTATCACACGATTGTGTCCAGATTATCACAAATTTTTTTTGCATAAACAATTACTTTATTAACTAATTACATTCTCTGTTTAAAATAATTTTAAAGCTTTTAGTTTGATATCACAAGGTTTTATGTTCAATTCTTTTGTTTGGAGGTAGATCTGTGATCATTTATTTCCCATAGAACCAACTCCAACAATCCGTAAAAGCGCAAAAACAAAAATGACCGCAACTCAACCAACGGTACCCCAGCATTTGATCTAATACATCTGTTTTTCTCACAAGTTAATTGCTTCACAACTTTTAAAATTTTTGAGCAATGTTCCCTTACATGGAGATAATTCAAAAATCTCAAAGGCTGTATCGTGTTTCCATTATGCGCTTTACACTTTGATCAGTGACGGTGGTCAAAACAATCTAGCATGAGTCAAGGAAAAAAAAGTTGTTAATAACAGCTTAATAGTAACAAAAAATGTAACAGAATTTACAGCAGTTCTTTTCACACCTGTTAACTTTAGTGAATGGTTTGAACCAGCTGGTAGTTTAAAAACGTTCAAAACTTATCTGAGCACATTTCTAAATACAAAAAATATATTGCAAAAGCATGTTTACGTAGTTGGGGATACCAACATTGACTTACTCAACCATGCCTTAAATAGTGAAGCAAAAACTTTTATTAATATTCTTCTCGAATACAACCTTATCCCAACTATAAACAAAGCAACAAAAGTAACTAAAAAATCATCGACATTATTAGATAATGTTATTACTAACAATTTTCATAATAGCCGTTTTAAAACTGGTATAATCAAGACTGATTTAACTAATCATTAACCTATATTCCTTATTACTGAGAGCGTTACTCTAAATAATGCTACCCACAAATCAAAAGTATTCATGAGACAAATCAATGAAAGTTTCATATGCCAATTTAAAAGTTTATTAAATAATTACGTCGATTGGAATCTTGTACTGCAATCACACGATGTAAATAATGCTTATGATTTATTTCTAAACCAATTTTCTAAAATGTTTGATAAGGCATTTCCTTTAAAAGTGAAAGTAATAAATTCAAAGTCGGTTGTATCCCTATGGATGACCAAAGGACTACTAAAATCATCAAGGAAATTGTATTGACCAAAGGACTATTAAAATCATCAAGGAAATTGTATAATAAACATTTAAAAAATAAAACTTATAAAAATGAAACTAATTACAAAAATTATAAAAGTTTATTTGAAAAAACTAAAAAGCGATCAAAAATAAATTACTATGCTAAACTGCTTGAAAAAAACAAAGGAAACCCTTAAAAAACGTGGAGTGTTATTAGAGACTTAATTGGGAAAAATAAAATAGAAAAAAATAACTTACCGCAAAAACTTATTATTGAGGAAAAAATGATTTATCATAAAGAAGTTATTATTGAGAAATTAAACAATTTTTTTATTTATGTTGGCCCAAACCTAGCAGCGAAAATTCCAATCAGTCAAAAAAAATTTGATTCATATCTTGCAGCAACTGATTTAATTATGGAAGAACCGATTTTAACCAAAAGTGAACTACATAATGCTTTTAATAGTCTGAAAAAAAATAAAAGTGCAGGTATAGATCAAATAAATGTTAATGAAATTAAATCTGTTTTTGATATTATCGAACCTTGATTATTCCATATTTTTAATCTTTCCCTTAAATCAGGTTTTATTCCAGATAAACTAAAAATTGCAAAAATAACACCTATTTTCAAATCTGGCGATGAGACCAATATTTCAACCTACAGACCAATCTCAGTCTTACCCTGCTTTTCTAAACTAATTGAACGCATTATGTACAACAGACTTTATAAATATCTATCTGAAAATAAGATTTTATATAATGATCAATACGGTTTAAAAAAAAATCATTCTACTGACCATGCAATAATTGAATTGGTTAAGCATATATCAAATGGATTTAATGGCGATTGCTATACAATAGGGTTTTTTATTGATTTATCCAAAGCTTTCGACACAGTAAATCATGAAATTCTTTTGAAAAAATTAGAAAACTATGGTGAAATCAAAGTTTACTTTGGTTTAAATCATACTTAACTAACAGAAAGCAATTTATACTTAAAGAATCAAAAGACTCAAAAAACAACTTAATAACTTGTGGAGTACCCAAAGGTTCTATTTTGGGACCATTATTGTTTTTACTTTATTTAAATGACTTATATTTATCATCAAAAGTATTAAATACTATCTTATTTGCATATGACACTAATTTGTTTTATTCTCACAAAGATATTACTGTTCTTTTTAAAATATTTTACGAAGAATTAGATAAGATCAACGAGTGGTTTATAAGTAACCGACTATCATTAAATGTAGAGAAAGCAAAATTTATCCTATTCAAAACTTCGTTTTAAACTGCACTTTGTAAAGTTTTAAGGATGATTCAAAACGGCACTTACTGAACATGGAATTCGATATAATAGATTTCAAATACCTTTTTTGAAAACAATTTAAAGGTTTAAACTAAATCACTTAAAAATAAATTAAATCTTTATCACTTTCTTTGGCTTTTATTAAAATGGTTTCAAACCATTAGTATAAAAGATAACTATTTTTGATTATATTAAATAGTCAGCTCAAATACTTATGTTTACATATATTGCTTTTTTTTTTTAATTAATTGACGCATTTTTTTTTGTGTTTTTAAAACTTTCATGATTTTATGTCGTTTTTAATTTTTAATTTTATTTAAAATTATTCTGCTGGAAGATTGTTAGCAACAAATTAATTATTGCTGAAGTTTTTGATTTGTTTTTGTTTTTGTATTTATACTGTCTTTTTATCTTTTATCATTTGTGCATGTAAATTTTTGTGTGACGGGGCTCGGTGATAAGACAACCTGTCTTGCTTCTTGCTCCGGCCAGGATTTTCTTTTGTTGTAATTTCTTTTTTGTAATATTTATCAACGGCAAAATAAATAAATAATATAAAAACCAGTAAGAACTTTTGCTTTTCCGTTGATTTCCATTATGCGCATCTAGACGCCAGTAAGGTGTGCACATTTTCAACTCGTTCCACATAACTGGCAAAACAGAAAACATTATTTCAAAATTATATAACCTTTTGTTTTTTTAATCATTTTAAAACCTTTTTCTCGTAAATTCATTAGTTATATTAAATTTTTGTTTTGTCTTTAATTTTCACTATCAAAGAGAAACGCGCAATTTGCAAAGTCGTTGCAGTTAAAGAAGTTGCAGAAATTATTTCGCATTGTAATAACTAGTTTGGTACATTTTAAAACCAGGGCCGTCGACACGGGTTTCAAATTGGAGAGAGCGCAATCGTCAGTTTTTAAAAAAAGTCCTCTATATCTATAGTTTTCTTTTTTTTTTTTAAAAAAAAAAAAAAGAAAAAAAAGTCGTTTAGAAAAAATGTGTGTAAGGGGGAGGGGTCACGTGACCACCCAGCTTCCCCGGTGTGATCGGCTCTGAAAACAAATTGTCTTTGAAAACAAAATTAAAAACAAAAAGTTACTGCGTTATGGTAATCAGATAGAGATGCAAAACAAATAAGTTTTAAAATTTTGGCGTAGCAAAGGCGCCTTGGTTAACGCGCCTTTGCTACGCCACTGAGTATTTTAAATAAAAGCCTTTTGTCTATTAAAATTTTACGCGTCTTCGCGCCTGAAAATTTACTGAAAATTATTTGAATTATAATTAGTTTTTTTGATTTGTATTATTTGTATTTATTCATAGCATTTTCCAGGGTAACTCTAATTTAATCTTACTCTCGATTTTACATACGCCAATTAACTTCAAATAAACTATTTAAAAAAGTTACTTTTCAAAATAAAAATAAAAAAAACATACTTAAAGATCAAATTTTACTAAAGATCAAAATGATTTTACAAAAAAATTTTTTGCGTGCGCAAAAATTACTCAAACGCTGAAGCCAGACTACGTTTAAGTGTAAGAAGAATAAAAAAAATTAAAAAAAAAAATTAATGAATTTTTTTTTTTTCTCATAAAAAAGAACACACGAAAAAAAAAATTAAAACTAAGCAAAAATGATGAATACTTGAAAAATTGAATAGCCAATTTCAGAGCTTACTAAAACAAAAGAATTATCTACAAAAAAAAAGGTATTTTGGCACGTGCACTTAAATGCATTCTTTAAACTATTTTAATTTTTTTTTTAATTTTTACTCTGATTTTTTACTTCAATTTTTTCTTGTAATTGCATTAAAAAAAGTAATTGCATTTTTAAAAAAATTTGTGTCAAAAGTATCCGAGTGAAAATGTGTATACATGTGAAAAATCCGAGTGTGATATGAAAAAGTAAAATGATAAAGTTTTTTTTTTTAGTGTAAATGATGACATTTTTAGTAACTTCCAGCTTTTTTTTCAGATTCGTTTTCAATAGAGGAGACTGGTACGAAAAAAAATAAGCGTTCCGATTAATTATTTACTTTTTATTCAATCTTTCAATATCTTTATTAAATCAGCTTAAAAACAAATCGTAAAAACCATATGATTATAGTCTATAGTATTGTATGGGCGCTTAAACTTAGTTACCAATCTATTCATTATGACGAGTATTAGTAAAAAGCACATTTCACCTGTATTAAATTGTATAAAAGAGTTCGCTGTTCATTTTCATTGAATTTGATATTAAATACAATTCAATGACAGATTTCGACTAATAACTTGGTACATTAAACAAAGCAATTGCATAGTTAATTATAAAGTATAGTTTAACAATCTTACTTTTGATTTTTTATTGCCAAAAACAAGCATTGCGACGCAACAAAATAAACTCATGTTTGATTTATTATAACCACATCTTTACGGTTAAAAAAAGTTTAAAGCGGTTTATAGAGATTATTATGTGTATATAAATATAATAGAATAAAGAGATTGAACTTTATATATAGAAAATACTTATATAAAAGAAAATAATCTATAAACCAATGGATAGTATTAAAAACTCCGATGAGAATACCATAGCCACATCGTCTCCTGAAGAACGGTGTCTTCAAAGTCCGTTGTTTTCACAACATTTAGAACTTGATCCGTTTGGAGAGAATTATAACGAAGATGAAGAATGTGGCGAAAACTCATCTCTCGGAAGCGACGACGGTTCTAAAGTTGGACTTCGTCGTGAAGTCGGATTTGCTGGATGTTTGTCCTTAGTTGTTGGAGTCATGATAGGAAGTGGAATTTTTGCTTCTCCTTCAGTTGTTTTTAAAAATGCAGGAAGCGTTGGAATGAGTCTTGTTTCTTGGGCAGGATGTGGTTTTATATGCATATTGGCATCACTGTGTTATGCTGAGTTAGGCACAGCCGTACATGCTTCTGGTGGAGAAAAAACTTACTTATCGTTAGCATTTGGTGACTTAGCAGGGTTTTTATATAGTTGGACAGCAATTTTAATTGTAAAACCGGCTTCAATTGCTGGAGTTGCCATGGCGTTTGCAAATTACGTTTTAGAACCTTTTTTTCCTGGTTGTCAAACAGAGCATACTTATCTGATGAAAATGGTTGCAGCTTGCGGAATCGGTGCATTTTTAAAAGAAAATTATTTACTCTCACTTTGTTATATTTATTATAAATTACAAAATATGTATATAAATTATTAAAAAAAAAATTATATAAATTTATTGAAGTATTATAAAAGTTAACTTTATTAAAAATTATCATATTTTTTGAATAGGCATAATAGTCTTCGTAAATTGTTCCAGTGTGCGATGGGCTACAACTATTCAAGTTATATTTACTGCGGCTAAACTCATCGCAATACTTATTCTTATTATTACTGGACTCGTTCGATTGGGGCAAGGTGACCATTTTATAGAAAAGTATCATTTCCTTTAACTATTGTTTTTTAATTATGCAGTTTTAATGTAGGCTTCAATGGAAGTTTTACAAACGCGTTTGAAGGAACAAGTGAAAGTATTTCGGATATCGGTTATGCATTTTATGGCGGTTTGTGGGCGTATGATGGTTGGAATAACTTGAACTATGTAACTGAAGAATTAAAAAATCCAACACGTGATCTTCCTCTAGCTATTATGATTGGAATTCCGTTGGTGACAGGATGCTACGTAATGGTTAATATTGCTTATCTAACAGTACTGACATCAGCAGAAATAGCAAGTTCAAACGCTGTTGCTGTGGTAAATCATAGGTTTTTTATTTTTTTATTTAAATGAGTTGTTTAAAATATTGTTGAACTTTAATTTTAAACGCAAGGAGGAATAATTTCCTATAACCTTTGTGTTTTTAAAAAAAAACAACGCCAGTAAAAAAAAAGCGTGTTAGAAATAATTATTTCATTTGTTTACATTATTGAACCAAGTTTTTTTTACTATATCTGTACAAAACTGAACATAGTATTTTTAGGCAACCTAGTCGCTTAAAAACTGCTATTACAACATTACTTAAGCACGACAAGAACTTTGCTTAACTAATAAAATTTGATTTTGTGTTGAATAATATTACTCAATTAAGTAAAGCATTTTTTTTCATCTTTATTTGATTTCCTTTAAATATCACAACTTTAGACTCTTGCTCATCAGCTTTATGGAGTTATGGCGTGGATAATTCCGGTTTTTGTAGCGTGCTCTACTTTTGGAGCCGCAAATGGTTCGGCGTTTACAAGTGGCAGGTGGTTAACTAATTATTTTTCTGCTTTTATTAATGTATTTAAAATAGCTATTGAAAAAAAAATACTTTACTTGTTCTGATATACTAATGTCATTTAAAGAAAGTTTATTATTTGAGTAAACTTTTCAAAAATTAAAAAAATATATATTTTTGCACCCAAAATTAAAACTTTATTTATACTTTAGGTTAGTATATGTTTCTGCTAGAGAAGGACATATGCCAATTTTATTAGCAATGGTGCATACTAAAAGGCACACACCAGTACCTGCTCTAGTTTTTACGGTAATTTTAGTTTATTTTAATTAATTTTTAGTTAATTTAAATGAATACTAAAGTATATACCTATATATTTTTAAGTATTACTGATAACCTTGATGAAATTAAGAATACATATTTTAATTTAGTGTGGAATCGGCATTCTTATGTTGATTCCGGAATCATCAAACTTCAGCAGCCTCTTAAACTATTTTAATTTTGCAGCATGGACGTTTTATGGGGCAACAATAGCTGCTCTTTTGTGGCTTAGGTACAAACAGCCGGATTTAAAGAGACCATACAAGGTATACTATAGTGTATTTAAAGTAGTTTTATACAATTGGCAGAGTTGCCATTAACAACATAACTATGTGAAAAATTTAATTTTTAATTTGTTTTACACAAATTATGGTACTGAAAAAATTCTAATGATTTGTGATAAATAAACAAATAATCATAGACGTATATATACATAGATATAGATAAAAAAACGAAAGACTATTGATATAGGCAACTAATATTGGTTCAACTTGTTTATTTTTTAAATTAAGTTTACATTGTGTTTAGATCTAATTTACTTTAGAAGCCTTGTCAAACCTCTTTAACTATTTTCTGTTTTATCAACTTCCGTGACTATGCGTTTAGTTTTAAAAATAATGTGAATTGTAAGACACGCACCTGGCAAATACTTGTTGACATTACTTTCTTTATCAAAGTTAAATTTGCAGCAACTATTGCTGACGGTAGAATAGTGAGAAAAGTACAAGATATTGATTTTTGAAAATGTAACATGAAATAATGTTGCTAACCTTTCTGCTTTGGGGTTGTTGATAAATTACATCACGCTATAAAGGGGAAGGGGGAATGGGGTGGGTGGTTTTGTGACGATTCATGCAAAACTTGCTACTTAAGTGTGACAATTTTGTGACGAGATTAAGGGGGAGGTCAAAAACGATCAAAAATTGCGTGACGTAATTTATGGAAGACCTCTTCATGCTTGTTAAGTTGTCAGCATTTTGCCTTATAGTAGAATAAGTTTAATTTTGCAGACAATCAACTACTATTACAATCAACTCCTATTGCAATTAAAAGACAACAAAAATTTTTTATTTTTCATTTTAGTTTTGTAGTTTGTACTAACACGTTTTGAGTACCTCCTGAAACAACTTATTAACTTGATTATCAATTTAAATTTCTTTGATGTCGATCAATATATTACTGGCCCCGTCATCATAAAAATTCAAGTGTCGTAATTTTTACGTAATTTTATTTTGAAAATTACGTTTGGCACACATGGTCTCTATACCATCTAAGGTTTTTGTATAAGTATTTAAAAATGTGAGAGTTATTCTTTTGGGTATATAAGTTATGGTTTATTTTTAAAAATTCCTTTGTTTCAAAACCTATGCAGAATCTGCACATCAGTTTCACATGCGAAATTTTACTGGTATCCATTGATAATTTACACAAAAACGATATACATTGATAATTTACACAAAAACGTTACCGGTATTCATTGATAGTTTACACAATAAGCAATTGCACTACTTATCGTGTAACCAACCTCATAATATGATTACTTTAATTGTAACATAATATTTATGGCATATTTAAATTTAGAGAAACTTGTCTCCTAAATTACTGACGTAAAATTAATCTAAAATTTTCAATTAATATGATTGATATTTTATATAACTAAATGTTAAATAACATTATTAAAAATATAAAAAATTGATTATTATTGATAAAGGCTCCTTTCTGTCAAGAACCATCAAGGACACAACGATATCAAAAACATCATCATTAACAGGGTATTTCCGCATCTGCTATTCTGCATCAATCATGGTATTTTCAGCAACTTCTTTTGTGATAGCACCAATTTTCACAGCAAATTCATCATAAATAACAGTAGTATTAATTAAAAATGTTACTGCAGGATAATTATATCTAAATATTGACTTATTCAAAGCTGTGAGATCCCTTCTCTATTTTTTTACTTATTGTTCTTGACTTATATTTCTAGTAGCATAAGTTTTTTGTTATTTTGTTGAAAAACTTGACTTACCAGCATATTTGTAATGTATGTGAACCTTTTCGAACACCTTTTGAACCTTTTTGAACTTTTTTGTAAACACCTAATCCCCTTCTAAAAAGGCAGGCAAGTCAGCTATTTAAACATTTAAGTCGGCTTCAGTATTGAAGACCTTTTTTACAATAGATCTTAAAATAGAGCTTGAAGAAATAAAAATCTTTAACAAACATGCAATTGATAAAAGTTTTGAAAACAACAACAAAAAAATAAATGTCAACACAAAAATAAAAAAGTTGAATTTTTAACAAAATGCGTAACGATGAAGGCAGATCACAAAGAAAATACCTAAGAATTAATATTACATTATTATGTTATAACTAATTAATAGTATAATTGCACATTCTAGCATCCAGTGCAGCTATCTTTATGCTATCTTTCTAACTCGACTTAAACTCACATACTCCTGATCCTTTAAAGCGGGCTATGATGCTTTTTAGTGAGCTAAAGTCGTCTTCGTGGGATTTGATATGTGGCCACAATAGGGCAAATAGCCGGAGGAAGATAAACAACAGTACCACCTAAGTATTAATACTTATTATTACTATAAAATATTTTACATTTTATTATAGTTAAAGCTGTGATTGGCAACTGAAATGATATTTTATAATTAAATATCCTCCAAAAAAGGACGGGGGAAAGATGCCGCTACCGTTATCTTGAAACTTCGTAACTGTGGAGACATCTTAGGAGTTGTGGTAACCACTTTCACACAGTGAAAAAATTACTACTAGAGCTATGTTTTGATAAAAAGATTCTATTTTTTAACATCATGCAAGGGTCGTATTTTAGGTGTCGAAAAGTTATATCATTTTATATCATGAAGGGGGTCGAATTTTTAGGGGTCGAAAAATTATATAACTTGATATCATACGAGTGGTCGAATTTTATGTTTTCTATTTTTGTTTTTTTTTGACATAATAATAAATTAGTTTTTAAATTTGCTAATTTTAAAGGAATATTATTCAATGTGTCTCTTGGTAAGTAACATTATTTTATAAACTACAATCTATAAGTTCTTTACTTCAAACTAAACTAAACTCTTAAAAAATAAACTATTAAAAAAATAAGTTGATACTAAAAATGAAGCAATTGTTTTTATTAGCAAGTATGAGATAACTTGATACAATATTAAGGAGCCCTAAAACTGTTGAAAAGTATTCCGGTGTGTTATAAATAATTCTAAAAATTATTTCTTTTAATATTTACAGTCAATTTTTTAAGGTACTTTTATACGATTAAAAAGGTGAAAATCTTTTTAATCGTATAGAAATACCTTAGCATCCTAGTTAAAAAAATGAAAAATTTTCATATTTTCAATTAGGATTGCTTTAAGATCAAAATTTATCACAAAATATTAATGTGTCGTCGAAATTTGAAAAAAAAGAAGAAATTGGGGTTCATTTTATCATTTTATCTTAATGTTGGTATAGATTTTTACTCTTAGCAACGTCCTAAGCAATAATGCCTCCTTGATCAAACGCAAAATGTAAATGTAGCAGATAAGTACTTTGATTGGATTTTGCCATCATAAGTTTTAATGATGGTATTAATTGTATTGGAAATGTTTTTGGTTGTTTGAATATTCCTCGTTAAAGTTTTTTTGAAAAAATGCATTAAAGTGTGGCCATAATAGAGCTTTAATTCATTCTAAATAATAATTTAATATTTTAAAAACATAAAGAAGTGTAAAGAGGTCTAAGAAAAGTGCTTATATTCAAAAAAAAATTACAGGATGCCATTTCTATAATTCTAGATCCCAATGAGTGAGTTCTGTTTTGTTTTATGTTAATAAATATTATCTGATTTTTAAAACTGTCTTTTCACAGATCGTGTTTTTTGTTATTTTGGTTAAATCGTTTAAATAATATCTTTACTAATACTTTATGAAGAGTCTTACTTATTCAGATTTGTATTTATGAAATTTTGAATAGGCGAGTAAATCTGTGATATTCACCAATTCTTATGAAAATGACTATACTTTTGCAAGTTTTGATAGTTTGAACGTGAAAGTGGCACAGTTTGTTTACATTAGTTTACATTGTTATAATACAATTATGCAAATTTCAAAGTTTAACAGTCACCCTATGAAAAATAATCGTGTAAATGGTTTAGCCCCTTTTTGGGACCAAAACCAACTTTTTTATTAGGATTAAAAAAAAAATTATATTATTTTGTCTTCATTTAACCTATATTTGTAATTTATGTTAATTATATTTGTAATAAATGTATTTTAAGAAAAAAGTTGTCTAATTGTATAGAAGTACCTTAATAGATTTAGGTAAATATAATACTAGGAGATTTAATATTGATACAAAGCCATTATTTATTGACGCTTAAGAATTCCTTTCAAAACGATATATTATCTGAATTTCTAAAATTTTATTACGATCATTTGATTCATTATTTGGGTAATAATTGTTAGTTTTTTTTTTTTTTTTAGTTGATTTTAGGTGCCCCAAGAAGTCCTTACCGGTCTTATCACAGAGCACCGCGGTAGAGCATTTAATAGGAAGTTCACGCCTCCTTCCCAACCAATGTCGCAAAACTTGCCCAGAGGTGGGGTTTGAACCACGGATCTTACGTTTCTGAGGCAAGTGCGCTCCCACTGCCCACGGCTGCTTTTGTGTTTGTTTGTGATTTAAGTAAATATCCGCCTTTTCTCTGGGTTTTTAATTTTTTATATACCCCATCCATGGGAGGTGCATCCATGTAGAGGTGAGGTACCCTGATGCGAGTTTTTCATTTTACTTTAAATTGTCTTACAAGTTTAACCTGTTATGTTTTGGCAATTAATATATTTAATTTTGTAGGTATAAATTTATTCTGCAAGTTAAACTAATTACAAAACCAAACAAAAAAAAAGACATATTAAAGAAATTTTTACCAAGAAAAAACAAAAAGTGTATTATGGTACCCCACTTTCACCTACATGTGTTTTTCCTAAACTTTTTAATTATAAATTTTAATTAAGATTATTGTTTTTTTTTAGGTGTTTATAGGAATTCCGATTGTCGTACTTTTGTGCGCAGTTTATCTGGTTGTTGCACCATTTTATAACTACCCCGTGAATTCTTCATACTGCCTAATATTTATCTTGTTTGGAATTCCGGTCTACTTTGCATTTGTCAAATACAAAATTACGCCAGTATGTTTAGTCCGTCTAATAGGTAATAATTTTTTTAATGAATAATAAAGAAATAGTGTATAAGTTAATAATTTTATATATTTAAAACATTTAATTTATTGACTAACTTGTTTTTTTCTAGACACAGTAACTCGAAAAATTCAAATATTAGCAGATTTGGCTATGCCTGACGTCATAGTTGAAGAAGTTGAAAAACATGAAAAAGCATAATTAGTTATTTTTTTACTCAATTAGTTGGCAACTTAAAAGTTTCAACTTTTAACAACACAAAATAAGCGAAGTCAATTGAGGAGTAACTGTCCAGTAACTGTCTTCATTCTACAGTTGTCCGATAACTGCTTCCGCTAGCCCAGTAACTGCTTCCACTACACGTTTGTTCGAATTATTGCCTTCAAAATTTAAAAAAATTATAACAAAGAAAAAACTTGTTGTTGGTATTTTGTTTAATTAAAAAATATTAACAAAAACATTTTATAAAAATATTTATATTATTTTTAAATTTTTACAAAAAATAAAAAAAATTGCAAAAAAAAAAACAAACAAACTTGCTTTTAAAAATATTGAAATAAATCTTTTAAAGAGTTAATGACTTTACTTTTTAAATTCTTTTATTAGGCCGACAATATAATACTTACAAGTTTCTATTAAAATGTATAAAGATAGCAAGTACGAAAAAAAAAAGACGTATTCGTTCCTTAGGGATCGTCCATAAATTTCGCAACGCAAAATATGTTATAAAAACAAAGGTAGGATTTTAGACTCTTTAACGCGGCGATTTTCATTAAACTTAATGGCCTAATTATTTAGATTAATACCTTTATTGGCTTATTAACTTCATTCCATATCTAAAAATTGCCAATCAATCAAAACTTATTCTGAACAACTCTGTTAGTCCTTGAACTTAAAATGCTAGATGTGTCTAATGTATGCGTAGACAATAAAGTTCTTTAATGTGTTTCTCGACAATATACCTACTAAAAAGAAATCCTGATTTTGACAAAACAATATCCTCCAAGTTGTTCTCTTCATGCTTTAAAATTGAAGATAGAATTGGTCTATGACCATTTATACCTGTATGAAATGTTGCAGCTACTACTTTTTCAGTTTTTATTATCCAAATCCTAATTTTGAAAGATGCAACTCAAGAGAATCAAGAAATCTTTTTGCTATTTTTTTTGTCAAAAAAATAGCAAAAAGATTTCTTGATTCTCTTTAATGGGTTCATTAAAATGCAAATCATCAGATAAAATTTACTTAGATAAAATTTATTTAGATGAAAAAGATATTTATGCCGTTTCTTTAGAAGTATTTTTAACCTCTATGAACATAGCAAATATTTTATCCAACAAATTTTTATATAGTTTTATTTTACATATCTTTACGTTAATTTTTGATTAAATCATTTGAAAATATATATTCTATAAAAATATTTAGTCTGCAAGACAATGCGTTAGGGTGTGACCATGGTCTTCTAGAAATACAGGCCTTGACAACACTCCGAAATTTTATTGACTGGAGGCCGAGCAAAGCGCAAATAAGTAAAGTGGATGCGGACAAGAAGAGCAAAAAACTATAATAATAACAATATATAAAAGCTGTCTTAAAAGTAAAACCACATTAAAATTAATAAACTATAATATACTTCTTGTATAATGTAATAAGATTTAAATAAAAATTATTTTTATGACATTTTTAGATTTTTTTCTTAGACTCCTTGAAGCATCTTGGAGATTTTATTATTGCTAGATTTTTTAGAAATATACCTTACGGGCATTTGTTTTTAAAAGTTACGTTCTAAATGTCTTTTAAACGTTCTTTGCGGAAAAACGTTTAGAAAACGTTTAAAAGACATTTAAAATACATTTAGAACGTAACTTTTAAAAACAAATGCCCGCTGGGTATTTGCTAAAGTGCGGCAATGTCGGTCATAAATACCAAATTGAAACTTGTTTGAGACAGATAAGAATTGCTTTATCAAAAAGGTTCGACAAAATTCATCTGATAACTGCTCAATTAAAACGAAACAAAATATGCACCATTGAACAATATTGTCAAAGGTGCATATTTTGTTTTTTTATGACAGATTGAGCAGAAATAAAATTGGTTTCTCCAGAAACCTAGAAAGATTGTTGAAGGTTTTCTCTAACGAATCAGTTGTAAACCACCTCAGGATAATATAATCATTTCCACAATCCAAAAGGTATCTCGCAATGTTGAATAATCCCCTACACACTTGAGAAATACATTCAGAGGTATCTTTTGTAAACTGCTTAATACGTTTTGCGTCTAATTTTTTCATTTTTTCAACCATATCTGCCACATCTAGTAAGAATAGCAGGATTTTGTCTGTGTTGATCTTATAACTGCACGGTACTCATCTTTACAACAAATAAATGCTCCAACACCTTTCACATTACAAATTTTCCAAAACTTCAAAAATATAGAAATAAATTTGATGGTGCTAATAACTTCATCTTTTTTAATGGATGGATGATTTTTAAGTGCAGCAACCGTTTCATCACAGAATACTCGTAAACAAGTGTCAACTTTCTGTCGCTCAATGGGTTTTGGAGAGATGGAAATTTCAATTAATTTGCTAAGTTTTAAAAGATTGGCAGATTTCAACTCATAAAGATTTACTAAATCATTTTGTTACGTGTTTGTTACCTTCAAACTCAAAAACTAATTCTCTGCTTTTTTCAGTTAACTAATTATTACGTACATACTTCATGAAATGAACATAATCAAACAACAAAAATGTGTTTTCATTATTTCAGCACCAAAGTTTTTCTTCAATTTCTTCATCATTTTAAAAAACTTTTGATTTACTCTATTTCCATCAGCAATAATTGACAACAGTTTTGCATTGAGTTGATTGTTAATTGTTTCAATATCTGGTTTGCATTGTTTAAAAAGAAATCAGAATCTAAGTGACTAAATGCAATCACTTTTACTAAAAACTCTGGTCCACCAAATAAACATTTTACCATTATAGCCAACATGGTTTTGGCAAGAACACCGGATTGATCAGCAGAATTTCCAAATAATACACTTCCATGATAAGTTAATGTAGATTTAATATAAACTTCATCAGCCTGCAATATACATTTACGTTGTGTCTTTTCAAAACACGTCGTAACATTTTAAAAAAACTTCAGACTATCTTGTGATCCGATTTTTGAAGTGATTCTTGTCAAAGTTCTAATACTGGGTAATTAATAGTCATTAGAAATTTGGCTGTACAAAGACCTGGATATAGCAAAATATTCAAATGCTCGAGTAATTATATCAGGGGAGTAAGTACATTCACCAACTTTCTTTTGAGACATACAGTCCATATGTTCGAGTAATACATTTTTTTATGGCAAATATCTATATTTTTTAAGTAACGTATGATTTCATCAAAAACTGAACAATACTTACAATATGATGATGTCTTACTTGACATTAAAATAGGAATACTGCAAGATGATTCAAAAGGAAACGAAGTTAATGTTAATACCCTATTAATGATAAATAAAAACTTTAGAATACCAAATACAAATTCCTTTGACTGAATTTAAATAAAATTATTGTCATTTATGTTGTATACAATAGGATCATTACTACGCTAGAGTTTCTCTTTTATGCTATCAAATCAAAAAAAAATCATGTTCTCTAAAGCTATCTAGTTCATCTGATGTTGTATTTCTTATACTGAACAATGACGATTTTGTTGTTCTGGGTTTAGAGATATGTTAGAAAAGACAGTTGGTCGCTCTGTAGGACATTCTTTTCCAGATAAAATATAAAAGATTTGCAACCTATTGGCAAATGAGGTCGGCACACCTCAGTTAGCCATTCCAGACAATTTTTTCATAAATCAAATATTCAAATATAAATAATGTCATCGTATAGAGCTTGAGAAGTCTTAAAAAATGAGGGGTCATTTGGCCTTTAAAGTTAAGCAGATCAAAAGTCATTGAACTTTTCGTAGTGAATAAAGTGATGACTTTTTGACAAAAGGTATAGGGCTTAAATATGGAAAATATCGTAAATGCTGTAATATCGCACCGAAAATGAGAGTGTTTTTGACTTTTTAATAACTTTTAAGCCGCTAATACATTAGATTTGAAATTTTCTTTAGTGACTTACCAACTACAAGAAAATAAAATTCCAAATTTTTTTTAAAATCTGTCGAAATTGACCAGAATCACCTATTTTACACACTAAGGGTTTTTACTAATTTATATATTTTTGGGGTCATAATGACTTTTAAATAACTTTTGAATTATTATTACATTTGACTTGAAATTTTTCATAATGATCGAACAACTATAAGAAAATAAAATACCAAATTTTTTTTTAAAAAGATCTGTCGCGATTGTTCAGAATCATTTATTTTACAGCCTAAAGGGTTTTATATTGTTTTCTAAGTTTTGGAGAATAAATTTTGGGGCCATATTATAATTATATCATGCAAAAACGCATAAAGGACACATTAAATCCAAAAAATACATAATTTGAAAACTATTTCATAATTAGCAGACCGACCAGTGAAAAAATTGCATAATCTACAGACCGGTCAGTAAATTGCGGTAAAAGAACTGTAAATGGACTGTACAGCCCATTTAAAATTGAATATATCAACTTTAAATAGTTTGATATTTTTTTTTAAATTTTTGATATTTTTGAACCGTTATTACGTTTGACTTGAAATTTTAAATAGTGATCAAGTTTTTATTAAATCTGTTAGGATTAACCAGAATCGTTTATTTTACAGACTGAAGTGTTTTTACTTATTTAATTATGTAATGAAGAACAAAAATTAGGGTTACAATATGCAAATATGCATAAGGGAATCATGGAATCTGAAAAATACATCAATTTGAAATTATTGCATAATTCACAGACCGGTCAGTAAATTAAATAAAGTTGCACAAACCAATTGGGCAATTTGACTTTGAATATATTTAATATTCTCCAACTTTTATTACAATTGACTTAAAATTTTCGATAGGGATACAAAACTGTAAGAAAATTAAATGCCATAATTTTTTTTACATCAGTCGGGATTATCTAGAATCGTTAATTTTACATACTGAGGTGTTTTTACTTAATTATCTAGTCTTAGAGAATAAAATTTCGGGTCATGTTATAAAAACTTCATACAAATATGTATAAAGGCTCGTAGAACCCATTTAATTTATCTGTTTAAAAAAATTGCTTAATTTACAGACCGATTAGTATTGCTGCGTAAGGATATTGAAATCTGAAACATTCAGAACTACCTATTTAACAGAAGTTTTATGAAGTTAAAATTTAAATTTAAATGAAAATAACTTACAGCAATAGAACTTCCTGAAATTTCGAGTACTTACAACAGCTATAGCAGGTGTAATAAAATGTAACAAAATTATTAATAAAAACACAGATAAACAATAATTTTTAAAAAATATTTGTTAATTCATTTTAAAAATTTAAAGTTAAAAAAAATATGAATTAACAGTTAAAACTAAATAAATATAAAATAAGAAACTTATTTTATTTTTTACAATTAAAGTTACAATTAAAACTAAATAAATATAAAATAAGAAACTTATTTTATATTAGTTTAGTTTTAATTGTTAATTTATAATTTTTTTTAATTTTTAAAACAAATTAACAAATATTTTGTTAAAATTTTTTTATGTGAACTATTGACAATACCTAAGATAAAAACAACAACATTATAAAAACAAAAAATGTTGTTATTCTAAAATTTATCTCTTGGCTTTTAGCGAATGATTAGAAGTAGCGAGTTTCAATAACGAAACAACCTAATAATCATTTTAAACAATTGATACCAGCGAGAAGGTAAGCCAAGTTGTCTATCAACACAAAACATCACAGCAATAACATTACAAAACACACAGACCCTGAGGCACTAAACGCTGCAAATTCACACTAGTCTCGATACTTAGCTAACAAGGTTAACATCTATCCTCAGCCCTTTACCGTTTCTAACCAACATTAATAATCATCCTTAAAAGCTTACAGGTAGCTCTATTTATTGATGACATAAGAAAGATATGGAGTTCAATAATCTCGTTTTAGAGCTGAACTGTTAACTGTCGTTACAGAAAGATTTGAAATTACCATTAGATGGAGGCGGTGAGGCACATCCTATTGCTCTGGATGAAATGGTGTATCTAGTAAAGTCTTTAAAAAGTCTTCTTGATCGCAATCTTGTTGATATTCCTATATTGATAAATAGCAACATTTTTACTGTGTCTTCTACTTTACATTGTCTCTGATTATCTTTTCGCACTGACCTCTCATAGAAACCTTATATACAAATCATTGCTAAGTTAGTATTTGTATACAAAAATATAGTATTTTATTGTTCCTAAGTGCTCTAAAAATTCATATTTGCCTTGTTTTTTTTCTTGAAGATCATTATTTTTTCCTAAAACATTAGTTTTTTTCCTAGAACATCATGTTTTTTTCCTAGAACATCAGTTTTTTAAATAGAATATCATGTTTTTTTTCCTCAAACATCATATTTTTTTCCTCGAACATCAGTTTTTTTCCTAGAACATCATGTTTTTTCCCTAGAACATCATGTTTTAGTAACACTTGTACTTTTTTGTAATCATCTTTTCTGATTCATGTAATTTGAAATCTTTCAAGTTGTCTGTTAATCGTTATCTTGTTTTATAATCTTCATTTTGGCTCTTCCAGTAATTACCAACTCTAAAAGTTGTTGCTTCCAGCTTTGTTGGAAATCCAGATATTTAAAATAAAAAGTCAATCTTGCATAATTTAACAATGTTGACGATTTGCTACCTTCTGTTAACTGTTCTATCCCTACTTCTAGCCAAACATATTCTGAAACAAATTCTTTAGAATTTGTTCCAAAGATGTTTCTGCTTCTAAAAGTTTATTTTCTGATTTAATCTTGAAAATTGCTAATGATCTTTTTTCAAGCTCTGTTACTCGAACTTCTATTGTAGACTTTAACAAGCCATTCTGATAATTGTCTTCTTGAAATTCAAGTTTATGAAGAGAATCTCCCAGTTTCCAATTTGGATCACTAACTAACTTAATTATCTAGTGATTTGATTAATCACCTTAAATTTCCTGAATTAATCCCCTTAAATTTCAAAATAGACAAATTAATAGAAGATGTAATGTAATGTAAAGTAGAATAAAATATTTTTAAAAACTTGAAACGTAGTAAAATATTTTTAAAAACTTTGTAGCGCCGTGGAATCGCTTCCACTTGCTGGACCAATTGCTGTTGAGTATAAACATCGCAAAACAAAAATGTTTCTTTCCATCTAAATTCATCTTTATAGAAAAGGTCTCCAGTCAATAAATATTATATCGCTATGTCAAAGCCTGTGATTCTAGAACACCGTGGGTGTGACACTATTTTTTTTTGAATTGAAAACGCTTTATTTTAAAAACTTACATTTATACATAATTTTACTAAAAAAAAATTTCCCTAAAAAAAAACTTAGATTAAAAAATTCATAATATTGAAGCCGGAAATCGTGATGTTGGGTTCACTTATATTAACGAAAATAATTTTACAAAAAAAATGTAAATTTTTGCTTGTAGTTGTAGATTTTTATCGACATGGGAGTTTAGCAAACGGTATCAAATGTTTTTTGAAAGAACGTTTATATTATATTATATTTATTAACAATATCATGAACAATTTTTTTTTCTGTGTTTACTAAAGGACCATTTTTACTAAACAAAAAAGCTTTTGAGCATATATTCACTTCTAATGACAGAGATTATTTTTTACCCATAAAACTGAGATAAATTTTTGTTAACTTTATCCTTTTGAATAATAAGCAGATATCTAACAACAGTATGGATTATTTTGCGGAGTAGTTGCTTTATTGAACAATCCTATTCCTCCTCTGCGTATGCATTACTAACATAAATAACCGCTACCTTCTTAAACGCATAAATTATTCAAAGCACTAAAAACAAAAACAAAAAATAGTTTATTCGATATATCTCCGTTACATAACATAATATTGATTTTTTAAATTCGTAAAACTATTTGCTTTTGTTAAAAAAAAGAAAAAGAAAACAGCTTTTAGAAGAGATAGACAACGAAAGTTATTCAAACCGCGTACGTACTTGCTGTCGTTAACACCTCACTCTTTGTACGCATTTGTACGTTTAGGGGTAACCTTATCTCTCCCCATAACTTCGTACGTACTTTATGGAAAACCCTTGGTAGAACCACTACCTATCACCAGGACAATGTGTTGCCATTTGTTATTTAATATTTATTACTAATTGATACATCTGGCTCGCCAAACTCAAACTGAAAACTTTATAATTATTGATTGGAATTAAAAACTTTGTACGTTTTTAATTTTAACTAAAGATATAGTAATTGAATTTTTATTAGCTAATTTTTTGTTTAATTTTTTAGATTATTGAAAATACAATTTTGTTCATTACAACATAAATAAAATAGAATAATTAATACAAGTAGTTCAAACTGTTTATCAAAATTATTCCTTATCTATGTCTTAAATAAATTTAGTTATTTTTAAGTTAAAATTGTCAAAGATGATTATAATATAACTCAAACTTTTATATAGAGATATAATTAATTTTTATTTCATTGTAAAGAACTAATTAAAAACCAAACCTAATTAAAAAAATCCTACTACATCCTTGATTCTTCATTATTTTCAAGCAGTTTTCTGTTTAATTCAAGGTGATGTGAACTATTAGTCTTTATTTTAGATTTTTTTCCAAGTATAAAAACTCTTTAGGATCTTCTTTTTGCACGTGCGTATTTTTGCACGTGCGTATTTAACTTGAGCTTTATCACTGCATTCTAACTAATAGACAAGTAAAAATTCAGCAATTAGAAATTAGTATACTAAAGCATTTGTCAAGTTTAACCACAAATCTGCTTTTACCTTTTAATCTTGCTTTTACCTAGGTTAGTAGAACATGGCTGCATTCCAATTATCTCCCTACGTTGTAATAATGTAACATTATATACGTGTTACTGGAAACACAAACAAAGCATTGGTATAAAATTAATTTGAGTAAACATTGTTCAATAAGCATTTTACTGGATTTCTTGATCTTGATGATGTTGACACTGCGGTGAATTAATACCTATTTTATACTTTGTGCAATGCCGTTTTATTGAAATAAAATTTTTTAACATAGTATAAAAATTATTAGTATGAATATGTATAATAGAATAATCTTATACGTCCCTAATTTTTTAATTTTGATAAAACAACTTTGGCAACTTTTTATCGTTTCCATATCACAAAAATTCAAAATTAGGAGGTGTAAATAAATGCTTGCGCTTTATTCAGATATTATATCTGGTTAGAGTCTAAGCTATCAGATATCTGGTTAGGTTCTAAGCTATTAGATATCTGATAAAAAATTTTAGTTTTGAGTTTGAATTATTTATACACAAGTTTTTAATATAGAAGGGTTATATTAAAAACAAAAATATATAAATCATACAGTATGACACACCCTAATACGCATAATAGACGTAAATTTACTTTCATGTTTAACTTTTTTATCGCATACCTGATCTTAGCCTATTATACAATCAAACAAAAATTCCAACAATCGTAATAATTTGAAACAGTTATAATATAAATAGCTTTAAATACATTTTTCAATCAAAACAAATAATAAATTTAATACATACATACATACATACGGATGGACAGTAGATAAAGGGTTCTCGGCACGCAACCAACAATTAAATTGAACTACTCGCAAGCTTTATAAAAAGTTCATTTTTTGTCAATTTTTGAAGGGGTTGATTGCAAATATTGGTACAAAATACAAAACTAATAACGTGTTGTGCAGTTTCGTCGCTTATATTTGAATCAATAGATTGCATAGCCTCTTGAAGGTCCATCGGAGAAATGTGTCTGTAAAATATTATAAATTATATATATATATATATATATATATATATATATATATATATATATATATATATATATATATATATATATATATATATATATATATATATATATATATATATACAGTGGCGACAAAATAAATAGCACAGATTGAAAGAAATTCGATCATGTAAATGATTTAGTTGTAGGGTAGATTAGGGTAATATGAGCACCTTAAGTGAAAATTTGAATATTTTCATGAATAATTATGCTGGATCCAAATTTTTTGCAAATAATTTTTACGGATCTATTAACAAAACTTATTATTAAAAGATCAAATTTTTAGCCACTTTTTATTGAAACAATACTACTTTGTAATAAGGGGCCATCCATAAAGGACGTCATCCAAATAGGGGGGAGGGGGAGGGGGTTGAGTTAAAAAGGACAAAAAAGGACAAGGGAAGGAGGGGGGGGGAAAGTTGTCAGAAAAGGACGCCACTTTATAGATTTTTTATTTTAGTTTAATTAACATGGAAAACTACGTAAACATGTGTTTTTAAGAAGATAATGTATGAGAATATTTTTAATTTTATTTTTCAAAGGTGTAGCAGCAGATTCAAACATCATTGCGAGATGAAATAATTTTGGAGTTAAAAATAGGGGGGGGGGGAAGGATTTTATGACGTCTTTTTCAAGGGGGGTATAGGGAAAAAGGACAACCGGTGACAAAGGAGGGGGGGAGGGAGGGGATCAAAAATT
The DNA here is from genome assembly GCF_022113875.1 of Hydra vulgaris. NCBI lineage: Eukaryota > Metazoa > Cnidaria > Hydrozoa > Anthoathecata > Hydridae > Hydra > Hydra vulgaris. The sequence continues at coordinate 13,595,070 of NC_061156.1, read as the reverse complement.
GGCTAAAAAATGGTGACGTCCTTTATGGATGGCCCCTAAGCAATAAAAAAAAAAATTAGGTCGTTTTTTATCAATTTTATTAACTCAAACATTTGAACAAAAAAAATTTAAACTAATTGAATTTTAAAATATAGAAAAATATTTAGTATTGTTGAAATATTAACATTTTTTTATGTTTTTTTAAAAAAAAAAAAAATCAATTAAAACCACTACGGTATTAGGACTATAAACTACGTAATTTTAATGAAAATCACTGGGTAACTTGAGCTTACTCATATTACACAAAAATGGCATCTTTAAATAGTCAAAACTAAGTGTTCCTATGCATTGTTTTTTAAACAAAAAGGAAAAGGATTTCTATTAACATATTTTTTTTTATCAAAAAATAAATTTCATTTTTTTAGCACTAAAATTTCGCGCCACAGATTTATTCATGCGTGATGATATTACTTTAACAGCGCAAAAAATTTAATAGCGTTTTAATGAAATGATACCCGCTAATTAAATTTACGTTAATTATACTGATTTCTGTTATCACCATGTAAAGTCGATTCAAAAAATACAAAGCAACTTTAACTTCACTGCTTACATCTTTGAAATCTTTAAGTATGCTCATATTACCAAGATGCTCATATTACCCTAATTTACCCTACAGAATAAGGGGGCAATTTAAGTAACACACCCTGTTAGAGAATTATCATTTTGTCCCTTAGCTATTAAAATGATAGAAGTTTTTTGTATAAATAGTTAAGAAAAGTTTGCTTGATATAAATTAATATTTAGTGGGGTATCCTTTTGAGTCAATAACTGCTGGACAGCAATCAGTTTACAACGATCACGATAGACAAGATCAGTTTTTGGCATTGTTTAGGCGTAAGAGTGTCCCAAGCAGGCTTTATTTCGATCCAAAATCGGTCTAATTCAACATGGGGTTTTCTAGTAATTCTTTGTACATACATTGATCGATTATCCCTTGAATTCTATGCAACGGGCCCACGTCAGACCATGAAAAACTGCCCCAAACAATCACCTTGCCACCACTATGTTTTAGAGAGATCTTGGTTTTAGGGACGACGAACATATTGTTTTACATAGGGTCCAAAGCAATTAAATTTAGACTCGTCAGTCCAAAGCACATTTTTATAAAAACTCCTTGGGTACGTACTGTTTTGCAAACTTTAAACGACAGACAATTTTGCGCTTTGAGACCAATGTTTTTTTTCGGTATGTATGTATGTATGTATGTATGTATGTATGTATGTATGTATGTATGTATGTATGTATGTATGAATGTATGTATGTAAAAATAACGCTCTTTAATATATTAAAAAAATCATAAAAGTTTAAAATATACGTTTTGCTTTCAAGGTGTGTCATCAATTTATCAATGACTAGTTTTGAATTTCTTTGTGAAAACTTCATAACGCATTTAATAAATAAACCATAGTTTCCTTCTTCATCCTTTGCAAAATAAAAAACAGCATCTTTAAATGACAAAATTTAACAAATGACATGCATTAGAGAACTAATAATAGTAACCTTTTTAAAAAGAGACTTGTATAAAAGTTTGTCATTTTTTGATATTCTAAGGTCTTTCTCAGCACAATTTATCAAAGCATCAATGTCTTCGGTTGAATATTTTGGAAAGAAATTTTGCAAGCAAACACAAAAATCATTCTTTTCAATGTAATCCTAATAAGAAAAAGAAATTTTTTGAATATTTTATTTTGATTTAAAATAACACAGACATTTAAATTAACGCTTTACAGTTTTGGTTGGATCAAACGAAACAAATGAGTCAAGAAGTTTTTCTTGTTGCATAAGTTGAACATAATAAACATCTTCGTCTGCCTTAAAAATAAATAAAATTTAATTTCCCTCTTCTGGAATATAAAAAAAATTTATGTTTGTTTTATGAAAAAAAAAATTGTGCTAAAAAGCTTACTTCTGATTTGAGAACATCGAAAAAGAACTTGACTTTCTTATCATAAGAAAACCTTAAACAAGACTCGTGTATATTATATCCCCATTCAGTAACCATCAGCTCAAGTTGAAACATTTTTTTTAGATAGTCATAAAGAAATTGAGACATATGAGATCTCTTTAACAAAGGTAAATATCCTTCTTCCAGACACTTCTGTGACCAAACTTCATTAATAATAATGCATAAATCACGTTTGCACAAAAAACGATTGCGAACAGGTTGAGTTGAGCGTAAATATATTGGAATCTCATCACTGGCTCCCTGTTAGAAAAATAATCAACACAGTCTCAATGCAAACATAAACATCACTCTTTTAAAAAAGTTTTTAAACAAACAAAAAAATTATTACTAAGTTTAAGATTATTTGTTCCTCTGTTAAGAAATTTACTTAACAACAAACATCTTTGTCATCATATAAATTTTTTTATCTCAACAGTTATGTTCATTACACAAAACATAACTGTCATCGTGTTAACAAAAAAGTTTATTTCAAACAAATAACAACAACATATACATCCCAACAAAATTGAAAACTATAATAGACAAAATTTAGATGTTTAAGAAAGATTATTTATTAGGATATTGTTATCCCTATTTTTAATAAATAAGCTAAGTGATAAAATTATCAAATGGAAAAACTATTCATAATACACATATTCATTCCTTGGTTTTTCAAACAAAGTTTTAAAAAAACATATCATGAGATTTAAAAATAATTAAAAGGAACGAAATCACAGAATTAGGCTAATTAGAAATAATAGGCCAATTTTCTTATATTTTAAATAACCGAGTAAAATTAAGAAGACTCCTCAACTGTAACAAGGAGCTCTGGAGTCTTGGGAAAGCAAATTTAAATAGGAAAAAAATTCGATTAGGAATAAAATGTTATGTTAATAACATTTTATTCCTAATCGCATTGACTGCCAAGTGCGCTAACTCTTCATTATAACCAAAAACAAAAATTTTGTGTTATAAAAAAAAATCATTGTACTGGACAAAATCTTGCAAACATTGCGCCTAATAGCTAAATTACAATGCTAAAACCGAATACAAAAGCTTTTTTTTACTATTCCTTTAATTTATGTTGGTTACAGCTAATTTTTTAAAGACCGGAGCCAAAAATGTACTTTATGATGGTTGAACCAATACATACTCAACGTTTATTCGTGTAATATATCATTTAATGGATTTTTGACAATGCAGATTATGATTTTGACATCATTTATGATGATATCACTTTATGATGACATCATTTTATGATTTTTCAGAGGCCCTACTAGAAATCTCGATTCAAAAAATATATATTTTAGAAAATTGAAAGTTTGTATTTTTTTAATTGTGTTGGTTAACCTACATGACTGTCCTACATGACTACATCCACGCAAAGATAAACCAAGGAGCACTGCCTTCAAATAGCTTCTATCGGAAAAATATTTTTAAGAGAGAGAACTTATAATGAAAAGTAACTACAATCAGAAGCAATTGTAATCAGGTGGACATTACAAATTTGTAAAAAAATTCGGGGGAACAAAATAATCACAAAACAATAGCATTCTTGTAGCAATAGAGTTTTTTGATGATAGGATTAGAAAAAATGTGCATCCAATCGAGGAGAGAGAGAGTCCTTGCAAAAAAAAAGAGCTTCAAAGATGAAAATATTCACATGAAAGTTCCACTGTCACAACAACCATCTACATTTTAATATGTTCACTACTCTACTACTCAACTGAATATATGTCCAATTCTCTACTACCCAACTGAATATATTTTCAATACTCTACTAATCAACTTAATATATGTCCAATACTCTACTACTCTTAGTATGTCTACTACTCTACTATTTAACAAAAACTTTCTACCATTTAACAGAAAATATTGCTTAATTGTCTCCATAAGAATGTGTGTAGATACTTGAACTGGCTGAAAATAGTTTAACAAAAAGGTAATCTGTTGCATTGCGCAATGCTTATTAAAATACAATGTCAGTCAAAATGATTTAGTAAACCATATATATGACAGAAAATAATCTCCCAACACCATCAGTAAAATAAAAACGTTTGTCTATTCAACAAAAAAAAAGAAAAAAGAAAAAGGCATTTATGTTTAGCAATTAAATGAAATATGAATTACAAAAACACCTTGAAATCTTTCTTATGTATCTGTTACCAGATACATAAAGTATCAAGAAAATTGGAAACAGTTCTATGTAAAACTGGGATTATTTTGCTTTTAAACAAATGATCTATGAATTTGATTTTAAATATACATATAGTATAGTTTATAAATTGTTTTCTTTCATCTATTTACTTTTTATTTATATTAGTTTCTTTTCAGTTTATTTTTTGATCTAAATATTTTCTGACAAGTAAGTAAATGACTTTCTTTTTATTAGATTATAAATATTCTCAAGCTGGTTAGACTTTGTAACAGTCTTAGCTCATCTGAACAGAAAACTTATTCCAGAAGAATCAAGTTTGTTCAGCAATAAGCTATGTGTAATTAAACAAAACCTCAGATATACAACCATGTTCCAATTGTTAATCTCTCTTCTGATATTTTCTTACAAAAACTGAATTTGGAGTTACTAAGATATCAAGGAGCTGATTCAGTACTTCCTTTTTAATGAATTTTAAGAAAGCAGATAAAAAATATTATATTGACTAACAATTTAAAGTAAAAATACAAAAATTTTAAAACAAAAAATAGAAAAAATAAAAGTTTGTAAAATAACCTTTGGCTGAAACATTTTAAGATCAATCTTTTCAGAATCAGATAAATCTTGACCAGTAACAGATGAAAAAAGCATATCAACTTTATCTATTGTTGATTTACCTTTAGTTTGTTCAGTCCAATCATCAAGTTTACCTTCAAGATATAAAACATATTTGTCCAAGCTTGGTCTAAAATCAAGAAAAAAACATAATAGTTATAAAATAACTTTAAAGTTTCTTAGTCTTTCTTTTCTCTCTCTCTCTCTCAAATTTCTGAGCTTTATTATATAACTAAATCAACAATTAGTTGGAGTTACTAGTTAGAGCTACAATATCATACAATACTTTAGAACAAGCTTTGAGACAACCAAAACAAAATTCTTGCAAAAGTGCGGCCAAATTAAATGACTTTTTGAGATAAATTTTGAATTTCGAATTAAAGTTTTGCATATTTGGTAGTAATAGTATCAAGTTGGCGAGATATTCAAATAAAAAAAACTAGCTCCATAGTAATAAATGCTTACAGTTAAACAAAATGGGTAATAAGGTCAGGATAATCGAGACCAATCTTGCTACTGGTATCACGTAACCCAGTACCACCTGCCACAAGCCCTGCTGCCTTGCAGAGTGTGCTCTTCTTAGGCAAAGGCTAGGAGAAATAAAGTCCGACTAAAAATTCTCCTGCCTTGGGGCTCTTGGTTGAGTAAAGGCTAGAGATGGTGTCTTGATAAAAACACTCATCTTGGGCAGATGTTCACTGCATCCAGCTAAACATCCCCTGCCTTGGGGCTCTTGGTTGAGTAAAGGCTAGAGATGGTGTCTTGATAAAAACACTCATCTTGGGCAGATGTTAACTGCATCCAGCTAAACATCCCCTGCCTTGGGGCTCTTGGTTGAGTAAAGGCTAGAGATGGTGTCTCGATAAAAATACTCATCTTGGGCAGATGTTAACTGCATCCAGCTACTGTCTTGTAGAAGGCCTCTTAGGCAAAGACTTTAGGGGTAAGCAGAAAAATTCTGCTAACCAGCCTCGAACCCCTTCTTCATCTATTAGGCTGGCGTAGATGTAACCTGAGTTACATTGTTTCCTGCCTAGGATGATGAATGCTGGATCTCCTTGACTCTACTCATAGAATTTTGCTTATGTCTCCTTGATAATGGCTATGCAACTCTTCCTGTTATCTCCATATGAGGGTACAGCTCTAAAACTCAGTTTAATGGTTCTGAGGCCGGCTGGTAGTAAGGTTTCCCGAACTCTGTGGTAGCTCTCAGAGATGCTGATTCCATCAACAGCTGCAAAATATCAGAGTATTAACAGTGCCATGTTGCGCATGGATGGTGTCCCTGTTAATGCTTTTGGTGTGCATTGTCAAGGCCACATAAAGAGCCTTATGTCACGGCTTAGGGTTAATTAACAGGACTGAGACAACTGCAAAGCTCATTGATTAGGAGGCTGTGCTCTATCTATGAATGAATCAAGTTCTCATTAAACCCAAATCATGACCAAAGTAACCAAAAATTTAAAACCTAAAAAACCATGCCCACCACCTAAATATTTTAATATATCTTTTACAAATATTCGCGGTCTACGAAGCAACTTTCCATCAGTTGAGTCTTACCTCCTGCAAAATTCACCAGACTTGCTTGCACTCAGTGAAACAAATTTAAATTCTGCAATTCTTTCTTCAGATGTCAGTGCTGATGGGTACTATCCTTTGATTCGTAAAGACTCCAATAGCCACATGCTAGGTTTAGGGGTATACATACGCATTAATTCCCCTATTTGTCGTGAAATCAGGTTCGAATCCTTTGACCATTCTTTTATGTGCTTTCGCCTAGCACCTCTTCACTCTATCACCTTTCTCTTTGTTCTTTATCGTTCTCCTTCTTCCCATGATTGCACTCTCTTAGATGTTATCTCTGATCAAATTGACCATGCTCTCTTTCTTTACCCCTCTGCCAATATTGTTGTTGTTGGTGATTTTAATGCCCATCACACTGAATGGCTTGGCTCTAACACCACTGATCCTGCTGGCACTAAAGCCTTTAACTTCTGCGTTTCTCAATCTCTTACTCAGATAGTTAACTTTGTGACTCGTTTTCCTGACAACCCTAATCATTTACCTTCACTCCTTGAGTTATGTCTTGTCTCTGACCCTAGCTTATGTTCAGTTTCTCCCTTTTCTCCCTTAGGTGGTTCTGACCATGCAATGATCTCTATAAATCTTTCTTCTCGTACTTCTTTTTTGGGCTCACCTTATCATCGCACCACCTACTACTACCCTAAAGCTGACTGGGATTCCTTTTGTGATTTTCTTCGTGATGGTCCTTGGGCTGATGTTTCTTCTCTCTCAGCTGACAAATGCGCCTCCTACATAACCTCCTGGATTCAGGCTGGAATGGAAGCTTTTATTCCTTCGCGTCGGTTTCAAGTCAAGCCTCATTCTACTCCATGGTTTTCTCCTTCTTGTGCGGCTGCTATATCTAATCGTAATCATTTTTTTCATCTTTTTCAAAAAAACAACTCTCTTGAGAACAAACGGCTATTTATTATTGCAAGAAATCGATGTAAAAAGGTGCTTTCTGATGCTAAACTCCATTATTCTCAGTTCACTAAATCTCGCATCTTATCACAGAAGTTAGGTTCTAAAGACTTTTGGAAAATCTTCAACAGCATTATTAACAAGGGTAGATCTAACATTCCATCTCTCATTCATGGGATTGATCTTATTACCTCTCCCAAGGATAAGGCAGAACTATTTGCAAAGAACTTTTCTTCTAATTCCACTCTTGAATCTTATGGACATTCTCTTCCTTCCATTCCAGTCAAACAGGTTGACCCATTGTTAGACATCCAAATCACTCTGGCTTCTGATGCTAAAGTCATATCTCAATTAAACTCGTCTACAGCTTGTGGTCCAGACAACATTCCTGTCACAGTCTTGCAGAATTGTTCTCCAGAACTTTCTTCAATTCTCTCTAAACTATTTAACAAGTGTTTGACTGAGTCTTGTTTTCCTGCTTGTTGGAAAATGGCATCTGTGGTTCCAATATTCAAAAACTCTGGAGAAAATTCTGACCCCTCTAATTATCGTCCGATCAGTCTTCTTTCTGTTATTAGCAAGGTCTTTGAGTCTTTGATCAACAAATTCCTCACATCTCATCTTGAGTCAAATAAACTACTGTCAGACAATCAATATGGTTTTCGATCGTCTCGCTCTACGGCCGACTTGCTAACTGCTGTAACTGAAAGATTTTATCGTGCATTAGATGGAGGCAGTGAGGCTAGGGCTATTGCTCTCGACATATCTAAAGCTTTCGACAAAGTTTGGCATGCTGGTCTTCTCCATAAGCTTGCTTCATATGGTGTTTCTGGGAAAGTTTTTGAGATTATCAAATCATTTCTTTCTAACCGGTTTATTAAAGTCATCCTTGAAGGCCAACACTCTTCTTTATTTCCAGTAACTTCTGGGGTTCCCCAAGGTTCCATCCTGGGCCCTGTTTTGTTTCTTATCTACATAAACGATCTTCCTGACAACCTTTCATCTAAAGTAGCTCTTTTTGCTGATGACTCAACTTTATACTCCTGTCTTGACAAAAAGTCTTCTCTTTTCGATCGCCTAGAACAAGCAGCTGATCTTGAATCCGATCACACTTCAGTAATAGATTGGGGTTCACAGTGGCTTGTGAATTTCAACTCTAAAAAAACCCAGTTGCTTACTGCAAACAACTACCGTAATATGGTCAACATTCCTATATTAATGAATGGCAATCCTCTTACTGAGTCATCCTCTTTATGTCTTCTTGGATTATCGCTTACTACTGACCTTTCATGGAAACCATATATACAATCGATTGCTAAATTGGCTTCTGCTAAGGTTGCTTCTCTTTATCGTGCTCGCCATTTTCTTACTTCTGATTCCATTCTCTACCTCTACAAATCTCTTATTCGTCCCTGTATGGAATACTGTTGTCATATTTGGGCTGGTTCTTCTAACGATTCACTTTCTCTTCTTGACAAGGTCCAAAAACCCATTGTAAATGTTGTTGGACCTGGACTATCTGCTAAGCTTGAACCTCTTTCCCATCGTCGTAAAGTTGTATCTCTTTCTCTTTTCTACAGATACTATCATGGTCACTGCTCAAAGGAGTTATCATCTCTAGTTCCATCAACTAAAATTTATTCTCGTTTTACTCGTCATTCAGCTAAGTCTCATTCGTTTACTGTATCTGTCCCTGCATGCTCTAAAAACTTTTATTCATCTAGTTTTTTTCCCCGCAATTCAATCCTTTGGAACTCTCTCCCATCTTCATGTTTTCCTGACTCATACAACCTTCAACTTTTCAAGTCTTCTGTCAACCGTTTCCTTGCTCTATAACTCTGTTCTTTTTTTTTCCTAGTAACTCCCAACTTAATAGTGGTTGCTTGCAGCCTTGTTGGGAGGAATGTAATAAAAAAATATTAAAAGAATTATAACCAGTATCTTGAATTTTTTCATTATTTTAAAAACTTTTTGCATTTATGTTTTCAACCAATTTTAAATTTCTTCTTTCTGTTACAAATAACTATTTTTTTTAAGGTAGTTATTTTATGTAGTCACATTAGAGAGACAATTGATAATATTTTTATTTATTCCCAGTGAAAAGGCAAAAGTGATTTTTATCAAAAACCATTTGGTTTTTCCAAGTTTTCCATAATCAGTAACTCTGTACAATAAGCCATTTTTAAAGCCAAGTTTTCTTAGCCACTGGCAATATTATTTTTTATTTTTTTTATGATGTTCCTGTCACGTTAGTGGAGCAATTGATAAAATTTCATTTGTTTTTAGTAAAGACAAAAAGTTATAGCAAAAAAACTTTTTAGCTGCTTATAAATTTTTGCGCACTACTGTATTTTTAAACAATAAAGATAACTTAATATTAAACAACCTAGGTGTTGCTTTCTCATGTAAAGTATCATATTGTATATGGAGATCAGTATCTTTTTCGTGCACAGCTGTAAGAATCCTGAAAAAAAAATCTGCAGTAAAACAAATAGCAAATCAAATTCATATGTGAGAAACTTTTGATTGATTTAAAAAAAATGCAAAAACAAAGAAGACAAAGAAAAATGAAAAAATACTTATTTTCTGATAACAATAAAGCATAATCCTTTTTTAACATGTCAAAACTGACTTCTAACTCCTAAAAAAAAAAAGAAAAGAAATTAACATTACAAGGTTACATTAGTAACCTTGGTTACTATTCTAAAAGGCATACAACCAAGTAAAATAAGTTCATGGCTTCCAAATACACTTTGTTAACTTTAAATTTAAATTCAAAGATAAAGCTAAATTCTTGGAAACTAATTGGATAAACTGTCTTAAGTATAACCATGTGTATAAAATTTTACAAAAGGTTGACATTAGAGAAATTATACATTAGTGACTTACTGATCAATCTTGGAGTCCATTTTTCTATGTTAAGATTATTTGATTTATTTTTTTAAAAATGAAAAAACAAAAGCAAAAATTATAAGCATTTTTATTATAAATGTTAATAGTTACATTAAAAATGGCTGATTCCATCAACAGCTGTAAAATATCAGAGAACTAACAGTGCCATGTTGCGCATGGATGGTATTCCTGTTCACACTTTTGGTGTGCATTGTCGAGGCCACATTTGAATCCGTTGTTATGGCTCAGGGTTTATTAATAGTAATGAAGCAATTGTTTGGATTATTAAATAGTGTATTGAGTACTATCTGTGCTTTAAGTCAAGTTCTTTAACAAAAACTAAACTAAAGCACCAAAAACTATAAAACACAAAAAACCATTTTCATCATCAAATTCTCTAAATCTATCATTCGCTAATATTTATGGTCTTTGAAATGACTTTTCTTTTGTTAAGTCTTATCTCTTGCAAAGTTCACCAGACCTACTTGCTCTTTGTGAGACTAATTTGAGTTCAGCTATCTCATTTTATGATCTAAGTGTTGATGGATACCTTCATTTAATTCATAAAGACTCCAATAGTCACATGCTTGGCATGGACATTTACATTCCTAAGAATTCGCCCAAACTATTATTTTATGTGCTTTCCTTTAGCATCACTTCACTCTATAGCCTCTATCTCCTTTAGCATCACTAACAATAACTCTATAGCTATATATCTCTTTGTTTTATATCGCTCTCCTTTATATCAAGACTGCACTCTAATTGATGTTATTTCTGATCAAATTGACCAAGCCCTTTCTCTTTATCCTTCAGCCAATATTGTTGTTGGAGGTGACTTTAATACTCATCACACTGAATGGTTTGGCTCTAGTGTCAGTGACTCTGCAGGAATTAAAGCCATCAAACTTTTGCCTTTTTTAATCTCAAACACAAAAAGTCAACTATCCAACTCGCTTTCTACATAATCCAAATTATTTACCTTCACTACTCAACTTATGTCTTGTTTCTAATCCAAATCATTGCTTAGTTTCATTACCATTAGGTGCTTCTGATTGCAGTTTGAAAACTTTTATCTCATTCTTCTTCATCATCAAAATCACCTTATCATTATACCTCTTACAACTACCTTAAAGCTGACTGGGACTCTTTCTGTGATTTTCTTCGCAATGGCCCTTGGGTAGATATCTTTTGTCTTTCTGCTGAAAAATGTGCTTCTTATGTAATTTCTTGGATTCAGACTGGCATGGAATCTTTTATTCCCTCTTGACAATTCCAAGTCAAGCTTCACTCTTGTTTTTTCAACTTCTCTCCATGTTTTTCCTCTCATTGTGCTGCTGTAATTTCCAATTGTAACAATTACTTTCATATCTATCAGCAAAACTATTCTCCAAAAAAAAGATGTCTATTTACTATTGCTAGAAACCATTGAAAAAAAATTCCAAAAGCCCGCTATTCTCAGAATACAAAATGTTGTATTTCATCTCAAAAATTAGGCTGTTGTGACTTCTGGAGAATCCTTAACAGCATCTATAATTAGGACAAATCTGTTATTCCACCTCTCTTGTATGGTTCAAATATTGTCACCTCACCTAAAGACAAAAATGAATTGTTTGCTAAGAATTTCTCATCAACACTATCTCTAGATTCCTCTAATCGCGTTCTACTTGACATATTATAGCGCTATAGCTGACAAACAGGTTGATCCTTTGCTTGGCATTCTTATCACTTCAGCTTCTGTATTTTAAGTGATTTTCTGCTTAGAATCTTCTACAGCTTGTGCACAGTGGGCCAGAATTCACTTTTACTGGACAAAATTCATAACCAATTTTATATTAGAGCTATATTCACTAAAATTAGCATGAGTACTAATATGATGCCTACACTTTTTATGAAGGAAATATTTTTTTATTTCATTGCTATGAATACCTTTATTTTGCTTGGCAACAACCTATTTTTGTTATCTGCAAATATTTTATGAGTAATCAGTAAAGGTAGTTTTTTTTAGCTACCTCAAAATGTTAATGATGCTTTAAGAAAAAAAAATTACTTATTATCATAATTATTAAATCTTACAAATAAAAATTGTTAATCTTTTAAAAAAAAAAAGAAGCTTATTTCTTAAATTGACGAATGAAATTTTTGGCATTGGTTTTCATTGAATTTAAAGCACTTTTGAATATTGGGTTTAAATAAATACTTTGTAAGGGAAGACTTTTGATATTTTATTTTATTAGCTAAATTTAGTGTTGCATAATTTATGCACCTAAATATTATGCTTGTATTTCATTAAAAACTATGCTTTTATAAATTTTATAAATTATATATTTATAAACTTTTTTTTATAAAGTATTTTTATAAACAAAAGTTCAAAAGATTAAAAAATAACAACTTTTCAACAAAGGAAGTCTGAAAATAGCAAATAAGTTCAAAAGACTTTTTAATCAGTAGATTTTTTTGTAGTTTTAATAGTAGACAAAAGCAAAACATACTATTTTCTTATTTAAAAGAAAATTGTTTATACAAAAATAAAATAGGAATTGTGGAATATATTTTACAAAACTCAAGATTAAAACAAATCATAGTTAAAAGTTTGTTATTTTATATTGAAGACTGTGATGTTATTTAATCTAAATAAATAGGGGCATGGGCACAAGAAATCAATAGGGTATGGGTACATGGAATCAAATCATTTTATTATCAGATAAGTAAAAAGTTATAAAATTACACAATATGAAAATAAAACTAATTATTTGAAGCTCAAAATTATACAGTTATATTATTTAATGTTATAATAAGAATGTACTTTTTTTAAGCAATTTTACAAGTATAATTCATGTTCATTTTAAAAGTTTCAAAATTGAAATCAGCAATAAAATAGAACTCAAATTAAAAAAAGCGAACCAAAATTAAAAATAAAATAAGTACTGAAATATAAAAAAAAAACAGCACTGAAAATAACAAAAAAACAGAACTGAAATTATCAACAAGCAGAATTGAAATCAAACAAAAAAATGGAACTGAAATCAAACAACAAAAAAAAAACATAAATCAAAGTATACTTTATATTGGACTTCTAGCTTTTCAAAATCTCTTCTAGGGACTACATCACCATAACTTGCAAGTACTTCTGCCAACTTTTGTGTGTTTTTGTTAAAGTCTTCTCTGACACGACTAAGTACAATTGTGAGACAATTAAAACAGGTAAAACAAGTTAAACATGTCTATGTACACAAATATTTTACAGTTTATTATTAAAAATTTAAAACAAGAATTTTTTTTTTAGGTAACAAAATTTTTTTTGCCATTTTTGTAAACAAAAAGGAGATACCTTAACGCGATTCTTAAAACTACTGGATCATTCACTTGCTCATCATCTGCACTAACTCCATCAAAGGAAAAACTTCTGCTATCTTTTCTTTCCATTAAGTCGTTAAGATCTTGGATTAAAAGTTTTCTAAATAAATTTTTTTTTTTTTTAGTAAAGCATAATTCTTTGGTAAAATTTTACTAAATTCTACCAAATACACAATCTCACAATCACAAATACTCAATCTCACCTCGATACATAAAATAAAACAATAACAATCAGTATAAAATTTTGAAATTTTATTTAAAATTTAAATTAAACATTTTAATTTAAACATTTTATTTAAGAAAATAATTATTACATTGTTATTGTTAATTGAATACTGTATTAGCTAATTATTATATAAAAGATGATTTTTTTTACATCTTATAACATAGGTATAAATTAATGCTTTATCATTAAAACTGAAACAAATTAAAACTAATAAAAAGTCTGTTTAATAAAAGTGTTCATAGTGAAGAAAGTTTAATGAAAGTATGAAAGTGTTTATAGTGGGAAAAATGTATAGTAATAGTTTGAAATAATAGAACTTGAATTGATAATTAATTATTGTTTGACTTTCACCAGACTGTTGTAAGACCTTCACAACTTATTTTTGTTTTTTTAGAATTTCTGAAAAGTTAAAAACAAAGAATATATCTTAAGATCTCTAAGAGATTTCTTTGAATAAAAATTACTTTTCTGTAAAAAAAAAATCTCACCAAAAATTCACAAAGATTTTTTATTTATTTTTTAACTTAAAATAAAAAAAATAGATTCAAATCCAAAAAATCATTAATCATTATAAAATAAAATAAAAGATTAAGAACTATAGACAAAATATTCTAATTATTTTAATTTCTGATTTTTAAAACCTTAAACATTTCATGTTGAATTGAAAAAGTCGTTTTGATCATATTAACTGAATATTAACTTAATAAAAAAGTTGTTAATGCAGTATTTTTTATAACATCACCATGATTGGTGGAAATTTTTACTTTCCTTATCCAATAAAATTTTACAATTTTTTAAGTCAAGAAAACATGAAGAGAGGAGAGAATTCTAAAGCATAAAGAGTACAAATTATTCAAGCATGAACAAACAACTACAAAAAAAGGATAAAACAACTTGTTGAATGAAGAGTTATGCAAGATTGAGTTTTAGCAAATGGAGCAAAAGATGATTGCTTCAGCAGTGACCATGATAGTATTTGTAAAAAAGAGTGAGAGATGCAACATTATGAGATGCAACCTTATGAAAATAGGATAGTGAGAGATGCAACCTTATGGCAATAGGATTGTGAGAAATGCAACCTTATGACAATAGGATAGTGAGAAATGCAACCTTATGACAATAGGATAGTGAGAGATGCAATCTTATGACAATAGGATAGTGAGAGATGCAACATTATGACAATAGGAGAGAGATACAACCTTTTGAAAATAGGAGAGAGATGCAACCTTATGACAATAGGATAGTGAGAGATGCAACATTATGACAAAAGGATAGTAAGAGATGCAACATTATGACATTGGGATATAGAGTCAAGCTTAGCTGTTAGAGTCCAATTACATTTTCAGGAGCTTTTTGTTTTAGTCTAGATGGGAAAGAGCGTTATTAAAAAAACCAGCCCAAATGTGGCAACAGCGTTCCATACAGGGACAGATATAAGTAGTTTTTGAGAAAATTTAAATTAAAATCATTTAAATTTTAACCAATCATGGTTAATGCTTTATTTATAAATATTAGTTTCAGTTTCCTATTAAATTCAATTTTATGGTCTTGCCATACTCACATATTCAGAACCTCATAAAAATTCTGTGATAAAATTTATTCATTAACTTTTTCTAATTTATTCCACTCCTTAATCTTTTGATATCTGTTGTATTTTAATGTTGTTTCAAATAAAAATGAAAATAAAATACACAACAAATGAGCTAATTTTTTCGGAGAATAATAAGTATACTATCAAAAGCTTGCAATATGCTAGCTTTAATTTTCATTAAAGATTTATAAATTGCTTTTGGTGAAAAATTTGCAGTTTTAATACTTATTCAATCATTTACATAACTATTAAGAAGTGGAGAACAATTGTTTTCATTTGTAAAAATAATTCCAAAGTGATTGTTAAACGCTGCAAGTTTTTGGTTACTATAATTTATATTATTCAATATGTTTGCTGCAAGTTTTTGGTTACTATAATTTATATTGTTCAATATATTTCTATTAGAAAATTTTTAAATAAAGAAATCACTACCCAAAATTTATAGCAAAAAACGTTAAACCCTAAAGCATTCTTATGGAAAAAATCATTGATTACTATAAGCATTTCACACAACACAGCATACAATAAATACACTAGTAAATACAATAAATACACTAGTAAATAAAATAAATACATTAGTAAATACAAATTCAAAGAAGCTACACTTACTCACAAAATGAGATTTAAGCTTAAGATAATTAAAGAAAATAATATTGACAAATTTTTTAATTATGTTAATAATAAAGTATATAACTTTGAAAAAACTTTGAAAGAATTTATCTTATTATCATTATTTTTATCTTTCCTTTGATAGATAAAAATAATGATAATAAAAAATTATCATTATTTAAAAAGTTTCTAAAAGAAACATATTGAACAATACTATTGCAAAACTGATTAAAGAAAATGTTTTTACAAATAATCTGCAACAGTAAAAATACAGGAAAACTCTAAGTTCACTTGATATTTTAAGACTGAAATAAATATCAGTATCACAGAAATCATAAAAAAAATTTCCCTGTTTAGTCTTACTTATGTAGAGGACACTCTAAAAAAATAAGACAAAACAGAGAATAATTATTTTAAAATACAAGATCAAAACAAAAGAAATATTGTTTGTACAAGTGGGTTCATGAACAAATTGCTACAAACCGAGAAATTTGACTTCAAAAAAGACTATAGCGCTTTTTGTTTAGTGACAATTTTTCTATTTTTGGTAAACACCATCAATAACAAATTGAGATAATGAGTAGTACAATTAATATATAACCCATGCAACAAGTTTAAGATAAACCACATTGATTATGGAGATATTGGTTATTGATAACCACATTGATTATGGAGACAATGGGCAATGGCAGGTGATAAAATAAAGATTATGACAAAAAAACTTAAGTCTATGGAGACAATGTCAATATCAGCAACAAGCTTGGTTGCTTCATACAAACAAAACTTGTGAAGATTATTTGCAAAGTTTTTTGTATTGATAGGATAAAACATAAAGTTTAAGAAACTTTGTAATAAGTTTAAAAACTTTTTAATTTTAAATTAATTGAATTATTCATTTTTTCTGTAAAAATTGCTTCGCCTTAATTACTTTGATTAAATATAAATAGATCACAACTACAATATGACTAATTTGTAAGATTCAAAATATAATGACAGATATGATTTAATTTCTGGTAGTTAAAATGTAAAATTGCCATGGTTAAATTGCTGTTTTATAATTTTAACAACCCTGTCCTTTCATAAACCACAACAATACAGCAAGGATTCTGAACTTTCATATACCACAACAATACAGCAAGGATTCTGAACTTTCATTTACCACAACAATACAACAAGGATTCTGAACTTTTATATACCACAACAATACAGCAAGGAACCTGTCCTTTCATATACTACAAAAATACAGCAAGGGTTCTGGAAATTCTAATTTTTTTTTTTTTTTTACACTTATCTTTTAATAACTGAGCTTTGTAACATATGATAATTAAAAATCTCATTCCATTATAAATAACTTTTTAATGGTATGATCAACTTTATTAATTCAAAAGTATAAAAGCAAAAAGATTAAAATAACAAAATAAATTAAATTATAAGTTTTTCACTGTTCACATGCCGAGACAACAAACAGTGTCTACTCTATAAAATTTTGTGGCAGCTAGCCCATCTACACATTTTAGATCAATTTTTTTGATATAAAACTTCATTCATCTAGTTTATCTAGATTTTTAGATTATTTCAGCCATTTTTTGTTGTAAACTAATCTTTTATGTTCAGACAAAAAAATCTGCAAAAGATTGTAATTCTAGCACATTAGCAGGATTATGCACTTTTGGTACAAACTCAATATTTTTTGATTTCAGATCTTATCTTTATGTGAATAATGTGACAAATCAAGATCAGACCAGAAAATTATACTGTCATTTTTTATGATATTTTTAAATGAATTTCTCTAATATGACAAGACATTTTGAAATATACACATTTTCATTGACTGCTTGGCCTGACAAAGCTATGTAATGCTGGAAAATTCTTTTTTTCAAGAATGCAATCTAAATATGTAATTTTGGCTTGAATTTGTCTTTTCTCATTAACCTCATTTAATGGTGCATTATTGTCAGAAGAACAGAGTCGTTTACAGGACTACTGTTGTTACTTAAATAAAAGTACAATTTATTGTCAATAACTATTTTTTCAAAAAAATCAAAACTAATCTACAGCATTTTAAATAAACAGCAGCTCCTTTGTGCCTGTGTTCTTTTAAGTGTTTTATTTTTTTAATGATATCGAAAACTAGTGCTTTATTTGCATTGCGAATATTTTCAACTTTTTTTTTGATATTAATTTTGCTGTCCTTTCTTTTAAGTATCTTTTAGTTTGGAAAAAGATTTACAATGAAGTTTTTTTTCTCATTTGGATGCAAATCCAAAAGTCCATACACTTGTTTTCTAAGTGAATCTTTGTCATAAACTTATTTTTCATTTTTAAATATAACTAAATAAAAAAAAGTTATTAATACATATTAAGTGATAAACTTGCAACTAAATTGAAGTGGTTGCAAGTATATTCAATTATTTCTTGATATTTCTATGATTGAAAAGACTTTGTCCGGATTTTTAGTAACCACATATTACCTTTCTGTCTATAAAAGTACCTACAGTTAGAAATATTATAGTTACTTTATACAGTTAGAAATATTATAGTTTGGTATTCTGAAAATTACATTAGTTTAAAAACTTTATTTTAATATATTAGTAAAGTACACACACACACTCACACACAAACACACACATATGTGTGTGAGTGTGTTTCTCATGTCGAACTCTTGCTTTATTTGAAGATAAATAAAGATAGAGTTCGACACGAGATAGGTATTGGGCAAACTGTTCTAAATAGAGATAATGGAGATTATGTGAAAACAAAAACTTGAGGACCAACTTTGACAAAAAATTAACTGACGTCACTTTTACATTATTTGATTGGTTTTTATAATTTACGCTTTTTAATGTCTTCTTTTTTAAACGGTTGGTTTTATGTTATTTTATAATATTTTTTTCATTACCTGATGACACTGACCACAATAGGTCAGCAAAATATTGTTAATATACTATTATATCAAAATATGTTAAAAAAATAGTTATACACTGCCTTTTTTTATTGAAATCAATATATATATATATATATATGTATATATATATATATATGATATATATATATATATATATGTATATATATATATATATATATATATATATATATATATATATATATATATATATATATATATATATATATATATATATATATATATATATCAAGCCTTCCCAGAAAAAGCATGTGGTTGCACACCTTGTACATCCACGCCTAAAGTAGTTTTTTTAGACACACTGACCATCTATTAACTTATAAAGTTATCTATCTAAACGCATCTATTAACTTATAAAGCATTTCAATAATTTGCAGAAAAAGCTAAACTTATTTACTTAGAAAAAAAAAACAATTCTTAAATAAGGAAACAAAGTTGTAAAAAAATATCAAGTTTAAGTAAATATACTAGAAAATTTATTGATTAAAAAAATAAAATAAAAAAAATATTTTTTTTTATAAAAATTTTATACAACTTTTATTTTCCTTTTTTTAGAATCGTTGAAAAAAAGATTTTATATTAAAAGATTATCTTTTATAACGTTTTAAAGTTTTGATATGCCATTTATTCACGATTTTTATCAGTCCATATAATAAAGAAACTAATTATGTACTTTATAAATCTAGCTATGTACGCTAGAACTATAAGAAATTTTATTTTGTTTTTTCATTTTTACATCATTTTGCTTTTAAAAAAGTTTTGCTATATTAGAGGTTTTTTCTCAATACTTATATAATAGGAAAATAAGAAAATAGATTGTTACTTATTTGTAAATAATATTTTTTGAATAATGAATTTTGTTAATGATGTAATAAGTTAAATAAAAGAATAATACAGTTTGTTTAATAAATGTATTTACCGCATTTGATGCATGTATGAAGTTGTTTCTATTATAATGCCCAATTTTCAATGTTAATACGAGTTACTAGAGATAATGAACATAACGATTGCTCTGTTTAAAAAAATGTATTTAAAAACTTAAACAAAAGTTTTAAATAGGCTACTAAAAAGTTCGTTAAGAAAGTTCAGTAAATTAACAATGCACTAGCCCACAAAATTTGCAGCATCGTTTCATTTTTTTACATTAAAAAAATTGTTAAAATTTTTTTTTTTTTCACAAATAAATAGCAATTAGTTTTCTTGCTTTTCTGTGCATTAATAAAAACAGTAAAGTCTAGCAAAGACATTTGAAAAACAAACTTAAAATTTTCCATGTTTCTAGTGTAATTTATAAAGTATTTCCTTAATATACTGACTGAAAAAAGTTGCAAAAAAAAATGTATATCCAAAAAAATATATTTTTTTGATATATTCTTATCTACTTTTTTCCTCGACTTGTATTATTTATGGTAGTGGAAAATAACAAAAGCTCTAAAAATAAGAAAAAAGCAGTAAATATTTAGTTATATTATGTTTTTGACAATAGTTTTCTTTTTCTTATTGACAAATTTTTTAAACTTATTTTATTAAGATTTTCTATTTTGTATAGTAGGTTTTTTTCTTCAAGTATTGCTGATTTACTCACTAGTTTCTTATAGCTTTATTTTGCTGCGAATTATTAAAATGCTTACTATGTAAAAACATGGTCAAGTTGTCTAAGAAAATTACTTTAAGCGGAAACATACAAGGTGTGCAACCGCACGCCTTTCCCTAAAAAACTTGATACATATATGTATATATATATATATATATATATATATATATATATATATATATATATATATATATATATATATATATATATATATGTATATATATATATATATATATATATATATATATATATGTATATATATATATGTATATATATATATATATATATATATATACATATATGTATATATATATATATATATATGTATATATATATATATATACTTATATATATATGTATATATATATATATGTATATATATATATGTATATATATGTATGTATACATATCTATATATATCTATTTATATATATATGTATATATATACATATATATATATATATATATATATATATATATATATATATATATATATATATATATATATATATATATATATATATATATATACATATATATATATATATATATATATATATAAATATATATATATATATATATATATATATATATATATATATATATGCAACCCTCGGAATTAGGGTCAGCATTTGGCAATGCCGACCTAATTGCAGACCTAAACGTGTTTGCGGTCGGCAAAAAAATTTCGGTTTTGCCAACCTTGTTTCGATGTTTTATGGAAAGACCTTTGTATTTGCTGACCTGATGCCGATCTCTAAAAAATTGGAATTAGGAAACATTATTCCTAATTCTTAGGGTTTTATATATATATATATATATATATATATATATATATATATATATATATATATATATATATATATATATATATATATATATATATATATATACATATATATGTATATATATATGGTATCAAGTTAAACAGTATGAATAGTATATTTTTTACCTTGCATCACTTTCTTCCCTGAACTTTTCATATTGAATGGCAATATCCTCTTGACACTAAAATTTGTATTTTATTTCAAACTTAATGTTTTAATAGTTATAATAAAGTTAAAACCTACTTAAAGAAACCTTAAACTTTTTTTTAAGAAAACTTTAAGAGAACTTTCTTTCTTTTGGAAACTTCTTGCTTACAAAGCTTAAAAAGAAGAGTTTTACAGAATAAGTGCATCAATACATACATAAAATAACATCAATACATACATAAAATGCCCTAGTCACAGTGTCATTACATACCTCAACTTACTTAAGTATAAGGGGAGTGGAGTGTACATAAATTATTTTTTGCACAACTATATTTTCATTTAAAATAACTTATAAATTATAGTTTCATGTACAAATTAACAGTGACCTAACAGAAAAATATCCTCAGTTGAATGTACATACATTAACTGAGGGTTTTTGTTTGACTCTAGTAATCAAAAGAAAGGTTTTTCTAGATTTGAAACTTAAAAAAAAAACACGGCATCACAAAATTGAATACTCCTCTCCTTGTAACAAATTGTCACTAAATTACTAACCCTCCATTCCTTATTCTAATTATGTGACAATTTCTAGACCTTCACTTATTGGAATTTCACTTAAAACATTATTGAAAATTATTAGGAAAAAAAGTTATTAAAAAGGAGCTATTTTTATAAAATAAAAGTGTTAAACTTTTTGTTAATCAACCTTTATTTATATTTATTTTATGATCTATTAGTATTGTTTAAAACTAATAGGTCATAAAAAAATCATGACCTATTACATATATTTAAAAAGTTTAGTTGGATGCTTAGTTGCTAAGTTGGATGGTTAAATGATTTGTTTTAGACATATTTGTAAATTGTGCAATAAAACTTTTTTTTCTGCTTTTGAAAATTTTTACAAAAATTATAAAAAGCAGGAAAATATTTTAAAGTAATTTTTTGCTTTCAACATCAATATTAAGTGATTGTGAATCTTTAAGTACCCAAAAAAATACTACTACGTTGATATACAGGTGACACAACAAAAAATTTAAGCATTTTAATCAAACAGCTATTGTTTAAGCAAATTGTAAAACATAAATCTTTAAATGAAGATGTTAAAGTGCTTGAAACTTCATCAGCTTCATCAGCTTCTTTATCAAGTTATTTATTTGAAATGATTACTGCACTATTTTGTTTTTGACATTTGCAAAAGTAATTAGCAAAAACTGTAAAGAAATATACATTTTTTTCTATATGCAGTATGGCAACAGATAAGCAACACAAATCAAACAAGCATGGATGTGGAATTAATTTATTCAAGCTGGATATTTCTCATATCTTTATCTATTACTATCTACTTGCATATGCAAACTAAAATGTTAATGAAGAAGAACTTAACTACAAATATTGAAAAGATTTTCTGTTTAAAGGAATTAATTTTTTTTCTGTTCAACACTTTTGAACAGAGAAAAGTTCTCCTATCAATGAGATAGAAGAACCTTTCTCTGTTCAAAGGAATTAAATGTATTATAGCCTCTTGGAGTAATAACTACTATGCATATGTCCAGATCACATTAAATATAAATACTAACTGAAATTTTTATCAGGTTCAATTTCTGATCATGTTACTCAAAACGGTTTACTATTTCCAATTAGTGGAATGAAGAGACTCTTAAATTTGAAGAGACTTTTTATGGCTCATCATCAATTATGTTGGGTATGACTGTATTATGCATTTTTTTTTTATTATTAAGCTATATTTGCAACTAATATTTTTGTATAGCTTTTTATTTTTTCGTTTACTTCATCTATGTGTCTATATTCTCTTATTTCTGCTGAAACATTGTGCTGCTCCTTATCAAACTTATTTTTTTTTTTACTAAAATTATTGTTGCAGATTACATTGCTGTCAGCAACAAATGTTTTGTTAATTGTCATGTTAAGTTGATTTAAATCATCAGCAGACAACTCATCAGAAGCAACTAAAACAATCTGCAATAATGCTGACTTAGTTGGAATGTTTGTCTAATAACTCTTGTTATTTCTTTTTCATTTTGGTAAAACTACTTTTAACTCTTGCAGCTTTGTTTGACATATAGATGATTCTGACTTTAATTTTTCCGATAAAGTTTGCACTTCTGTTAACGGATCTTGCTTTAATTTTTCCAGATATCCAATAGCATATGGATTTTCAAGATTATAGAGCAAATCAACATCAAGCCTACCACAACACAAGATTACACAGCAGTTCTGGCATGTTTAAAAAAATTTTAATTTTATAACCACTTTGTTTAAATTATAAAAAAATATAAATAGAAGCTGAAAAATGAAAGAGAGTAACAAATATAAATGAGTGTAACAAAAATAAATGAGCATAACAAAAATGAACGAGACAAACAAAGATGAATGAGCAAAAAAAATGAACGAGCATAAAAAAATTGAATGAGTGTAACAAAGATGAATGACTGTAATAAAAATGAATTGGTGTAACAAAGATAAATGAGTGTAACAAAAATGAATGCTTAAAAATGTTCAAAAGTAGTATTATTACATAATTTCATAATTTAGAAAGAAAAGCAGCTTTTCTTAATACTAAAACAATTAAAAAAAAAACAATGACCCCCCACCCTTTTAAACAAACTTAACAATAAAAAGAATTAAGTCAAGGTTAAAAATAAAAAAGGATAATAGCTCTAAATAATTTTAAAGGTATATAAATCATTGATGACTTTTAAAAGTACTAACTCTATGTGTGCTATTTTGAAAATACCATTGGTTGTGTGGCATGACTCAAAAAAAGGTGATCAACACTTAAAAAAAGTGTGACTCAGGCATAACAAACCTTTTTTACTTGAAAATTTAAGGAATCCATTTCTTGCCTAAAAAAAGATAAATAATTAAAAGACCTATAAACATTTTCACACTTATCAAACATAAAAAAATTTAAATATAACAGTTTATTTAACTTAATATTATTGAGTTTGTTATTTTATTAAATTATCTTGTTTATTTATTTAATTCATTATTATTAGCTAAAATATTTCCATTCTATGCAGAGGTTTACTATTTATTTGTGTTAGGGAAATAATCCATTAAAATTGTGATGTATATACTTTTTATATTTTAATACAATCCGTGGAATTAGTGCCAATGCCAACCTAGCTGCCGACCTAAACATGTTTGCGGTTGGCAAAAAAAATTCGGTTTTGCCGACCTCGTTTTGATGCTTTATGGTATTTGGCGACCTGATGCTGACCTTTAAAAGATTGAGGTCGGCAGATTATTGCCAACCTCAATTTTCCTGATTCCGAGGGTTGTTAATACTTTTTTCTACACGACAAGCAAAATAATTATATTCAAAGCAAAATAAAAATAATTTAAAAATCTATTAGTTATACTACAGAGCAATAAATCTAAGTTTATGATTTTTAAATCTAATTTTATGATTTTTAAATCTGATTGAATTTAGTATGTTAAACACCTTTGAATCCATAATGCTAACTGTTACGCATGAATACTTTACTGTTACGCATGAATACTTTACTGTTACGCATGGTGGAAAAATGTCATAGTTTTATCAAGTCATTGAATCAATGACATAATCGATAGAACACATTATTTTGTAGTCAATGCAGACACACAGAAAAGAAATAATGCTTTGTGAATATATTTCAACAGGTATAATGATCCAAAACATTTATAAACACCTATATGTCAATTTAAATATAAAAACTAATGTTAATGAAAAAAAGGTTAACAGATCAGAAAAACTTTAATATGAATCAGTCAAATAAACTACAATTGACTTTAGCTTTACTGATTAATGAAAAGTTGAAATTCCGAAGCAGCGTGGTAAAAAACAAGTAACTTAAAACTAATAAAGAAAGTGTTTCAAAGTTTGAAAAGTAAAAAAGTAAACAAATAAATCAAAATCTGACAACACTAAATAGAAACATTATCTGCAATTAAGTAGCCATCTGTAACTAAGTAGCCATCTGTAATTAAGTAGCTATAAAAATCATTTTAGAAAATCAACTGTGATTGTACCTGAAAAATAGAGAAAGCAAAACAACCTTACAATGATATAAAAATGACTAAAGGTTGACTGTTATACAAAGTTCAACAATATTCACCTTTTTTTATAATTAAAAGATAACAATTAAATATTTTTTTGAAAAATTATCTTAATGAGATGAAATATCTATAAACATCTTGCTTTCAATTTATTAAAATAACATTTAAACTTTTATTGTTAATTTATTGAAACTTAAGATGAGTTCACACAAAAGTTGTCGATTCTCATGGTTAGAATAAGAGTTTACTTAAAGCACAAAACTCACACAGTTCACAAAGTGTTCGCTATGTCTAGAAATTTACTTTTTTGTGTATTGAAATTTTCTGAAAATTTTAACAAGAGTTTTTCAAAAATTCTTAATTTCAGTTAGTGTTAATTTATGAATCTATGTTAAATAAATTTGATAAACTTCCCTAATTTAATTAAACTATTGAACTTTACTATACAAAAAAGCAAAGGCAGAATAAAAATCTATGAAACTAAAACAAACAAATAAACAAACCAAATAAACTGCAAAATCAAAAAGTAGATAACTCACTTAAAAAACAAAATTTTCTTTTTTAAACTTTCATTTTCTTCTTGCAAAATGATTAAATCTTTAGAAAAAACTAAATTTTACTTTTCACAAACTTCATATCTACATATCTTTTATTCTATTCTGACAAGACAATTAATAATTTAACACAACTTTAATATAATCATATCATGTAAATTCTTCAAATGCCAGACGATGAAAAATATAATTAGTTTTAAATATTATCATTTTATTTGAATGTGCTTACCTTTCTTTTCTTCTTGTCTCAATTTAATTATTTTCTGCTCACATTCTTCGTTAATAATGGCAACTGTCCTCTAAAAAAAATTCATTGTCATCATCATCATCATCATCATCATCATCATCATCATCATCATCATCATCATCATAATCATCATCATCATCATCATCATCATCATCATCATCGCCATCGCCATCGCCATCATCATCATCATCATCATCATCATCATCATCATCATCATCATCATCATCATCATCATCATCATCATCATCATCTTCATCATTATTATTATCATAATCATACTATTACATCTTTTGTGATACCATTTCTACAAGACTGTAAAAAAATAGATAGTTCTTAAAGGCTAAAGAAAAAATACAAAAATTTGCAAACTCCTTTCCAACTCACTCAACAAAACTACTTTATAGTATTTTCTTTATCGCCACTTTATAGTATTTTCTACTCAATTTTAACTTTACAATGCACAGCATTTGTTTTATTCATGTTTAAACTAACCCTTTTTGCTTCCATTCCACCATAAATAATTTCAAAGCCAATACCGACTACTAACACAACTTCTCTTGATACTCTGTCTCTAAGCTCTAACAACGTTCCTATTTTGCTAACCATTTACTCTAAAACTCTAAACACTGCTTTTCTTTTGTACTCTAAGTGTAGCATCTTGAAAAAAAAATTATGCATATACAATCAAGGGCTCTTTACATCTTGCTTAGCCTTACACTTAGCCAAGTAACGCATGTCTTCTTTGTTTTTAAGATTTTTCTAAATTTTATAAAATTGTATTCTTTCTTATACAACTTTACCCACTTTTACATTCCACCATTATGATTTCTTGTGTCACCCTTTGTTCTTTACTGTATTTTATCAGATACTTGCAGAAAAAACAGTAATATAAACTGTAATACCATAGCTAACTAACTTTAAGCTAATCTAACTTTTTTTAAGCAGCAAACATTGTTTTAGTAGATTTGCAGTGGACCTATATAGACATTTTTTTGTGGTTCATTGGAGTTTTGCTTATTGGTTACTTAGTGGACCATTAGTGGGAGCCGCTATAAATGGAAAGCCAATAACTTTCCGATATGTTAATAGTGGCTAGTCATCCACTAGCCACTTTTGGCGGCTGCCACTAATGGTCAACTAAATGACCGATGAGCAAAACTACAGCGGCCCGCTCAAAATGCTTATGTAGGTCCACTGAAATTCTGCTATAGAATGTTTGCTGGAAAGAGTTGTATAGATGTTTCTACAATTCCCCTGAACACTCTTGAACATTCAAGAAAGTTCCAGAAATTTCAAGACACTCTCAAAACTTTTTAGAACATTCTTGAACACTCCAAAAGCTAAAAGCATATACAAGTATATACTACAAGTATAAAAGCACAGGTGTCTCAAACCAAGATTCTAATTCAAGTTATTGCTGACTGAAAGGATAACAATTCATAGTTAAAGAAAAGTTATTTATTTGATATATCTAGAGGTTGTTTGCATCCAATTGATTCATTTCGCTACATTTGTGGACAATTCATAAAGACAAGAGCAAAAAAGTATTCTGTAAAAGCATATATACTGAGCGAGTGAGTCATATAATGAGTAAGACCTACAAGGCATACTTTGTTTTACATGCAAATACTTAAAGTTTTACATGTAAACACTTAAAGGAAAACTGAAAAGTTGCTTCTTGCTTAGATGTGTTTTAATTTATTTTCATAAAATTGTAATGCTTTAGATCTAGTACATTTCAAGGAATTGTAATTTACAAAGTTTTGTCCTAAGTCTGTACTCTAGGCAAATATGTTCCATCTTGAAATTGTTCTATTTTTTGAAATTTCCTGTTCTCAAATTCTTGCAATTCTTATATATTATTATGTGCTATGTTACAGGTTGGTACAGAGGAAAGAAGCAAGTCATGAAATTTGCTATCTTGCAAAATTGGCAAGAGCCATTGGACCACTCAAGCAACTGCTACTTCTGCATGGTAAACCCAAAAAAATTGTCGCACCTGCAAAAATGCCCCTCAGATCTTTATCTGGACATACCTTTTTCCATCACTTTAGTACCATACAACCCCAATCCGCCTGTTGCAACTCCTCCTAGGTGGCATCGGTCATCTTCAAGAGATAGCAGCATGTCAGATAGAAAGACAGATACTCCAGCATATGGACTACAAATTTGCAGATGAAGTTGGGGATAGAAAACCGAACTTCCATAACCAGAAAGATATGTACAATTTAATTAGGGACCTTGGACTTAAGAAATTGAATCTGAGCGCCTGATATCAAGGCTCAAACAATGGAATTTGGTTGATGATAGAGTACAAGTCATGGATAAGTGGCATCAAAGACTCTCCAACTTCTTCAGCCAGTGTGATGGCCTGTGCTTTTGCAACAATGTTGGCAGTCTAAGAAGAAAGTTTATGGAGAAGACCACTATGCTAAACTTTATAAAATGCTTTAAAAATGTCAATGGTCTTAAAACGTATCGGTTATTACTGTTAGCAAATCAGCCGTAGAACTAGAAGATCGAAATCCATATTGATAATCAGAAAGTAGGTTATTAGATTCAAGATGAGAGATTAAGTGATTGTTAATTAAAGATTCAAAAACCTTACTTTTGATAGGAAGAAGACTAATGGGACAGTAGTTAGACGAATCAGATCGCTCTCCAAAATTTTTAAAAATAGGGATAACAGATGCTGCTTTCCAGCAGGCTGGAAAACAAGACTCTGCCAAGCACTTATTGAATAATTTTGAAAGGATAGACGACAGCTCCGGAGAACACTTCTGCAAGACCATACCAGGTATGTTGTCCGGGCCACAAGCTGTAGAAGATACTAAGCAGGAAATCACTTTAGATACAGAGGCTGAAGTGATACGAGTGTCAAGCATTGGATCAACCTGTTTGACAGCTGTATTAGGTAGAACACAGTGGAATCAAGAGATGATACAAATGAAAAGTTCTTAGCAAACAATTCAGCTTTGTCCTTAGGTGAGATGACAAATTCTGAACCATACAAAAGAGGTGGAATTACAGACTTGCCCTTATTATTGATACTATTAAAGATTCTCCAGAAGTCATAAGAGCCTAATTCTGATAATAAAAAAGAAGAATAAGATAATAGTTTTAAAGAGATAGAACTGTGATCAAAGGCACCTAAGGGTGAATGTGGAGAAACTGAGCACTGACTAGGATCAGAAACAAGACATAAGTCGAGTAGAGAAGGTAAATGATTGGGTTTGTATGGAAAACGAGTCGGAAAGTTGACTATTTAAGTTAGGGATTGAGAAAGGCAAAACTTGTGGGCTTTAATGCCTGCAGAGTCACTGACTCTAGAGCCAAACCATTCAGTGTGATGAACATTAAAGTCACCAACAACAACAATATTGGCTGATGGATAAAGAGAGAGGGCTTAGTCAATATGATCAGAAATAAGATTAAGAAGAGTGCAGTCTTGAGATGAAAGAGAGCAATATAGAAAAAAGAGAAAGGTAATAGAGTGAAGTAGTGCTAAACAAAAGCACATAAAAGAGTGGATTCAAACCTAGTTTCCTGACAAATGGATGAATTCTTACGAATGTAAATGCCATGTGACCATTGGAGTCTTTACGAAGACTCAACAGAAGACTCAACAGAAGAAAAGTTACTTCGAAGACCACGAATATTAGTGAATGATAGGTTTAGCGAACTTGGTGATGACAGTGTTTTTTTGTGCATTATAGTTTTTGTTACTTTATTCATTTTTAAATTTGTTAAAGAACTTGACTTGAAACATAGATAGTACTCAGTACACTGTTTTATAGCCCAAGCAATTGCCTCATTACTATTAATTAACACTAAGCTGTAACAAAGGGCCAATTGCTTACTGCAAACAACTACCGTAAAATGGTCAACATTCCTATATTAATGAATGGCAATCCTCTAACTGAGTCGTCCTCTTTACGTTTTCTTGGATTATCGCTTACTACTGACCTTTCATGGAAACCATATATACAATCGATTGCTAAATTAGCTTCTGCTAAGGTTGCTTCTCTTTATCGTGCTCGCCATTTTCTTACTTCTGATTCCATTCTCTACCTCTACAAATCTCTTATTCGTCCTTGTATGGAATACTGTTGTCATATTTGGGCTGGTTCTTCTAACGATTCACTTTCTCTTCTTGACAAGGTCCAAAAACGCATTGTAAATGTTGTTGGACCTGGACTATCTGCTAAGCTTGAACCTCTTTCCCATCGTCGTAAAGTTGCATCTCTTTCTCTTTTCTGCAGATACTATCATGGTCACTGCTCAAAGGAGTTATCATCTCTGGTTCCATCAACTAAAACTCATTCTCGTTTTACTCGTCATTCAGCTAAGTCTCATTCGTTTACTGTATCTGTCCCTGCATGCTCTAAAAACTTTTATTCATCTAGTTTTTTTCCCCGCAATTCAATCCTTTGGAACTCTCTCCCATCTTCATGTTTTCCTGACTCATACAACCTTCAACTTTTCAAGTCTTCTGTCAACCGTTTCCTTGCTCTATAACTCTGTTCTTTTTTTTTCCTAGTAACTCCTAACTTAATAGTGGTTGCTTGCAGCCTTGTTGGGAGTAAATGCAAATAAAAAAAAAAAAAGGGCTCCAATGTGGCCTTGGCAACGCACACCAAAAGTAAAAATAGGGACACCATCCATGCACAACATGGCACTATTAATACTTTGATATTTTTCAGCTGTTGATGGAATCAGCCTCTCTGAGAGTTACCACAGATCTTGGAAAACCTGATTACCAGCCGGCCTAAGAACCATAAACCTGAGTTTTAGAGCTGTACCTTCATTAGGAAATTATAGAATGAGTTGCCTAGTCATAAAAACAGAGACACAAGCAAAACCCATCAAGTCAAGAAGATCCAGCATTCAACATCCTAAACTGGACACAATGTATTAAAAATACATCTGCGCCAGCCTAATAGATGGATTTAACATCTGCCCAAGATGAGGATTTTTATCGAGACACCATCTCTAGCCTTTACTCAACCAAGAGCCCCAAGGCAGGGAGTGTTTTATGTTGGAGTTGGTATCTCCTAGCCTTTGCCTAAAAAGACGTATCCTACAAGGCAGCAGGACATGAAGCAGATTGTACTGGGTTACATGTTTCCGGCAGAAGGATAAACCTGACCTGACTTTAAATTCAAGAAGAACATAGGTGCTTACTCCCAGGAGCAAGACGAGCGCTTTCATGAAGATATATTGGACTTTGAACGTCATTACCAAGAATAGTATAACGAACACATGATGGGTGACTACATTTTGAGGCTACTTCGAGAAAGTGATTCACAGTGCTATCATAATTCTAGAAAATCTATGCATTTCTGAACTTTGTTGAGTGGTTTCTGACTATGTTTGTCTATATATATAAATTGAATAAACATTTATTTTTGTAAAAAAAAAATGTTTATTCAATTTGTATATATATATATATATATATATATATATATATATATATATATATATATATATATATATATATATATATATATATATATATATATATATATATATATATATATATATATATATATATATAAATATATATATATATATATATATATATATATATATATATATATATATATATATATATATATATATATATATATATATATATATATATATATATATATATATATATATACATATATATATATATACTATTTTAACACTTTTTAGTAATTTAAATAAAATTTGTTTAACCATTAAACAATCATTATAAGTAATTTGTAAAAGCGTTTTGCGTAACTTTAATAAAACGTTTTAAAAGAAAAATTGTTAAGTAATTTATTTTAAATGCAATTAAATTTGTAAAAAAAAGTAATTTTCACTTCTCGTTTGAGTTTTTTGAGTTTTATTTTAGTGCTGATATATTTTCTTTTTCATAAAGAATTGTTTTCTTTTTCAATTATTATATTTTTTTAATTTTCTTTCTAGTTTAAGCTTAGCTAGCATTTCATTTTTCAGTGCATTTCTAAAATTTTTAAAAATCATCTAAACAGTGGTGCTCAAGTTGTCAAAAAATAAAATAATTTGCATGGTCAGCAATTGCTCCTGATCACATACCATTCCTGTCCAAGCCTGCTGTTGTTGTGTAAGCAAAGTTTGTGCTTAAAAAAGTCATTTTTACACATACTTTAAACAGAAGCAATTGAAATATAACATTTAGAAGCCAGGAACAAAAATTGTGTTACAATTGTGTTAAAATAGTGTTATCAATTATTCATGCTCCATTCTTGTGGTTCAAAATTTAAAATGAGATTGTGTTTTAAAAAAATGTACTGACTGTATTTTTTTTTAAATTTTAATTGCAAAAATATAAATTTTGAGTTTTCATTTCAAAATTTTATTTACTGAAAAATACCAACTATTTAAATATTTGATCTAGTAATGGATTCTAGGTTCTAATAATCAAATAAGAAATATAAATTTCTTATTTGATTAATAGATAAGTTATAAATAGTCCAGCTTTTTTTGTCAATTTCACAAAATCAATATACTCTCAAAATCAATTTAATCTAATAGTATAGAGATTTATGAAAGTTTTGTGTCAGTGGCAGAACATTTTAGTATTCAAAATAAATACTTTGGGATATATATCAACTCTTGAAAGTACATTTCAAAAAAGGCTGTTTTGCAAAATATATGTGGTGATAAGAAAAACACTTCAAAAAATGCTACACTAAAACTGACAAGAAAAACTATTTGGTTTAAAAAAACTTCTTACTAAAAATTAAAACAAAACTTATGATCTCAAGCTTAATTAAAATTCTGGTACTCAAAAAAGGTATAAAGCTTATAAACAATCTATAAAGTTTTACATTTAAAAATGTTTTAAAAAAAACTTTGAAAAATAAAGATGATGATGATGATGATGATGGAAGGAGAGGAGGATAAAGGTAAACATAGCCATACTATTACAACTAAAATTACATACCTTTAAAGCATCATATTCTCTGAGGCTTAATTCTTGAAAATCAAGGTAAACATCATATTCTTGTTTGATTGCTGATAGCAAAGGTTTATAAGTAGAAAACTCTTTGATCAAACAGTCGAAAACTTCTTTGTACACCTGCAATACAACTATTTTGCAAAATAAAATAGAACAAACTGTAAAATATATGAGGTCAAACATAAAAATAAACCAGATAAACCATATAGATAGTAAGTAAGCAGGGTCACAGCCTAGGCAGTGGCTGAAAATAAGACTTTTTACTAACCTAACCAAGGTCCCAATAAAATTATATGATTTAGAAGTGGTTGATGTATAAGACCAGGGAAAAAATTTATAATACTAAATATATTATAAATTTATAAATACATTTACTATTTCTTAAATACTGGCATACATATATATATATATATATATATATATATATATATATATATATATATATATATATATATATATATATATATATATATATATATATATATATATATATATATATATATATATATATATATATATATATATATATATATATATATATATATATATATATATATACAGTGACGCTCAAAAGTGAGTTGAAAGGGATATATTCTGTGAAAAACTGCTGTATTGCGATCAGAAACCAAAAAGAAAAGCAAAATATTACAAAATTCCCTTTGAGATACAGCTACTTTTTAAAAGTAATACAAAAATAGCAAAAAATATAAATAGATAAGTTAATATATCACGATTTATAAATTTGGCTAAATCCAAGTCTGTTGACAAGTGTTTTTTTAATACAAAATCACTGGTAAGTTAATGAAATAAGCAGAGTAATGGCTTAATTAAGTCAAATAATATTTTAAATAATCATTTTAAATGTCACTAAATAAAATGTTGTTATGAACAGCATATTGACAAAATAAACTTTTTTGAGATAGCACACCGTGAAATTTCGACTGATACCAGGATTGAAATTTATCACTTAACTAAGGAGGAAGGAAAGTCATTAAGAGAAGTAGCAAAGATATTTGGATTGAGTGCAGAAAGGTGTAAGGATGATCATTAAGCAAATGAAACAGCAAAAAATGGCAAAAAATTCAATAAGATCAGGTTGACCAAGGAAGACAACTGCAAGAGATGATAGACTGATTGTTAGAACATCAGTTGAAATGCCAAACATGAGTTCAATAGAATTTAAAAACAAATTAAATTTGGCAATAAGTCCTCAAACAATTAGAAGATGTCTTAATGATGTAGGATTATATGGTAGAGCGATGCAAAAAAAACCATTCATCTCTATAAATAATCGAAGAAAGAGGCTGGCGTTTGCTAAAATGCGTATAAAGTTGCCACTCTAAGTCTGGAAATCTGTAATTTGGACAGACAAATGCAAGTTTGAACACCAATCAACAAAGAGAAGAAAAACGAACTTCAGAAAAAAGAATGAGGAGTTTTTAATGCAACATATGATACCTACAGACAAGTTTGGTGGTGGGCGATGATGATGGGGAGT
>NC_061156.1:13555338-13557838 GCF_022113875.1 Hydra vulgaris | reverse complement strand
TATATGTATATATATATATATATATATATATATATATATATATATATATATATATATATATATGTATATATATATATATATATATATATATATATATATATATATATATATATATATATATATATATATATAATTCACATCCAGCAGGGTTGCAAGCAAATACTATAAAGTTATGAGTTACTAGAAAACAAAAGATAGAGATAAAGATGGAAATGGTTAACTAAGGACTTAAAAAGTTGTAGGTTGTATGAGTAGAGAAAACATAAAGATTGGTGAGAGTTTTAAAGTTTTTTTGATGTACAAGGAAAATACTAGATAAAAAATTTATAGCATGAAGGAACAGGTACAGTAAACTGATGCAACTTTGCTGAATGACAAGCCAAGCAACAATGAGTTTAAGTTGATTAAACTTTGGATAATAGCTCATTTGAGCAGCAACCATAATAGTATTTGTAGAAAAAAGAAGAGATGCAACCTTACAGTGATGGTAGTGGCTCAAGTTTAACTGATAAAGCAGGTCCAATAATATTTACAATATGCTTTAAAACTTTTCCTGAGAGTAAGAGGGGATGCTATTTTTCAATATAGAAATGTCAACAATACTTTGATAACGTTAATTTTCAGTAAGCGGAATACCAATCAACTTGAACTTTTGTTATCTTGAACTGTTTCAATTGGTCCCTTGAAATCATCTAATTGACTAGAAATAAAAATCTCTGATTACGTTGAACCTCAGATAACTTAAACTTTGTTTAGTGTATAAATAATATAGATATATATGGATAAAAACATAGAAGATGATGACCAGATTGATATGTGGTATGACTCTAACAAGATAAGAAAAGGAGTCATAATCTTACACAGAGATTACAAAAAACGTTGTATTGAACAAATTTTTTCATAAAAGATTAAAGTGATTTGGATTTCAGCATGTGACAGGTAACAACTTCAAAAAAAATTTTAGAGGTAAAAGTAAAAAAATTTATAGAGAATTCATTACATATGGTTAGAGTTGCAAAAAATGTGTATTTTTCATTCGGCGTTTTATTTGGAATCAAAAAAACTTTTGAAATTGTTTTCCTTTACTAAAGTATATTTTTAGTATATGTTTATTGAAAACACAACATATATAAACACCAATTTAACTTGTATGCTTTAAAAAAAATTTAAATAGCTATAAGTAAGTTATATCAATGCTTACTGTATGGGAATGTTTATTTGTCATGTTGCACTTCCTAACAACTGTGAAGTAACTATTCTCATCCTATAAGAAAGTTACTATTTTTATTTTTATAATGAAAATATATTAGTATATAAAACCATGCCAATTTAATATCAGACTTCAAATGCTCAAAGAATTAAGCTATCTAACAAGATTACTTTTTTCTAACTATAGGATTTATTTTTCTAGACATATTCAAATAGTACTATATCAGGACATTTGCACAATTTTTTAACATAATTTGTTGTTAAAGTTAAGTTTTAGACATAATCTCATAATTGATTACCAACAAGAAGAACAATAAGATCACTTAATAATTTAAAGATATCCTTTCTCTCTATATATATATGTGTGTGTATATATGTTTAACTAAAATCATCCTCGAGGCCAACATTTCTTTATTTCCATTAACTTCTGGGATACCTCAAGGTTCTATCTTTGATCTTGTGTTTCTTATTAACATTACTGATTTTTCCGACAACCTTATATCTAAAGTAGCTCTTTTTGCTGATCAACTTTTATACACCTGATGAATTTTGCTGATAAACTTTATACTTCTGTCTATAGAAAAAGTCCTTGCTTTTTGATTGCTTAGAACAGGCGGCCAATCTTAAATCTGATCTTGTTTCTGTAACAGATTAAGGCTCAGAGAGGCTTGTAAACTTTAACTCCAAAAAAACTCAGTTGTTTTCTGCAAACTATCGCAATGCTGTCAACATTACTATATTAAAAAAGCCAACCCTTTTACTCCTTTTCAGTCTTCTAGGATTATTATTTACTATTGACCTTTCATGTAAGCCATATACAATGGACTGCTAAATTAGCATCAGCTAATATTGCATCTTTTTATCATGCTCGCCGTTTTCTTACTCCAAATTTCATTCTCTACCTCTAAAAATCTATTATTCCCTCTGTATGGAACACTTTTGCATTGAATGAATATAGTTAAATCCACTCTATCTGAGTGGGTCTAACTATCTAAATCTCATTCATTTACTGTATCTGTCCTTGCATGCTCTAAAAACTTTTCATCTAGTTTCGTTCCATGCATTTCAACCCTGTTTTCCTGACTCATACAACCTACAACTCTTTAAGTCTTCTATCAACTATTCCCTTGCTCTATAACTCTTTTCTTTCCTAGTAACTCCCAACTTTATAGTGGTTACTTGCAGGCTTGTTTAAAGTGAATCAGAATAATATATGGGCAATTCTGCAAGAATGAGGAAAGAAAAAAAGTTATGAAAACACATACTAAACTCTGTAACTCTTTTTAAAAAA
>NC_061156.1:13507838-13550338 GCF_022113875.1 Hydra vulgaris | reverse complement strand
GCATTAGTTTTCAAATAAAAATGTGCATATATATTTTAAACATGCCAAACACATGAGAATGATTTCACCGGCTCATAGCAAATACCTCTTCTTTCTTTCAAACTTAAAACTGATCCAGGCCAAAAAAAGTTAACGAACCAAAACGGAATCAATAAAAGTAAAAAAATTGCTGAGACTAGAGAAAAAATGCCAAATGATAAAGACAGTAAATACAGTTCAGGTATTGTTTCAGAACAATTAGAGTCAACAGTTATTCCAAACTGAACCAATCCAATAATAAGAGAAAAAAATCCAAAAAAATGGAATCCAATTTTTAATTTCCAGGGAACAGGCTCCATCATGGTAAAAAGAAATGTAAAAGCTAGCATTACAAATGTCATGCAGATAGATACTACCAGCATATTAAGAATCGGTTGTACACAGTATCGACTAGTAGTTGGATGTATCAAAACTATGAATTGAGGTAACAAAAAAAGTAGTGCAACGAACATTACAAAAATTCTGGCACCACAACGACCATCTTTAGGAAAGCATCTAGTGAAGTGATAAGCTATATGAGCAACAAAATAGTACCACATTCTGAATTAAACAAAAAAATATTTATTTTCAAAAAACTGAATTAAACTACATAAATATTTATGACAAAAAAAAGTCAATGACTATTAAAAAATTAAAATAAAAATTATTGTAAGGTTTCAATTTCTTGTTCATATGAAAAACTTAAAAATAGCAAATTTAAAGTAACAGCGAATGAATAGAAATGCTCAATCAAACAAATTGTTAAGCTAATTAAAAGTTAAATTTTTTTATCTATAACAAAAAAGTGATGTTATTAGTTTATATTTACTTGACCACACCACTTCCAATTTTCAAAAACCTTGGTATTCTCAAAATAATTATTTATTTTTTATTTTTTAAATAATTGGAACTTTTTTTACTTTTTGGTCAAACCCAACTAATTAGGTTAACAATACAAAAATTTGAAAATTTGTAAAATTTTTACATTTTATACATATTTATTTAGTCATCAATAAACTATTAAATAAAAAAAATCATAAATAAATTGATTCTAAACTTTTAAAAATTTCCTAAGCGTTTTATTTTTTATAAGTTTCAAGAACCTTTATTTGCATTGAATATCCATCTCATGAGATTTAGTACAATTATTATTCAAAGATGCATACGCATAACCTTTAAGAGTGATTATTATTATTATTATTATTATTATTATTATTATTATTATTATTGCTATTATTATTATTATTGCTATTATTATTATTATTGCTATTATTGCTATTATTATTGCTATTATTATTATTATTATTATTATTATTATTATTATTATTATTATTATTATTATTATTATTATTATTATTATTATTATTAATAAGATAATACAATAAACATAGTCAATATCAATCAATTCAAAAAAAAAAAAAAAACTAGATAAATATTTTACATACAAATTTTAATTATGTTTGAATGTTCTGTGTTAGAGCTGGTTAGTTACAAACTCTTTGTGGTTTAGACTCATAACTCTTAAAGTGTATAGGGCTTTTTCAAACATAATTAAATTTCTTTTCAAACATGTTAAATTCTAGTTCCTCAAAATCAGATGTTTAACATGTATTTTTAGTTGATTTATTCAAATAATAAATAACAAATATAGCATAAAACTATTTCAATTTTTGAAAAATATCAGTTGTTTTAAAAATTAATAAATTGAGAAACTATTTAAAAAATTAAAAAATTATTATTTGTTATCAAATAATAATTTTATTTATAAAATAACTATATAAGTTATAATTGAAATTAAATTAAATATCAAGTTACAAACGAAATAACAAAAATTATTGTTCAACTTCTTTTTTCTAACTAGTATAGTTAAAAAACAACATTGTTGGAAGTAGAACTAGAAAGATTGTTGGAATCGGAAAAAATAAAATGATTTTAACAAAGCTAGAAAAACTTTAAATTTTGGAATTAATTTATAAAATAAAAAAAATTAAAAAACTTGATTTAAACCAAATTGGTTCTAAGCAGGATTTGTTCTCGGAAGTTATTTAACAAAATTCACATTTGTTTACTTTTTCGTTAAGGAGACTTCGTGCATCTTTTACATGAAAAGCGTTATGTAGTCTTGACGTTAAGAAAGTGTGTTGTTATAGATTTTTTTTGTTTTTTGTTTTTTGTTTTTATTACAATACATTTAAAGAAAAATTAGTTATTTTACAATTAGATCGTTAGAAAAAAATTACAATAAGATCGTTAAGAAAAATTAACAATTAGATTGTTAAAAACGTTACTCAATGAGAAATAAATAAAAGAAAAAACTAAGACTTTTTTGTTAATATAAAAAGAA
Organism: Hydra vulgaris; assembly: GCF_022113875.1. Classification (NCBI taxonomy): domain Eukaryota; kingdom Metazoa; phylum Cnidaria; class Hydrozoa; order Anthoathecata; family Hydridae; genus Hydra; species Hydra vulgaris. Next base: position 13,547,976 of record NC_061156.1, on the reverse strand, counting down.
CGCAGAGACTCGCAGAAGACCATTAGGTCTTGTCATCAAGAACCGCTCGTAAATTAAAACTTCATAAAATTCAATATATAAAGTATCGGACAAAACAAGTGCAAACAAATAATGCTAATTTAGTTTCTTTATATATAGGTGCTGCATTTTTTCAATTTAGAGAAATAACTGCTTAGAGACAACGTTCTTCAAGTTTTATTCATCACAAAGTTCATTATTTGTACACAAAAGTTAATAAATTATTCAAAAGTATTAAAAAAAATTTCCTTCTGTACAAAACAAGTGCAACTCCACAAAATGTTGACCAAGCTGTATTTCGCTATCAATATTTTGTGGAGAATCTTTTGTTGTCGACTACAGCCTTGCATCTTCGATCAATGATCAATGAAACTGCTGCCCATGCCTTTTGGATTTGTTCAAAAAGTTGATCCTTATTACGAACACCTTCACGATTAATTCTGCGGTTGACGATTTCCCACATGTTCTCGATAGGAGATCCGGAGGTTGAGGCGGCCAATCCATCACCAATAGATGGTTGTCTTAAAATCACTGTTGACTACTTTTTAAGTGTGTTTCGGATTGTTGTCTTGCTAAAAACCCCATTTTATTGGCATATTCCATTCAGCATGAGGTAACAGGATATTTTTAAAATATCCTTTCAGGATATTTTTATACATGAAACGGTCTATAATTCTATCGTTTCGATGTATTGGATCTAGACCGCTAGCAGAAAAACACACTCAGACCATTACATTGCCTCCACCATGTTTCACGGTCTTATGGCAGTAAAGTAAATCGAGGCGTTTTCCGGCCGGTCGATGTACACGGCAAATGCCATCGCTCCCAATGATGTTGAACTTCGATTCATCACTTAACAGGACAGTTCGCCATTTCTGCAAATTCCAGTCAATATGAGATGTAGCAAACAGAAGTCTTTCTTTCTGGTTCTTTACTGAAATCAGCCATTTCTTTGGAGGGCGTCGAGAAAACAATCCGGCTTCAACAGCACGTTGCCTGATTGTTCAGTCCGATACAGGCAGCTCTAACTGCTTTTGTATCTCGACTGATGATATCCAGGGATCCTTCTTGACGGATCTGACGATCATAGAATTCTTTCTAGAAGTGGTGGAATGTGGTCTTCCACCTTTGTTATCTGCTGCCAACTTTCCCGTAGAACGATATTTGGAACATAGTCTTGATACGGTCCATTTTTTCACGCGATATTTATCACAAATACTTTTTTGTGACATTCCACTTACGTAATCGCCAATAATTTTCTTTCTTAGTTCCAATCCAAGACTGTCAAGAGTCATTTTTGCACTTGAAGTCATAAAAATATTAAAAAATAAATAATCACACTTCTCAAGGCTTACCGTGTTACATTTACCTTGTGATGATACAATAATGCTCTGTGGACTGTAGTGATGTGGACTGTATTGATGTAATAAAACACTTGTTGTATTTCACTTCTTGTATTGATGTTCTTTGATAAAACACTTTGATAAAACTCACTTCGATAAACTGTCTTGATAATACTAACTGATTGACTTCCATATACTAACTGAATTACATGTCGGTTTACATGTCTCTTTTATAGTAAAATGAACCTGTGTGAACCTGTTCTGAAAGATTCTAGATGCTTTTTTTCGATGCTTCTGGAAGCTTTGAATGCGTCTAGATGCTTCTGAATGTTTCTGAATACTTCTGGATGCTTCTGAATGCTTCCATATGCCTCTTCTGGAAACTTCTGAAAGCTTCTGCATGCTTCTGGAAATTTCTGGATACTTCCGTTAATTATTAAAAAACTTTCGTGACGTTGACACAGACCAGACTTAAGAAAATGAAACAAATCCAAAAAAGTTGTACTTGTTTTGTCCGCAGCAAAATAGCACTTGTCAACGAAGTTCTGCCTGTGTGCTGTCACCTGTCAGTTGATTGCTCATGTCATGGCATGTTATGACTCAAGACTCCTGATCTGCTTGCTGTGGTAGTATAGTTCGCTTTGTTTTTAAGACATGTAAAATTAGGAACACTTTATAGCATTGTCCGATGTTATATAAAGTCTGTATATAAAGTCAAGTTGTTCCTATAAATAAATTCAACTGAATAAACATAAACTAAAATAATACATTAAATTAATAACGTTTAAAAGTATGACAATACATCATCATGTGACAAAACAATTTCTTTAAGCTGAAAAATAACTCCATTGCAGAGAAAAATTAAAATGTTTTAAAACTATTTTGCTCCAAAGAAAAGCTTCTCGAAAACAAGTACTAGATTTTTCAAAGCTAGTCTGAAAAAATGGTTGACGAATTAAATTATCATTTCTTAAATTGTATTTATTTTTATATTTCAGCGTGTATAAATTATGGAAGAAACTGCGGAAGAGTTAGTTTTACAATTATGCATAAAACAAAGAATGTTAAAAACATTCAGCTGATATATATTAAGAATTTTCATTTCAAATAAACGAGGCTTGGCATGAGAAAATCTGTTTTTAAAACTAATAAGACGAGCAACATGCTTGTGTTGACGATAAAGAGGCTCCAGTTTACAATTATTGGCATTGCGCCAAGCAATATTTGCATAGTTTAAATGACAATGGATAAAAGAGAAATCTAATTTAATTAGACTGCGTTTATTTAACACACCTCTAGCTTTATACAATATTCCTAAATTTTTCGCAATTTTATTACACAAGATTTCAATGTGGTATTTCCAACTAAGGTTTTCATCAACATAGATGCTCAAAAAAATAGCACTAATAACTCTTTTTATTTGGATTTTATCAATAAAAAGTAAAGGTAGTTCACAAGGAAGTAGTTTTTTTTAGACGCTGGATGAAAAAGGGTCTATTTTGTTTTTTCAACATTTAGTGAAAGTTTATTCATTTTAAACCAATCAGATATTTTTATTAATTCCATGTTCATATCTTGAAATAATGTAGTTATGCCATTATCAGACAAAAAGAGGTTACTGTCATCGGCAAACATGACTGACATCAAATTAGAAGCTTTATAAAGATCATTAATATAAATGAGATAGAGAAGGGGCCCTAATATTGAGCCCTGCGGAACCTCACAGGTTATGTTTAATAAATTAGATGGGTTAACTTCATTACTATAATCTAACTTTTTGCGGTTATTTAAGTAACTTTGAAATAACTTTAAAACATTTCCTTTAATTCCATAATATTTAACTTTTTTAAAGAGAATTTGATGATCAATTGTATAAAAGCTTTTGATAAATCTATGAAAACTCCCAACGTACATTAGGAATTTTCAAACGATTCAGAAATACTAAAAGTTATACGGAGTACCGCGTGTTCTGTTGATGTGTTTTTTTTTGAACCCGTATTGATTAGTATAAAGTATATTATTTAAAGAAAGGTGATTATAAATTACGTTATTTAGGATTCTCTCTAACACTTTAGAAAAAACAGGTAAAACAGAGATTGGGCAATAATTTGTAAGATTTGTAGTATCACCTTCTTTGAAAATTGGTGTGACTTTGGCTATTTTAAGATGGTCTGGAAATATTCCCTGTTTTATTGAACAGTGTAAAACTTTAAATAGTAAATCTTTCAAATGTTCATAGGAGTCAATGACCACATTACTGTATATACCATCGTGACCAACAAATTTATATTCTTGAAAAGATAATTCAAAAGAAGTAAGAGACGAAGTTAACGGAAAATCGAAGTTATCCATTTTGTTTACCACAAAAGGAGTTTTTTTTGCAAGATTTGGGCCAACTGACACAAAGAATTTATTTAATTCATCACATATCATTGTTGGATTGGACAAAAATTCATCATTAATTTTCAAGATTACAGGCAGTGTACATGTTTTTGTTTTTTGCATGCCAGTAACTTCTCTTAGAATTTCCCAGGTGCGTTTAGAATTATGTTTGTTCATTTCAAGTAGATTGGAGTAGTACAGTTTTTTTAAATTCTTTCTTTGTATTTCAAACTTTCTGACATAATTTTTGTAAAGAATCTTACTTTCTTGTGTTTTTGTTTTCAAGTATTTAGTATATAATTTTTGCTTAATTTAGAAAATTTTCTGAGATCTTTTGTGATCCACGGTGACATTAAACCTCTATTTTTTAATTACAGTACATTTTGGAAAATTTACGTCGTATATTTTATAAAAAGTATTAAAGAATGCGTCATAAGCTACATTAGCGTCTGCAGAAGCATTTACGTTTTTCCAATGCAGTAGGGATTACTGTTCTCCAAATGAATTTAAATTCGCTGAAGTAAAAAAGCGTTTTGTGAACATTGGGGTAAATCGACTAGTTGAAAGTCGTAATTAGTTAATCTACTAATTGAGCGAAAGTCAATTAGTAGATTAAAAAGAATGAAAATCTTTAAACTTTTTTATCTTTTCTTTTGATTTAACTTTCCAATCTTTGTTTGTTATATATTGACAGACCAATGTTTGTGTCACCAAATATTCGGCTGCCGAATATTTGAAGACCCTTTCTTATTTTGAGGGTTCCAATCTGGTTCATTAAAGTGCGTATGTTAACAACGGTACGGGCGTTTTTACACACATAGCATACGTTAGGTATCATACTCTTTAAACCACTCAAAAAGATTACAATAATAAAAGAATACAATAATTTTTTGTTATTTAGGTGCTTCCAGAAGACCTATCGGTCTTGTCTCAGAGCACCGCGGAAGTGCATTTAATCAGTTCACGCCTCCTTCCTTACCGTGACGCCAAAATATGTCCTAAGCTCGTTTTGAACCCGGATTTCCTGCTTATAAAGCAAGCGCTCTAACCACTGCGCCATGGCCGCACAAACATCTTGCACAAACATTGCTTGACATCAATGAACTATCACTCGTGACTAATTGCACCGGAGATGATTCAGCCCTACTTTGTAAAAAAAGAAATGTGAATGAAAACGATTAAACTAACTTTTACCAAAACATGCACACATATGAAGATGTGAGAAAGAAGAATTCTAATTGCAAATGATATTAATACAAATACAGTTTATAAATCCAAAGATATGTATTTGTGTTTAAATGTTTGTGATAAGCGCATGTGAATAAGTGGTGTGTGTATATGTATGTATGTGTATATGTATGCATGGATGTGTATGTCTGTATGTGTATGTTTGCATATATTTACATGTGTATATATGTGTGTGTATGTGTATGTAAGTATATATATATATATATATATATATATATATATATATATATATATATATATATATATGTGTGTGTTTGTGTGTGAATGTATATAAATATATGTGTGTGTGTATGTGAATATGTGTTGGTGTATATAATATATACATATATAATATACATATATAATACTATTAAATGTGCGTATATGAATTTATCTTTGCATATGTGTATGTATGTGTTTAAGTATGTGTGTATGTATATGTACGTGTGTGTATATACGTATATTTTTGTATATCATATGTGAATCTACATATATAGGTGTATGTTATGTTTGTATACAGTTAATGTATACATAGCTGTATTAAATACAGGGGGATATAAGTATGTGTGTTTATGTAAATTTGTGAACAAAAGTGTGTATGCGTGTTTGTATGTGTGTATTTGTATGTGTCTGTATATGTGTGTATGTGTGTGACTAATACTAAATTAATAATTTTTTTTTTTTTTTATGATTATTGTAATTATTTTTATTTCTGTCTTTTTATTTTTATTATTAACGTTTTACCTTTATCATTGTATTGTTATTATATTACAACTACAACTTTTATTATTATCATTATTAGTATTTTTACTCCTTCAACTTTTAATGTTTGTTTTGTTACTGTTGTGGATAATTAGTATTACTATTTGCATTAATCAATATATTTATTAGATTTTATTTGCAAGGTTTTTACTTAAGAATAGTACATGTACTATTTGTAAACTTCTGTTAATGTGACAACTATTTCAGAATATCTGAATTGATTGATTGATATTATTTTTTAAATAAAACTATTTGCATAAATTGGACAGCAAGCCCTCAAAAATGTTGATTAGCGAACGCAAAACATTATCCTAACAAAACTTGCTAAACTTTTCTTATTATTTACTGGTATTTCTATTATTATTTCTCTTTTGTTTAGGGATCGTCCATAAATTACGCAACGCAAAACTTGTTTTACAAATACAAGTAGGAGATTATTTTGCTCTTTAGCGCGGTGGTTTTCGCTGGACTTTAAAAGTTGTTTATATACTTGGTTTAATTAATGACTCTGCGAGGGAAAACCTTTAATGCTTTGTCTTTTGTCTATAAGTTTAATTTCGCGTTACGTAATATATGGACGATCCCTTACTAGATCCTTTTGATTTTCATAAATATTTTCATACAGGACTGCTTTAAAATGGCTCGCGGCCCTGAGGCAAAAAAAGTTGTGAAGTTTCAAAATTTATACAATTAGATAGTAAATATAATTGTAAAGATTTTGATTTATGGAAAGTATTTAAAACAGCCCTTAAATTATTGGGGTCTGGGAATAAATTGTTCCGTTGTCGGACCGGCCCTTCTCTCATATTGTTATGCTCCATTAATATTTAAATGAAAGATAATAAAATAATAATAAAATGATAATAAAATAATCAAATATGTCCAGGTTCGAAACAAGCTCTGGGCATATTTTTGCGTCACGTTAAGGAAGGAGTTGTGAACTTCCTGGTTAAATGCACTTCCGCGGTGCCCTGTGACAAGACCGTTAGGTCTTCTTGGGGCACTTAAAAAAAAATGATGCAAAAAATAGAAAGCAAATATAAACTACTTTATCATCTTTATGACAGTTTGTTTCAAAAATTTGTTCCCATTTTTCGACTAAATTGATTTTTAGTCAATTTCAAAAAAGTATTAGTCGGTTTTATTCGATTTTATTCGATTTAAGAAAATATATTAGTCGATTTAGTCGACAGTCGTATTTGTTAATAGTCGCAACAACAGTAGTTTTTAAAATTATATCAAAATTTATTGAAAAATGCAAAAGTTGATTACATAGCGAAATAGTATGTAAGTATAATGTAAAATTTTTTTATTTTCTTCGTTTAAGGTCATTGCATAAAAATTGAATTTAAGTTGTTCATATTCAGCCGTACGAATAAACTTCTACTATCAAATGCATTTTTTTTCACCTGTAAGAAACTACACAACTTTATTGAAAATGATTTGAATTAAAAATATTTTCGAATAAAAGGGTTCTCATAAGTTGGTCGTGCTTTGATTTTTTAGGATATGCAAGAATATACGTATTCAATAAACTCAACTTCTTTTTGCTGACAATACGCAAGTATCTTTTAGCCACAGAAACATTAACTTTATGTTTAACACGGTTAATCAGGAGCTAGAAAATCTAAACAAATGGTTCAAGGCCAACAAACTCTCGTTAAACGTAGAAAAAAGCAAATATATTCTTTTTAAAAATCTTCTCGTTCAGACACCCTCCCTCTTGAAACTTCTTGAACAGCTTATCAATATAACTAAACTTAAAAGAGAATACTCAATCAAAGTTTTAGGTGTAATTCTTAATGAAATAGTTAGCTGGAGTAATCATATTAAAAAAGTCGATTCTAACAAATAATATAAAGACTACAACTTCCACTCTACATTTTAAACGTGAAACAAAACAAGACGTATTCAGTTTTGATTATAATTAATAACTAACTTACTTTTAAAACCTCTATTTAACCTTAGTTACTTAATATCTTATATATTGACGCAACACGTTTTTTATTTTGTTTTTTGAATATGTATTTTCTTCAATGTGTATGGATTTCAAAGTTATGTTATTATATTGACGTTAAAAAAATAAATATAATTAAAAAAAAAAAAAAAGTTATAAAAAAAAAAAAAATTATAAAAAAAAAAATTAATAGATAAGATTAAAAAAAAATTATAAAAAAAAAAAAGGTTTATGCATGCATATTATATACAAGATTATATCCATTTCTATTAAATACAAGATTATATCTAAAATTTTAACAACGGGGCTGGATGATAAGACCATGTCTTCAGCCAGCTTTAGTCGGAATTTTTCAAAACTTTATATTGTTATGTTGTAAAACATTGTAAAGCTTATTTTAAAGGACAAAATAGATAAATAAATATATTAAATAGATTTTGATAAAGGTCTGGCATATTATTTAAAGTATGTTTTTGAACATGTGTATGAACACCATTACAAATATAGACATCATAAAATCATTACAAACTGTTATTTTTTGGCAAGAAATACAAAAATGAGTTATCATATTATATATCTTCACATATTCGAGCTTAACAAACTACCAACCTCAAAACCTCAAAACCTCAAAACCTCAAAAATGAACAGTGTAAAAACACTAAGAATTACACATTTAGCCATAATAATATACATATTATACCATATTTATATATATTTTATATATACAAACACATTACCAGTTAAACATTGTCAGCACTAGTTAAATTTACTAATCTTCTTTTTGTTTTTGACTCCCTTAATAAAAGTTTACCTTCCTTTATCACAACCTTCTTCACGGAGTCTTGATTTATACATTCACATTTAACTAAAAACATCAATAATGGAAAACTAAATGTACCTCTTTATAAGACTTTAAGGTATGGTAAATATTCAATTACACATCAGTGCATCAGTGAATGGAATCAAAGTCCTGTGTGCATAGTGAATGAGTTTGAAAAATTAAAATTTCAAAATTTGTCTTCATTTCTTTATTTAAAACAAAATAAATCTAAACATTCTAAAAAAAATTTTATTTTAAGTTTTTATCATTATTAACTTTCTTTAGTTTTCTTTTTTCTTTTTTTTTTCTTACTATTTCTATAGAAACTTTATTATTTTTGTCATTAATATTTATTACTTTCATTACTGCTGTTTTAATTATTACTATTATTATAACAATTATCATACTTTTTGCTGTTACTTTTGCTCTATTAATGAATAAAGTTTTTATTGTTATTATTATTTTTTAAATTAATATTATTAATATAATTATTTGGTGTCACTTCCTTGACCAGGATTTTGCATGAGTGATTCTTTCCTTAATCAATTATTTATATTTATTCTTAATAATTATATTTTGATTTTATTATTTATAATATTATAGATATTCTTATTATCTTTATTATTATTATTTATAACATTATAATTATTCTTATTCCTGTTATTATTATTATTGCTATTATTGTTATTACTGCTATTATTGTTATTATTGCTATTACTATTATTGCTATTATTGTTATTATTGTTGCTATTATTACTAATATATTATTGTAATTATACGATTGTAAATTTCGAGGAAAATAAATATCTTGCTTTTTTTTTTTTTTTTATTAAACCGTAAGAGTTAGCTGGAGTAATCATATCAAAAAAATGGAAAAGAAAATATCTAAAATTATCGGAATTATGTATAAATCAAAGCATCTTCTTAATACAACTTGTTTAAAAAATAATTAACTCTTTTTTATTCATAGCTGTATCAATTACTGTAACATAATCTGGGTGAGTACATATCCAAAAAAATTAAATGCAATTTACAAAAAACAAAAATATGCATGTCGCTTAATATTAAACGCAAACAGGTACACCAGTGCCAATCCTCTACTAAAAAAACTTAAAGTATAATTAAATATCTTGTTGTTGTTGTTTGTTTGTTTTTTATTAAACCGTAAGCACGTTATTTTATTATAAAAAACAAGTTCAAAATAAAAAAAACACTAAAAGCTATATAACTCAAGAAACTATTGCTGAGTAACTTTTTGGCAAGAAACATATTATCTTAAGGTATCAATAAACCTTTCCTAATTTTTCACCTACATATTAATACAAAACGAAGTTAGAACCATTATCGACAATCAGTAACGTGGCTAGTGGGTCAGAGACTTCCTTAAAAACAGAAGGAAAAAAAAGCTCAATGTATTTACAAAAGAGCCCATAAAGCTCCAAATGAGTCTCCTAAAATTGCTGGGCTTCCCCACACCCTAATTGGAGATGTAGGGCGACCTAGACACGGCTTTTTCTAGAAATGAATATTTAATTTCGGCACGCAATCAAACGGTATTCCATTCAATTTCTTTTTTCTTCCTTTTGATAATCTTAAGCTAAAGAAAAAACTTCTAAGAAATCTTCAGTAACTTTTGGAACTTTAGAAAAAATAAAACTTTCTAAAACTTTCTAGAATTTGTTCATTTTTTTGGTTTTTATTTAAAAAATAATCATTTTGGTTTATTATTAATTCAACAATTAATGATTAAGAACTACCGATATCACAAACTGCTTATCACAAAACAATTGTAGCATTTTCCACACATACAAATTTTCTACAAACACATTGTAGCATTTTCCATAATAGAAAGACATTTTTTTTACTATAATTATTCTTTAACAATTTATTCATAGTAGAATATAACAAATTTATATGTGTTGTTGGATACCCACGTATTATTAAAATTAAAATATTATGATTATTTATTTTAAAAAGATTGTTGTAGCCACTGATTGCAGTCAGTGTTCTTTTAGGTTCGTTCGTTTAAGTATTCTATTGCAAAATGCATCTAGCGTAAATTCACTTTTGTCTCAACTCATCACGTCATCTTTTGTCACGTTTTCAAGGAACCCACCCAATCTCGAGCGTAACGTAACTGTGCAATGGTCCTTTTTGAATCTACTTGTAACAATACCGTTATACCGTTATTTTTTTATTTAAAAGAATAACTGTTTTTAGTACTGTTTTTAGTTTACAAGTAAACTTTCTCAGATTTTAGAGTTTTATAGAGTCAATTATCTTTATCAAGCACGAAATCTTGTATACTCATTATTTATAATGAGTATATAAGTAGGCACTCCAGTCACGTGACTTTGTCCATGTGACAAGTTCAGAATGTAAATATTGGCGAATTTTTTGGCAACTTTTTCGGTTATTATTATAATGCAATCTAATTTCAAACCCAATTGTCAGTTATATTTCACTGGAAAAAATAAAAAAAAATGCTGATCTCTGGAGGTTATTCTTTAAAGTTTCTTAAAAAAAAAGCTAGAAGATTTTTGAAGTCGTTTTCTCTATAGATTATATTATTTACACTTTTTGACAAGTACATATACTGTTTTAAATTGCTTTTTTTGGGTTCTAGCACACCAAAAAATATTATTTAGCTTATTAAATTACAATATTGGATACTTGTTTTTATACTAATTTGTTTATTTATATCTGTACTTAAAAACAAAAAAAACACTTTTTATTATTTTTTTGATATTTTTCCTGGCGCCATTATGGTACTCCGTTCTATCTACATAGCTAGTTATTTTGGATAAATTGACTTATATCTGTTTGCGTCCTTATTCTGTGGCCGTATTCTCATCTCTCCGTTAAGCTTAACGGAGTGTTTGTCAAAAAGTTCGTTTTAACTACATTAATTTAAAAAATTCTTTAAAAATAAAAATTTTTAAATAAAATTGTTTTGTTTTAGAATTAGTTTTGATTCAATAAATTTAAATAAAGTTTTTGTCATTTCTTTATATTATATTATTTTATTACAAAGATGTTGTTATAAAATTTTTGACAAACGCTCCGTTAAGCTTAACGGAGAAATGAGAATACAGCTGCTGGCCGATTTTCAAAAAATCTTTAATGCAGGGTTGTATTGATTGCGTCTAAGTAAAAATACATCATTTAGACCTTATATTTTATAAATATGCAGTTTAAAGTACTTATGACTCGTTAACTTTAAGAACATTGTTTTAAAATTATATAATTATTATATTCTGTAAACTCGTATTTTCAAAGTTTTCCTGATTACATTCAAACATTTTGCGTTTGTAAATTTTTTAAATTGCTACTAATATTATGATATAATATTGTTAAAACTGTGTATGTGTTTACGCTTATTTTGTATAACGTTTAATAGTTCTTTTGTTCTTTTTTTTTTTTTGTAAATTTTTGTATACAATCTTATAACATACTTTCAAGACATTATCCTATATCTGGTCATCATAAATCTTCATATTTCAGACCAGGTATGTTACATGAAATTTTTAAAATTCATTAAATTCTATGTTGTTATATATCATTAAAAAGACGTTCATTTCATTATTCCAAAAATGAAAAAACTTTCAAAATCGAACCACCCTACAAAAAGTTATGACGTTTTAAGTACCGAATTTTTGATATTAGGATTTGTTGAAGAAGCTGTGGTCAAAAAAAAAATTTTATTAACTAAAACTATTAACTTATTCAAATCTTATTCAAAATTTTATATCTATATATTTTTTTTAAATGAAAATGTAAATTTTTACATGCAAGATGCTTTTATAGTTAGCTATCAGACCACAATATAAAAGTTTCATCATTGTATTTGGGTGGATGTATTGGTGATGGTTTCAAACACCCTATTATCAAAAATGACTCTTTTTTTTATAAATATTTATTTTTACAATTAAAAAGAAATCAAATATTTAAATCAAAAGTTATATTTTACTACTTTAAAACATCACTAACAGCGCACACTTTGTTTCAATGGGTGTAGGTGGGGTAGGGGGAGGAGTGACGTTGTCCCCCCTCCCCCTTTTTTTTTTTTTTTACAACCTAAAAAAAATATATATATATTTTTAATAAGATTCAAAAAAATATTTAAAATGTAATTAAAATAATAAATTTTAATATAAAAACATATTTTACCAAAATTTAAGATACATCCACAATGTTTTGTAATAAGATGGTTCCTCCTCTGACCTAAAAAAAAAATTTAAAAACAAAAAATGTATTATAATATTATTTTAATTAATTTGCATCTTGGCTTTTAGTTAATAATTAAGATATTAAATTCCATTAACGAAACTATATATTATTCATAGTTAACAATAGACACGACATGAACGTAGGCCAGAGCCGTCTATCAAAAAAAACTTGCAAGTTCCACAACTTGCTTTATATTTTTTTGCATATTACAGCTTCAGAATCATTTTCTTCTCTAGTCCAGTAAGAAATAGTGTATGTCTTTTTATGTTTTTTTATGTTTTTCTGATCTCCCATTATACAAGACTGATATTGCTGTATCGGTATCATACCATTCATGGCAAAGATTTCTCCCAACAATTCTTTCACACATAACATCATTTAAATCATCAATTTGCTTAGTAGATAAGTTTTTAAACAAGTTCGGAATTTCACTGATACTTAATAATATTAATTGTTGCTTTAACTTTCTTTTTTCTTTTTCATCAATTTTTTGGCATTTTTAAGTCTGTCTTTTAGAAATCTCAGCTCTAATTTCAGCATGTTGTAGTCGAGTTTGTATTCGTTTTTTACGCGCTGCCTGAATAGACCACTGAACTTTTTTTTAGAAAAGTTATCAAGATTATCCAGATAATCCATTGTCATATTTTTTTTGGTTCATAATTTGCAAGATATTTAGTCAATTGTTGCATAAATTTGTAATTTGCAATATATATTGTCAATTGTTGCATAAAGAGAATGGAAATGTTCAGTGCTGCAAAAGGCAGCACTGAACATTCCCATTAACTCTTCACTATCTATGTTATGAAGCCTTGCACTAGCTGTTTCTTCTTCAAGTGCTTCTGAAGCAAGCCAACATCATGGCAATGAGTTCGTCATCAATTTTGCATACTTTTATTTTTGGTTCTAAAATATTTACTTTTTATATATTATGCATTGGCACATTTGCTTTATAGCAGTTGCATTACAAAATGCTACTTGAAGAACCTTTTGTAATTTTTTTTTTTTTTACTATTCCTATAGTCAGAAAAGGTATAAACTTGCTATAATGTTTTATAAAATAAAACAAGTGTCGAACAGAATGTGAAGGTGATCTCCACGATACCTTGGAGTGATACCTCGTGGTAGTTTATTATTGTCTAAAAAATTAACAAATCCCTTTGGGTCACCTTTGCCATCTTTGAACCTCATCTTATTTATAGCTAAAACAATTTTTGCAGCCATACAATAATTTCCATATAATTCACAGCTTTCAAGCTCGATAGACTTAAAGGTTAAACGACATGATGTAGCAATTGTGTCAAGAGGGTGCAAACGGCAATTTAACTCATTCAGACTTTTACCCCAAGTTTCACCAACTTTTCTTATTGTAAACTGGTTAACAGATACTCTGTTCCACATTGTGCTTGAAATATTTGAGATGACCATACAACAACATTCTTCAAAGGGTTTCAAGTGAAAGTTTAAAACTAAATCTGCATGATCCACTTTGTTACATATATGGTTTGCATAATTGACAGCTTTCCCACCTGGTAATTGATCAACAGCAATAACCTGGCATTTATCATTTAAAGTTAAGTGAATATTCTTGACATAAACACCTTCTTGTGTTGTTGCGTCAAACCCATGAGTAAGGTGAGTATTACTAATGATCCATTCTGCTGCCTGCAGATCAGCAATACTGCCATGCTCACAAGCCATTTGCTCAATAGTACTACGGTAAGCAATGTGAGAAAAAATAACACTGAAATATTGCCCAATTTTGTCTACTAGAAATGGAATGTTACTTGTTGGGACATTGCACAATAACATGCAGTATATTATTATTCTTATTTTTAATGAATAGTTTTTAGAATCAGTTGTATTTGTAATACTTATCTTGTCCTCCTCTATCTGGGTCTTATCTTCTAAGAAAGTAATAACTTTTTTATTTGTTCTAATGGTAGCATTATGTTTAAGAGCTAACTTTCTAAACTTTTCTCTCTCTTATTTTCATTGCTTTTTTTGATGCAATAAGTTTGTAAATTCGCCTACTGTAATAATATGTTTGGTTTTGATATTTAAAGTCTCTAAGTTGAGCTTTTAAAGCTTTCATAATATCTTCTTTTCTTTTAAAACTTTGCTTTAGAGCTTTCAATTTATATGGCAGGCTGGATAATTTTGCTTTCACTAAAGCTATTTTCTTCGATTTTCTATTAAAGTAATTGCGAATCTAGAAGACGAATGCTACAACTGGTAAGTTAATTTTTTCTTCCTAGGACTCAATTTTTCTATTGAAGTCTGCCTAGTTGTTAAACTTGCTTTATGCCCAGCAGAACATGAAGGTCCATTACTTATTAGAGATGTGTTGACCCATTATACCATTAAAGCCTAAAATAATTACCGATGAGTTTCTTAATGAATTTTGGAATGCAAAACAAACCAAAAAAAATAATATTAAAATAAGGTTTCAAGTTTATTTGTCTTAAATATGTTAAATATCACTAAAAAAAAATTTAATGATCCTTACCACTTACTTTGACACTTACTTTGACACAATAGCGGTATCTATTTGCGACCCAGAACAACTTTGGTACAAATTTTGCAAGTCAAAATATTTCCATATTAAGAAATAATCATGAGATATATTAGTTTAATACTAAAATAATCTAAAGAGATAACTATACAAGAAGAAATAATTATATATACATTTTTGATAATATCAATAAATATAATGAACTACATTTCAAACTATAAATGATATTAATTTATGTAACTAAATCAAAATTTATATCAATATACATACAACATAGTTATGACCAAAATGTAAACATTTAGCACAATAGACTATTTAAAAATTAGGCAAAAATTAATTGTATTAAAGTTACTAGAACTGGAACATTTTCTTGCATTAGTATTAGTATTTTGAAACTAGCAACAATTTAAAGTATTATAAAAACTACTAAACCGCAGATAAATAAATGAAAAATTTTAATCAAATTTGTTATAAAAAGTCATTGAAGGAAACATAAAACAAAAATATTTTACAATAAATGATTATTATTTAAAAAAGAACATTACAATGTCTATAATTAGTGTAGATAGTATCTGTAACTAGCTTTCAGTGTAACGTAAGTGCTACCATTTACAGGAACTTTTTACACTAATTATAGATATTGTAATGAAATAAATTGCCTCTTTTCTCCCGTAAAGTAATTTTTTCTTGTTTTAACTATTATTTTTATGTTTTAATTTTTTTGTATGAGAATTTTTACACATTGTATGAGAATTTTTACACATTGTGAAAGATTTTATTTAAATCTAATGATAAAAGTAGAAAAATAAACCATTTTGACTATTAAACAGACAAAAAAATTGTGCCATTTCTAAATATTATTACTTTGCGCCACTTTGTACAAAGTGTTCTGAAAAAGGTTTTGTTTTACAAAATTTTCGTTAGAGTATTTACGTTTTTATATTACAGATTGTCAGATAAACAGATTGTCCAAAACAACAAATGTAAAACCTGTGGTAAAATCGAGGACAACCTTCACATCTTTGCCTACTGTCCTCCTTCTGTTGAAATTTGGGAATATTTTAAACATGTATATAACTCCTTGACGTCCCAAACGGTTTTTTCGCCGATAAATTCGATTTTCTCAATCGGAACCGCGAATTTATCGGAAAAAAATCCTACCTCGCAACTGCTGTTGACACTCACTCAAACCATCATGAGCGAGATATGGAACAGCAGATGCCACCACATGTTCAGTAACACGAAAACTGACCCAATGGCAGTGATCAGGGTAATAATCAGGAAAATCAGGATTATTATTAATTTAAAATATAATTATCATGTCCGTAGAAACACTACGGACATTTTCTGTCAACTTTTTTGTATTAATAATATAATATGTCAAGTAGAGAACGGAAGACTGAAACTAAACATATGAGCTAAACTGACACCCTAGCTCAAATAAAAGAACTATATGTTTAGTGAGGTTTTCCATTTCTCTACGAATTATTATTTTTACAACAAAATATTATTATTTATGATTAAAAAATCACTGCCAGCCTTTATTTATGAGATATAATATCCCTTTTTAGATGTTTTCTCTGTAGCGTACGTAATGTGGTATTTGTGTGAAAGTCTTATACTTTTCTGCTGTTATTAAGTTATAATTTCCTTTCTTTAAATAATAACTTCACGAATTCTTTTTAAAATATCTTCCTCTTTAAATTTTCCAAACCTTCGATTTTTTTTCCGCACAATGGCTTTCTATTATAAAATCAAAAAATACAAAAAAAAAATATATAAAATCAAAAATAAAAAAAATATATATATAAAATACAAAAATACAAAAAAATATAAAATTTAAAAAATCAAAAAAAAAAAAAAATGTGTATATATATATATATATATATATATATATATATATATATATATATATATATATATATATATATATATATATATATATATATATATATATATATATATATATATATATATATATATATATATATATATATATATATATATATATATATATATATTTAACCACGGTAACCATTGTATCACCATTCTTATAATTATTATTGTAACACGATTATTATTAAAACCATAGTAACAATTTTTCTTTTGAAAACGTGCACGATATATTGTAAAACTATAATTTTTAAAATTTTGAGTTAATGTATTTTTAAACAGAAATATTTCTTTAATTGTAAAGAGGATATTTTTTTATTATACAGAAATAGTTTAAAAAAATTGTAAATATTTATTATTTTGAAATAAATTTTATATAAAAAAAAAAAAAAAAAAAAAAAAATTTACGTTTTATGTTATTTTAATCTAAAACTAAGATAAAAAGTATTGGAAAATCTTATAAATCAAAGATCGAGAAAGATATGTAACTTAAGCATTTGCAAAGTTCTATTTTTTTTATATCTCATATGTAATTTTTAATATTCTTTTTTTATAAATGACTTGTTTTTTTATTTGACTATTTTATGTTTTTTGAAATTAAAACTAAAAGGTTTTTATGTTCAGACTGTTTTTCTAGCGCTGGGGCAGAGTTACCACACCAGTTTGGGAATAAATCTGCTGTTTCCAACCTTATAAGTTTAGCTTTTGATTTTGGTCATCTTCAAGCTGAACAAGTTGCAGCAGAATACTTGAAAGAAAATTGGAAACTGAAAAAATAGCAAATGGATCCAACTTTTATATATCAACAAAAGGAAAATTACTAACTGTAAAGGCTGGCACACCTGAAAACAAAACTGCTAGGTGATTTATTAGACAATTATCTGTTCAAATTGTACAAGAACTGCAAATTGTTTTAGAACTCTCACTAAATAAAACAAAAGATATGATAGCAGTTCTAAGAAAAGGAATGGATAAAAGATCATCCATTGAATCAAATATCTCTGAAAAACTAAATGAAATTGAAGAATCCATCTCAAAATTTTATGAAGTTGAAAAGGTAATGTATAATATACTTATATACTAAATTGACTAATTACAAAATTCCAAATAAAAATATTTCTTTAAAACAACATTTGTTATTTAGATTTAGATGTTGTATTTGTCCAAGAAACATCAAATTTTATTTTAAATATAATTGAACAGCGGAAAATGGATCTATTTAGTACCCTTGTACGGATTTCTTTACACATGGGGTTCATTCTTAAAAGTTATTGTAAATATATTTGAGCCTGAAGTGAATAATGTAAACTCTGGAAGGTTTTTAAACAGTGGAGTTCAAAGATGCCAGATACTTGAAATCACAGAAGATGTTCCAAAATAAAATTATAATTTACGACTTGTTCTAGAAATACTAAACTTGCAGAAAGTTCAATTAAATATAGCCTTTGATTTAAAGTGTGCTAATTCAATATTTGGTTTATCATCTCATGCTGGTTTGAGAGCATGTCTTTCGTGCAAGGGACTCTCAACAATAGAGTAAGGAAAATTGAGATCTTTGGAAAGCTTGGATTATTGGTACTCAAAATATGGTGAGACTGGATTCAATCAGGCTCTTATGAAAGATTGTATGAATGTAATAATTCCCAGAGTTATCCACTTAGAATATGATCTTAAATCTTTAATACAGTACCTTGTAGCTCCACCAGAACTACACCGTATGATAGAATTTGTTTCATTACAGGAACTCTTTTATAAGATCTATGGCCTGGTTTTGATGATTGGTTGAAATCAAAAAATATTCTTCAAAGAGGTTACCAAGGTAGAGGTTGGGATGGCAACAACTCAAATGCTATCATTAAAAATCTTGATGAATTAGAGCTTGTCATTAAAAGCACTTTTTATCATTGCACTCCCTTTGTTGAGTGTCTTAAAAACTTCAGATCTGTTAAAGATGCTTGCTTTGGTAATACTTTAGAAACTGGATTTGAAGAAGTTTGACATGAAAAATTCATATTATTTTGTGCCATGTAGCTCCATTTGTCAAGTATCATAGATGCAGTTTAGGAAGATATCATAAACAATGTGGTGAAGCAAGCCAAGTTTAAACCAACCTGGTCTAGATATAAAAGAAGTAAAGGACATTCAGAGCATAGCAATCAACTATTGGCAGCTGTTAATCATTTTGGAGGAATTTGAATAACCTAATGTGTGTGTGTTTTTTTTTTCTTTTTCAATTGAAAAAATAGAACTTTATATTTATTGTTTAAATATATCATTACTTGGTAAAAAAATGACAATTAAAATAATGAAAAAATGAGAGCTGATATATTTTTTTTAATTGTAATTTCAGCTCCGAAAATGATGGTAGACTAATTGTTCCTCCCACTTTTGATGCATTGTTAAAAAAGGCAACCAACTACAGTTTATCTTTCCTGAAATATTTCTGATGATTAGTTGTCCCCACTCTTAGACAGACGCAGAGTAACCCAGCACAAGACATTGTTCCACAAAATGGGAACAGAGTAGCCCAGCGCAAGACATTTCCTGAAATATCTCTGATGGTTAGTTGCCCCCACTCTTAGACAGACGCAGAGTAGTCCAGCGCAAGACATTGTTCCCCAAAATAAGGAACTATTTCTTGCGCTGCAAAGTAAGTCAGAAGCCGGCAAAACCTAAAAAATAAAGTTTATAAGACCTATTTTTTTTTTTTTAATATCAGTTAAATATGTCTAATATACAATAATAATATTGTTTATGATAATATATTCAGGGCCGACAATGCCGTTTTTGGCGTTAGAAATAGTTAACTTTCAGACATTTTGAGGTAGGTACAATCGGCGGGGCGGGGCGGATCAGCGGGGTGGATCATTTTAACGGTACAAACGGCGGGGCGGATAATTTAAACGTTGCTAACATTTTATAATGCAAGTCATACTTTAATAAATAAAAAAAAATTTGTTTTTTTATTTGATAAGTATTTTTTATAGATTCAGATATAGTTTAAATTCATTAAAGAAATGATATTAAAAAAGGTATTAGCAAATTATAATTTATAAAAGTTTTTAATTTATAATTTATAAAATTTTAATTTTTAATTTATAATTTATAAAAATTTATAATTTATAAAAGGTATTAGCAAAATTATAATTTTAATAAACGGCGAAAAATATTATATAGTTTTAAAATCATTTTTACAAAAAACAAGGTGATCCGCCAATTTATATCAAGTGATCCGCCAAACTTTATAAAGTAATTCACCTAATATTTTGACTGCTTATATCAAACTTTTTAAGTTTTAATGATTGTTCAACCAAAAAACAACGTGATCCGCAATTTATCCGCCATTTATCCGCATTTATCCGCAATTTATATTTATTTATATTATAAATTGGCAGATCACGTTGTTTTTTGGTTGAACAATCATTAAAACTTAAAGGGTTTGATATAAGCAATCAAAATATTAAGCTGACCACATCATAAAGTTTGCCGGATCACATTGTTTCTTGGTAGAAAAATTGGTAAAACTTAAAGAGTTTGATATAAGCAATCAAAATATTAGGTGGATTACTATATAATGTTTGGCGGATCACTTGATATAAATTGGCGGATCGCGTTGTTTTTTGTAAAAATGATTTTAAAATTTTATAATATTTTTCGTCGTTTATTAAAATTATAATTTGCAAATACCTTTTAAATATTATTTCTTTAATGAACTTAGACTATATCTGAATCTATAAAAAATACTTATTAAATAAAAAAAAAATAAAAAAGTTTTTTTTATTTTGTTTAATGAAGTATGACTTGCATTATAAAATGTTAGTAACGTTTAAATTATCCGCCCCGCCGTTTGTACCATTAAAATGATCCGCCCCGCTGATCCACCCTGCCACGCCGATTGTACCTACCCGACATTTTGTAAACTCCAAACATTTATATGTTTATACCACTGATCTATATAATAACTGGATAGCGCATCTCTAATATCAACACTGAAGCCGATTTTTTTTTTGGCGGCCATATTGGGAGTTCCAAAAATAAGTATTGATCACTGATCTATATAATAACTGGATAGTGCATCTCTAATATCAAAACTGAAGCCGATTTTTTTTTTGGCGGCCATATTGGGAGGTCCCAAAATAAGTATTGATGCGTTAAAAATATTAGGAAAACGAACTGCAATTTTTTCAAAAAGCAAGAAAAAAGTGAATGATGTGGATTGATATTTTAGTAAAAGGTGCTACAAATTTTCAAAAAGCAAGAACAAAATTAATTGAAATGGATTGAGCAAATCTAGCAATAAAAAAAACACGTAACATCAGCAAAATAGTAAAAATCTGTTGTAAAATGTCTAACGAATAATTAGTATTCTTTAAATCATTTCTCTAGATTTTTATGTTGATATTATAGAAAGTATGATAACGAAGTACAAGCTGGAAATATAAAATTCTTAATAGTAAGTTAGTAATCTTTATTGTATGCTAATAATATTAGTAATAAGCTATAATAATAATAGTAATATGCTATTTACAATATTTCTATAAGTAAGTTATTATTTAAGATTATTATAGTCGCTATTACACTTGATATATATAGAAAATAAAGTTACTATATCTTCTTTAAATACAAAGTTATTTTATGTGTTTAGAAAATTCTTGGAAATGATTACTAAAAAATGTAAACCGAAGGAAAAATTAAAGTACAAGCTGAACAAAATACCGTTTATTGTTGGTTATATTTAACTTATATATTATATATTATAAGGTAATATATATATATATATATATATATATATATATATATATATATATATATATATATATATATATATATATATATGCTTACAATAAAACATGTAAAATTTGTCTTTATTAGTGATTAAATAATACCAATTTACTAAATTTTTTTCGAATATTTTTTCCTGCCACTTTCTCAGTGGCTTGTTTTCCAAGATCATATAGTCTCACTTTGCAATAACAGTGAAAAATTATTTTAATTAACTTAAACACGTGATTTTCATTAATCCCAGTATCAAACATGTGTTTATCCAAATCTTTAAATATATCAGAACCTAAGTCTTCTAAAACTGAAATAGATATAGCTTCTGGGATGTTCTTGGAATGTGGCAGTTTTCCAGGTATTGTTGCGAGCATTCTCACAATTTTTTTTTCAGTTTCTTCACAAACAACAATATCTTATTTTGGTTTTATAAGGCCATCATTATCTTTTACTTTAAGAAAATTAGATTCTGGAACATGGCTTTTAGAACCAAGTGCATTACAGCATAACATACAAAAAATTTGTTTTTTTACCATTCCAACAACGAAACCTGATATATAAGAAATAGCTGCCTTTATATACTCAGTTAGCAATTAAATATTTCAAACAAAAGAATAATCGTGATC
The DNA here is from genome assembly GCF_022113875.1 of Hydra vulgaris. Lineage (NCBI taxonomy): Eukaryota > Metazoa > Cnidaria > Hydrozoa > Anthoathecata > Hydridae > Hydra > Hydra vulgaris. Next base: position 13,525,430 of record NC_061156.1, on the reverse strand, counting down.
AATTAGCTTAGCTGGTCTTTCGGAAAGGTCATATTTTCTTATTATGCTTATTGAGGTTATATCTATACTCTCATTGCTTACCGTAACAAAATCGTATAAGATGTTTAAAATTTGTGCAGTGTTTAGTTTTTCACAATTCTCTGAGCCTCCTTCAATATGGCTTCGAAGTAAAAGTCGCTTATATGCAGCAGTGAATTGTCGTGCTGTTGGATTATTGTTAAATCCTCCTGATCCTCGGATCGAGCCAAAAAAATAACTCAAGGTGGTCTTGACATAACTTGTATGTTAGAAGATACTTTAAAGGTGCTTTAGGAATTTCAATAAGGTTATAAAATATCTAAATACACAAACACAGATATATATATATATATATATATATATATATATATATATATATATATATATATATATATATATATATATATATATATATGGGATAAATATTTATAAATATATATATATATATATATATATGTATATATATATATATATATATATATATATATATATATATATATATATATATATATATATATATATATATATATATATATATATTTATAAATATTTATCCCACAAATGCTTATTACTCATTTTTAATGGTGATTTATAACCTTTGGAAAATAGGTTTCGTGAGTTCAAAATTTCAAATAATCTATCAAATATTCTAATAAAATTGATAGTTGCTTCACTTCCTTGAAACTGTATCAATTTAAGATATTTGCAGCAAAACTCTATTGCATTTGTTACACTTGAACTAATTGCTTGAGCAGCAAGATTCACTTTCATTTTCTGTTGCCTCCAATTGACATGTGCCAGTCTTAATTTGTTTCCGAGTCGTTATTCTTCATTTTCTTGCAGTTTTTGAAAATACACTATATATTTCCATGATATTATATTGTTTGCATTGTCAACCAAAAAATCACTCTCTGCTAAGCAGTTTCTAATAAGTTTTAGCATATGGCAAGTATTGAGCAGAGTATACATTTTTTTATTTGAGCTAAGAGGATGAGTGAAAGATGAGTTCATTTCTAAAGCATTAATTGAAACATCAAGGTTTGATAACATAGAAATGTGACACGAGAGTCCATCACTTGTTAGGGATATAACTTCAACACCAACATCTGCCAATCGTTTTATACATATATTTACAATGTTTGCTCGTTCAGTGCCGTTTAAACCATCTATAAAAAAATATCCGCATGGAACTTTCCATGAACTGATTATACTAACCACCATGAGAACTAGAGCGTCTTTTGCAACAGGAGATGAATCATCTTGTGTACCATTTCCAAGATCAACATACCCCTTAAATATTTTCCCATCCCATGATATGTGTTTTTTAATAGCCATTTAATCTAGCATAAGCGAGCAAATGACTTTAGACCCTAACTTTTCAGCTTCGATAACCTTATTTTTAAGTGCTGCAAATGCTGGTTTTGTAAAACCTGGTTCTGCTGAGACCTTCCCATACCATTTTCTGATTTGTGATTGATGTGGTAAATTAAAATTAAATGTTTTTCGCACATATTCGTAAGCTTTACTCGAATAAAACTGTAGGGTAAGTGCAAACGATTTAATTTCTTCTGAATATTGACATCCCTTATTGTTATTTTTTCCTTTTATCATTCTTCTGGCTACAGCAAGGTGGTCTGTTTTTGATAGCATTTCTTCACAATTTGATGATATTTTGTGTTTTTGATGTAGTATTTTTATGACTGATTTAAGAGACGTTATATATTTTTTCAATCTTCTAGATTTTTGCAGCTCTGCTTTTTCCTTTTTTTTTAAAGACTGAATGATCTTGATTCTTTGATCTGTTAACAGTTTTTTTGGTGTTAAAATGGAATCACATGTTTTTATAGGAGAGCTAAGTTTCATGCAGATAGGTAAAAAACTAGTTTCAGAATCACTTATCTCAGAATTAAAAATACATCTTTCAGTAGGACTTTTTCTCTCTTTCGTTGTCTAAAAAATACATAAGATATGTATACATATATATATATATATATATATATATATATATATATATATATATATATATATATATATATATATATATATATATATATATATATATATATATATATATATATATATATATATATATATATATATATATATATATATATATATATATATATATATATATATATATATATATATATATATATATATTAGGGTGTCCCAAAAAACAACATTTTTGAAAATAATCTGCTCTCACCCCCTAAATGTGTTCTATCTAATACAAAAACACTAGGTTTAAATTTTTTTTGAATAAAAAATATTTTAAAGGGTCCCTCAAGACCCTCGAATATTTAATGGGTCCCTAATATTTTCGAAAAAAAAGTTTTTCAAAAATATGTCAACCTGGTACTCAAATAAAGCGAAATTATATAAATATTTCAAAAATAATATTAATTTCGGAATATTTTTAACTTATTTATTAAAATTATCATAAAAAAACATTAGAATTGCATTTTTTTTTTGAAAAACGCAATTTTTTATGTAATAAAACCAAAAATAACAATTTTGTTTCGAAATGAATATTATTTTTAAAATTTTTTTATAATTTCGCTTCATTTGAGTACCAGGTTGACATATTTTTGAAAAACTTTTTTTTCGAAAATATTAGGGACCCATTAAATATTTGAGGGTCTTGAGGGACCCCTTAAAATATTTTTTATTCAAAAAAAATTTAAACCAAGTGTTTTTGCATTAAATAGAACACATTTAGGGGGTGAGAGCAAATTATTTTCAAAAACGTTGTTTTTTGGGACACCCTAATATATATATATATATATATATATATATATATATATATATATATATATATATATATATATATATATATATATATATATATATATATATATATATATATATATTCGTTTTATTTTTTATATCGTACTACTAGAAGGAACCTCTAAGTTGTGTTTACTCACAGAGCTTAGCTAATAGTTCATGCAGCATTTATAAAATGATAGAATGTACTCATCAAAGTAAATTATGACAAGTACAGTGTTTTAGCTGCTTACCTTACAGTTGTGTTATAAACCCTCTAGCACACTGCATAAGGTAATTAAGAACTAAAAGGTACCTATATAGAATATAGGTACATATAGAAATAGCCTCTAGAATATAAATAAAACCATGGTTGACCATATACCTTTTTTAAGTGGTCTGGAAAATTTTTAAATCTTTTTGGCAAAGAATTTTTCCTCAACCTAACTGTTTGTCCAGTTCTGTCAATATCCTTTTCCAAAAAATGATCAGAGCATATCAGACTGCTAACTCCTGGACTCCATTCTTGACGATGTATTTTGTTGATCCATTCTTTTCTTTTTTTAGTGTTAGAAGGAAATCTGAATAGAATTAAGTAGTAAAAGCGTGTAATATTTAATTAAGTTTTTTGTATAATTCTCCCTTGGTTGTAAAACTATATATTATATAATGTAAAAAAACTAATGTAATTTACATTAGTTTGCTTACATTATGTAAACAAACAAAGTAAACAAATTGAAAAATTAAGAAAGTTACTTATGAAACGTTCTAGGAAATTTTTGTTTTAGTGATGATTATTCATCAGAAGGTCCATCGCTATCACTTCTACCACCACCATACTTTCTCTTATTGTTGTGCAACCAAATGCACAACATTGTGACCCTCGCTTTACAGTATTTTCTCCAGACATTTAAAGAATATTTTTAATAATGTTTTTAATTTACAAATAATATATAAATTAATATATATTATATTATAAATTATATTATATATATAATTACAAATATAATATTGTATATATATATATATATATAATTATATATACAATATAGTATATTACATTGTAATATTTTTATACTGTAATAGTAAATAATACTAAATATAAAAATTTTTCTTATATTTAATTAAATTTGAATTTATATTATATAAAAAAAAGTAAAATTAAGCAACTAAAAAAAGAAATATCATAATATTTCTTATAAACAAATTTTATCCAAGGGACCTCCCAATATGGCACTGGCGAAAATAAATTGGCTTCAAAAAATACGCTATTTTCTTAGGAGATGCGCTATCCAGTTATTATAGAGATCTGGGAGCTTATTCACAACTTTTCCGTAACTCTTTAGTAGCTGAACAAAAGTTATGAATAATTTACGCAAACTATTTTTTGCGTAACTATTTGGTATTCACAACTTTTTCCTAGCGTTTGCGTAAAGTTAAGGTTGCGCATGAGTTACGCAAAACTTACGCAAAAACTTACGCAAATATTTTAAAAATATATGTATAAAATAAGTAGTTAATATTACTAATTCTTTTGTTTTGATAGGTATCTACTAAAATTATTATATATATATATATATATATATATATATATATATATATATATATATATATATATATATATATATATATATATATATATATATATATATATATATATATATATATATATATATATATATATATATATATATATTTATTTATATATATTTATTTATATATATTTATATATATATATATTTATATATATATATATATATATCGTTTTATGTAGTGTTGTATTAAAATAATACACAACTCTTGTTCGTTGAAAAGTGCTCAATATTTAAGAAATTTATTTTGATTATATATAAATTTCATAACAGAGCGCTTTATAATTAAAAACGAAAAAAGAAAAAACTTTTTATTATGGAACTTTAAGTTTCATGCCTAACGGCAATCATCAGCCATATATTACAAAATTTAAATAGACGTTAAAGTTACAATTAAAATTACGGTGGCGTGAGTTCTAATGACTTCATGAAAACAAAACTTTAAGTTTTAAGAGTATCACGTGGCGTAAAAGTGACGTAAACCAATCAGGATCAATCTGCGGTATCATACGAGGAAATAAGAAATTTATTTTTGTGCCTACACCTCGAGATTATTTCCCTCCTTGTGTTAAGTAGGTTTTTACCTTTATACATTAGAATTTGAAACTTCTCGTTCAATTAGAGGTTGCACAGTCTTGATGGTTGCACAGTCTTGATGTATGGTTTGCAATGTTTAACAATTTTCCATCTGACAAAAGGTGTAAAGTTTTTTTCTTTTAATTTCCATATTTCTTTAGATAACTCTGTATCATTTTTATATCTAATTGAATTAAAAGATTTAAGGTGGTTTGCGTATCGAACTTTAAAAGATGTCTCGCTGAGTCCAAAATACACTTTTTCTTTGTACTCCGGATTGTTTGAACAAACGGCGGCAAAATTTGCAAAAAGCAAACGATATAAAATCTATACGAACCTCAAAAAAAACTTTAACTCTAGCCGACAAAACATCAAACATGTACAAATTATCTAAAGATCAGTACAACCATCTCCTTAATAATGCAATTACTTCTACGTATAAAAAGGCTGACCCTAAACTCAAAGATCAAATAAACATACAAGGTAAACAAATTTCAATTAACCATGATGTATACAATAAAATTGGAATTAACGGTACTGAAAATTGTTTCATAACTCTAAAAGACCACGAAGAAAACTTCCTAGATAAACCAACTGTTAGACTTATTAATCCTGCGAAAAATGAGATTGGAAGAATTTCAAAATCTATTTCATCCAACATTAATTCCGAGCTGAGAAAGAAACAATTTTTGAACCAATTGCAAAACACTCAAAATGTTATACACTGGTTTCAAACCATAAAAGAAAAACAATTCTGTAAGTTTTTAGTCTTTGATATTAATGATTTTTATCCATCGATTAATGAAAACCTGCTGAAAAATGCGTTATCCTTTGCAGAGCAACATCTAATAATAAATAGTGAGCAAAAGAGTTTTATATACCATGCAAGAAAATTGTTATTATTTAGCAATGGAACTGCTTGGATTAAGAAAAAGGGAGGATTATTTGATGTCACTATGGGGGCCTTGATTGACTATAATGGCGCGGAGATTTGCGAATTAGTTGGTATTTTTATTTTACATCAAATCTCGCAGTTTTATTATAAAAATAATTTCGGTATATATCGAGATGACGGATTAGCTATATTTAGAAACAAAAGTGGTCAAGAAATGGAAAAGATAAAAAAACATTTTATACACATCTTTGAAAATAACAATCTTTTAATATCCATTAAAAGTAATTTGAAAATAGTTAATTATTTGGATTTAACGCTAAACCTTAAAGATGGTTCATTTAAACTCTACCGCAAAGCAGATAAAATACTTAATTACATACATACAAATTCTAACCACCCACCGAGTATAATAAAAAGTGTTCCTAAAACCATTGAGTTAAGATTATCAGCAGCATCGTCAAGTGAATCGATTTTTAAAGAAAGTATTCCTCCTTATCAAGAAGCCCTGAAAAAATCTGGACACACTTGCGAACTGGCATACCATCCAAGTATAAAATCTTCAAACAACAACCATAAACGTAAAATAATTTGGTATAATCCTCTCTTCAGCGCAAATGTTGTTACAAATATAGGTAAATGTTTTTTAAACCTCATCGACCACCACTTTCCAGTTAACCACAGACTCCGTAAAATATTTAATAGAAACACAATCAAAATAAGTTATTCCTGCATGCCAAACATAAAATCCATTATCAACTCTCACAATAAAAACACGTTACATGAGGAAGCAAAAGTTAATGAAAAGACATGGAACTGCATTGATAAATCCAAATGTCCAATGAACAACCATTGTCTTTCTAACAACATTGTTTATCAAGCCACCGTTTGTTCAAACAATCCGGAGTACAAAGAAAAAGTGTATTTTGGACTCAGCGAGACATCTTTTAAAGTTCGATACGCAAACCACCTCAAATCTTTTAATTCAATTAGATATAAAAATGATACAGAGTTATCTAAAGAAATATGGATATTAAAAGAAAAAAACTTTACACCTTTTGTCAGATGGAAAATTGTTAAACGTTGCAAACCATACAACCCAACATCAAGAGTGTGCAACCTCTGTTTGAACGAGAAGTTTCAAATTCTAATGTATAAAGGTAAAAGCCTACTTAACACAAGGAGTGAAATAATCTCGAAGTGTAGGCACAAAAATAAATTTCTTATTTCCTCGTATGATACCGCAGATTGATCCTGATTGGTTTACGTCACTTTTACGCCACGTGATACTATTAAAACTTAAAGTTTTGTTTCCATGGAGTCATTAGAACTCACGCCACCGTAATTTTAATTGTAACTTTAAAGCCCAGAACTTTTTGCGCTTGGGAGAAGCGGAAAAGTTCTTTGAGCATGCGCAAACAGTTTTTTTAAACCCGTTCTCCAATCAAAATTTTTTGCGCATGCTCAAAGAACTCTTCCGTTCCTCCTAAACGCAAATAGTTCTGAATAGAGAACAAGCTTAACGTCTATTTATATTTTGTAATATATGGCTAATGATTGCCGTTTGGCATGAAACTTAAAGTTCCATAATAAAAAGTTTTTTCTTTTTTCGTTTTTAATTATATATATATATATATATATATATATATATATATATATATATATATATATATATATATATATATATATATATATATATATATATATATATATATATATATATATATATATATATATATATATCGATATATATATATATATATCGATATATATATATATATATATATATATATATATATATATATATATATATATATATCTATATATATATCTATATCTATATATATATATATATATATATATATATATATATATATATATATATATATATATATATATATATATATATATATATATATATATATATATATATATATATATATATATATGTATATATATATATATATATGTGCAATTGTGTCTTATATATAATTATATAATAACTAAGTTATTATATAATTATATATAACTAAGAACGTTGTATATAAATTATATATAACTAAGAACGTATATTTCCCAGAAGATGAGATGGAGAATTAAGGAGAATGAACGATTGAGAGAGAGAGATGTTTCTAGTAATTTCTTCCTTATTTGGGGAAATACACGTACTTAGTTTAAATTTTAAATGTTTCTTTAACTAATTTCTTGATTAATTAAATCAATATAGCATACTATTTACTTAGCAAATGATCTAATGAGGAAATAAATAAAAATTATAAATGTACATATTAATTATTAATGCCTACACTGATTACTATAAAGTATCTGCAGACATTGTTAACAAAATTAAGTTCTTCAAAGTAGTATAAGTAATAAATAAATATTGCTGCTTAGAAGTAGATTTTTATTTTTATTTATTCTTTTTTTCTACTAAATATTTTACTAATCATATTTAATATTAGTAGTAGAATTTATGTTAAATGGTACAAAAAAGTAATTTAGTGCTTTAATTTATGTATGGCGTTTTATTTATGTGTTTTATTATGGCATTATGATAAATATGTTGATGCAAAAATTTTTTGAGAAATTATTTACTCTAGTGTCAGAAATCAAGAAAGATTCTAAAAAACGAGCTGAAAATGAGACGCTTGAGCAGATAAGACTTTTGGTAATAACGAAAATAAGAGATTGCTTGATGGAAAATTTTCTCCTTGTAAAACAGATTTATTTTAGATATATATTATCTAATAATGATAAAAAATTTTCAATGTTAATAGAAAGTTTCAATTATTTTTAGCAATCTCAAAACTTACAAAAGACGATGCATGGAGTAAAACTGCGGACCAAGCTAACTGATCAAAAATCTGACAGCAAGGGAAAAGCAGCACGGATTATTTCTAGTCTAAACAAGACTGGCGGGGGTGAAGGGTGCTTGGAAGAGCTTGACTCCATTGATCAGCAAATGGTGTCCAAGATGCCAAAAGTTTCATACATGGTAATGATTTTAAAAGAATATAGTTTTTGTGTGTTATATATATATATATATATATATATATATATATATATATATATATATATATATATATATATATATATATATATATATATATATATATATATATATATATATATATATATATATATATATATATATATATATATATATATATATATATAAATACATAAATATATACATATTTAATTGTTGATAGGTTTAGTATTCTGTTAAAATTACAGCTCTTGCCTGCTTAAGAATAATCAATATTTTTTTATAAAATAGATCGAATTAAATTTATATAATTTAAATGAAAAAATTACAAATTTTTATGGAACTTTTTTTTTCATGCCACTCGGCAATCTTTCAGACATATTATTTAAAATTTACAAAATAAAGAACCGTTAAAAAATACAATATTTTAGCGTTGTAACGGTATCTGACGTTAAGTTTACGTCAGATGATATCATGAGTTCCTAATCTCCGGTATCGAATTGTGAAAGCAGAACTTTTTTTCTATGCCTGCAAGAAGAAACCAGCTCACTTTTTTATTAAGTAATAATCCTTGATCATAAGTCATAATTAAATACTTTTCATATAGACAAAGATTACATCTTTTAGTTGATGGATTATATGATTGACACTTTTTAATTATGTTCCACTTGATTAACGGCATAATACCTGCATTTTTATGTTTCCATATTTCTATAGAAAATTCTGTATCGTTTTCGTATCTAGTAACGTTAACGATATAACACGTTATTGATAAACACGTTGTTGATATAACTAATATATGTACATATATTAAATTTAATATACACATTTTTTATTATAATAAAATGTGTGTGTAACAATGTATAAGTAACAATGATGTTACTCACACATACACATATATTTAATATGTGTGTATGCAAGGCCGGCGCGATAGGGAGTACGAGGGAAGGGGTGTGACCCCCACCCCTTAATGATTTTTTATCGGCAAATTTAACCCTTAGTCGGCAAATTGGACACTTTTAGACTAGTTAGTCGGCAAATGTCGACCCTTTTGATATAGGTTCGTCGGTAATTTAGGCAGTAGACAGTCGGCAAATGTCGTCATGGTAGTCGGCAAACGTTCGAAAACAAGGACCTATTTCTTTTTTTTGAAGTCAGCAAAAGTTGTAATAGCACCACCACCCCCCACCCCCCACACGTGACACCTACTCGCGCCGGCCCTGTGTGTATGTATAAGTAACAAATAGTAACAAAATATATGTGCATATTAAATTTAATATATGAACATAGATTAGTATTAAATACTATTACTAAAAGACTTTGATAAATAATGTGCATTATTATTATATGTAGGGTAAAGCGGGGTATTAAGCCCTATGGGGCATTAAACCCCATTTACTCTGTTTATATAATAAAATGCTTAAATAATATTGCATCTATATTAGCACAAATACTATCTTTCTCTTTCTGAGAGAGAGGTAATATTTAGAGAATATTTAGAGGTAATAGAGAGATTATAGTAAAATAGTAATAGAGAGTAATATAGTAATAGAGAGAGAGACAAGAGTATAAAGTATATACTTCAATAATATTGTTGTATATAGTTTTGTATATAGTATTTGTATAGTATTGTATATAATATAGTTGTATTATAATACAACCATAAGTTAATATAGTATGGATATATCATATAGTTTTGTAGTATGACAATAAATTGCTGTTAAGGTAACTTAACTTATTTACTAAGTTATGGTCTTACTAAAAATCTATATGATATATTCATACTAATATGGATATATCATATAGAATCATTAAGTTATCTTAATAACTCTCATAAATATCATTAAGTTATCTTAATAACTATTTATTATCATACTACAAAACTATAGGATATATTCATACTATAATACCTTATGGTTGTATTATAACGCAATTATAATATATACAAACTAAAACATATATACTAAATTATATAAATACTTTAATTGTATACATATAGAACATAATAAAACTTTATTTTATAAAAACTAAAACAGGGAGAGCGACCATAGTATTACTATGGTCGTTCTCCCTTTTTAGCCAGGTTATAAGAGCTCTCATGTCTATATGATATCTATATTTTCATTCTATATCTATATAGTCATATTATCATTCTATATAATGGATGGTTCGCTCTAGAGTGAACCATCTAACACCATATAAGAGAGATCTCTAGAGAGCTCTCCACATATATAATACCAAATAAGAGAGCTAGCTCTCTTATATGGTATTCAATTTAAAGTAAACCATCTATATATATAAAATGTATATATATATATATATATATATATATATATTTTTTTTTTTTTTTTTTTTTTTTTTCACCTTAAAAAAGTAAAATATAAGTATATATAAGTATATAATTTATTGGCAATATAAGTATATAATTTAATGACAGTAACAAACAAAATCTGAAATTTTTTACAATAATTAAAACGCCATTTTTTAATATTAGATGAATTAAAGTCAGAAAATAGCAGACGTAACTTTTCTTGCGTAAAGTTTGCTGAGCTTTTTTTAGGAAAATGTTGTGAATACCGTTTTTTTGACTTTTTGCGTAAGTGAAAACTTAAGCAAAAACTTAAGAATATCGTAAGTATTTGCTTTGTGAATATGTCTTTGCGTAACTTTGAACTTACGCTAAAACTTACGCAAATTTTTGACTTACTAAAAAGTTGTGAATAAGCTCCCAGTGGTTTATACCAATGATATATTAAGGGTCTTCAAAAAGCGTACAAAAGCGTATGGGTAGGGGGAGGAGTTCAATTTAAAAGTACTTCGATTTTTTAATTTACAATACAATAATATACAATAATAATATTGTTTATGATAATACATTCTGGGCTTACAATGCCGTTTTTGGCGTTAGAAATTACTAACTTCCAGACATTTTGTAAACTCCAAACATTTATATGTTTATACCAATGATATATTAAGGGTCTTCAAAAAGCGTACGAAAGCGTATGGGGAGGGGGGGGGGGTTCAATTTAAAAGTACTTCGATTTTTTAATTTTACACAATTAACCAGCTAGTAAATAGAAAAGTTAAAATTCTGACTAAAGATCCTAGTTTGCCAACATAAAAAGATGTATTGTGTAGGGAGTAGAAGGTATAGTTTCTCTAAGCGCACACATGCATGGGCGCCCGGAGGATTTTTTGATGTTCCAGATAAACCACTTCCACACATTGTGCAAATACCAAACTTAAATATGTTTATACCTATGCCATTGGAAGAGGCCTTGCAAAAAATTGTTATGGCGGTAGTCTGGGAACAAAAAAGCCCTCAAATGCTTGCATCTTTTTCCCTGCCCAAACGTGAGGGCACTATTGTAGTAAAATTTTCTGACCCCCTTCCCCCAAAAAAATAAATAAATGAGGGGCTGTAAATTTTGCATCGACAAAATTTCCTTATTTTATATACTGGCCCTGAGTATACTCAGGGCCAGTATATAAGGGGTGGCATGTGTGCATGCATGTACAAAAAATAGGTTGCCTATTTTTTGAGTCAACAAAAAACAGGTTTTAGCAGTGCAATGGCTAATAGGTCAGAGACCCTACTCCCCCCATTCCTCAAAAAACAACGTGTAAATAGGGTCTCAAAATTTTCCAAATTTTACCGTTAGGTTTTGCTAAAATAAATTAGCAAAAGGGCATAAAATTTGCTGCTTCCCCACAACACCCCACCCCCTCTAATTACGGGGTATAGGTAGCCTACACCCGGCACTAGATTTTAAGCTTTGCTTTCAATATTACTCTTCTCACGTGACTCGCTTTTTACGGACTTACTAAAGAGGGGTGCCTGAAAAAAACGTCTACCTTAGGTATAGTTTATTTTTATTTGATGCGTCTCATTAAACAAGAAAAAAAAATTAAAATAGGACTTTACTGGAACTCGGGTCTCCGATGTCACTGCCTATAACATTATCCACTCGGCCAAGCAATCCCTTCGATACTGCAAGATTTAATTTTATTTAAGTTTATATTTGTATATATTTGATGATGTTTTTTAAATTGGGATCCTTTGTCGCTAACAAAAGGCTTTGGGGGTGTATAAATACTTTATGCGTTTTTCACCCCCAGCCATTTATTTTTTCTAATATAAAAATTTATTGAAATAAAAAAGGTGGAGGAGGTATCCTAGATACACTTAAAGTATCTAAGGTCTCTCCTCAGTCTTTTTTTTTCAAATGGAGGGGAGGGGCTATATGAAAAACATACGTACTTTTTAAGTGGGTGGGGACTTAAAAATACACATTGCAACAGGGGGGAGGGGGAGTCAAATTTCAGAATTTTTGGCGTGCGTACTTTATGGACGACCCCTTATATAACTAGATGTCTAACTTGCCGGATCTTATTGGACAAAAAGTGAAGCCGCTTTTTTTTTCTGTTTATAACAATAGTCCGCCATTTGTAAAAAGGGTAAAAGCTGAAGCCGAAATGTAGAATAAAAGTTAAAAATGCACGTCAAAAGTTACCAATAAATTAAAGGTAATTGAAAAACATGTTTTAACAATTATAAAATACTTTTAAAAGTTTTTTTATGAGCCAATGTTTATTAAAAAGTATTTTAATTCGTAAAAATGCTTCAAAATAGCAAGACGTCTTACTTTTCTATTCAAAACTTTAATCCATTTTTAATCGAAAATAAATTAAGAAATCATAAATTATTATTTTACAAATATTATAATTTCTGCTTAACACTTTTACGTAAATAGTATTTAAATTTAAAATATATTTACTTCATTTAAGAAAAGAAAAGTTAAAAATATTTGTTTACAAATTTAATCCGCCATTTGTAAAAAGGGCAAAAAGCAGCTTCACTTTTCGTAATGAAGTTAGACATCTAGTTATATAATATACCATTATGTCAAATAAGGATGCTTTGCAAAAAAATGGCGATGATTGGAGCCTAGGAACTTGTGCCCCCCAGCCCAAACGTGAGAACAACCAGTTGATAAAATATTTTTTGTACTTTTTTTAACTAGACTTATATTCATGGATAAGTTTTAAGTTTCATTGTATTTACTTTTAGCACTCAAAAATTATGTCCGTTTGTAACCCCCTATAATTGAGGAGGGTTAAAACTTTACATTGTCATAATTTTTGAATGCTAAAATATTTTACTACGAAATTTAAAAATTATCGATGAATATTAGTCTGGTTAAGAGTAGTACAAAAAATATTTTATCAACTGGTTGCTCTCCCGTTCCCAGGCTCCAATCATCGCAATTTTTTTCGAAAAGCATCCTTATTTGACATAAGTATAAACATATAAATGTTTTCGAGTTTGCACAATGTCTGGAAGTTAGCTATTTCTAACTCCAAAAAACGGCACTGTCGCCCCTGACAATAACTTAACATAGTATTATAATACAATGTTAAGTTAATGTCAGGGTCAGTTAATTAACTGACCGCAAAATATAAGAAGTCCGTTAGCAAGGTAATTTTAAAAATTATTCTTAACTTTTTAAAATAATATAGCGATATTTTTACATTCATTCTATTTTATAAGGAAAGAAAAGCCTATGCAACATTTTTTGTATATATATGTAGACGTATAATTGATCATCAAAATGTTTTTAATTGTGAAAATGTTTTTTTTTTTCTGAAAACCCGTTTGCAATGTCTGAAAACCCTTTTGCAATATTTGATAAAATTGTTTTAATTATCTGCAACTTTTTTCTTTTTAGGCAGAGCTTTTTATTGATATTTTTTTACAAGATACATAATACTCTCGCATATGATGCTTAGGTGTAATTGAATCATTCGGCCAATTATCACGGAAGTGTTTCATAAAATTTTCAATTTCACTTTCTGTAAATATATAATAATAATAATAATGAATATATATTAATAATACATGTCATACCAAGATTTTGAATGTTATCTTCGTTGAACTGCTTGCAGGAGTTAATAAGCTTGTGGAAAACCCCAAACTTTTTAAATAGGACTTTAAAGTTTCGACAAAGTTCAATAATTTTTTTGTGTATGTCAGTATTGTTGAAACCAAGTTTTACTACGAGCTTTGGTATTGAGTTGCATAGTTTAAGAATAGTTTTCATCTAATAATGTTTTTTAATTAAAATAAGTTATATATCTTAAATTACACTTTCAATTTACACTTTTTTTTATATATATGTATTAGATAAACATATACATATAAACAAATACATACTGACCATACCTATTTAAATATACTTTTTTCTTAATTTGGAATAAATGAATATACTACTTTATATTTAAGAACTATATGATTAGTTTACCTTTAAAATTTTGTTAACATGGTTACCAACAAAACTTTTGCCATGGTTTGCTTGTCTTCCCAGCGGACACGGCAACGTCCATATGACGTCAAAGGACGTCTTTTTAGGACGTCCAGAACTAGTTCTAAATGGAAACGCCAAACGACGTCTTTTAATAACCTAATTTAGACGCCTAAAACACGTGTTCTAACATGGCTTTACTTAAACGTAAGGTTCAAATTTATGTTTTCACAGAACTTCTTGAGAATAAGAAAAAAAGAATAAATCATTTAAATTTTTTAATAATATAATTGTGCTAAGTTTTATAAATTACAACTTTGTTAACTTCTTCTTCCACTTTCTAATTTCCAAGAACCGAATTTTCGAACAGTTGACGTCATTCACCTTCTTTTCGATCAGATGCACTCTTTAAAATATTGCCACCAGCATTTTAAAGTTTTTTTTTTTGCTGTAGGAATCAGGGAAGCAGTCTTAAACTTAAAAAAATATTGTTAAGATAAGTATGTAAAAATAAAGGGGAAAGAAATAAATAACATACCCACATATATATAATTGTTATTTTATAAACATAACATCAATGATCTAAAAATACGAATTTCTCAACACTAAACTAATTTTTTTAAAGAAATTTTTGACTGGATTGTTGTGACCAGCGTATATATTTATGTATATCAAATATGCAATATAATTGCTGTATTAAAAATGCTCTTTTTATAGTAAAATTATACTTACTTTGAAAGCATGCCCTTTTCAAATGCACTGCATGATGAGCCACCAACATTTAATAACTTCTATTTCTAAATTCAAAAGATAATACTAGTGTAATTGATATCGGACAATTTAGTGTAAGTTATATTGGGCATAGGAGCAATTTATTTGTGTTTTATTCAATTCAAAAATTTTGTGTAAATTATGTATTGTTTTAAGAAAAGCAAAATTTTGAATCACAGATTTTCAAATTTTGGAGGAGCTGAATGAATTAAAGAAGTTATTACTAATAAAAATTCATTTGGCATATTACATAAAATAAATTATATTACATTAACCATTACATAAAATGAACTATAGCCAAAACCGTTGTTCTATTTTTTTAAAACTGAAAGCGAAAATAAAAATGAACTTTAGAGTTAAATACATTTAATCAAATAAAATTTCTTCAATTTAAAACAAAATTACAAAATTAAAACAAAAACTAGAAATACATCAATTCTAGATTCCTAAATGCATATTTAAATAACGCTGTTGCTCGCGCAACGGTACCGTTGCTTTAATTTCTTTCCTTAAAGTTACGGTAGTGAGCTCTGATTGGTTGATTTATAGTTTCTCCAGAGAAATCTGATTGGTTAGTTTATTTAGTCACGGCAGTGGTCGATGGATTGGAAAGTTAAGAGAAATCGGTAAAATTAACACTTGAAGTTAGTGAAATCGTTGAATTGCATAAATTTACATTAGTTGAAAAGTTATTATAAGTTAATTGAAAATCTAACATTTACTCATATTGTACATATGAAAAATGGAGGCTATTAATTCAGCAAGTTTTTATTTAAATCAAAAATTTGACTCATTTGCATCACTGCAAAATTTTATAAAGGAATATGAAAATCTTAATTTTGTTCAATTATGGAAAAGAGATTCCAGAAAAATATTAGCAGCTAAAAAAAGACTTTCAAAAGAGCTCAAAGAATCTCTTGTTTATTATGAAGTAAAGTACTGCTGCATTCAAGGTGGTGTTAACTTTAAGTCTAGAAGTCGAGGACTACGCAGTGCATCGTAAGTTATCTAATTGTGCCACAATAAAATTTGATGTGGGTCATGGGCTATTTTAATGACGTTTTATAAAGTTAGAATAGTCTATTCTATAAAGTTTGACAAGCCACATGAAGTTTTCTTGTCATGTAGAATCAACTAACGAATTAATTTATTTCTGAATAAAGCTCTTACAAATTCAAGGGTGTTAACAAATTTAAAACAAAAGGTAAAGTAACTATATACAAATTAAATGCTTATTCATGTTAAATTCAGTAATAGCAATAATAATAATAATAATAACAATAATAATTTTCATCTTTAAAAATGATAATTTTTTCACCTTTAAAATACTGAATTGAAGCTCTTTCTAATGATATATAACAATGTAGTGTATAATCAATTTAAAAATTTTATGTTACATACCTATATATATATATATATATATATATATATATATATATATATATATATATATATATATATATATATATATATATATATATATATATATATATATATATATATATATATATATATATATATATATATATATATATATATATATATATATATATATATATATATATATATATATATATATATATATATATATATATATATATATATATATATATATATATATATATATATATATATATATATATATATATATATATATATATATATATATATATATATATATATATA
>NC_061156.1:13474068-13506838 GCF_022113875.1 Hydra vulgaris | reverse complement strand
ATATTATAATATAGATATATATATATATATATATATATATATATATATAATATATATATATATATATTATATATATATATATATATATATATATATAATATATATATATATATATAATATATATTTATATATATATATATATATATATATATATATATATATATATATACTATATAGTATATATAGTATAGGTATTGACATGAAATTTTTTAAATTGATTATACACTACATTGTTATACATCATTAGAAAGAGCTTCAATTCAGTATTTTAAAGGTGAAAAAATTATCAAAATCCAACAAACCTACCAAAAGTTATGATGTTTAAAGTACCAATTTTTCGATATATGGATTTGTTGAAAAAACTGTGGTCAAAATTAAATTTTTCTTCAGTAAAATTGTTATAATTTTGTCAATACTTATCTAAAAAACTACATCTTGGTATCTAAAGGTAGATGTATGAAAGGGCTATGTGATTACGTTGGTCACTAGTCATCAGGCGCTTCCAGGGAGTTAGAGGGGGCACTAAACCACTGCCTTTACTGTCCAATAAATGCAAATTTTATCCATAAAAGTGTGTACTTAAAAGTTAGTAGGTTTTTTCATACAAAAAGTTGTTATTATTGCATTTTTCATCCCAAGGAAACATTAGAAATGTATCTTATAGTTAGGATGGATGTGGTGGTGATGGTTTAATTTACCCTAGTATATAAAAAAATTATTCTTGTTAATATTTTCTTAATCAAAAATATTATAATAATTATAACAAATTAACTTTATAATTCTACTTTATTACAAAATATACCAGGTTGACATATAAGTAAAATAACTCAATACTAGAAACAAACAGTTAAATACTAAAAACACAAATACTGACTCAGTCTTTGATTTGTATCATCATCTAAACAAATAAAACCAATCATTTGTATTATTTTTAGCATTTATCAAAATTGCTAAAAATTTATATATAAAGTGTTTATGGTATATTTATAAAACAATAAAAATACTTGGTTAGATAATTGTCTCGCTATCTTTCCTTTGTTTTAAAAAAAAGTTACTTGCAATTGATAAATTACTGTTGTTTGCTTTGTTGTTGTTAACTAAAACCATACAGACTATATGGTTTTGTTTGACAACAATTTATATTACAATATAATATAGTATAGTATACTATATATATAATATAGTATATAATATACTTTTTTATTTCTATAGTATACTATATTATATTATAATATATAGTATTTGTATATATGATAAATACTATATTATAGTAAATAGTATTTGTATATCATATACAAATTAAATGTTATGACAAAAAAATATTTTGAGTTTTATAATACATTTTTTTTCAATGAAATTTGATGAGTGGATAGAGAATAGGTATAAAAATAATGCAGTGTAAAAAAAACTCAAAATTCTATAGATAATAATTTCATGTTAGAACAGATGGGCATTTTTCAAAATCAATAAAACCATTATAAAATTTAATAAATATACAAAAAAGTAACATAAAAAGATAGCTGAACTCTTCTACTTTTTAAAAAACATCTAGGTCAATATACATTTCCTGAAAAAAAATGCTTCAAAAGACCTTCCAACAACACAACCTCAAAACAGACTTTTGGTCTTTGAATCACCTAACTTCACAGCTCCACACATGAAGCCAAAAATTGCGATGATAGAGAGCAAAAAATAGATAAAATATTTTTTGTGATATTCTCAACTAGGCTTATATTTATCTATAAATTTTAAATTTCATTGTAAAATATATTAGCGTTCAAAAATTATGGCCATATTATTACAAAAAATATTTTATCAACTTGTTGTTCTCACATTTGGGGCAGGGACGTCTCAAATTTTGGGGGTTTTTTGTTCCCAGGCTCCAATCATAGCAATTTTTAACAAACCTTCCTTATTTGACATAAGCATAAACAAATAAATGTTTGGAATTCGCTCCATGTCTGGAAATTAGCTATCTTAAAGACTAAAAAATGCTGGATCTGCGCCTGATATATATATATATATATATATATATATATATATATATATATATTATATATATATATAAATATATATATAATATATATATATATATATATATATATATATATGATGTTTTTTAAAGCAAATATTTTTAATTGTAAGATTTTCTATGAAATATTCTTTTAATTTTGTTAAATATTTTTAAATTACTTATTCTTATTTTATATAAATTCTGTACTGTTTATCAGGCATAATTTTTCTGTATGACAACAGCAAAAAAATTATAATCTTTATTACACTTAAAAAAACAATTATATAATAAACTTATTGCAGTCAGTATAAATCTTTGAAGGGTATTAATGTAGACATTATAAACGAAAAGTTATAAATTCAATCCTCATCAAGTCTTTGCGACTTTTAAAAATTCGCATCCTTCAATGTAGAGCGACCTTGTGGAGGCAAATAGCATTAAAAAAAATTGCAACATTTCAAAAAAATATTGTTATGTTTGATAAAGTTTTTGTTTTATCAGAAAAAAATTTTGGTTTTGTACAAAAAACAACTTTAAGTTTTTTAGAAATTAATTAGAAAGATTCATTAAGTTATGTGATTTATTTAATACAAAATCTTTTATATTTAATTATCTATATAATAATGCTGAACTTAATAGTAATCGTAGTAGCAGCAGCAGTAGTAGTAGTAGTAGTACTAGTAGTAGTAGTAGCAGTAGTAGTAGTTGTGCCTTTTTGAGTCGTAATGTTGCTTCTCTTTCTTTTTTTTATAAATGCTATAATGGGTGCTGCTCTAAGGAGCTAGCATCTCTTGTGCCATCTACTAATACTCATTCTCAGGTTACTCGTCACTCAATCAAGTCTCATCTTTTTTCTGTGATTGTTCCTAAGTGCTTCAATAATTCTTATTCATCTAGTTTTTTACCTCACACATCAGTTCTTCGGAACTCTCTCCCTTCATCTGGTTTTCCTGATAATTTGCAATCTTTTAAGTCGTCTCTTAACCTCTATCTTGCTTAATAATCTTCATCTTTTCTCATTTAGCAACTTCCAACTCTAGTAGTGGTTGCTTGCAGTCTTGTTGGAAGTGATGATGTTGAAAATAGACATTAGAATTGTTTTTTTAAGTGTAATAAAGATTATAATTTTTTTGCTGTTGTCATACAGAAAAATTATGCCTGATAAACAGTACAGAATTTATATAAAATAAGAATAAGTAATTTAAAAATATTTAACAAAATTAAAAGAATATTTCATAGAAAATCTTACAATTAAAAATATTTGTTTTAAAAAACATCATATATATATATATATATATATATATATATATATATATATATATATATATATATATATATATATATATATATATATATATATATATATATATATATATATATATATATATATATATATATATATATATATATATATATATATATATATATATATATATATATATATATATATATATATATATATAATCTTTAATACAATCTTTAAGAATAGTGATTATTAAATTTTCCCTCCAAGAAGTATTAAAACTATCGTTAGATGCAGTAACTTTAAATATTGAAACTCCCTTATGCCTCCTAGAAGTATTCATTCATAAATATATCAATTAGCACCAGGCATTTAAAGTATTGGAAGAAAATGCCATTTAAACAAGCAGTTCATAGACAAAAAAATTGACTATAATAATTTTTGTGCACTCTGTGGCAGACTGGACTTTAAAAAAATACAAACAAATAGTTGATTAAAGAAGTATCACAAATGGCCAGATCATCTCTTTCTTATGACTATGATTATTGCGACTCAAAAAATTTTACGAATTTCATTCTGAAAAGGTGTTCATACGTGCCTAATAGACTTCAATTGCTACACTTGTAAAATGATACTTTCTAACTATGTTTAAAAAGACTTTTAAAACTGAAGACCTCAGGGGAAAAAGGGCACATGTCACATTTTCCAATTATTTGTGCTATGTTCCCTATTATGTAAACATAACTCTGAAGATTAGCAAAATAGTAAAATCTAACCCAAAAAAGGTTTATGCAATGCTACAGAAACACCTAAAGAAATACGGTAAGAGACAAACATAGCGACTTTTAAAGACAAAATTTCATTCATCTCAAAAGTGGAAATGTGCCTTTTTTCCCCTGTAGTCTTCAACTATTTTATCAGTAAAACCATATCTGTTAGTTTTAACAATATCATTAGAAAGTGCATTAGAAAAATGCTTTCTTTTACTTTTGTGTCCCAAAATAGAATAGGTAGAAATTGCTTAGATAATTATTAACAAAACTGTTTAAATTTTTTTTTTGTAAAAAAATTTTTTTTGAATTTTTTATAGAACATTTAGGCAAAAATGTCCAGTTAATGTGGTTCTTCGTGAATCCAAAGATGGTCAGAATCTGCAAGTAAAAAGTCTTAATATGAACCATAATCATGAAGTTTCCCAGGTAATAGCTATTTACCATCAGAAATAATATATTTACCAAAAATATTATAATTAAAAAAAAAAATTATTTTGTAATTTTTGTATAGGATATTATATATAGTTTACTGAAGCACTCAAAGATATTTATCGTTAGATTTATTTATTTGTTTAAACAATGATTAACAAAAGTATACAATACATGTTTATGTTATAAATAAATTTGAGAAGAGTTATAGTTAGGAAATATCAAGGCATATTATGTTATATATGTTTAACAAATTCATTTTACAATGAAATATTGTATTTCTTAACAAAAACTTTATGTTGAAACTTTACATGTATAATAAACATGTTTAATGTCATTTCTAAAATAAGCTTTAAAAATAAATAAAGTTTTATATACACAGGAGTTATACAGTCATTTACCAAAACAAAGAAAACTTCCTGAAGATTTTGAAAGAGAAGCAGTAAAAATGATAAAATTGAAGGCCAACAAAAAGCTAATAAAGCAGCAGCTTTCGCAACAGACTGGTAAAGTGGTCCTTTTTAAAGATCTTTCTAATATTCAGAATAGATTAAAGATTGTAGAGACAAGAAATAATCTAGATAAGTTTGTTAAAGATCTCCAAGAAAAATATGGTATATTTCAAATATGTCTTCAAATAATTATTGTCAAAATTTGTGTGTATGGTTTGTTGTGTTGTTTGATCATTCTAGTAAATAAAATTGTTTTTTCAGGAGCAACAGTTGATATTTTCACAGATAATGCAAATGTGTTTAAAGGATTATTCTTTCAAGACCAATTAATGTTCAATATCTACAAAGCTTATCCAGAGATCCTTTTTGTTGATGCAACATACAAGCTTTTGAAATTAAGAATGCCTGTTTACTTGATGCTTAATGAAGATGCTATGGGGCAAAGTGAAGTAGTTGGTGTTTGTTTTTTAGCCGAAGAAAATGCATCAAGTCTGACATTCTTTTTTGATTCTTTTAAAAAAAGAAATCCTGAATCAAGGAATATTCGTGTGATAATGGCTGACAAAGACATCCAAGAAAGACATGTTATGAAAAAGTTGTTTAATGGTGCTAATATTCTAATATGTCTATTTCATACCATGAGATGTTTTAAAAGAGAAGTATCATGCGAAAAGCTAGGAATAACTGCAGGACAAAGAAATTTTTGTCTTGAATTGTTACAGAAAATTGCATACTCCAGAAA
Source organism: Hydra vulgaris (assembly GCF_022113875.1). Lineage (NCBI taxonomy): Eukaryota > Metazoa > Cnidaria > Hydrozoa > Anthoathecata > Hydridae > Hydra > Hydra vulgaris. The sequence goes on along the minus strand of NC_061156.1, from coordinate 13,501,185 downwards.
TGAAAATGAATATGCAGCTCTCTATGCTCAACTACAATCTGATGCTCCATCCCCAGTAATTGAATATTGCAATTCTAACTGGCATGATATACGAAATAAATGGGTAATGGGGATGAAGTTTAGTTCTGGAAATTTTTTTAATACCACGAACAACAGGTTAGAGAGTTTAAATGCAAAGCTTAAATCAGTTATCACTAGATATAGTTCATTAGAAGAATTTTTAGATAAATTTTATGTAATACTTACTGCAATTCGTACAGAAAAAGACCATACAACTGCAAATACTATCCTAAAAAGAAGAGTAGCAGTATTTCCACCTGGATCTGTAGAGGTTCAATACTGCTCTTTTTTAACAACATATGCTGCAGACTTTGTGTGTAAGCAGCTTGCTGCCAGCAAAGAACTTTTATGTAATGAAAATGAGGAATATAATTTTGCTGATGGGAAAATAGTAGTTTCAGTTAATACTTGCAACTGTTTGTTTCATTTATCTATGCGCTTACCTTGTAAACATATTTTTTATCTCCGGAAAGTACTTGAACTACCTTTATTTGATGAGAATCTATGCGACGCTCGCTGGTCTGTTGAACATTATAAAAAAAGTAGTCGTATTTTTAAAAAAACTAACAAAGAATCCTGTGCTACATTGACAACTACAATAACAGAATCTACAAAAAATAAGAAAACATGAACACAACATCAAAAGTTTAAAAAAGCCATGTGTTCTTCCATGAAACTTGCAAATCTGACATCAGAAGTTGCAAATGTTCATTTTGAAAGAAGGATTGAAATACTTCAAAAATTAGTTAGTTATTGGGAAGAGAGAAAAGAAGTTGCTTTGACTGAAATTATGCAAACATAACTTAATTCCATTGAAGTAGTTCATACAAATTTGCATCATCAATCAAGTGCACAAAATGATTTAATAGATTTTAATCAAAATCAATGTTTTGAAGTGAAATCGATGAAAGAACTAGTTAGTCCATTTGGGTGTCCTGAATCAGATCAAATGAACACTGAAAATGGTTGTGTTGCTATTACCAAAGTGGAGATAGCAACAAATTCTTTGCGTAAATGTTTTTCTTGTTTAAGTTGATTAGAAAATACACTCTTTACTAATGTTTTATATGTTTAATTTAGCAATAAAAATGCCAGCAGTTTTTAAAAAAAGAGGTCGTCCCAAAGGGATTGATCAAACTGTAATTGGACTTCCAAAAAAGAAAAAAAACATATTGAAAGCAGACTGTAAACAGCTAATACCTTTTACCAAAATGTGTTTGTCTGATAAAGTTAAAGGTTTCTAGATATATTTAAAATTTGGATTTATTTTAAATAGGTCTTTAGCTATTTTTGATGCATGTTTATTTGTTTTATAGTTATATTATCATGGTTTGTAAACAAGCAAGTTATAGAAATGGCAATTCGTAAGACTAAGCTAATAGAGATGGAGAATGTTAAGTGTCAATCAGAAAAAGTGTCAGATGCATGCCTTGATGAAAATGTTGACCTTAGTTTGGTTCGTCCCTATTTTAATGTTATTTTAATGTTAAAAAGGGAAGTTGTTGAAGAGGTTATTAAAGACAAAAAAAAGAGACAACTTTGGACTTGTTATTTATGTCATCTTGATCTCAGTAACAAAGCATTATCAATAGCTTGTGACATGTGTCTTAATTGGTACCATTATGAATGTGCCAGATTAAACAAAAAACGAAAGTCAAAATTCTGATTTTGTCAGATTTGCAATAAATCTGAAATTGATTAGTAAAAGAATATTTAGTAACACTTATAATATTTTCAGTTATTTAAAAAAAATGACATTATTTAAGAAATTTAAGAAACTCGATTTTGTTTTTTAATTGGTTTAATAAGTTTTTTCCCTTCAAGTTGCTTCTTTACTTATTCTCTTTTATTTAAATAAGGAGTTGCCAGTTCATCCATTGAATTTTTTCTAATGTTTGTGTTTAAAATTATTTTGCTGTAATATGAACTTCATATTACAACAAAAATTAAAATGATTTGATAAAGTTTAACAACAGGAAGTGATTTTCTACCATATTTTTAAGTAATTATAGTATTTAATTTAATGTTACATTTGTTTGTTTTAGTTTGTAGCAGTTGTTATTTTTTGATGTTATCTTTTTTTAGTATTTTAATTTGTTGTTATAGTCTTTCAGTAATGCAATCCATTCCAAATTAACATTTGCTATTGTTATGTCTCTTTAACATGCTTTTCATTTTCTTACTTTTAATTCCACTCTCTAATCAGTTGACCCTTTAAAGGATTTTTAGAAGTATGAAATCAAATTTATAAAGTTTGTTGAATGACAAATTGACAGTGTAGAGTTTGTTAAATGTCAAGTTTGTAGTGTAGAGTTTGTTGAATGACAAATTGACAGTGTAGAGTTTGTTAAATGACAAATGACAGTGAAGAGTTTCTTAAAATTTAAGTTAATAGTGTAGAGTTTATAGAAATATTGTGTTTAATTTAAAAAAAAAGTAAAAGTTAAATCCGGAAATTTAATTTGTTTCTTTGATTTTATAGGTTATGATTTGAAACTTTTTTTGGCACTTTTGAACTTTCTTCTGTTAGAAATGAATTCAATGGCTAAAAATCTTAAACTGATATTTTTAGCTTTTGATTCATAAACTAACAGCTTAGAAAAGTATTAAATAAAAACAAAATCTTAAACAACCTTATGGTGCGGAGGCTTTAAAACAAATAACAGTACCTCAGCTACTTGGTTTGTTATTTTATTAATACATGTATTTATGGCTTTTTATTATGGTTATTTTTTAGTTTCATAAATTTTCTAAAAGTTTGTTTATAAGTATTTAAATTATAAAAGAGCTGTTTTCTTTGTCTTAGCATTTATGTTGTATTATGTTCTAAGAAATTTATTTTGTAATTTTATAAATGGATCTGAATCTCCGACTTCTTGTGGTTATGATAACTTTTAAGTGATAATAAACTAGAATTATTTTGATAGTACTTAATAAAATGTCTCGCCCAATGAATCAAAATTGTGCTCTCAGTCTATTCTTTAGGGCAGCAGATCAATTGAATAAAAGAAAATCAGTTCAACAGTGATGCAACGTTCTTTTGGAAAATATAAAAAGTGAGGTGCAAATACTTCTTGCACAAATACTACTGGTAACTAAATTTTCTGCCACGCTCATCACTAGTCGTTTTTCTCTCTGTACAAACACTTTAGTCGTAATTAACTTTGCAGGACTATAGGACTATGCTGATACCTGTTTCGTCCATGCTCCAAATTGTCAAAACATTTGCTTTCAATATAGTATTTTTACTTATAAAATATTATAAAATACTTATCAAAATACAAAGCCGATCAAACCTTATCAAAATACAAAGCCAATCACGACCTGTCATCGTTGAAAATTTAAAGAAATGTTATTTCATGAGTTTTTAACTGCTTTCTTTGTTCAAAATCGAAATTGCGAACTTCAGCGAAAGCATATTTATCCGAATATGAATAGTAATAGATTATTAATAGTAATTAAGAGTAATCCGAATATTCGCAACTATTTTGTAAACAAACAAAAGTTGATGAAACTTATAAAATACAACGTAATAACAGTTTTCAGCTGTAAATCAATGATATTATGTTATTGTATTAAAGCATTTGACGCCTAAATAAATCAAAACTTGTAAAAAATAAAAACTTTTTAACTACTTGGAAATTTATTTAAAATGTTATCAAAATAATTAGTGCGACGGTACCGTGATGTAAAAAAAAATTTAAAGCAACGGTATAACGAGTTTTTATGAGAAAATTCAAATAAACAGTTCCACGAATTTTAATATCTACCAATCAGATTTCTCTGCCGTGACTTTATAAATTAACCAATCAGAGCTCACTACCGTGACTTTAAGGAAAGAAATAAAAGCAACGGTACCGTTGCGCGAGCAACAGCGTTTAAATAAATGCAATATGAGTTTTTGAAATACAAAACAAAAATGTATCATAATATTACCAATTACAAACATGTATTTGACCAAAACATATATATCAACTGACACTTGATGTAGTTGACACTCCTAAAAATAAAATCTTAATTAACAAGTAAATAAAATTTATGGAAAAGTAAAAAATATTCTTACAAGGGTTATTTTTTTAGCATTAGCATTATTTATTTTATTTTTTTTAAATTTTTCTGTTTAACTTGTATCTAATTGATGTTTCACACTATCTATTTCTAAATTTCAAGTAATACTACAAAATCTACTAATTTTAACTAAAAATAACTAATAATTCTAAATTTTAAATAAATCTAATAATTTTAAATTTTAGCAAAACTCATTTTTATTTTATTTATTGACATATATTTTGTACTTTTACTATTAAGACTGACGCTATAAGTAAAGATTTTAAGGAGAGATTTTTCTATTATTTAAAGAGATTTGGTCACGAAAGTCAACTTTTTGAAAGAAAAATTAGCAGAATTAAGGAGAAAATAACTACATTGAAAATAGAATCTTAATTTTTTTAATAAATTTAAAAAAAAAACAGAAAAATTATTATAAAGTAACATATTACTTATAATCATAATATTATATGTATATATATATATATATATATATATATATATATATATATATATATATATATATATATATATATATATATATATATATATATATATATATATATATATATATATATATATATATATATATATATATATATATATATATATATATATATATATATATATATATATATATATATATATACAACCCTTGGAATTAGGGTTGGCATGCAGCAATGCCAACCTAAAAGTGTTCGAGGTCGACAAATAATGTAGATCTTGTTTCTATATTTAATGATAAGACTTTTGAATCACTTTTTTTTGCTTTTTTGATTGATGTCGACAAATAATTGCCAACCTTTTTATTCTTAATTCCAAGGGTTGTGTGTGTGTGTCTGTGTGTGTGTGTGTGTGTGTCTATATATATATATATATATAAATATATATATATATATATATATATATATATATATATATATATATATATATATATATATATATATATATATATATATATATATATATATATATATATATATATGTATATATATATATATGTACAATAGAATTATAGGTTTGCAATCAAGCAAAGGACTATAAAAGTTCTTTATTAATAAGTATAATCCATTCACTTTAATAAAATTTCCTAGATGATAAAAAAAAAAAAGAGGAGAAATTAAGGAGTGTTTCTCATCAGTTACTTAGTAAATTGCCAATAACATTCTAACACGTGATATAGTGGTTATTCATATGTTAGGCACTTTTGGCTGCTGCCACTAATAGGCCATTAAGTAAACGATGACCAAAACTGCAATGACCTAAAATGCCTATACTAGTATTAGTTAGGACATTTTGTTTTAGATAATAGTTTAATATTGATAAGTGATCATATACATGATGCACACAACGAGTGCAGACAATTTTTTCTTTAAATTCCTTAATCTTAAAAACTCTATGAATAAACTTTCAACATTTCCCATTACAGTTTTCTTTGGTTTCTTCCCTTTATTTACTTTAAAGCAAACACATTCACATTTCTTTTCAATTGCAAATCCAGGTTCTTAATTTAAGATTAGTATTTGAACCTTTTTCTATGTTTCTCATTATTGAATAGCATCTGTAACACATCTTTTGTATGTGCATCTTTGGGTCGTCCTTGTCGATTATATTCTAATTCTAATTATAACTCTATTCTAATTACATGGTTTGTTAAAATAACACGATTTCCATGATTTTTTTCACATATTCGACATAATTTTTTTAGTTTTGTTATATGAGACTCAGTCATTTTTTATATATATTTATAGTCAAATAGTAAGATTTGATGTGCACTGTTTTTAAACTTAAAAAAGTAACCCAAATCTAATTTTTTTTTTAATATAAAGATAAACTCTTCTAGTTTTAAAATATATTAGGTTTTAATGCCTAAAAATTTAAATAAGCGCTTAATTATCCAATTTAAGTAGTACACATAGCCATAAAATCAAGTCCGAGTTTCCCGCGTATTTGGAGATACTAAAATTTAAAACTTTAAATGTTATGAAAAAATACATTTCGCTTGGCCATATTTAAATCAATTTAAATAATGGGATATCAATTATACATCTTTATAGCAAAGCTATAAGCTGCTTTTTTTAGGATACGGTTAAAAAAATTACTAAATAAAAAAAAAATAACGATATCTTTTTTTAATTAAAGTTGCGCATGCGCATTATAAAATGCCGTGATTGTTCAATATTAAACCACCGTGATATATGAAGAATGAGGATGCTATGCAAAAAATTGCGCTGATTAGATGCTGGGATAAACAAAAACCCTAAAACGTTACCTCCTCCAACCCCAAAAAGGAGGGCGATGAGTCAAATCTGTTATTTATTTTTTTAATCCTAAACTTAATTTATATTCATCAACAAACTTTGATTTAATAATCTCTTGTCGTTCGGCTTTTATGACTATGTAAAGTTTACACCTCCCTCAAAATGAAGAGGCTGTGAGCTTTATATTGTCATAAAAGCCGAACCACAAGAGATTATTAAATCAAATTTAAAATTCGTCGATAAATTTAAATTGAGTTTAAGATTAAAAAAAAAATAACAAATTTGACTCATTGCCCTCCTATTTGGGGTTGGGGGGAGGTAACGTTTTAGGGTTTTTGTTTATCCCAGCATCCAATCAGCGCAACTTTATGCATAGCATCCTTATTCCGCATATATATGAACATACTTAAATATGCAGTTTTCTTCATGTTTCAAAGTTGCTTAGCTCAAACATCAAAAAAAGTTTTTTACGCCCATGGGCCGGATTGTTAAGACATTAGTATCATTTTTAGCACACATTCCAAGCAGCCGTGGCGCAGTGGTAGCACACTTGCCTCAGAAACGTAAGATCCGTAGTTCAAACCCCACCTCTGGGCAAGTTTTGCGACATCGGTTGGGAAGAAGGCGTGAACTTCCCATTAAATGCTCTTCCGCGGTGCTCTGTGATAAGACCGTAAGGACTTCTTGGGGCACCTAAAATCAACATTAAAAAAAAAAAAAAAAAAAAAAAAAAAGCACTCTCCCAGTAGGCACGTTGCGTTTTTAAAACATTTTTTGGACGTTTTTATAAGGTTTAAACCTAATAAAAGCGTACAAAGGACGTTTCAAAAACGTAATGTGCCCACTGGGCTCTTACATTTCTCCCTAAATCAGAATGGTATCTGGTCTCAGTTTTTGAAAAAACAAAACCACACTATGAGTCATAATCTTTTGCTTAACCTTACTTAGTTGTTAACATTTTAACGTTTGTAATAAAAAAAGTTAAAATATTTTATAGGGGTTTTGGCTAAAAAATGTCATTTTTGACCCACAGTGCGCTGGCTTTAACTCAACACTTTTATATTATGTTTCATAATATTAAAAAGTGTATATATGTTTTCATGAGACTGGAATAGATTAGTGTCATCAGCAAATATTTTTTGCAAAATATTATAGTGGTTAAGTAAGAGGCTTTATTAAGGTCATTTATATATATATTAAAAATAATAGAGGGCCTAACCATGGATTCCTGTGGAGCACCACATATTGCATTCATTAATAACGGCAAAGAAGAGTCTTGGATATTAACGAACTTCTTACTGCTTATTTAGTTACTTAAGTGCTTGAAAAAGTCCTTACGGTATTATCAAAGAGCACCAAGTAGCATTTAACCCCCTTACTAACCAATGATGCATAATATATGACCGGAACCGATTTTGAACGACGGACCTTCGGTTCTGAAGCCAGAACTCTAACCGCTACACCATGGATGCTAGAAAATAAAATTTCATCACATAAAACAAAGTAAAAAATAAAAAAAATTTAATAATCTAAAGAGCTCTTTAGTTTTTCAATTTATAAGAATAAATAATTAGCGCAATTAATGACTGGAGCACAAATAAGTAACTAATCATATTTTAAACACATTTTAAAACATGACAACAAACATGTCATGACAACAAACAAAACATGTAAATAAATTTATTTTTAAGTTTTATTTGAAATACGAATTTCTAATCCACAAATTGCACACTTGTATTCAACAGAATATGCCAACAAAAATCAACAATTATTTGTTAAAACGAAAATCTAAAAAGAATATTATGTTGAACTTCTCTAATTTTTTTTTTTTCAGAGAACGAAATTTTTTTTATCAGACTTTATGAAGCCAGATTGTTTTTTCGACGCCCTGCAAAGAAACCGCTGATTTTAATAAAGAAGCAGAAAAAAAAGACTACTGTTTGCTACACCTCATATTTACTGGAATGTGCAGAAATGGCGAATTGTCTTGTTCAGTGATGAATCGAAGTTCAACATCATTGGGAGCGATGGCATTTGTCGTGTACTTCGATCGGCCGGAAAACGCCTCGATATACGTTACTGCCATAAGACTGTGAAGCATGGTGAAGGCAATATTATGGTCTGGGGGTATTTTTCTGCTAATGGTTTAGGTCCAATACATCTAATCGATGGAATAATGACCGTTTCATGTATAAAAATATCTTAAAAGATGTTATGTTACCTCATGCTGAATGGGTTTTTCAGCAAGAAAATATAATAATAAAATAAAATGGGTTAATAAAATAAAATAAAAACCCAATAAAATGGGTTTTTTAGCAAGACAACGATCCGAAACACACTGCAAAAGTAGTCAAGCAATGGTTTCAAGACAACCATCTATCGGTGATGGATTGGCCGCCTCAATCTCCGGATCTCAACCCTCTCAAGAACCTGTGGGAGATTGTCAGCCGCAGAAATAATCGTGAAGGTGTTCCTAATAAGGATCAACTGTTTGAACAAATCCAAAAGGCCTGGTGAGCGATTCCACAAAGTTTTATTGATCACCTGATCAAATCTATGCCTCAAAGATGCAAGGCTGTGATCGACAATAAAGGATTCGCCACGAAATATAGGTAGTGAAATACAGCTTGGTCAACATTTTGTGGAGTTGCACTTGTTTTGTCCGGTAGGAAAACAACTTTTTTTAATGCTTTTGATTAATTTATTAATTTTCGTGTGCAAATAATGAACTTTGTGATGAATAAAACTTGAAGAACTAAACAGCTACATAGTTATTTCTCTAAATTGAAAAAATGCAGCACTTTTATATAAACAAACTAAATCAGCATTATTTGGTTGCACTTGTTTTGTCCGATACTATATATATATATATATATATATATATATATATATATATATATATATATATATATATATATATATATATATATATATATATATATATATATATATATATATATATATATATATATATATATATATATATATATATATATATATATATATATATATATATATATATATATATATATATATATATATATATATATATATATATAAATATATATATATATATATATATATATATATATATATATATATATATATATATATATATATATATATATATATATATATATATATATATCTATATACATATATATATATATATATATATATATATATATATATATATATATATATATATATATATATATATATATATATATATATATATATATATATATATATATATATATATATATATATATATATATATATATATATATATATATATATATATATATATATATATATATATATATATATATATATATGTAAATACATCTTTTATTACATTTGACTATTTATATCACGATTACTGTTACTGTACTGTACGATTATTTTCAATAATAAAGTTTTAGTATTTGTAAAATATAGCACCAGGTTGTATTCAAGCTTGTATTACCAATAAGGTTTTGCAAAAAAGTTGCAATAAACTTCAGCATTAAAATATTTTATAGATCATTGGATTTTTCATTAATTACTTGTCCTATGTTACCTGGACTTGTACACAAACTAAAGTTTCTTATGCTTTATGCTTCGCCATTACTCTTTTTTAGCAAGTCACAACACTTGCAGTACTTTTTTTTTAAAACAAGTCACAGTACTTGCAGTTTTTCAATCTATAAATTTCAAACTTGTATATTTGCAGTGTTTTAACAAAATAATATCTAGTCAACTCTCTGGAAACGATATCTGCAACAAGCTGAAACTTTTTCATGCAATGTTCTTTAGCTTTGATATCCATTTAATTAACCAACCTTTAATAGTTTTTAAATCTTTCAAATAGCGCTTTGGCTGTTTCAAACTAAAAAACAAATAAAATGTTATTAAAAAGAAATAATAATGGTTTGTTTATTTTTTATCTCATATAGTTTTGTCTTGGCTTTTAATGAATGATTACAAAAATAAATTTCTTTTCGCTAGTCACAACACTGGTAGCATTTTTCAGCAATTCATTTGTAGTACTTTTTTAGCTTAAATTTCAAACTTGTACTTTCACAGTGTTTTATTAATATAATATAAAATTAATAAAATTGTAACTCTTCTGAAATAACATCTGCAACAAGCTGGATCTTTTTCATGCAATGGTCAACAGCTTCCATGTATGTTTCATCATCTTTCCAGTAAGAAATAGTGTAAACTAAGTCATTTTTTCAACTAAATACTTTTTCTACTCTGCCATTATACAAAACAGGCTTGGATGTTTAGGATCATATCATTCATGATATAGTTTTTTGCCTACAATTCTTCAATACATGATATCTTCTAAATTATAAAGTTGGTCATAGACAAATTTTTGTATGAACCTATAATTTTATCATAACTCAATTTGGATAGCTAACGCTTTAACTTTTTTTGCTCTAACTTTTTTCTGTTTCATCGATTTTTTGGCACTTGGATGTCTGTCTTTGGGAAATATTGGCTCTAATTTTAGCCTGATGCAATCGATTGCTAACTCTATTTATACGCGTTACATGAACTTGCATTTAATTACTTTATCTCTCAAATTAATAATATAGTAACGTTACCAGCTGCAACAGATGACAGGGATATTAAAGATTAAATAATACAATGACACAAAAGATTAAATGGTACATGTAAATATTACATATTAAATATACATATATAGTACATATTAAATATACAATAACATAGTACATATTAAATAGTACAATACTGCATAATCCACAAAATCAGACTATATTTCTCAATACATACACATAAAAATACACAGTAAATGTTGCTAAAGAGTTAAAAAGAAATAACAATAATAATAACAATAAAAAAGTAATAACAATAGTAATATCATGTTTACTAAAATAATTTTAATTTCAAGTTACAAATTTTGCTACAACATCTTTAGTTAGTGTGTATCAATAAATTAAACACCTTTAGCTTGTGTATCAATTAAGTAATAATCTTTAGTTAGCATGTATCATTAAACTATACTATTGAAATTATTAAAATTTACCAAAATTACAAATCTGCTGTCTAAATTCACCTAAAATCCAACTTTAAATTACTTACTTTATTATAAGATTAATTTATAACACTAACATTACAAAAAAAAAAAAAGTTTAAATGACTAAATAACTAAAATATTTTAAACTTTTTTTACTTATAATTTGTTCTAAATTGCCTGTAGAAAAAAAATAACAATGATTCAATTAAAAGCATGAAACAATCAGCAATATATAAATAAACAACTTTAAAAAAAAATTGTGGATGCTCAAAAATCTGCACAAAAAACATAGCATAATAAAGATATATAATTGAATATTGAGTAAAAGACTAAATACTAAAATAATAAATCGCAAAAAAAAACTGACTTAACCTCTCAAAAGTATCATCTTAAAAACAAATGAAAAGCTTTTTTAAACAAAATAATAAAAACATTTGTCTAGACGAAATCTATTGATCTTAAGTTAAAAAAAACTAATGAATATTGAATGTGTAAAATAACTAACTGATATATATCAGTATATATATATATATATATATATATATATATATATATATATATATATATATATATATATATATATATATATATATATATTATACATAAAAGTTGAATAAAGTTGCTAACATATATTAGTTATATATGACCATATTATATCTGTATCAACTGTAATAAATAGTATAAATATTATTTATTACAGTTGAAAGATTAACAATTAATCATTAAAAAAAAAAGTCTAGTTTTTACCTAGACTTTTTTAGAAAAAGATGCATGATACAACAAGTAGTAGCATATTGCAATTGTTATTGGAGAGACTTACAATGTAAGATAAAATATGTTATAATATTACAAATATGTCAGTTACATTTTTAAAAAATTCAACTTTAAAGTAGAAAACATTATAACTTTACATTGAAGGCAAATAATTTATAAATAATTTAATAAATAGGAAACAATATTAAAAACTTTTATCAATATCTTTAATTTCCATTTTATTTAATCTAAAAAAAAAAACTGAAAATTTTATTTAATCAAAATCAAATATAAACAATGTTTATTTAACCCCTCTGTCTCCCGCGACCACTTCAGCAAAGTGAAAATTAGGTACCAAAAGTGCGACAAAAAATAGGCACCCTGCTATAACTTTTTTTTCAATGAAATTTTCCAGGTTCATAGATAAATGAAAAACTTAAAAAAAAGAATAGTATAGAAAAAAAAATGAGCATATCTTCGACATTAATTTCATGCCCAAAGTATAACAAGGTTTTAGACATCAAAAAACTCAATAAAAAAGCCATCTAGTAAAATAATAAACCTCACAGTAATAAAGTTTAACTATTCTAGTTTCTAAAAATAATCTATACTGATATTAAATTCTAAAAAGTTTTTTAACTAAACACGTCTTCCCTACGCTAGCTAAAAAAAAATCTAAAAAAGCGTGGCACAGTTTTTTAGCACAATATTCGGTTCCGTAAAACGGATATTTCCACGTACCTAATATATATATATATATATATATATATATATATATATATATATATATATATATATATATATATATATATATATATATATATATATATATATATATATATATATATATATATATATATATATATATATATATATATATATATATATATATATATATATATATATATATATATATATATATATATATATATATATATATATAAAGAGTTTGATGCTTCGAAAAAATACAACTTTGTGATGGAACTTAAAGTTTCATGCCCTTTGGCAGTCATCAGCCATATTTTATTCTCTAAATTAAGAAAAAACCGTTAAAAATTACAAAATACAGAAATTAACAGAAAAACCCAAAATAAACCAATGGGAATGAGTTCTGGCGTCAAAACAAACAATTTTTTAATTAAAAAATGCTCAATTACCCGTGTCGAATAGGGCTAGAAGAAACTTGTTTCGATGCCTGCACTTGAATACCATTTCACTTTTTTTGTTTAGCAGATTTTTATTTTTGGAAAATAGAATTTCATATTTTTCGTTTGTGGATTGTTTGCAGGACTTCGTGGTTGGGTTGTAGGCATAGCACTGCTTAACTATTTTCCATATAACAAATAGGTTTATATTGGCATTTTTTAATTTCCAAAATTCTTTTGATAATTCGGTGTCATTTTTGTATTTTAGAATTTTAAATGATTTTATATGGTTAGCATATTTAACTTTGAATGATGTTTCACTTATACCGATGTAGAAATTGTTGACAGATATGTTATTAAGATTATTGGAACTTATATTGGCTTGGTATACAATGTTTTTTGTTAAGCATTGGTTTGAAAAAGGGCAGGTATTTTTATCAAGACAGTTGCATTTGGTTTTAGTTGAAATTTTTTGTTATTCATAATTTGTTGATTGTGTGCATTTAAAAAAGATTTCTTGTTCAATATACAGCTATATCTTATTTTTATCCTGTTTCTGTTGAAAATTTTGTGGATTTTTGTGGTTTATTGGGAAGAGTTTGTTGACTAAGGTTAAAAAGCTTTTTCCTACATTAGTGCTAACATTTTTGCTGAAAAGAGGGTTGAGCCATATGATATTACATATACGGTTTTTTCTATGAGGTAAATTTAAATTAGGGTGATATGAAAGTTTGTGATTAAAACCGGATCTTAATAGCGCGTCATTGTACATGGGAGTAGATTTTTGGAAAATTTCTTCACTTGACGAATTTGCGGACAATCTTAACTAAATTAAATTGGGAGGCTGCTTTAAAATATTAGACGGGTTGTTTGAATCAGCATGAATATAATTTAAAGAATATCCGGGCTTATAATATGGTTGAAAAGTATGGTCATTGAGATTTAATGTGACGTCAAGGTAATTTATAACTTTCATGTTGCACTGTATTGATATAGTGAGTTCATTTTTTTTTTAATATTTCAACAAAATGTTTTTTGATTTTTCCATTTGGGCACCATTCGTTTTTTCAAAAATTGCTACACTCTAAGAAAAAATCCGTTATATACAACGAATTGTATCTGTCGCTATTGCACTAACGGGAAATCCGTTAAGTTAACGAATTAAAATTTTAACAAATTGAACTCCGTTAGGAATAGTCCGTTGAAATTACGGATTTATTTCGTTAGTGCAACGAATAATCCGTTAAAATTAAGGAGTTATTACATTAGGCAGCAAACTTTCCGCGGTTGTTATTCCTATGAAATAAATGTGTTAATAAGTTATTTTAGTGATTATTTCGTTAAAATCACTAAAATCTAAAATTAGAGAGGCCAGAATTGTGACTTCATAACCAAATAATCCTTATACTTGATAATGTTTGCATTTTTATTTAATTGCATTATTTTATTTCGATATTCTACATTAAAACGTTTTAACCAAAAATTGAAAACTAATCAAATATTTAAAATATTTAATCCTACGTACTTTAAATTACAATAAAAATAGTTAAAAAAAATATTTTCAATACACTATACTCAAGCTAGTACATTTATATAAAACACACGCATATATAATAGATGTTTAAAATAAATCAATGCCAAGATATTAGTTTTTGGTCGCTAGTTTTGGTTTGGTTGGTTTAAATAGGTTTTGGTTTTGAATACTGTTGTTACTCGTACACAGTTTCGCACTTTAAATCGGGCACCATGCTGTCAACTCCTTAAAGATTAATATAAAATAAAATAAGGAAAATATGGAAACTTAATAACATACCTAGTATAAAACCACAATAAAATGTTACTGATTACACTATAGAAAATGTTTTTCGCAATGCATTATATATAAATTTCTATTCTAAATTTTGTTATTTTAATTATTTCTGATATCGTTTTCTAAAGATAAAGTTAAATGGAACAAGTAAATTATATCTTTATTAAAATGTAAATTAAAAAAAAAAGTATAAGATTACCTTGACATTATCTGATAACTGAAAGACTCTATACATTTCACATACATCAATACCTATTAGGATCAAAAAAAAAGGTCTCTAACCTTTTAAAAACTATCAAAACAAGATTAAATATGCAGACCAAAAAAAAACGCCAGCAACTATATAAAAAAATTAATTTTACAACTTATTTAAACTTACAATGTCATACCACTTGGCACATGTTTAAAATAGCTAATTCTAAAATAATAGTGAATATAGAATATAGTAGAATAATAGTTAAAAAAGTGTGATATAAACTTAGTCTTAACTAAACTAAATAAATATGCATGCCAAAAGAAATGCAAGTTAAAATACAATTTTTTTAAATTTACTAATTCAAACTTATAGTGGGATACCACATGTCACGTGTCTAAAACAGCAAATTCTAAAATATTATAAGCACACTAAATATAAACTTATTATTATTATTATTAAAAGTTGAAACTCAACTAAATAAATATGCACGCTTGTAGAAGTGCAAGTTACAATATAAATTTTACAACCAATATAAACTTACAGTATGACAGCTTATACCAAGTGTCTAAAATAGCAAATTCTGAAATAATATAAACAAGCCATACACAAACTTAGTTGTAATCTAATTATATAAACATGAACGTCAAAAGAAATGCAAGTTAAAATATATAATTTTTTTTAAGTTTACTAATTCAAACTTATAGTGAGATACCACATGTCACGTGTCTAAAACAGTAAATTCTAAAATAATACAAACACATCAAATATAAACTTAGATTAAACTCAACTAAATAAATATGCAAGTTACAATATAAATTCTACAACCAATTTAAACCTACAATGTGACACTAAATGCCGTGCCTCTAAAGCAGCAAATTCTAAGATAATATATAAATAACTCATATATAACCTTAGTTGTAACTCAATTAAATAAACATGAATGTTAAAAGAAATAGAAGTTCCAATATAAATTTTTTAATTTTACAACTAGTTTTAACTTACAGTGGGATAGCAAATGCCATGTGTCTAAAACAAAAAATTCTAAAATAATATAAACACACCAGTATAAACTTAGTTTATGATATTGGATGCTACATGTTTAATTTGGAAATTAATAAAAATTGCAATTTATAAAAGCATATTAACTAGCCATGTAAACTTAGCTGTAACTAACCTAAATAAATATACCTATCAAAGATGTTAACATTTTTAATTTTACAACTGATTTAAACTAATATGGTATGTTACTACATGTCATATATCTAAAATATAAAGTTAAAAAAGACCATAAATCATCCATTTAGTCTATATTATAGAAATAATTGTTCAACTAACCCTTTACTACTAGTAAAGGATTAGTTGAACTTTTATTTCTATAATATAGACTATATGGATTGCATATATTCTTGCATAATTTTCTATATTTAGACATGTAGTAACTTACCATATATGATATGTATTAACTTACCATATATGTTATTATATATTATTTAGTAATACTAATCGCTTTTAATTTAAAACAAAATAAAATTAAATTTTCTATATAAAGCTTTATATAGAAAATTTAAAATAATCTAAATAACCTTCGAAATTACAAACAACAGAGCGTAATTTAAGTAATATTTATCTATTTGGTTGTCTACTAAATGTAAAGCTTTTTAAAAAATGGCATATTACACTTACTGCAACCAACTTTTATCTATGATGTAAATGTAAATGTGAGAAAAACGCATTCAAAACTTTATCATTTTCAAAATAAAAAGCTATAATATACTGAAATTTTTTTTTTGACCGATTAAAATATTTAATCCGTTGAATTAAGTTTCAAAGAATCCGTAAATAGTTAATTTTACTCCGTTAATTTTCTGGTTTATTGTACGAATTTTACGAATTAATCCGTTAATTTAACGAAAAAGCGCAATCCGTTACTTTTTTTTAACGGACTGTTTTTAGAGTGTAATATGTAACTTTGATAGTTGACATCTTATCAGCAGGACGTAAGCAAACTGTATAAATGTAAACGTCACGCCAATGTTATTTTGACGTCTTTGTTTACGTTCTGCCA
The DNA here is from genome assembly GCF_022113875.1 of Hydra vulgaris. NCBI lineage: Eukaryota > Metazoa > Cnidaria > Hydrozoa > Anthoathecata > Hydridae > Hydra > Hydra vulgaris. The sequence goes on along the minus strand of NC_061156.1, from coordinate 13,483,819 downwards.
ATAAGCACCCACCCATCAAAAATATGTAAAAATTACATCTTTATTTTTTTGGGTGTGGACAATATGCCAATGATTTTTTACGTCTTTGATTATGTCCTGCCGATGAGCAGCCGACCATTAAAAATATGTAAAAATTACATCTCTTTGTAACTTTTATATATTTTTTTATATGTCACGCCAATTTTGGCCCGATGCCAATATGTTATCTAGGATGGAAGCATAACATACTTAAATTAGTTATTTAACTTTGGTATACACTTTAAAAAGAACTTTGGATCCTTAGCAACACAAAATGTAGAAGATTTTTTTGATATACAAACTTCAAACTAATAAGAGAGACTAATTCAACCGGAAATTTTTGCATTGCGCCATTCCTTACAACAGGCTAAGTACTGCGCCAGTATTGGCTTACCAATAGTTGGCCGGCCAGTGCTGGCGAAGTACTGATTAAAATGTAAGACATTACTGCGCCAGTGCTGAAAAATAGCACTGGACTAATACCATAATCCAGCGTCGGCACAATACCGATTTCCGAGCCTCGCGAAAAGAATGTGCCAGAATTCAAGTACGTTTCTTTTACGATAATTAATTATACAAAAAAGTATAATTCACCTTCACCATTCACTTTGAAAAATGCAGCAAATTCTTATTAAAAACTATTGTTAAATGTTCTGTTAAAAACAGAACATTTAACAATAGTTTTTAATAATTTTTTCATCTTTGTCTTGGTAAATTTTGATTATCAGTCCGTATGTTGTTTAAAATTTCATAAATTATAAAACAAACTTTGCTATTATCACTTTTCTTTAATTTACTGTTACTAAAGCTTTAGTAACAGTAAGTTAAAGAAAAGTGATAATAGCAAAATTTGTTTTCTAATTTATAAAATTTTAAACAACATACAGACTGATAAAGTTGCTATTAATAGCAACTTTAAAGTTAAGTTATTTTTATAATACCAAGGTAATATATTTTATATATAGTATAACGTATATATAGCCATTTTATACTATATATATAATATATATATATATATATATATATATATATATATATATATATATATACATATATATATATATATATATGTATATATATATATATATATATATATATATATATATATATATATATATATATATATATATATATATATATATATATATATATATATATATATATATATATATATATATATATATATATGTATATATATATAATTATTTTTTTTGACGAGGTAAAATAAAAAATAACTGCATAATTTTTACTACTAAAAGTTTCATGCGCTTAGCAATCATCAGGTAAAAAATACATTGTTTTTTTTGTTAAAAAATATACTCAATAAACATCGTGGCGTTCAAAAACAATTATAAAATGTTAACTATTCACAAGCGTTGTTTGCTTTTTTAATCTTTGGGCTCGCGGTTGTCCAGCAAGAATTTGTTTTCATGACGGCACTTAGATATTAGTTCTGTTTTTTTATTTAACAGTGTTTGCGTACGTTTGTATGATATTATGCAAAGTTTTTTATGAAGACAAAGCATTTTTTTGTTACGTTGCTGTAGGCTGGGACTTGTTTAATTATTGACCAGGTTAATTTGGGTGTTATTTTTAAGTTTTCTTTTATCTGCCATATATACTTTGAAAGGGGGGTTGAGTTTTTCATCTTTTTGTTTGTGAATGAGTGTTTGTGGTTAGTCCATCTTTTCTTCCATTCACCTTCTGTTAGGCCAATATATACTTTTTCTGAGGTGTTAGGGGGGGGGGGGGGGGATACTGTACATTTATAAATAATATTGGAGGCTCTACATTTTCCTATTATAGGGGAGTTTTTTTATTTTCGCAATTGCAGGGGGGGGTATTCTTTTGATTTTTTTGAACTGACTTTTATTTTGTGGCTTTTTATAATTTTCGCAATACTTTTGGAGCAGCTGTAACTCACTTTGATGGTGTTTCGATTGAATAGTTTACTTAGCGGGTAGGATGTTGGAAAATGTTTGTCGATTAAGTTTAGGAAGATATGTCCGACATTGGTAGAAACGCTTTTACCATACGGGGGGTTGAACCATATTCTATTTCTTTTTCTTTTTCTTTTCTTTTTTTCACTTTTTTGGGGATTATACTTTAAATTAAAACCAGTGAAGCCATTTCTTCTTAATTCATCTTCGTATTCTGGTATAGAAAAATTAAATGTTTTTTCATTTGAGGAATTTTGTGATAATCTGTCGTTGATAGATATGGGAATTTGCTTTATTATTTGCGGAGGATGGTTGGACTTTATTTGGTTTTTTGAAAGGTCGGTAAGAGTTAAAGGAGACATCTAAGAAGTTGACTGCGGGTAGGTTTGTTTGAAATAACTTTTTATAACTTTAATTGTTATAAATTTAATATTTTTTCGAAGGCTATCAATTTGTGATCCAGTTTTTTTTACAAAGAACTATCAAACCATCGTCAAAATATAGTCCAACATCTTCTTTATTTATTATTTTAGATAGTAAGTCTAATATATATAGACCCACCAATTCACAAACTTCTGCACCGTCAAAACAACCCATTGTGACATCAAAGCAGTCGTGTGCTAAGTTTTTCTTCCATGTTTCGTTGTTTAAAAATAGCAAGGACTTTCTGTAATGTTTAATGACTCTGATGTTCTCTTCGCTAATACTTGTGTGTTTTTTTGCAAACAATATTGCATTACTTAGTATTTTTGATGTAATAGTGGGGTAAAAATGGACAATGTCAAGTTGAATAAAAACACAATGTTGTTTTTCTGGTATATTTTCAAACCATTTGATTGCAATAACTCATATAATTTTTATATGGGTTTTTGCAAATAACTCATATAAAAATTTGCTAACTGTTCAAAAAATGATCGAGTTTTACTATTAATAGCCATTATCAACTAAGGAAGCAAAGGAAAGAATCAGGTTACTAAACAAATTTGTTATCCATAGCAACAAAATAAAAATAACATCATTAGAAGCTCAGATATCATAAAAGTTCATGCTAATTTTAAATTCAAATCCTAATATCAAATTAGCTATAACTTTTGTCTAGTAAAAGTAAATCCTGGTCCATTGCGCCTTGAGCGTAATGGACCAGAATTTGTTCATTAGATGTCATCAATTGTGAAAACAGAATGGTAGTTTTAACATTGCGACCTCACTGCACTCATCGCATGCAATCTTTAGACGTGGAGGTTAATGGTCTTTTTTAGCAAAAATTGCCTATGTGTCAGAATATTTAGCTTTTAACCAATTCGGGGAAAACAATAACAATACATGATTTATTTGGCATATTGACACCAGCATAAACTGCTATATACAGTGTTGGCGAAAAGTATTGCAACTTTTCTAATTTTAACATTTTTATAAAATTCAAAATGAATTTGATGTTTATATATCATATATTCATACAAAAATGATAAAACCAAACAGTAGCACACTATGTAAACATAAAATTATGACGTCATTATAGTTAAACGTGCTGCGTTATAGATTTTTCTTAGGAAACCATACTTGGAAAAAACATAGAAAATTTTCATTTTTTTCGCTTTTTAAGAGGTATAGCTTAATCATAATGGGTCTGGCAAAGGAGATTTCACCAAGAAAACGTGCAATTATTATTCAATATTCGAAGGATGGTATGAAGCAGCGAGATATTTCTAAGAAATTGTGTTTAACTAAGTCTTCAGTTAGTCGAATAATTAAGAAATACAAAGCTTCCGAGTCAGCATCACCACTAAAACGTTCTGGACGACCCACAGTAATAACAAAACGTGATGACTCTCTACTCTGACGCTCTGCAGTCAGAAATCCAACTTATTCAAGTCTTCAAATAAAACTAGACACTGGTTGCGTTGCGAGTACACGAACAATACGTGACCGACTGTGTTCGTTTGGTTTGAGAGCTCAACGTCCATCCCGCAAACATCTGCTATCTAAGCAGCAGCGACAGAAAAGAGTTCAGTTTTGTAATAAATATAAGGACTGGAATGCAGAAGAATGGTCTAAGGTGTTGTTTTCCAACGAGTCTACGTTTCTGCAGTTTGGATCTGTCACGCAGTATGTACGTATACCAGTTGGATCTTGAGATGATATTCGTAACACCTTGCCGGCAGTTAAACATCTACCCTAAATTATGGTTTGGGGATGTTTTTCAGCAATAGGACGAGGATCTCTATACTTTATACCAGCAAAACAGATGGAAAACTCCGTTGAATACCTAAAGATTTCAAATTCAAAACTACGCCTAGCCATGCGCTTGCATTGTTGTGAACTGTTTCAACAAGACTCGGCACTATGCCATACCAGTCGAGTTGTAAAAAAGTGGCTAACTGACAATGGGATTCAAGTTCTGGACTGGCCAGGTAACAGTTCAGATTTGAATCCCATTGAAAATCTCTGGACAGTGATGAAAAGAAAAGTAAGATAATATTACAGTAAAAGCATTGAAGAACTTATTTACAACATTAAGAAGGTGTGGTTCACCGAAATCACCCCAGATCTTTGTCCAAAACTGGTTCAGTCGATGCCAAACCGTATCAAATGTGTGTTGAAAAACCATAGATAGCCTTTTAAGTACTAGATATTTATATATGAACACTTCTTTTAATATTACTCTTGTGTATTTGTTTAACGTGTGTTTTTTTTTAAAAGTTGCAAAACTTTTCGCCAACACTGTATATTGCCAGGAATACTATTTCTGGTTTTTTCACGATTTTCATATAATGTAATACATGTACTTACTTAAAAAAACTGATAGTGTAGTTCACATTTTTCTTATAAGTGGCCACTCCGTTCTGCCAAATGATACAGATATAATAAAGATAAAAGATAATATAAAAGACATGCTAAAGCCCTATTTTAGGGCTTCACGGCTGTTCCACTCACTATAAAAGCGAGCTTGACGTCACAGTTTTTTTTGTGTTTATCAAAAAAAAAAAGTGTTTCCGCAAAAAAAGTTTAAAAATACAATAACTTTAAAATAATAGTGTTTTTTTCCTATAAGCGCTTTCATCTTCAAATAAAAAAAATATAAAAGACCTATCTTTTTTCTTTAAATAAATATTTACATTAAAAAAAAGAAAAATATTTATTGTTTAAATATTGCTAACGATTTGGGATCACTTTTGTGGATCTTGGGTCAACTAAGATTTCTTAACATAGCTACATGCTTAATGGTTGAAATTTGAAACATTTATAAATAAATGTCTATTCTATCTAATTTTTGGTGCGGATTGCTAATTATTTTTTTTTCATTATTTTTTAATGCATTTATATTTTTAATTTTATTATTAGATTATGAAAATCGTATTATTTTTTTAATCCGCACCAAATTATTGAAATTTCAATCCTTCCTGCATATAAAAATCAAAAAATCGTTTTCTGTACCTCTAGCTATGTTATGAAATACGTTTTCAAACTTGGCTAGTTTAGAAACAAATTTTTCTAGTTTTTGCACGAAACTTTGTTTACATTTTAAAACAATCACGTGACCTTAAGTACTATACGTCCCAAGCAAATATATAATGAATTTTATGAAAACAACTTTCTTCGCAAGACAAATTTTGAAGTATAAAATAAACAAATTTAGGCAGTTTTTTTTTCTGGTGGGTAATCAACTAACATCAGATAAGTTTTTTAATCCTATTATATCTTGTTCATCTATTTCTCAATAAATATTATTTTATTTGCATTGTTTGTGTTATACTTTATTTATCATCATGTATTCTACTTAAAGGAAAATTTAAATACAATGGATTGAATGGGATGATAGTTGGGAAAATGAGTGTAACTTTCCATTTGTTAAGCGACCAATTAGCATTGATAAAATCACTAACAATGTAATTTCAATTTTAATGTCAGTTTTTAAGTCAAAAGCATTGTTTAGTTTAATGAGCTTTATATTGCCAATTGATTTTAATTTGCCTAGTTTTGATGAGTTCGATAATATATGCCAAAATTTAATACGCAAAAAAAAACTTTGAAAAAAAAATTTTAAAGCTTCACAAAACGAAGCCTTTTTTTAAATGCAACTGTCTCCGGCTCTACAAAAAAAAAAAAAAAAAAGTCAGCAGATGCAGATGACTTTTTATTTTTAAATAGGAATAAGGAACTAAGTATTCAAGTTGACCAATTGACTTCTGAAAATATAATAAATGTAGAGCAAATAGAGAAATTAAAATCGCAGTTATTAAAGTTGGATACTAAAATTTTTAATTTAAATTCTAAAAGCACACATTGTACACACTCTTAGCACACATTGTAATTCATTATGTTCTTATGTAGAGACTATGAGTATTAGACTAAAACAGGAGGAGCAGTTCCAACTTATTAAAAAAAAAAATCAAAACAGCGCAGCGCAAACTTGCATCTGCTCGTGCCAAAAATGTAAGTTTGCTAAAAAAATTAAATTCGTGTCAAAAAACAAATGTCTTGTAAGCGGTGATAAGGATTTAGTTGTTGTTGATTCTTATTTAGACTATGACAACATTGGTTCCTCTGAATTGTTCTGTGGATTTAAATTAAGTAATCCGCAGACTATATCAATTAAAAGGCCAATAGTTGGTAAAAAATACACTTACATTAAGTTAGGACATGGTAAACCTTATTCAAAGTTAGGTAGGCATGCTGCAGCTAGACAACCTAGACTTGCTTTTATAATCCTTCGATTATTAGCTTGTTTAGAATTTAAAAATGATTTGTCTATGTTGTTTTGTGATTTATGTCTTGTGAAAAGTCATTATATTGCTATGTTGCAAATAAGTTAGGTTTAGTTAGGCAATTAAGTGTTTTTGATACTGTAGAGCTGGAGAGCCAATTAAGGATGCCCATGGCTGAATTCAGTTGGCCAAGACGTATTTTGTGTAATCTTGGTGCAAGGATTCTCGCCTCTGAGCCCAAGATTAGACAAGAACAATAAATGCGGACAATGCATGTCAATAAAGAACATGTCACTGTGAAGTCCATGTTACTTTATCCATCTGCGAATGAAGCACCTTGTTTAGTATCTGTACTGATGGTCAAGAATTTGACAACTTATATTAAAGAGGTTTTTAATAGTCTTTACGTACACGACCACCTTAGTTCAGATGTTGGTTTTTGCAAAGAGGTATGGTTCTTTTTTGATGGGGAAAAGGATGGAAAGTATGTGAAATTATATTTTGAAGTTGTCAATTCGAAAACGTCAGGGTCTGTATATGATGTTCATTTGTTTTGTATGTATCAGGGTTCAGACTGTCGTCTGAACCCTGATACATATAATTCTTGGGCATTATGCCAACGACATTAAAAGCATTCATTCGCCAGATTTTAAGCTAAAAACCAAAATAGTCAGGTTGTTCTTTGGGGGAGATTTTAATGTCATAAATTTAAGATTTTCATTTCAAAACGATGTTCTGGGACACCAGGGTTGAGCTGCTAGCTTTCCTAGTTCTACAGATCTAGTTGAATTGAAATCTCTTGGAAACTATGCTTCTATGTCTCACACACCTGCCAATTGTAAAATTTTAAGGAGGACAATATAATCTCTGGAAAGTGCTTTCAATGAGAACTTGTGTGAAAATAGGCAAGGTGGAAACTTAAGAGCTCTAGGTAAGTTTTATAAATCAATTATTGCTTCTGAGATATTACCCATAATAACTCTAAATAATGTAGTACCACCTGTTATACATATTAAGTTAGAAGTTGTATTAAAACTGTATAAGTTATTGTTGAAGGAGTGTAAGACTTTAGATTGTCAAGCTGATTCGTCTTTGTCGCATAATGAGATTGTGAGATTGAATAAATTGTGGGCTGCTAAAAGCGTTGAATGTTGTAAAACAGCAGAAACTTTGCGTTTATTAGGAAATCAATTTGTAGACATTGCTTTTAATAACAGTTTTTCCGAATTAGAAAAAATATCCCTAAACTCCTCCAATAAAAAAAACCTATAAAAAGCAAGAAATGTGTGCTAGTATTAGGTGTTTAATTACTAAATATGATTGTAACGTTGATTAAGTGCAGTGTGTTACGTGCCAAAAATGGTTTTATCAATATTATGAAATTATTGGTGATTCAGAAAATAGTGTATTGTGTGACAAAGAGATGTACGAGTGTTTGTGAAAATATTTATTATTTTTTATTATTAATTTTACATATTAGATAGGTGCCCATTTCATTCTTATCTTCACAAGATAATTATACTTATGCAATACCATCCAGGTTAAAGAATGGTACATAAGTCTTGCATCAAATGGGTGTAAAAATATAGCTTAGTACTTTAACTTATGAGCAGAGCAACTGGTAAGTTTGTTGGTTATGATATAAAATACTAGTTCGTGTAGTTAATTTTAAAAATGTATTGTCTTTTATAATATGTAACATTTAATTTAAATATTAGATGCCCATTCAGTTATTATCATCAAAAGTTAGTTCTACCTCTGCAGTACCTCTCCTCAACATACCTTCTCTCTGGTTAAAGAATAGAATTTAAGTCTCATGAATAACAAGTTAGTGTAAAGATAAAGTTTAAATAAAGAATTTGTAAAAGTTATTGTCACTATTGTGAATCTGTTGAAAGCCATCTTCTAACCTTGTTGAACAAAAATTATCTTCTAAAAACTAATCTTCTGGTTTAGAATGGAACATGAATCTAATATCAACTGGGTGTTCAAAGATAGTTTTCTACTTAAAGAACAGAATCAGTAGATCAACTTATTATAAAACAGTTTTATATGAGAATAAAAACAAATCAAACAAATAAAATTAGCTATTTGTATATTTAAACAAATGTTTTGTTTTTTGTGAAAAGAGATTGACTCAAGTGCCATAAAATAATTCTATTACCAAAAGCGAGGTTAACATTAACACAGTTATGGTCATGAATTATTTTATCAGTCTTAGTGAGTCTTAATTTTTTAACAACTTAACACCATTTTATTAAAACTCTATGCATAGAAAGAAAGAAACTGCTAAAGTTTTTTAAAAGCTTTAGCTTAAAATGTCAAGAATAAATATTTCAAAATCGACATCTGGCTTTATTTTGTAATGCATTGAATTTATCAACTTGGTGAATTTTTTTCATATTTTAAGGAAAATCCCTCTTTTATGGTAATTTTTAATAATTTTGCAAAAAATGTGGTTTGCTTGGAAACTTCAATTGTAACTGTTTTTGTTAACCTTAAGCAATTAAGTATAGTTTTTTTATTTTAATAATAGTCAAACAACGAGTGTAATTGATAACAACTATCAAAAATATATTTTTCTGTTTTTTTATTGACAAAACGTAACAAGAAATTACTAAAATTCAGCCAAGTTCATCATTTGTCGCGTTTTTTATAAACTAAAAGAAGTTTTTTTACTATTGTATTAAATAACGTATGATAAAATATTTTATTGTTGTCTTTATTCTTTTTACAAAACAAAATTATCTCAAATATTTCAAAAGTTATAAATGTTTTAGTAACACCCCCTAAATGAATATTTTCCAAAAAAAAACAAGAAGCCGTAAAGCTCACTCTGAAACAGCCGTTATGCATGTATAAAATATACAAAAATAATGTTGATGAAATTATAGCTAAACAAAGTAATTTCTTTGGATTTTTGGAAAGATTTAAAATACTCCAACAATAACAAAAAAAAAAAAATATCTTCAACGATTTCCTACAAACTATCCTATAATTCTTTGATTCCAATAACTAAGGCCAAAAACAGGGATGCTATAAAACTGTGTCAATATTTACAAAATCCTCAAAATGCCTACTTTTACG
>NC_061156.1:13464068-13469068 GCF_022113875.1 Hydra vulgaris | reverse complement strand
AATTCTAATAAAGAAAAACATGATTCTGGTATGGTTGTAACCTCTAAATATCCATTAGTAAAGGGTTTTTATGTTATTGTAAGGTTTGAAGGAAAAAACATACCATATTATTTTGTAGGCCAAGTTGTAAATTCAGAGAAAGATAATAATTGGAACATTAAATACTTTAGACGAGATTTTGATGCTTAAAACCCAAAAATCTTATCCTTCAAAAAACCCCAGGTTTCTGATTACTTATTAACAGAAAGCAAATCTATTGTTAAACAGCTTCCTTGTCCCCAATATGAATAAAACAACATATCTTTTTTAAAAGAAATCATTGGTGACTTATATGCGTTAATGTATCTGTATCATATATTTATGTTTTTTTGTTTTATTTTGTTATAAAGTTTGAACAAAATATATAAGACTATTTTTTCATTTGTTTATTTTGTGTTTGAGAAAGTTGACTTAAACCAACTTTAAACTTATGTAAGTTTATACTAGCGTTCACATCTATCATCCATGTATATAATATGAGTAAGGGTGATAGGAAGTCCGGTTAGTTTGTCTGGATTATTTATTTTTTTAATACACAAGAAACCTTTTTTTTTAATAAATTATGAAAGTAAAAATAAATAAAAATTGTTCCATTTGATTATGTTCAACATACAAATAAAAAATATCTAAGTTTATTTGAATGCTAGGTAAAGAATATTAGATTAGATAAAGAAAATTCTTCTGCTGCATTGTTTGTCTTTGGATTTAATATTTTGCAGGGGGCCAGGATGATACAAAAATGGGACTGAGTGTCAGATAAGGATCTTTTGCGCGCACACACACATACAAAGTATGATGCTTATGATAAAAAACTGTCAATAATTTTTATAACATGAAATTAAATCAATATTCAATATAAAATATAGATTTATTATATATATATATATATATATATATATATATATATATATATATATATATATATATATATATATATATATATATATATATATATATATACATATATATATATATATATATATATATATATATATATATATATATATATATACATATATATATATATATATATATATATATATATATATATATATATATATATATATATATATATATATATATATATATATATATATATATATATATATATATATATACATATATATGTTTATGAAACATATATATATGTTTATGAAAAAGATATTAAGGAGCTCGTTTACCCCAAATCGTGGGGTAAATGCGCACCCGCATTTTTTGTGTCATTAACTTTTTGCTGGAATTTTTTTTTTAATTCAACTTTCCTAAATGATAGACCTAATATAGTACTAAAATAACATATCTCACTTTTTAAAATTTTCTACAAGTTTTTGTTTTATTTAAATAAAAGCTTCAAAAATGGTGCTCAATTACCCCACGCTACGGTATATAAAACCTTCCCAGGAAAGGCGTGCGGTTTTTTGTTTTGTGTGACCACACGCGATTAGATTATTTTAGAAAAAGTGAACACGGCCGTTTGCAAGTTTTATAATAATGCTGAAAAAGTTTTAAAAACAAAAAAAAACAAAACTAACAAAATTAATATATTTTAAATAATTTGTGTACTGTTTTTATTTTTGTTTCTTTAGAGTTATATTCAGCAACAAAATTAGATTAGGGAAGTAAAAAAAAAACAGTTTGAAGTCTACAATAAAAAGAATGATTTTCTTTTTCTTAATATTTTTACGAGGATAGTAAAAATAAAAAATTCAATGTGTTTGTAAAATTTATTTTTTATAAATTTAATGTAGCAACAAGGATTAAATTAAGCGAATGCAAAACGCAAAATCTGGAAAAATATCTAGCATTAAAAATTTTAGTTTATACAAAACCGTGTTCCTTGTTTATAAGGGGAGAATCAACTTAAATTTGTTAGCGAAAAAATAAAAAATAAAACAATAAACTTACGATTACAAAAGTAAGAACATTCTAGTCACTAACTGCGTTACAAAAGTAATAACACTATAATAGTGTTATTACTTTTATAACGAACTTATAACTTTTAAAATCCATTCTTTGTTCAAGCAACATTAGTATTCCCAAATTTTAAATGAAGTAGAAAAATATCTAGAAGAATAAAGTGGATGTTCAAATAATATTAAAATTAAAGTAACTTATAAAATCGTGACAGACAACTTTATGAAAACGTGTCGTATTAAAAGTTTAGCATTATGGAAAACGTTACTAATAGACCGTAAAAACGCGCCTTAATTTTAAAATTAACCAATAAAAATTTTTTATTGGTTGATTTTAAAATTAACGCGCATTTTTACGTAAAGCTTTTCATAATGCTATACTTTTTATAAAGTACTTTTTTATAACGTTATTTAAGTGATAGTTGAAAGTTCCTGAAATTTTTAATAAAACTTGAATATCCGCTCTATTTCATCTAGATGCTTTTCTACTATATATGCTATATAAATGTAATAATACTATTATAGTTTTATTACTTTTATAGTGGAGTTAGTGACTAAAGTGTTATTACTTTTGTAGTCGTAAGTTTATTGTTTTTGTTTTGTTTTTTGTAACTTTCTCGCTAGCAAACTTTTAATAATTTACTCCTTATAAACAAAGTACACAGCTTTGCATGAACTAAAATTTTAAAGACCTAACATTTTACCAGAGTTTACAAACGCGATCGTATAATTTAACTCTTGATAAAAACTTGTTACATTATAATTATACAAATATAACTTAATTAATTTTGTTGCCGTAATAAAAATAAAAACAACAAACAAATTATTTAAACTATTATTATTGTTTTCTATTTAAGTTTACTTTAATTTCTTATGCAGTTATTAAATTTAAAACAATTTTTCAGTAACGCATATAATATAACATGCGCAAACGGACGTGGTCACGTTCTCTAACTTGAAAAAACGTTTTTCGTGGTCGTACAAGAAAGAAAACCGCACGCCTTTCCTGGGAAGGCTTGATATATATATATATATATATATATATATATATATATATATATATATATATATATATATATATATATATATATATATATATATATATATATATATATATATATATATATATATATATATATATATATATATATATATATATATATATATATATATATATATATATATATATATATATATATATATATATATATATATATACAGTCATGTGCATGAAAATAGCAGTGGGAGAAAATTATTTATAAAATGCATTTAATTTTTTTACTGATGGTTAAATTTGTATATTTTATTCTCTAAATATTTTCTGTTAGGGTTTTTAAATATAAAGAGGTTGGCAATATTGCTGTTTATACATACATGTATCAGAATTTAAATTAAATTATAAAATTTTGCTTTATTAACTGTGCGTTATAATAGCAGTGAATATACACTTTATTTTCTATTAGTGCCTTAAAAGTTGTTTTTACCATCAATTTTTTTTATACATTAAGGTAAGTGTTTGTTCATTAAAATTAAACGATATTTTATTAAGTTTCACAATTTTATTACAGTTAAAATGGGTAGAGCAAGACATTGTTCCAATGAGAAGCGTCAAATAATTTTAAATATGTTAAAAGATGGTAAAACTTAAAAATTCATCCAAGATGCTTTACAATGTTCTGCAAAAATGATTTTCAATGCCAAAAAATGGACACAAAAATCGGAATTGCGTGGGGGGAAATTTAAAACGTCATTGAAAACGAACCGTAAAATTATTAGATGTGCGAAGATAAATCCTTTTATGAGTTCCACAGCCATAAAAACGGAATTGAATTTACTAATATCGTCCTCGACAGTGAGAAGACGTTTGATAAAAGCCAATTTAAAAGCCAGAAGGCCCAGAAAAACTCCACTTCTAAATAAGAGACAGATTAAAAATCGAATCGCATTTGCTAAAGAGCATCAAGAATGGCCATCATCGGCGTAATCATCATGGCGTAATATTCTTTGGAGTGATGAGACTAAAATTGTTTTATTTAATCCAGGTATTCACGAAAAGTTTGTACGAAGACCCCACGAACAGAATATAATATAAAGTATACCACCAAGACAATAAAACATGGTGGCTGCCAGGTGATGGCATGGGGTTGTTTTTCTTGGTTTGGATTGGGCCCTATTTTTTGGATCAAAGACTTCATGGATGCAACTGCTTATGTTAAAATACTGCAAGAAGTCATGTTACCATATGCAAAAGAAGAAATGCCTTTGAAGTGGATCTTTATGCAGGATAATGATCCTAAACACACCTCTCGTAAAGCTAATAATTGGTTTGTAGAGAATAAGGTTAAGGTAATGAACTGGCCAGCACAATCCCCAGACCTGAACCCGATAGAAAACCTGTGGGGGATGTTAAAAGAGCAGTATCTTTGTCTAGACCAGCTAATAAAGAGGAACTCTGGAGAGCAGTTGAAGCAGCTTGGAGAGCTATTCCCTTAGAAAGATGTCGTCATCTAATCGAGTCAATGCCACGAAGATGTAAAGCAGTATTGAAAAATAAGGGTCATGGAACTAAGTATTAGATGTATTTTCAAAAGATGTATAAATAGTTTTTCATCAATGTTATATTTTATTTACTTTTTTAATGGTAAATCTGCATTCATTAAATGTGATAAAAGTACCTTTTTAAAAAAATGGTAGTATGATATTGTCCATTTAAGTTTAAAAGCTTTTTTTTAGACTAAATAGTGTCAGATAACACTTAATTATGAAAAATTAACAATTGCGGTCCGAAATTATGCATATCATTAAATTTAATAAGATTTTTCTATAATTTTTTGTGCCACTGCTATTTTCATGCACATGACTGTATATATATATATATATATATATATATATATATATATATATATATATATATATATATATATATATATATATATATATATATATATATATATATATATATATATATATATATATATATATATATATATATTATAAATATATATATATATATATATATATATATATTATATATAAATATATATATAC
>NC_061156.1:13459291-13463068 GCF_022113875.1 Hydra vulgaris | reverse complement strand
GTACTGACATCGATCCAACGTCGATAAAAAGACGTCGGGCAACGTCATAATATTAACGTACTCCGATGTCTTTTGACGTCTTCCGACGTCAATCCAACGTCCTTAAAACGACGTCAGAACAACGTCGTAAGACATCGCTGATGAAAATTTAATCCAAACCCAACAATATGTGTGCAATTGCGCTTTTCAATAAATATGTGAACTAAGCGTGTTTTTTATTAATGGAAAGAAGTTTGAATAATGGTTGATAAAACATCATGAGGTTTTGTATGATGCACTAGCATAGTTTTTTAACTATTAACATTTTCGAGTATACATTTTTTATAATATATAACTATTCGTTTTAATATTTATATAATATTTAAACAAATTTATTTCTTATCAAAGAAATAATTCCCAAATAGCTACTAGTATAAATTACTAAATAAACAATTTATTTAATATGCCCCTGTGGTGTAGTGGTAAGCGCGTAGGATTTAGTTATTAGTAGACCGAGGTTCGATTCCTGTCCAAAGCAACGTTTTTTAGTTTTCAAAAAACACGTTGGATTTACATCGGAATGCCGACGTCGCGCGATGTCAGTTTATCCGACGTCAAATAACATTTCCATTTCCAACGTAAACCCAACGTCGATCCGACGTCGAGATCCGACGTCGCTCGACGCTCGTTCGACGTCGAAATGCCCACTGGGAAGGCACAGTTCTTTTTATTCAAAATACAATTCTACATGCATGTTTTTGTTAGTATAAATTTTCTTTAACTTAGCGTAGCTGTTGCTTGCCCATACGATATTGCCGTAAGTGAGATAACTATGTATGAAGGAAAAATATAAACTTTTTAGAGATCTTATTTCCAAAAATGGTTTTGCTTTATACATCATTGCAATGTTTATTGAAGGTTTTTTTTCAAGAGTGTTTATATGTTTCCTCCATGTTAAATTAATACCTAAAAAGTTTACAGTTGTTTGCCTAGTAATATTTATATTATTGATTTTAAGATTGGGTAATTTTGAAGGAAGGTTTCCTGTTTTGGTTGGTTTGTGAAATAGAATATATTTAGTTTTGTTAACGTTAAGTGAAAGTTTCTTACAAATAAACCATTCATTTACTTTGTTTACTTCTTCATTAACTACTTTAAAGAGGGTTTTAATATCCCTATGAGAATAAAACAGATTGGAGTCATCAGCAAACAAAATAAAGTTTAGTATGTTCGAGGTAAGAGATAGATCATTTATATAAAGAGAAAACAGTAACGGTCCTAAGTTTGAGCCTTGAGGAACTCCACATTTTATTATACTTTTTGTCGTTTTAACATTTTCATATATATATAATGAAAATATATATATATATATATATATATATATATATATATATATATATATATATATATATATATATATATATATATATATATATATATATATATATATATATATATATATATATATATATATATATATATATATATATATATATATATATATTCTTTTGTAGATCGTCAATACATTTCTGCAAGCTTTGTTGTTTTTTTTCAACTTTTGAAATACGATTTGTTATATTTTCTATTGAATGTAAAATTTTATCCATTTTGTCGTTTTGTATTGAGGCATTTCCTGATACTATTTTTAAAAGCGGACTTTCTTGCGCTTTGAACTTTTCCTCCATTATAATTTCAATTTCTTTTTTACTTGCTATTTAATAAATTATGTGTTAATTATTTTCAGATAATTACTATTTACTAATTAATTAAAAGTGAATTTCTTCTTTTTTTATTTACAAAAATACGCTAATTTAAAAATGTGCGTCCGTTCACTATGAAAGCCAGATGTGAAATTTATATATATATATATATATATATATATAATATATATATATATATATATATATATATATATATATATATATATATATATATATATATATATATATATATATATATATATATATATAAATATATATATATATATATATATATATATATATATATACACATATATATATATTTATATATATATATATATATATATATATATATATATATATATATATATAATTATTTTTGAATAATTATTGTTTATAAATCGTTATTGAATAAAAGATAATAATGATTTTTTTTATTTTGAAAATTTTCTGGAGTAAACAAAAAACATTAACATTGATAAACAAACACCCTTGTTAATTATTTAAACAACGGTTTTGTTTTGAGAAGCAAAGAATAATTTAGGTTTTTAAATATTTTTTAAATTTATGTTGCTTAGCGTTTTAACTTGCGTTATATAAAAATATAAATAAAGTTTCATGTCTGCTTTGAGCATATTTTTGATAGTTAGTGTAGGACGCGTTAAAATATTTTAACATGACTTGTGTCATTTATAAACCGAAGGTCAGCTGCGTTTATGGCACCGTTAGTTTTGGATAATATTTTATATTGATGAAGATCACATAACTTACATTTGAATCTTCTCTTTTTCTGTGATTGTTTTAATTAGAAAAGCATTGGCAAAGTAAATCTTTTGTCCTTCAAAATAAAATCCATATTCGAACCTTAAACAATTTGGAGAGAATTGAAATATACAAGGTTTTTATATACTAGTTTGTCTTATTGTATACAGAAAAATAAATAGTCATTAGTAAAAAATAGAGACTGTCATTAAACTAAAACTTGCCTCAGTATTTATTTAACGGAGTCTGTAATGTGCGGGTGCATAATGAAACCTCCGTTTTATAAATTTATTCAACGTAATATTAGTTTCATCAGCGAATGTTATAGTCTACTCGTGATTTCTTTACCTTATAATATAACTTGATTTATGAAAAAAAAAATTATTGAATCGCACACAGAAAAAATTTAACAAATTGTCTTCATTCGAAAATTGCGAGTAACAGGTAATTTTTTTTTTTCTGTGCCGGCCCCCTCCCTCGCGTAACTTAAAGGTAACTATTAAGAAAAGCAAAGAATAATAGTTATTGAAATAATTTTTAGTCCCAGCAAACATGTAATCGTTGAATCAACGTTGAAAACCAGTCGCAGCGTAGAAAAAGCGTTACAGTCACAAAAACAACGCGCTTTCAACGTTGAATCAATGTCTGTTTTTGTATACTAAATCGCGGTAAATTGAAACGTTGAATAAGCGTTGAAATTGTAACGTGGAATCAACTTAGGCAAAAAGCCACTTTAAAAACGTTTCGAAGTATATTCTTAATCAATGTTAAAAACAAACCGCCTTTTAAACGTTACATTTTCAACGTTGAATAAGCGTATAAATTTAAACGCATCTTATCTCCTCAAAAAAATGCGTTTATTAAACGTTGAATATAAGTACGCAAATAATCACTGTAAAAACGTCCAAAGGTAATGGTTTATCAACGTTAGACATTAGCTGCTTTTTCAACGAATTTAAACTATTTGAAAAACAACACTTATTCAACGTTATTTCAACGTTGGTTGAAAATGTGGTAATTAAAAAACGTTGAAAAAGTGTTACTTTGCCAACGTTAATAAAACGTTGTTTTGACAATGTTGAGGAAGTGGCACATTAAAAATTATTGCCTCAATAACTAGCCATTACAAAAATAATTTGCCGTAATGTAAAGGCTAGGAAAACTTGATAGAATGCATGCTTATGGCATAAAAAAATTTTTTAATAAAGTTATATTTTATAGCCTAGTTTATTGCGACTAAGTTTATAGCCTTTTAGATTTTATATCAACAATGCTATATAAGACGTTTCATAAATCTCTCAGCGGTAAATTCGATTGATTCAGCGTTATTTGTGTC
>NC_061156.1:13396791-13454291 GCF_022113875.1 Hydra vulgaris | reverse complement strand
CCCTGGCTATATTTTATCAAACCCGGCCCCGACCCCAGTCAAATATCAACCCCAGTTGTTTACTACAAAACATTTTAAGAATAAAAAACGTCGTGTTATTTTTAAAAACAATTACTTATTTTATGCTATTACGACAATCACAATATATATATATATATATATATATATATATATATATATATATATATATATATATATATATATATATATATATATATATATATATATATATATATATAAAATTTATATATATATATATATATATATATTTTTACTTTTAAAATTTAATAATAATCATACTAATTCAAATAACATTTTTTAAACATTTGCTTTCAGATTGATAATGATAAAAGTTTTATTTTTTGATTTAGATTCTGTATCTCAATGATATCCTGGCTTATCGATACGATATCCTGTAAATCCACTCACACACATAAATTTTATTCACACACATAAATCCTGTAAATTCACTCACACGCATAAATCTTAAAAAAGATGTTTATATTTTTATTTATAAATTGTAAATTTTATATAAATAAATTGTATATTTTTTATGTTTTTCATTGTATATTACTATTTGTATTAAAAATCGACTTTGGAAATACTGCAAGTGCAGAGTTCAACATACAATTTTGTTTTATTTGCAAATTCAATATACATTATAACCAAGTTTAATCACATTTAATAATATTTTGCGATATTTTCTCCAGCGCATTTGAGCGTTGATTTAACGTTATATTTCAACCTTTACTCGACGTCTTTGAGTCACGTTAAATTGACGTTTTACTACCAACGTTACAAATCCTTGCAAAATCAACTGCTTTAACAACGTTAAAGTAACGCTTTTCAAGTAACGTTTTTTCAACGTTAAGTTGCGGCGCCTATGCAACGCTTTTTAAGTAACGCTTTTTCAACGTTTAGTTGAGACATTTTTGTAACGTTTTTTAGTAACGTTTTTTCAACGTTACGCTACAACGTTTAATCAACGTCTCTTTAACAACGTTACATATCTTTGCAAAATCGATTACTTTGTCAACGTTTCCGCAACATCTTTTGCGACCGGTTTTCAACGTTGATTCAACGCTGACATGTTTGCTGGGGTACAATACAAATAGATTGTTCATTTATTGGCGGATTTTTTTTAATATCTCGAAAAAATATCTTGATATTTTTGTTATCGTGATAACATAAATATAAAGACATTTTTTGAGATATTAAAAAAAAATGTCAAAAATTACAAGTTTTTTGCAAATGTTTTTTAATATGAGTAGTAGGAAAAGGAGAGTTCAGAGCCATTTTTATTTTCAACCAAATTTTCAACCATAAATTAATATTAATATTGGGTTAACATTGAACCATATTGTGTATAAATTATTTCAACAAGAAATAATTTTTTATTTTAAAAAATTGATTTTTTAAAATAAGTGTTAATTTTTTATTTCTTGTTATGAAATATGACGAAAAATTCTTGCATGACGTCACAGGTCACGTGATTTTTCTTGCTTCTTATTTATATCCAATAGAATGTAAATATTTTAACATTTCAAGGTGACCATTTTCAGCAGCTTTATCTATTGCATCTTTTGTTCCTTTATACCCTAATTCATGTAAATATTTTAACATTTCAAGGTGACCATTTCGAGCAGCTTTATCTATTGCATCTTCTGTACCTTTATATCCTAATTCATGTAAATATTTTAATATTTCAAGGTGACCATTTTTAGCAACACAATCAATTGTCCAATCATAACATTCATACCCTAATTCATGTAAATATTTTAATATTTCAAAGTGGTTATTTATAGCAGCATAACTAATTGCTAATTTATCAACTTTATATCCAATTTCAAGTCAATATTTTACTACTTCAAAGTGACCGTTTATAGCAGCAGAACTAATTGCACATTTTTCATATTTATACTTAAATTTATATAATTGTTGCTCTAATTCAAAGTCATAATTTTCAGTAGCATAATTAATTGCTAATTCTTCATAATAATACTTTAATTTATGCAAATATTTTACTTGTTCAAGGTTACCATTTTCTATAGCGCGAATAATTGCTTTTAATATTTTAATAACATTATTTTTATTTTTTTTTTTTTTTCTTCGTCTTTCATTCTTTTTATATACACAAGAAAATTATTTAAATCATTTTCAAATTTTTTTTATTTTTTTAATGCGCATGCGCTGAGATTTACTTAAGCATAGTAGCGCTTATGCGTAGTAGTGAAACATTGCTTAACTTTATCACTACTAGAATTTATAGTCACTTCGTATATCCAATAGAACGTAAATATTTTAATATTTCAAGGTGACCATTTCCTGCAGCATAATCAATTGCAACATGAAAGTGTTCATACCCTTTTTCAATTAAATATTTTAATATTTCAAGGTGACCATTCATTGCAACGTATTTAATTGCTTTTTCTGTTCCTCTATACCCTAATTCATGTAAATATTTAACTATTTCAAGGTGACCATTTTTTGCAGCATAATAAACTGCCCATTCAGTACCTTTATATCCTAACGAATGTAAATATTTTATTACTTCAAGACGACCCATTTCTGCAGCGAAATCAATTGAATCTTCTGCTCCTCTATACCCTTTTTTAATTAAATACTTTACAACTTCAAGGTGATCTTTTTGTACAGCATAATAAATTGCAAATTCTGTACCTCTATACCCTAATTCATATAAATATTTTACTACTTCAAGATGACCATTTTGAACAGCATAATTAAATGCCCATTCTTCTGCACTATACCCTAATTCATATAAATATTTTAGTACATCTTTTGTACTTTTTTCACCTAATTGATTTAATAATTTAATAAGATCATTTCTACCTATTTCAGCAGCAAAATCAACCTTATTACCTTGTTTATACCCATAGTTTTTTAATATTGTTGTAATATAATATTCCTGAGTTGAAGGTTTTATTAAAAATTTATTATTCTCAATATTATTTTCCATTCTTTTATATACACAAGAAAATTATTTAACTCATTTTCAATTAATTTTATTTTTTACAAAAATAAAATAATAAAAGATTGTTAATTCTGTGTAGTCTCATAATCAAATACAACAACTTCATCTTCATCATCCTCATTAACATATTCAGTAGTTTCTGTAATTTCAGTAGTTACTGTAGTTACTGTAGTAACTTCGTCATCTTCATCTTCTTTATCTTCTTCATCTTCATCATCTTCATCTTCTTCAGTCATTTCAATATCATCACTATATTCAGTAGTTTCTGTAATTTCAGTAACTTCAGTAGTAGTAACTGTAGTAACTTCAGAATCTTCACTCATTTCAATATCATGAATATTAATAATATTTAATTTTTCTTCTATTAATCTTAATCTTTCATCTATTGATCTTAAAAATGAATTTTGCATTTCGTTTTCCATTCTTTTTATTATGTAAAGAAAATTATTTAACTCATTTTTAATTTTTTGATTTAAAATATTTTTACAAATAATAAAAAATAAAAATGAATGATGATGAGATTAATGAAATATCTGAATTTCAAAAAGAATTTAAACTTTTTGAAGAAATATTAAAATTTGAATTTGAAGAATCAGATTCTGAAGATGACACTTATTATACATCTGATGAAGCTACTTATTTTACATCTGATGATGAAGATGAAGTTAAAGAAAAACCTATAGTTCCAATTCCTTTAAAAACAGTTCAAATCATGGAACTGCGTAAAGATAAGCTGAAATGGATTAATTATGTTCCAACTTATAATGTTATTAATGATGATTATCCTGCTATAGATAGTTTCTTAACAAAAAAACATTACAAAAAAAGAAAATTTAGTTTTGAAAAACCATTTAATGTTGATATTAATTTTACTGAAGATGGAAAACCTTCAACAATTCATTTTGTAGAGAAACTACCCATTTTTTGTAAAAATATTTTAAATGATAATTTCTGCCCTTTTGGAAGAAAATGTAAATACAATCATGATATTCCTTATTGTTGTACTGTAAAGGAAAGACTGATATGTACTAAATCTTCATGTCAATATAGACATTGTTCTGAATACCCTAAATGTAAGAATAAAGAGTGTGTTTTATTTCATCCAAAAAAGTCAGAATTATCTAAATTAAGAAAAGCTAAAACTAAATTATGTAAATATATTCTTGATAAAAAAGAATGTAAAAATATAAATTGCAAATATGCTCATTCTTTTAAAGAAATTGAAGAAAATGTAGAAATTTGTCATTATACTCCATGTAAATTAGTAGAGAGTAAATTAAAGAAAAATAAAAAAGGAGAAAAAATATTAATATATAAAAATGTTAATGATAAAAAGTGTAATTTTTTACATCAAGGTGAAAGCATTTTAAATTATATTGCTAGAAATTTAAAAACAAAATAGATATGAGGATTTCAGAGTGATTTAAAAAAAATCTTTACATTTATAAAATGTATAATAGTAGAATGTTTTTATATTATGAAAAGCATGAACAATATAGAATAACTTTTAATATTAATTCAGATTTAGAACATAGAGCAATAAATGATAGACATATTAAAGTATTCGCACAAGAAGATTTTACAGTAAAATCAAATTCATATAATAACATTTCTTTAATGTGTGGTGTTGAAATAGATAAAGGACATATAGTGATTTCAATTGCAGAAAATTATAAACCAGAACTAAATTTACTAAATTCTATTGTAACAGAGTCTACTGACGATATTAAAATAACTGTATATAATAACGATAAAAAAGATATAAACATTAAAAAAGGAGATTTGTTATGTTGTATATCAACTTATAATGGTGTTTTAAATGCAAATTATATATCACATAGAGATGCTTTAGAACATGTTAAAGAAGAACAAATTAGACAACAAAATGACTCAGGAACTAAACAGAAAAGTGATAAAGAATATGTAAAATCTTTATTATCAAGTATAGAAGAAGTAATTAAAGATAAACCTAGTATAGATAAATCTGATGAAGATATATTTAATTTTGGTAAAAAGTGATTTAGCGAAGCATTGATAACAAAAGTGATTTAAAACAAATTTTTCTTTATAGAAAAAAGAAATGCTATGTAATAATGGATATAATAATGAATGTAAGCAGCTTTATCCAGATCTTAACCAGTTTTCAGAAAATCCATCTGCACCACCACAATCTATAGATCATAACTTTAGATTACAAAAGATTAGTGAAATTCAAGATAAAATAGAATGTGAAAGGAAAAGAAGAGAGATTTTAAGTAAAAAATATCACAGAGCTGTAAGAATCATTTCAGCAGTTGATAATACATTACTTGCAACTACTATGACACTTGGAGCTGTTGGTATTGGTTTTTTAACAACAATAGTTGGTACACCAGTAGCTATCGCATGTGAAGGTGCAGCATTAGGTATGGGTGTATTATCACTAATAGGATCACAAGCTATTAAAAAATTAACAATAAAAGCAGAAAAGCATGAAAAGATTAAAGTACTAGCTGATGCAAAACTAAATACAATAAGTAGTCTTATTTCTAAAGCTACATCAGATCAATATATTGATGATGCAGAATTTAATATGATACTTTCAGAACTTGAAAAGTTTCAAGCTATGACTGAACAAATTAGAACAAAATCTAAGAATGATATAGATGAACAGACTAAAGAGTCACTCATTAATCAAGGTAAAGAGAAAGCAATGAAAGAAGCTATGGAATTGCTAAATAGGAGATTTAACAAAAATCAGAATATAGGAGTGATGAATAATACTCTTAAGAATTAAAAAAACATATATTATGTATTATTTGAACAAATATTATGTATAAAAAACATAATATATGTTGATTTTAATCCCTTTAGGGATCTAGGGATCACATTGTGATTTAAAAAAATTATTACTTATATAAAAATGTATGCAAAAGCTACAGATATTGATGCAAGATTAAAAATAGCAAAAGAACTTGCTAGTTTAAAGAAAAGTATATATCAAGATGATGTAAATGAAAAGTTGGGCTATGATGCTTTACAGACTAACTTGGAAAAGTTGTACAAACCAATAATTGATAGTCAATCTGGAATAAAAGAAGGTATATCTAAATTAGAAAATAAAGCTGATCAAATAGCAAATACTTTTTCAAATTATCCTGCTTTACTAGATTCTGAAACTAAAGCAATCATGTCACCTGAAGTTGTAGATAACATGAGATTAGGACCTATCGCAGCAGAATATCTAAAGTTATATACTGCTAAAAATAGTAAAAAAGTATCAGATGATATATTTGGTATACATTACAATGAAAGTGATAAAAAATTTTACATTGGTAAAAAACCAATAACTATTGAAGGTGATGATATAACCATTGAAGGTAAAAAATACATTGGTACACCAGGTCTTTGGGAGATTATAGTAAAATCTCATCCTGTTAGATATACTAACGATGACCATAATAAGTATAAAGAAATTTTAAATCAAACAGATGCAATTCGCTCTGATTTAAATTTAGCTAAACCAAAATCATCTAGAGGTTATAAGTACACTAATGTAATAAAACCTATTTGGGAAGAGATGATTGGAAAGTCTGGAAAAGGAGTTGTTATTCTTCCTAGTGATCCAAATGCACTATTTGATATGCTTAAATTACGCTTAGCTGGTTTACAAGCAGGAAATACTGGAACAAGAAATGAGATTGTTGCTATTTGTGATGAGTTGTTACGACAGGGGCAAATAGATGATGATGAGTATAAAGCATTACAGAAAGCAATAACTTAAAGTGAATTAAAAAAATTATTTTATATATAAAAAATGACAATATACTATGATACTCTTATCAATCTTTCAGATACTCAGAAAGAAAAAATTAAAAAAGCAATTGAATCTGATACTAATGCTAGTATAAATCTATCATATGAAGATTTAAATGGTGAACACAAAATAGCTTTAACAAAGTCACAAAGAAACAGAATGAAAGCAGCATATTTAAAAAATAAGGGTATAACACTTTCACTGAGTAGAGCACAACTTAAACATAATGCTAAAAAAAATGGTGGATTTCTACCTTTACTAGCATTTTTAGCAAGTGCTGCTCCAGTAATTGCAAAAACTGCTGCAACAGCATTATTGACTGGAACAGCTGCAGCTGCTGGAAATGCTATAGTTAATAAAATTGCTGGAAAAGGTATTATTTATATGAAAAAGAATGATATTATTTATGGAAAAAAGAATGGTTATGGATTTAAAATTAGAAAAGTAGGAAAAGGTGTATTTTTAAACCCATGGAATAGTGGTTATAATCATTTAGACGGATATTATTCAAAAAATGGAAATGAATATTCATCAGTAGGTAGAGGTTTGTTATTAGGAGAAAATTCTCCATTTAAGAATATACCATTATTAAATTTGTTTCTTTAGATCACGAAGTGATCCAGGCTTCACTAAGTTTTGAAAGAACCAATGCTTCATAAAAATATATATTTTTTAAAAAATATATATTTATTGTTTCCACAAAGAAGTTGGATAATAAAATAAATCTAATCCACTTCTATATTTTCCATTTAATAAATCAGAAGACAAATCTATAACAACAAATCCATGCTTTTTTGACCAAGCTTCATTACAAAACTTTTTAAACTCATCTTTTGGCATATCATTTGAAACATGATCATTATAAATATGGTTTATATTTATTCCATCTTGTTTAAACAAGCAAATAAAATTTGCATTTTCTCTTATAGTTTTCCTAGGCAGCAAAAAATAATTTTGTGCAAGATAGAAACAATCTACATTGCTATGTCTTCCTCTTATATAGTACTCTTCACACTTGTTTTGTTTTGTTAATTGTAAATCATCAAATATCATTAAATTATTTTTAATAGAGTTGAGACTTTCAGGTTCTGGTACATCCTCTGCTGTTTCAAAAAATTTACATTCTATATCTGTTTTATCTTTTAAATTTCTTGAAATGTCTTTAATAACAAACTCTGGATTTACATTGTTTTTATTTATTTTATCTTGCAACTCAAATAGTTTAAGAATAACTTCTTTTGGTAATTTATTTTCAAAAGAATTTTTTAATATTTTGTATTCAGGTTGAAAAAGAGATTTTCCAAAAACTTGTAAATTATTATAGTCTAACCAACCAGGTCTTAATAGCAAGTTTAATAATAATGTTGTTTTTCCACAACCTGATTTTCCAACAATAATCCCTCTTATACTTTTAGGCAATAACTCATTATTTTGACGTTTACTTTTATTCACATTCCATGATAAATCTATAATTTCCATTTTTTATTTACGAAAAGTATTTTTTAAATTAAATAAATTAAAATACATATATAAAAAATGTATTGCGTTAAATGTAAAAACAAAACAGATACACTCAACTTACAACATGCTGTGAGTAAAAACAAAAGAAATATGCAATGTGGAAATTGTGCAATCTGCGGAACAAGAAAATGTCAATTTACAAAAGGAGCTCAAAAAGGAGGTGATTTGGTAGAATCTATTAATAAATTTACAAGTAATAGAAAATTACCTTTGCAAAAGTTTCCAGGTGAAATGCATATACCAGGTATGAACTTTGCAGGACCTGGCACTAATTTAGATGAAAGATTAACTTCTACTGAAATGCCTAAAGAATGGAGTATGCCTGTAGATAGAGTTGATAAAACAGCTTATATTCATGATCTTGCTTATAAACATTTTACAGATAAAGAGAATAGAAATTTAGCTGATAAAATAATGCTTGAACAAATGGATGCTATACCTAATCCTACACCTCGTGAAAAATTAGAAAGAAAGATTATAAAACCTATCATATCTGCTAAAGTAAGGTTTGGTATGGGAAATAAAGAACCAATAAGTATTAAAGAATTATGTCAAAAAAACTGCAAGCGCAGAGGAAAAAAAGCAAAAACCTGAAATGGACTGATGAACTTGCAAATGAACTTCATAAACCTGTTATAAAACATTTTAGAAAAAGAAAAGTAATTGCAAATGGAATAGATGAAATATGGGCTGCTGATTTAGTTGACATGCAAGCTTATTCTAAATTTAATAATGGTATAAAATACTTATTAATGGTCATTGATATATTTTCAAAGTATGGATGGATAATTCCATTGAAAAGTAAGACAGGAATTGAAGTTGCTGATGCATTTAATAAAATATTTAAAGATAGAAAGTGTGTTAAATTATGGGTTGATAAAGGTTTAGAATTTTATAATAAGCATGTTAAAGCATTAGGTGTTCATCTCTATTCAACTGAAAATGAAGAAAAAAGCTGTGTAGTTGAACGTTGGAATAGAACAATGAAAGAGAAAATGTTCAAATACTTTTCTGCTAATTCTACTAGAAAATACATTGATGTTTTAGATGAAATGGTAAATCAATACAACAACACAAAGCATTCTTCAATTAAAATGACTCCAGTTGAAGCAAGCAATAAAAAGAATGAAAATAAAGTTTGGTTAAATTTAAATGGTAAAGTGATATCAGAGTCTCCTCATCCCAAGTTTACAATAGGTGATAAAGTAAGAATAATTAAAAAGAAAGGAGCGTTTGAAAAAGGATACACACCAAGATGGACTGAAGAAGTATTTACAGTATCACAAATTCAATACACTGATCCACCCACTTATAAAATAACTGATTACAATAATGAAGAAATACAAGGTACTTTTTATGAACAAGAACTTCAAAAAACAAGTCAAGAGATATTTAGAATTGAAAAGGTTATTCGTAAACAAGGTAATAAATCATTAGTAAAGTGGTATAGGTATCCTGATACTTTTAACTCATGGGTTAATAATACAGAATTGAAAAATATTTGACAAAGCCCGGTTCACATAGTGATTTAAATTTTTTTTACTATTAAAAAAATGAACAACTCAAATGTAAATGTGAATATATGTGTAACAGCTACTTCTGGTAATGCTAATACAAATACCACTGTAACGACAACAACTTCAAATTACAACTCTAGCAAATGATGTAAGATAAAATTTATATATTTTTACAAGAAAATTAAAAAAATTGAAAATGATATAAATAATTTTATTTTATATATAAAAAGAATGTCATATGTAGATATTGAAAATTTTGATGAAGCAAATTTATATGTAAAAGAAATAAAAAAATTTAATAAACCTGTTCAATATCAAAAAATAGTAATTGAATACAAATATAATGATAAGCTTTCAGAACCTTTAAGAGTAAAAACTCCAAAATCGTTATCATATGGAGTTTGTGAAAATAGAGACATGAAAACAAAAGAACTTACAGGATACTCAATTCCTTTTGTATGTGAAAATGATATATTTATCGCAATTATTGAAGCTATTGAAAAATTTTGTAGAAATAAAGTTATTGAAAATGAAGCAACGTTAAAAAAAGGGGGTATGAAAAGCTTAAATATTAACAACTTGAATATTTTAAAGTATAGAAATGATGATTTTAAAGCATCTCCAGTTATATATGCAAAAATACCAACAGATTATAAAAGTAAAAAGATGGATCAAGTATTCAGAAATAAAAATGGTGATATTTTAGGAGAAAGTCTTATTAAAAAAAGATGTGATGTTGTTGGATGCTTAGCAATTGAAGGTATATATATAGGATCAATGATTCAATCTATTCAAGTAAAATTATTAGATGCAGTTGTATCTAAAAATGAGTATAAGATAGAAAGATTTTATATTAAAGATGTAGACTTAGAAAGCGAAGATGAAGAGTAAATATTAATTTTATATATTAGCAAATAATATATAAAATGAGATTGCAAAACAATTTAGGTCTCTTTGATCTAAATAATTATTATAAATATAAAAATGTATATTGAAATAGAAAAAAATAAACAAAATCCAGTTATAATTAAATTTGATGATATTATTAAACTTGATGAAAATAAAGAGTATGAAATGGCACTTGATAGATTTCAAACTATTCTCTATAGCGATTCAACTAAAAACAAAAAAGTATATATATTAAATAATCTTGTAGATGGAAAAATTGTATCTAATAATGGAAATGCTAAGAAAACGACTGTAATGTATTCATTTATACCTATTATTGTTTCTAAAAATTCAGTTATTAATGAACAACCGATATCTAAGAAATATTTTCCTTTAAAAACAAAATCCATTTCAGAAATGAAAATTGACATCATTGATAACTTTAATAAACCTATAGATTTTAATAATGAAAGTTATACCATAGAATTTCATATAAGAGAGAGAAAGTAGATCCATATAAATTTTTTTATATTGAAAACAATATAAAAAATTATGACATATATAAAAAATGTCAATAACAATACATATATCTTCAAACGATACTGTTATAAATACTAATATGGCAGTACCTATTGAACTAGATGCAGATAAAGAGTATGGAATAGCTCTTAAAAAATTAATGACTTATAATAGTTTTCCAAATATTATTGAAGGATTGAACAATACTATAAATATTACTATAGAAGCTAGTGATAATCCTGGTTTTCAACAAATTAAGATCCCAACAGGATCCTATGAACTTAGAAATATAAATACAATTGTAACTAGATATGTAATGACTACTCTTAAAGATCAACTTGCTAAATATAAAGAGTCTTTTAAAAATGTACCAAGCACAGATATTGAAAATTTAAAAAAAAAACAAAAGTATGATAGTATAAGACTTGATCCTACATCTATTATATTTGAAGCAAATTTTAATACTGAAAGATCACAGATTATTATTAATAAAAATAGCAATATTAGAATACAACTTGATGATGACTCTATAAAAAATCTTTTAGGTTTTAATAATAGAGATCGTGATGGTAATCTTATAACATTTGACTCATCAAAAGTATATATTTCAGATAAAGTAATAGATATAAATCATGTTAATACTATTAATGTAACAAATAGCCTTGTAACAGGATCAATTATAGATGGTGCATATTCAAATGTTATATATTCATTTTATCCATCTACGCCAGTGGGTTATAAAATTGTAGAAGTACCGAATAATCCAACTTATTATAGATTATTATCAAAAAAAATTTGGGATATGAAAACAACAATAATGGATCAAGATGGGCATATACTTACTTTACAAGGAGAGCCGATAAGTATTGAATATGAAATAAAAGAAATTGTGTCAAAATGTAAATCAGAACATCTTTTAGAAAGACAAGTATATCTTTTAGAAGAACAAAATGGACTTTTAAAAAAACAATTAAGATAATCCCAAAGTGAATTAAAAAATATATATTGTAAATAAAATGTTAGATATAAATAATAAAGGATATACTCGAAAGTATGTAGTCGGTGGAAGTGGAGTATTTACAGATATAAATAATATGTATAATCAGGCAAAATCTTCTGATTTTTTTAGAGCATTATCTGGTATGAAAACAATGTTAACTAATCATTTTAATAAAAATGGACCAATAATTAAATAAGTCTCTTGAGACCTAGATTCATTTAAAATGAATTAAAAAATATATAGTGTAAATAAAATGTTAGTTATAAATAATAAAGGATATACTCGAAAGTATGTAGTAGGTGGAAGTGGACTATTTACACCTTTTTTAAGTATGTTAAATAAGCAAGTACTAAGTAATGCATTTAATGTATCTCGTAATTTTGCCAGTAGAGCAGCTGCTACAGACTTGGGAAAAACTGCTGTAGATGCAGCAAAGTCAGCAGGGAAAGAACTTGCAACTTCTGCAATATCTACTGCTAAAGAAATTGTAATAAATAAAGGTAAAAAATTAATAGAAAATGTAAATAAATCATCTAAGCTAACACCTGAAAATAAACAAGAACTTAAAAATTTAATAAATACTTTAGATAATAAATTAAATGAAGCAGTGCCAGATATTAGTAAAATCATGATGGGGTCGTCAATAAAAAGTAAACCTGTTAGAATACAAGATTTAGTTAAAAAACATAAAGGCGATGGGCTTAGAATAATATAATTTTATAAATAGCAGAAAGTGATTTAAAAAAATTATATTGCATATATAAAAATGGTAAAATCTGATATATTTAATATTACTGATAAATTAGTATATGACGAGGAAATTAAAAAATATGAAGAATATGAATTTACACCCTCTGTTAATTCTAATTTAAATTCAGGAGAAATAAGAATTTTTATTGAAAGCAGTGATTCTTTTTATCATCCGCATAACTCCTATTTAGAAATTGAAGGAAGGCTTGTAAAAGCAGATGGGGCTGCATATGCAGATGGAGATGCAATAACACTAGCAAACAATGGTATTATGCATTTATTTGAAAGAATTGAATATAGATTCTTTGATCAACCTGTTGAAATAATTAATTTTCCAGGTATAGCAACTACAATGCTTGGATTATTAAAATATCCGAATGACTTTCAACAATCAAAAGCATTAAGTCAATTGTGGTATAAAGATAATATAGCAGCAGCAGATTTAGTGAATAATATAGGATTTTCAGCAAGACAGCAATATATCATTAAAAAACCAACTACAAAAGGTAAATTTGAAGTTAGTATTCCATTAAGACATATTTTTGGATTTTGTGAAGATTATGATAAAGTTTTTTATGGATTAAAGCATGAACTCTTTCTGTTAAGACAAAGCGATGATTATGCAATTTTTAGAGCTGCTGGTGTAGCTGCAGGAAAAGTAGATATTACAAGAATATCATTAATGATGAAACGTGCAACTCCATCTTTGATAAAAGAAAATGAACTTGGTAATATAATACTTAATAAAGAAATACTTGATTTTGGTTTTAGATCAAGGTACTGTAGTAAAACTAATGTTCCACAAAATACTTCATTTGAGTGGGACTTAGGAACAAAAACTACTGAAAAACCTAGATATATACTTGTTGGTTTTCAAACAAATAGGAGTGGAAATCAAGAACAAAATGCTTCAATATTTGATCATTGTGATTTGAGAAATATGTGGATTAATATTAATAATGACGAAAGATATCCTGCGACTAGTTATAATTTATCATTCCCAAATATGAAAATTAGTAGAGCATATAAAAATGCATCTAATTTTGCTGAAGATTATTATAATATGACTGATCTTATTAGTCTATGTGGTATTACTCCTTCAGATTATAAAGATTTATATCCTATTATGTATTTTGATGTAAGTAAACAATCAGAAAAAATGAAAAATAATATTGCAACTATTAAAATTCAAGCAGAATTTAATACACCTGTTCCAGCAGGTACTTTAATATATGCTCTCATCATTTCAGATAGAATAGGAAAACTTACTTCTAATGGAAATAAATTTATGTTTGAATATTAGGTTACTTTGCGATCAATGCTACGTTAGGTTCTGAAAGAAAAATAATTATTTTAAAAAATATATATGTAATAAAAAAAATACTATTATTTAAATTATTTTGAAAATAATTTAAATAAATTTTCTTTATATATAAAAAAGAATGAGTGATAAAATAAAATATACGAAAAAGTATTTATTAAATTTATTAAAAGATAATAATATACAACAAACATCTAAAGATCCTATGGCATTAGTTATGATTGCTATGGATAATAATTTAATTGATAAAGATTCTGTAAAAACAAATATCATTACTAAGAAACAAAAAAAACCAAAGATTGAAAGAGTTAAAAGAGTTAAAAAAGAAAAAGTAATAAAAGAAAAAAAATCTGCTGGAAGACCAACATTTCTTCCAACAAAAGAAAAAAAAGAAAGAGATCCTAAATATGATTATCTCACAACAATTAGAACAGATCCATGGGGAATTAAACTTACTAATATGGAAACTGGTGAAGTTAAAAATTACAAATCATTTTATGACTATAATAAAAAAGAAAAGCGCTCTAAAA
Organism: Hydra vulgaris; assembly: GCF_022113875.1. NCBI lineage: Eukaryota > Metazoa > Cnidaria > Hydrozoa > Anthoathecata > Hydridae > Hydra > Hydra vulgaris. The sequence continues at coordinate 13,439,457 of NC_061156.1, read as the reverse complement.
CTTATATTTTTAGTAGAAATGGGAAGATTGTAGATGGAGTAAAAATTGAAATAATTAGAGCAAGTAAAGAAAAAGATGCATTATCACAAAAATAAAATAGATAATGAAAAATAATTATTTTTATAGACTTTTTCTATAAAAATATAAAAAGAAATCGTTTTTTTGTATTATTTAATTTTCTTTACATAAAAAATAAAAAATTGAAAATGATATAAATAATTTTCTTGTATATATAAAAATGGAAAATAGAAATGTAAAAGAATTAAAACAAATCGCAAGAGAGCGAAAAATTAAATATTATGGTAGAATGAGAAAAGCAGATCTCATTAGAGCAATTGAACAAACAACTCCTATATCAGATAGACCTATTCCAAATAATATTTCACAAAATACTTTAACACCTACACAATATGTTCCAATTAGTTATATTAATACCATTAAGAACAAAGTGAATTCATTTGCTAATTGGATTATAGACTATGTTCCTGAACCTATTAAAAATGTTGCTAATGAAAAACTTACATCAATAAAATCAACTGTTTCTAATTTCTTTGGATTTAAAAGTGAACCTATAGAATCTAAAAAAGAAAAAAAGAGAGAAAAGAAACCAATAGTATTTAAATTAACACAATCAGCTATTAAAAATGTAACTAAACAATTTTCAGCTGAAGGAGTTGAAGGAGCTGATGCTTTATCTTATATGAAATCAGTTAAAAATAATGTATTAAATATTTTAAATAGTAATAAAGGATCAAAGATCTATATTGTTCTTTCATGTGAAATGGAGCGTACTGATCTTAAAACAGGAGAAACTATAACAACTATTGCATCCTTTTCAACAAAAGCAGAAGTTGTATTAGAATCAACAGATTTAAACGAACTTTATGAAAGAGCTGAACAAAAAATTTTAGAATCCTTGTCAGCATTTCAACAACTAGGATCAAGTTGGAGATTTGTTTCTGTTGAAAAGATGGATATAAATATCATTGAATATAAACCGCTTAAAGGTAAATCTTACATTCCTCTTCCTAAAGAGTTGGCAGCTAAAAAAGCAATTATTAATATGAAGAATGAAGACAACGAATGCTTTAAGTGGTGTGTTGCTAGATTTTTTAATCCTAAAGACAATCATCCTGAAAGAATAGATAAAGATTTAAAAGAACAATCTGAGAAATTAAATTGGGAAAAAATAAAATTCCCAGTATCACTACAACAAATTACTCAATTTGAGAAAAATAATCAAGACATTAGTGTTAATGTATTTGGTTATGAAAATTCTGTTTATCCTTTAAGAATATCTGAAAACAAAAATAGGCAACATGAAATAGATTTATTACTCATTTCAAATGATAAAACTAATCACTATTGTTTAATTAAAAATCTAAGTAGATTACTTTCATCACAAATATCTGAACATAATGGTAAAAAACATTTTTGTAGAAATTGCTTGTTAGGATTTTGTACTGAAGAATCTTTATCAAAGCATCAATTGTATTGTGATACTCATGATTCAGTACGAATTGAACTTCCAAAACCAAATACAATGATTAAACTTAATCATTTTAAAAAATCTATGAGAGTTCCTTTTGTAGTCTATGCTGACTTTGAAAGTTTTATTAAACCTATCAACACTTGCGCACCTAACCCAGATGAATCTTATACAAAGCAGTACCAAAAGCATACACCTAGTTCATTTTGTTACTATATTAAATGCTTTGATGAAAGTGTATATCAAAGTAAACTAGTTACATTCACTGCAAGTAATGAAGATGAAGATGTAGCACAAAAATTTGTTAACATGCTAGAAGAAGATGTAAAAAAGATTTATAACAAGTACTTAAAGTTTCCAAAAGATATGATAATTACTTGTAAAGACAAAGAAGAATTTAACAATGCAAAAATATGTCACATTTGTGAAAAAGATCTTAATGAAGATAAAGTAAAAGATCATTGTCATATTACTGGAAAATATAGAGGTGCTGCACATAGGGATTGTAACTTACAATTTAAAAATCCAAAATTCATTCCAGTACTATTTCACAATTTATCAGGTTATGACTCTCACTTGTTCATAAAGAAATTGTCAGAAGGAGGAAAATCAGAAGGAGGAAAAATAAATTGTATACCCAACAATGAAGAAAAAATATCAGCTTTTCTAAAGAACTTAAAGTAAATGAATTTATGAATAGAGAAGGTAAAAAAGTTGAAGTTAAACTGTATCTACGTTTTCTAGATAGTTTTAAATTTATGGCTGCTAGTTTAGATAGTTTAACTAAAAATTTGTCAAAAGATCAATGTAAAAATATTAGTAGATACTATTCTGGAAATGAACTCAATTTATTGTTAAGAAAAGGTGTTTATCCTTATGAATGGGTTGACTCTGTTGATAAATTAAATGAAACACAATTACCACCAAAAGAATCATTTTATTCAAGATTAAATGATGAAGGAATAAGTGATGAAGATTATTTACATGCTCAAACTGTATGGGAAAAGTTTCAATGTAAAACATTTAGAGATTATCATAATTTATATAACGAATCTGATGTATTACTACTAGCTGATGTCTTTGAAAATTTTAGAGATGTCTGTTTTAACAATTACAAATTAGATCCTGCTTGGTACTATACAGCACCAGGATTAGCTTGGGACGCTGCGTTGAAAATAACAGAAGTAAAATTAGAATTATTAAGTGATTATGATATGATCTTAATGATAAAAGAAGGAATAAGAGGTGGTATTAGCATGATTTCTAACAGGTTAGGAATTGCTAATAATAAATATATGAATAATGCAAATAATGCAAATAATAATGTAAATACCAAGACTGATAATAAATGTATTGATGAAATAATAGAGAAAGGAATACAAGGCAAAATTAGTATGAAATCTAAATGGGATATTAGTAAAAAAATTCCTACGTCTGGTTTTGAAAGGTTTTATAAAATTTTTGAATGGTTTGATAAAATTTTTGAATGGTTTGATAAAATAACGACAACGATAAAGCAAGGAATACAAAGCGTAAAACCTTGTAAATTAGAAAATACAAATAATAAGTCTACTAGAGTCTATGAATCTGAAAGATCTAAACACATTGGTGAAGAATATAATTCAAACAAGGAGTCAACATACATACAATATTTAGATGCAAATAATTTATATGGATGGGCAATGAGCAAACCACTTCCTACACATGGATTTCAATGGATGAATGAAGAAGAATTAAAAAATTGGAAATCTACTTCTTGCATATTAGATGTAGATTTAGAATATCCTGAACATTTACATGATGTTCATAATGATTATCCTCTAGCCCCTGAAAGATTAAAAATAGACAAAGTTGATAAATTAATACCTAATTTAAATCATAAGAAAAATTATATCATTCACTATGAAAACTTAAAACTGTATGAAAGACTAGGAATGAAAATAACAAAAATTCACAGAGGAATAAAGTTTGAAGAAAGTGCATGGTTGAGTAAATACATTGAACTCAATACAAATCTAAGAACAAAAGCAACAAATGACTTTGAAAAGGACTTTTTCAAACTTATGAACAATTCAGTATTTGGAAAGACAATGGAGAACATTGAAAACAGAGTTGATGTAAGATTAGTTACAAAAAGAGAAGAAGCTATTAAATTATCATCAAAACCTAACTATGAAAGTAGAACGATATTTGATGAAAATTTAATTGCAATACATATGAAAAAAACAAAACTTGTATATAATAAGCCTATTTACTTGGGTATGTGTATTTTAGATTTGAGCAAAACACTAATGTACGAATTTCATTATGATTACATAAAAAATAAATATGGAGATAAAGCTAAACTATTATATACAGATACAGATTCATTAATCTATGAAATAAAAACAGAAGATTTTTATAAAGATATTTCTAATGATATTGAAAGTAGATTTGATACAAGTGAATTTAATAAAGATCATCCAGCTGTTCAAAATGGATTTAAAGTTGGTGTAAATAAGAAAATAATAGGAATGTTTAAAGATGAGTCAGCAGGAAAACAAATTACAGAATTTATTGGACTCAGATCAAAGTTGTATTCTTACAAAATAGATGAAGAAGATAAAAAGAGATGTAAAGGAGTAAAGAGAAATGTAGTAAAAAATTATATTACACATGAAGATTATAAAGACTGCCTGCTTAGCAGGAGAGATCAAATGAGAAAAATGAATGTCATAAGATCACATTTACATGATGTTTATACTGAAGAAATAAACAAAATAGCATTGAGTGCAGAAGATGATAAAAGAGTAATTCAAGAAGATGGTATTCACACATTAGCATATGGACATTATAAATTAAAAGAGAATAAAACATTGGTTCCTTCAGAACCCAAACCCAACTTTTCATTTCAGATTGATTGGAATGAAAGTGATATAATTGACAAGCCCAACTTTTCATTTCAAATTGATTGGAAATAAACAGGCAAGCAGGCAGGCAAACACACAGGTAAGTTATTTTTTATATCTTAAAAAGATCTAAAAAAATCTAACGAAGTAATAAAAATGGACAAACATATCAATGTTGAAGGAATTATATTGCCAAATGTACCCTTAACAAACTTTCAATTAATAAAAGCAGCAAAAAAATTAAAAATTAAAAACTTTAGAGGTGTATTTGTAAGAGATGAATTACCTAAAAATACACAAAACAAAGAATGTGGAATATTAAATACTGGAGATTCAAGTACGAATGGATTTCATTGGATTTGTTGGTATAAAGATGGAGATGAGAAATTAAGTTTTGATTCTTATGCATTACCACCTCCAGTTGAACTTGTTCAATATTTACACAGTCCTGTTTATTATAATAGTAAAAGAATTCAGTTTGGAGACACTTCTTTTTGCGGACACTTGTGTCTTTATGTATTAAAAAAGCTTGATGAAGGTGTTGATTTTCAAAGTATTGAAAACTCATTATATTGAATTAAAAAAATATAGCATATTTAAAATGAGTATGAATATAGCCGGTAGTAATTCATTATATGGTTACTCAACAGATGGATTAAATATCAACATTAATGTTGGCAATACAGCCACTACTGATGTTGATTTAAATTCACATAAATTAATCAATGTAGCTGATCCTACAGATGCACAAGATGCAGCTACGAAAAATTATTTAGATAACAATCAAACTTCTAGCAGTTCCTATCTAAAAATAGATGGAACTAATAGTATGAGTGCAAATATTAATTTGAATTCACATAAATTGATCAACGTAGCTAATCCTACTAATGCACAAGATGCAGCTACAAAGAATTATGTTGATAATAATCAGATTTCTAGCAGTTCCTATCTAAAAATAGATGGAACTAATAGTATGAGTGCTAATATAAATTTGAATTCACATAAATTGATTAATGTAGCTGATCCTACTAATGCACAAGATACAGCTACAAAGAATTATGTAGATCGCTTAATTCCTTATCAACATAAATATAAAGTTTTGATTATAGCTGGTCAATCAAATACATATGCTGGTAGAGAATGGGGTTTATCTCAATCAATAACTAATGTAAATTATATGAACAGACGAATAGTCCAATTTGCGATGGGTAATGGACAAAATGATGTGTTACTTCCTTGTTCATTGAGACTAGATGTAAATGAAACAGATAATAATTGTTGGGCAGGATATGGTTCAATACTTGCTGGGCTTATAATGCAAGATGCTGAAGGTGCGAATACATTAAATATGATAAATCCTGATGAATGTTTAATGATACTTCCATGCATGCTAACTGCTAAAAGTTTCAGTAATGATTATTTTATGCCGTATGGAACTGGTTTTAAAAATTTAACTCGTAAAATCAATTACATTTCATCACATTATAACGCAGAGTTTTGCTGTATGACTTGGAGTCAAGGAGAAGATGATTCTAAAACCGGTTGGTGTGATAACTATGCATATATTCTAATGAATTTTATACAAACCATTAGAGATTATATTGCATACTCATCAAGCCAATTTGATACATTGCCAATCTCACAAATAAAAGCAAATAAAATGCTATTCATTACATTTCAAATGCTATCTTCATGGGTTCAAGCAAACTCAACTACAGCAACTCAAGTTCAAGATGCATTAAAAAATATTATAAATTTTTCTCCATATACAGCTAGTATATCTCTAGATGGTATGCCTCCCAGTCTTAGGAGTGCAAATTTCGATGGAGTACATTATGATTCAAGACAACAAATATTTTTAGCAAACAAATTTTTTGAAGCAATACCAATTGCAATGAATAATATATATGGTGGTGGTTATGGAACACCATATAATTCTGGAGAAGTATTATTAGTTAGACAAGTTGCTGGATATTTATTTCTTAACAATTATTATAGCGCCTATAGAGTATTTAATTCTACTCCATCTACTGCTCAAGTATATAGTACATTATTTACTAATTGGCAGTATAAAAACAAAGATGGCTATTATAAATATAGACTTAAATATAAAATTAATGGTGTATGGAATAGTATTATATTTAAACAAGCATTCCTTCCAATGATGTCTATGGCTTACCAAAATGTTGCACAACTCATATCAACAGATACACCATTTGGATGTACAGAATTAGGACAAGGATTTTGCGGTTTAAATTTGACAACTACAAAAAGCATGATGAATTCTGGAGCAGTACTTACACTAGATACAAGTGGTGGTTATTGGGCACCTGTATGTCAAAATATGAGCTATGTATATAATGGACAACCTGCTATGCCTATATTTGATAATTATATACAAAATAGTACTCTTCCATTTGTAGCAACAGAACTAGAATTATATGCTATAAGAGACCCTATATAATATTGTTAAGACAATTCTACTACGCATAAGCGCTACTACGCGTAAGCAAATCCAGCGCATGCGCATTAAAAAAATAAAAAAAAATTGAAAATGATTTAAATAATTTTCTTGTGTATATAAAAAGAATGAATCAAGAAAATAAACGTACAAAAATTGATTATGCTGCTCAAAATGGTCGCCTTGAAGTAATAAAATATTTACATTCTAAAGGATATAAAGGAACAGAATGGGCAATTAATTATGCTGCAGCAAATGGTCACCTTGAAATATTAAAATATTTACATGAATTAGGGTATAAAGGTTCTGAATGTGCGATTAATTATGCTGCAGTAAATGATGACCTTGAAATTATTAAATATTTACATGAATTAGGGTATAAAGGAACAGATGAAGCAATTATTAATGCTGCAGGAAATGGTCATCTTGAAATATTAAAATATTTACATGAATTAGGGTATAAAGAAGATGAATGTGCATTTAATTTAGCTGCAATGAAAGGTCACCTTGAAGTACTAAAATATTTACATGAAATAGGTTATAAAGGTGATGAATTTACAATAAATAATGCTGCAGAATATGGTCATCTTGAAGTAGTAAAATATTTACATGAATTAGGGTATAAATATTTACATGAATTATGGTATAAATAAGAAACAAGAAAAAAAATTGAAAATAAATTTCTTTACATAAATTATAATAAATGGATTTTACAATTAAAGATATTAAATTAGGAAGTTATAAAAGAAGAATAAGTTTAGCTCGTTATTTTCAAAATAAAAATAAATTACAATGGGAAAAGTTAGAAAAGGAAAGATTAGAAGAAGAAAAGTTAAAAACACCAGATCAAATTTATTATTAAGAAAAGTCACGTGACGTCATTTTAAGAATTTTTCGTAACATTTCATAACAAGAAATAAAAAATTAACACTTATTTTAAAAAATCAATTTTTTAAAATAAAAAATTATTTCTTGTTGAAATAATTTATACACAATATGGTTCAATGTTAACCCAATATTAATATTAATTTATGGTTGAAAATTTGGTTGAAAATAAAAATGGCTCTGAACTCTCCTTTTCCTACTACTAATATGAATTTAGTAAAAAACTCTTAAAAAATCAATATTACAAAAAAACATTTATATTCTATATTAATAAATTTGGAATATAGATTTTTTAAAAGTTGTTCATTGAAAACTTAAAAAAATTCATTGAAAAATAAAAGCATTAGCAAAAAATTTGTAGTTAGGGATTGACGAACAAGTTTTCATGTTACTAAATATTTGAATAAAAGGTTTAGCGTAAAATTAATTGTTATAAAAAAGTAAGATATATCGCGATGAAAAGTTACTACAATTATTTTTAACGTAACTTCTTTTTTGTAATAAATATTTTTACATATCGTCAGGGTTTATACATATTTATACATATTCAAAAGTTATGTGGTTTTTTTAAAAGTTAATTACTTCTTTTATGTTATCGCTAATTTAAAAGTTAAAAAATGATAAAAAGTACAGATAAGGCGTATGTAAAATCGTATGTAAAATCGCTTAAGGCGTATGTAAAATCTAGGCTATGTAAGGCGTATGTAAAATCTAGGCTATGCTAGGCGTATGTAAAATCGCTTAAGGTGTACGTAACGCTTTAAAACAAGGCCTGCAACATGCGATCATGCTTATAAATTGAAAAAATGTTTTGTAAGACAGATGTCTGGAAAAAACTTTTCTAGTATGCAATTCACAAACTTGTAGAATAGTCTACCATCTGAAATAGTGTTCAACATCTGTCACGACATTTAAAAAACATTTAGATGCATATTGGGTTTATCAAATGTACAATTTTATATAAACAATTAGACCGACATAATTAGATACAATAGAACAAAAGGTTGATAGGCTTTTTTATGTACCTAATTATTCTATTTGTAAAGTTATAACCTTAGAAAATAATATTAATAACAACATTAATAACAATAACAATATGTTATATCAAAACTTTTATAATTAAACGCCGAATAAATAAAATTAATTAAACACCGAATAAGTTTTATGGTTATTTTTTTAGTGTTGTATATTAAAAATACTTTTTTCAGTGTTCCACAACTGAAAAAAATAATCTATGCCTGGCTAACTCATTCAATTGAGCATGAGATATTAATCTCTCGTAATCTCGGGGTTAATATTTACTTAGAGCCTTAAGTTTTTTATCTTCTTTAATGTCATATTTAAATATAAAAATATTATTATAGAAACCTTTCCAAACCGCATAAACATTAAAATTCAGTTGTTTTTACTAACCAATAATAAAACTCTACTTAAAATAAAAAGCGACTACATTTAACATTAAGAAATAAAACTCAATAATATTTTGACTAATATTTTCAGTTAAAAAAATCATAATCTGCAAAAAAAATTTAATCTGAAGTTTTTTTATATCATTAATTTATTTGTGATTATTTTTTAGCTGATGCACCGTTAAACAGAAGGTGGTAACAAAGTTTACAAAACTTGCTCTGGTTGAATTTTTAAATGAAAAATCAATATGTATGCCATGAATGTAATCTGTTTTTCATGGCGGATCAATGAAAGTTTGGTGTATTGGCCAAATCACTTGAAAGCATCTTACCTTTAGGCTGCCAAATGTAAAGTCACGCTTTTAAAAGTAACTGAAAGCAGCTAAAAATAAGATTTTTTTGGTAACTATCTTATTTTCAATATTGTTTTTGTTTTATTTACAGTATTGTCTTTGTTTTTTATCTAAACAGCTATGTTTGACTCAAATATAGTAAATGTTGATTGAAGTATGGTTTCATCTCTTCTTTATGCTTTTTTTTGACAGTTATGCTTTAGATTGGAATTGCCTGTGCCTCCAGCTTAAAAGGATGCAGGATACAAAAAAAGTGACACTGATGAGATTGTCTCTCAGTTTCTCAAAGATTGAAGAAATCTTTAGTGTTTTAGGGTTAAGTGATTCCATCAGAGCTTTGCTTGACTATATTTTTTGATTTATTGAATTTGTTTGCTGGTTATAGAGGAAAAAAGATCTTTTAAATCTTGAAGAAAAAATTATGGAACAAAGACACTTTATGAATCAATAGTATATATCAGTAAATTGATATTAGTTAATAGTTTTGGAAACAGTACCATGTACTATTAAATATGATACGTGATTAACTATAATTAAGTTGTATATCAGAATGTTTTATATAAATACTTATTACATTTTATTGTGATTTTTTATCTTTTATGCCCAGTTAGCAATGTATTTTGTGTAGCAATGACTACTAATCTCAGATATCTATGACTTTAGTAGGGTGTATTCACCGCTACAGATGTCATAATCTATTTATAACCAATTGCTTCTACTCTTCCATAATGTCATATTTTAATAAGAATTACATTATGGAAAACCGTCTAATACATACACACGAGGAACCATTATACTTTTAGTACAACCATTTATATTACATTTGTTTTCTTATTTTAAATGAACTTTCTTACTTTGGTTAAAGGAGATGAGAAACAACTTACAGCGGCAATCTTAATACAGCTAATGGCCAAAGAAGTATGTTTTTCATACTCAATGTATGGAAGGAAACAAAAACGTCCTGCAAGGTCGTTATAGGTTAAACACAAAATTTGTATTTTACATCCCATTTCCTTTTAATAAATAAATATTTTAATAAAAGCTAATTGTTTTACAGTATTTATACGTGAAAAAGTATATATTTTAAATTTATATTGAGATGATATTGAAAAAACATTTTTTAGAATTGTGTTTAGTCATTAACTTTTTAGAATTGCGCAATATTATAAACTGTATCGGGCCAATGTTGCAATGTGAACATTTTGCTAATATTGGCCAATATTAACCTTACAATATTGGCGCAATATTGTATGGCTAATATTGACTAATATTGATTTTACAATATTGGCGCAATATTGTAGCGCCAATATAGGCCAATATTGGCAAAATGTTCACATTGCAACATTGGCCCAATGTAGTTTACAATAATGCGTCAATATTGTAAACAATATCGCCCCAATATTGCGCCAATATTATTTGCTACGAGGGAGTTTTTAATAAACTTAATGTTAATTAGTAATTAAATAGTCGTTTAAATTATTAAAAAAAATTTAACACCAAAATAATATACAGTAACATAAGAAATAAACAGTAACAAATTTTTCGTCGTTACCTACCTTAAACTTAATAAAATTCGTGCTTGATAACAAAATCTTGTGTATGTTATTACGGAGTTAAGTTAACAAATAAAATTCAAAAATTCATAAGTACACACAGTAATTGGTGTAAACAAATCTTTTAACAAACAAAATAAGTTTATTTGAACAAGAAAATTTGAACAAGAAATTTGAACAAGAAATTCGAACAAGGAATTTGAATATTAAACAAGAAACATGAACCAGAAAATTTAAAATAAGTTTTAGATAAACCATAAACTAATAATTTTTTTTTTTTTTCTTCTTTTTTTGTTCTTTATTGCAATATTTATGATACAATAACAAATAATATAAAATAGAAAAAAGAAAAGTTAACAAGTCAAGATATCGTTAAGTAATAAAGAAAAAAAACAATTATAAAGAACGCGGATACTCAAAAAAGATCATCAGGTCTTGTCACAGAGAAACCGCTTATTGAACTTTTTTTTTAATTTTTAATTTTTTTTTTTTTTTTTTTTTAGATGTTTTCATTCTTTATATTTATTTATTTATGTTCAATTTCTTTTTATTACAAAACTAAATTTAATAATAAAAGTATATAAAGTTCGTAATATAATATTATAAATAAACATACAATATTACAATATAAGAGTTCTAAAACGTAAAAACTAAAACATGTTAAATAATTCATTAAAATATAACATGTTAATTAATTGCTTGTTGATAAAGAATAAATAAATAAAAAAGAATGTACATTAAATATATATATACACTAATATAGATAAGAGATTTTCAAAAATTTAAAAGTAGATTAGTATATTTTCAGTTAAAAAAATAAGTTTTTTAGGATTTTGTTTAAAAGAATTAAAATAAAATTCTTGAGAAAAATCTTTAGAAGTATTTAGAACTATACTATTCCATAAAAATGGTCCGCCCTAAGTAGCAAACAATATTGGCGTAATATTAGCACGATATTGGGTATCTTGGCTAATCTTGGCCAAGATATCCGATATTGCGCCAATATTGTCAAGCAATATTACGCCAATATTGTCTTACCAATATTGGCAAACAATATTGCGCAAATATTACCCATTACCGTTTTAATGATATTGTTATACCAATATTGGCGCCAATATTATCCCATTAACGATTTACTGATATTGTTTGCCAATATTGGCTTTATTTTAACTTTTACATATTGGTACGCATGCGTAACATTAAGGAATATTCAAAATGTCCTTTAGTTTTGTTAAATGTGTTTAAATGTAAATAATAGCATATTTTTACATAAACAGTCATCCTCATGTTATTAATTTGCAAAAACATATACATGTAAGAGTTCAAAGTAAAAATCTTAATTTATGAAAAGAGAAGAAGTAGGAAAAGTATTTTTAATTCAACATTTACAGAGTGAACCAGGAGAAGAAGTGTTGGTAATTTATTTTTAAACAGATTGTATCACAAGAAGAAGTGGTAAGAGTAATAAGAATCTTTTATTCAACAGTACGAATTGAATTACGAGAAGAAGTGGTTGTATTTAATTAAAAACATATTGCATCACGATAAGAATAGGAAAAATATTGCTATACTTAAGTATCAAGATTAAATTACTAAGTTTACTCTTAAATAAAAACACTCTGAGAAGATTTCATCTATAAAATATAAGTTTTATAGTCTATTTATTCTGTTAAAGACATTTGTTTAAGAAATAAATACGTCATTAATATTTTTCTAACTGTTGTAAGATTTTAATTTACGAAAAATATTTATATGTATATATAAATATATATATATATATATATATATATATATATATATATATATATATACATATATATGTATATATACATATACATATATATATATATATATATATATATATATATATATATATATATATATATATATATATATATATATATATATATATACATATATATGTATATATATATGCAAATATAGATTTATATATATATATATATATATATATATATATATATATATATATATATATATATATATATATATATACATATATATGTATATATATATGCAAATATAGATTTATATATATATATATATATATATATATATATATATATATATATATATATATATATACATATATATTTATATACATGTATATACATGTATATATATATATACATATATATGTATATATATATATATATATAAACATATATATATATATATATATATATATATATATATATATATATATATATATATATATATATATATATATATATATATATATATATATATATATATATGTATATATATATATATATATATATATATATATATATATATGTATATATATACATATATATATATATATTTTTTTATAATGTCTTTTATTTTATATAACATTTTATTTAATGCAATAGTTTAATGCAAAGTTATAGGTAATGAACAAATCAATAAGTTAAACTAGATCTGCTACATCACGTTATGTTAAGAGTAGTTAAACAAGATTAAAGTAAAATTCACACAATAAGTAATGCTGAAAATAGTAAAAATTATATAACTGCGACTTTGATAATGCAATAAACTTTAGTGAGGATTGATGTTGGACATTACCCTTGGAGAATAAAACTGATATAGAAAATTTATATCAGATATATTGAAATCTTTCAACACATTTCACAACTCCTACTTCTAAAATTAAAAGCTTATAGAATAAATGACTAACTCTACAATTGGATTTTGATGTTATCTAAGAGATCGACATTAGAGTGTCATTGTTGGTGGTACATACTCAGAATAGATAATAGTAAATAGTAGGGTCCCCCATTATTAACTTTTATGATATATAATAAAGACTTTTCTGTTTTGGTTTTAGATGTTGTATCTGTATTTACAGATGATACTAAGTTATACAGTTTGCTTTTTGACCATGCAATAACCTGCAATAAAGTATGGACATTATAGCAAACTGGGAAAAACTATGAAAACTAAGTTTTAATGTAAAAAAATGTAAAGTTATACCCTTAGGACTAACAAATACAAAATTCATTTATATACTTGTTTATAAAAATCTCAATACTTCAATTAATATTAAAAACTCTCTCGTCAATTAAGGAATCTTCATTGACAGTAATTTGACTTTTATTTTATAAGTACTAAGAATAACACCGCTAATAAAGTTGTTGGAATGATTAAAAGACCATTTGTCAATCTCAATATCTTGACATTTCGTACTTTGTTTATTTTCCTTGTTCGTTCTCACCTTGATTCTTGCAGCTCTGTCTACTATCCTAGACTTTTAAAAGATCAACAATTAATTTAAAATGTTCTATGCTAGTCTAGTAAATTTGTTTTTGGCCAGACTGGACTCATTTACAACCAAAGACTACTGAGACTAAATTTAACTAGCATGAGCTATCGTTTCTAATGTAATGACATGGTAGAAACTTACAAATGCATTCACAATCTTTATAATTGTAGTTGCAACCCTTTTGTTTCCTCATAAAATACCATTCAGTATTTTATCTATTAATGTGTCAGAATGATGTCATCTGCACAGACATTATATTTATTATTGTAAATACAGACCATTAAGTAGTTAATCTGAGTTGTAATAGCATGCGTGTTAATATGGCCACTTCTTAATATTAGTATATGATTATATTTTTAGTTAGTATTTATTCCTCCATTAAGACTAACTCCAACTTATCAACATGCGATTATGCTTATAAATTGAAAAAATTGTTTTGTAAAACAGATGTCCGGAAAAAACTTTTCTAATATGAAATTTACAAATTTTTAGAATAGTCTTCCATCTGAAATATTGTTCAACATCTGTCACGACATGAAAAAAACATCTAGATGCATCTTATGTTCATCAAATGTACAATTGTCAAATGGTAAATATTTACTTAGACCCTCAAGTTGTTTATCTTCCTTAATGTCAAACTAGCAAAAAGCAACCCGTAATACGGGTTATGGTCGGTTTGTTACATAACTAATTTATAGTGGCTGTTTTTCACAATTTAATGTTGTAAAACCTTAACTAATACACTTTTAGAAAAACGCCTTATAATTGAAAAAATTAATCCATCTGTAAAATTAACATGAAAAGTATGAGGAGGTAAAATAATTTACCAACTACTACTTAACATTTACAACTACGAGTTAACATAATTTGAGTAATTTACAACTGACATAGGTCATCACAGTTTAAAACAGAACCGTTTTCTACGACATTCTTAAGCTCAACACAATAAGTTTTTAGTTACTGACACAAAATAATAACACTTCATTGTTAAATTGACGAAAGTATCAACTAAATCTTTGTAATAATTTTTATAACATGAACTTTAATTATTAAGATTAAAATGAAGTTAACTTATATTATACAGGAGTTTTCAATTTTTGGTATCCCCTTGAATAATTTTTCTTTAGAAAAGAAAATTGTTAACTTAAAAACGTTAAATGAACACAACTAAATAAGTTTGATAAAAATAACTAAGTTTATCATAAATAAATAAGCAACTGAATACAAATACGTTAAAAAAAAAAATTAATTTTCAATCAAACATGTGTATAACAAATTTTAAAAAATATGTAAACTTTAATCTTTTATATTCCATTAATGCGTTGTAAAACAATGATTTACATATATAAGAATGTTTTCTTTCTTTCCTCAAAAGTGTTGCAAATGCAAACAAAGCCAACTAATTAGTTAAAAACGTAAATAAAACTTAAGTAACTCGATATTTTGCAAATGCGCAAAACTACAATATTCTCCAAGTTTTTAAAGGTTCTTAGTTACGACGCCCCATATACAAAGATCCCCTAAAATTCTAAGTACAACAAATTATTAGGCATAAATAAATTCAATATAAAAAAAATTTGAACTAATTGCATATATTAATATCTTTTTAACTAACAAAAATTTACAATAAGAGGAAATCATTTTTTTTATATATATAAATTTTATAAATGCTTCATATCGTAAATCTAAAATAAAAAAGTAATGGAGTTATGATATCATAATTACATTAAAAAAAAAAAAAAAACACCACATAAAAACCGAAAATCGATTTACCTATTTTGAAACTGCAGTTAATATAAACATTTATCGAAAATGTAACTATAAAATCTGTTTCGAAGAACAAAAGGATTAACAATACTAAAAAAAAATCAAACTAAAATATAATCTGCATTTTTAGCAAAATATTGTCTTGGCTTTTACAGGCTTGGTCGGCAAGCGGGAGCGATCGCTCTCGATTGCTGACCACGTAAATAATATTTAGTTGCGAAAAACTGGCCAGATTTTTTAGTCGTTTTAAGAACATTTTAACAACCAAAAAAAAAAAGCGCATAAGATTAATTGGACCGATGAGAGACAATTACAAAAATTTTTTATAAAATTAAGCGATGTTTTTTATCTAAAGTAACATCTTACGATTTGTTTAAAAAGGAAACAAATATTCTTTATTAAACAAAGTTTCGAACGGAATTATATTTGCCTTCAGCTTAAAAGGATGCAGGTTACAAAGATTGAAGAAATCTTTAGTGTTTTAGGGTTAAGTGATTCAGAGCTTTGCTTGACTATCTCTTTGGATTTATTGAATTTTTTTGCCGGTTTTAGGTGACAAAAATTTTTAAACTTGAAAAGAATTATGAAACAAAGCACCTTATGAATCAATAGTATATATCAGTGAATTGATATAAGTTAATAGTTTTTGGAAACAGTACCATGTACTATTAAAGTTTCTAATTTTTTAAATATATGATACATTTATATGAAACATACAAACAAATGATACAATATGATACGTGATTGACTACAACTATGTTGTATATCAGAATGTTTTATATAAATGCTTATTACATTTTATTGTGATTTTATCTTTTATGCCCAGTTAGCAATGTATTTTGTGTAGCAATGACTACTAATCTCAGATATCTTTGACATCTGTAGGGTGTATTTACCGCTACAGATGTCATAATCTATTTATAACCAATTGCTTTTACTCTTCCATAATGTCATATTTTAATAAGAATCACATTATGGAAAACCGTCTAATACATACACATGAGGAACCATTATACTTTTAGTACAACCAATTATGTTACATTTGTTTTCTTATTTTAGATGAACTTTCTTACTTCGGTTGGAGGAGATGAGAAACAACTTACAGCGACAATCTTAATACAGCTAATGGCCAAAGAAGTATGTTTTTCATACTCAGTGTATGGAGTGAAACAAAATCGTCCTGCAAGGTCGTTATAGGTAAAGCACAATATTTGTATTCTACATCCCATTTCCTTTTAATAAATAAATATTTTAATAAAAGCTAATTGTTTTACAATATTTATACGTGAAAAGTTATATATTTCAAAATTATATTGTGGTGATATTTAAAAAACATTTTGTTGAGTTGCGTTTTGTCGTTTATCGTTGTATTCGTTTATTTCGAAATCGCTACTGACAAAAGTAATAAAGAAAAAACTGGCAGTTTTCTGGCGACGGCAAATAATAGAAATTACGGAAGAAAAATAGATCCGTAACTGAGCAACGCCCAATGTTGAGCAATGAAATAAGTAACGCCAATATAATAAAAGTCGATGCCCACTATCTCATAGTGAGAGTATAATACAGTTATATATATATATATATATATATATATATATATACATATATATATATATATATATATATATATATATATATATATATATATATATATATATATATATATATATATATATATATATATATATATATATATGTTATTAATTTTAATTATTACGAATTTGTAGAAGGCAATAATTTTTATTAATTTTTAATAATAAAAATTTAATCAAAAATACTCAATATATTGCCTTATTTTAGTTATATATATTATATATATCAGGATAATATTGTATCCTGATGTATATAATATATTTGTTATTTGAAGAATAGCGTGTTCAGTGGAGTTATTTTTCTTAAAACCATATTGATTTTTGTACAGTTTATTATTTTTTGACAGATGTTGAAAAATTTTGTTATAAAGAATTCTCTCTAAAATTTTTGAAAAAACAGAGAGAACAGAAATAGGACGGTAATTACCGATATACAACAATTCTTCTTCTTTAAATATTGGTGTAACTTTCGCTATTTTCAACTGATCAGGAAATATTCTTTGATCAATTGAACATTTAAATACTTTATATAGAACATCTTTTATGGTTTCATATGAGTTAATAACCACATTTCCGCTAACATCATCATGACCTATTGCTTTATTTGACGGCAGCATTATAAATGCTTTATCAAATTCATCAAAGGATAATTTAAAAGAATCTAGATACACGATTTGCTAAATAAGTAATATGTAGTCGTTCACGTGTTGATAAATAGGTCTATTATTTATTTTAGTTTCTTTTTCTTGTTGTTGTTTTTGAGTTATTTAGAGTTTTTAGAGTTATTAAAGTTTACATTGGTTTCTGAACAAAGTTAGTTTTATACATAGTTTTAAATGTTTTTGGGTTAATAAAAATTCATGAAGTTCTTAGTGTTTAAAATGAGATCTTTTCAGCTGGCATTTGTTTTTAAAAGTTACGTTCTAAATGTATTTTTAATGTCTTTCAAACGTTTTTTAAACAGTCTACCGTGAAGATCGTTTAAAAGACATTTAAATTAAAACTTATAAAAACAAATGCCCGTAGGATTTAATAACGTTTTCAGAGTATTTAAGTTATTCGATTTTTCCAGTTGAGTAATTAAGGATATTAGTTTGTTATATGGACGAGGATCACGGTACGTCATGGGAAAGCGCGAGAGATTAGTTATTTTAAAAAGTACGTTGTAGTTTCCCGTTCCTCTGGTATGGTTTCTATTTTTGCTATTATGGAAGAAATTCTTTAAAATAATTAATTTTGGAAGAAAGTCCAAGTTTATACTTAAGCATAAGCAACAAATTTCGCAATATATATTGAATCGAATTACATTTAATGCTTTCAAACTTTTTAAAAATGGCTCAGCATGCATCCTTATTGTTTTCGCTATAGTTTGAATTTATCAGTACAAGCCCAAGCAACATTAGTGTATATGTAGTAGCTTTGTATGAACGAGAAGTATAAGAACTTTAAATTATCAGGAGACAGTATAGAACTAGCTTTGTAAAGGATACCAATAATTTTTGATATTCTGTTACATAATATATATATATATATATATATATATATATATATATATATATATATATATATATATATATATATATATATATATATATATATATATATATATATATATATATATATATATATATAAATATATATATCTATATATATATATATATATATATATATATATATATATATATATATATATATATATATATATTTATATATATATATATATATATATGTGATTTTCATGAGATGTTCTTATCAATAAGTATTATTGATAAGAATCTCTCATGGAAATTATATGTTGCAAAGGTAAGTAGGGAGGTATTTTTATTAGGTTAGAATGAAAAAGAATGTATTTGGTTTTTTTCTGTCTTTAGCGATAATTTGTTATATTTTAACCAACTGTTTATTTTTTCAAATTCAGTGTTTGTAGTTTCATATAGTTCTGTAATAGATGTGTATGCATAAAATAAATTAGTGTCGTCTGCAAACATTATGACCAAGGCCGGCGCGATAGAAGTGTGTTTGGGTGTGACACCCCCCATCAATGATTTATAGTCGGCAAATTGGAGCCTTAGTCGGCAAATTGGACTCTTTTAGACTAGTTAGTCTGCAAATGTCGACCCTTTCGATATAGGTTAGTCGGTAATCTAGACAGTCGTCAATCATGATTTAGTCCAGAGAAAGTTTTTAAACAGAAATGTCGGTTTGTGATATAGGTTTTGAATTATTGAAGTTCTTAGCGATTTCATTTTTGTCGATATATTTCTATCTATAACTAAGTAAGGATGTCTTCTATCCGTAACTAAGAATTAAATAACTTTTTAAGTTTAAATTTACCTATATAATGTTCATGAACGTTATTAATTTTTAATAGAAAAACAAAAAGTCGAATCTTCATCTGGAGGGCATTTATCAAAAATTCATAAAGATAGGATTTCTACATCACAAGGAGTATTTAAACAAAAAGCTGATCAAAAATATTTCATTGAAGTTATCGCAACAAAAAAAAATATCTTTATGGTTTCCGCAAAATATTTTTTCAATAAAGTGAATTATTATAAAAACATACACACTAAAAAAAAAGGTAAAAGTTTCTTCTTAAGGTTGGATATGTGATATACCCATTGTAAGGTATAATTTTCTACCTTTGAAGGTAGAAAATTATACCTTACAATGGTTTCGCCACTTTTGATATTTCAAGAAAAAGCTGTTATTTTGGAATAACACCATATTAAAATGATGTAAAATATTTATCATTTTAAAATTATAATCTTATAACTATTGATTGATCATAGTTGCCGTCTAATTTGATTGGTTGTTGTAAATTTTAAATAAGATTTGCTGTTTAATATTATTAGTTGATATTATTGTGTCACTGCTGCTCCAAGTGTCATTATTATTAATTTTGTCAAATTGATTGAAACTACATTTGAGAATAACTGCTAAAGTGAGAGCTTCATAAACTTGTTAAAACAACTCAATTGGCGTTCATAGTATATATTTTAAATAGGTTTTTGTCCGAGTAGAATATTGTGGGGTAATTTCGCCACGAATGATAAAACAGTCCCACAGTTAAAAAAAGTATATAATGTACAACACTCTTGCTTTCAAAACAATATTTAATGTTAATATTTAATATTATATAAACAATTTTATAAAAAAATTATTTGACATATATCAGAAATTATAGTATCGTTAATTTATGAGAAGTTTTTTGAAGATATAATAAATCAACACTGTGAGTTCGGTGTGGCATGTGTGGCTTCATAAGAACACTGGCTCCAATGCGTTTCTTATCATATATAAGCATGTGAAGTCTGCTTTTGCATTGACATGTGCACAAAATATGCTTAATTAAACAAAATATAATAAAGCTTTAACTTTTACATTGGAGAAATCGCCCGATAAAAGACGAAATCGCCCCATATAAGTGTTTCATACAACCTGGTGTTCATTAGTAGAAATATATATATATATATATTTTTTGAATTTGTAAACGTGGTCGAACTAAATATAGTTTATTCAATATAATTCAGTTTGTGGTATACGAAAAAAGCGCAAACAGTCAACATTAAAGCAGCAAAGGTGGCGAAATTGCCCCGGTCTACCCTATAGTGTAAAAGTACCACAAACTGGACAGTACGCAAAAGCGGACATTTATGGAAAAATTTAACTTCACTAAAAGTTAACTTCATTAAAAATAAACTTTACTAAAAATAACTTCACTAAAAAATTAACTTCACTAAAAATAAAGATAAATTGAAAAATTTTTTAAAATTTTCAATTTTTAGTGTGAGGAAAATTATAAAACTTAAAAAAAAATTCAGGTGATTGCTTTGATATTTAAGTTCAAAACTAACCCTAAAAATTAAACTTTTTTTGGAAATTTTTTAGCATGAAAGATTTAAAATTAGGTTCTTACCATGAAGATTTAAAATGAGGCTCTTAGCATGAAAGATTTAAAGTTAGGTTCTTAGCATGAAAGTTTTTAAATTATGTTCTTACCTAGAACAATTTAAAATTAGGTTCCTACCATTTAAAGATATAAATCTTTAATTTAAAAAATCTGTAACTGAATTGATTTTACTAAACTAATATTGGTAAAAAAAACAAAAAACGAGAAGCCTAACACTGAGGAGACAATAAAAAATGCATTAGATAAGTTTGAAAATAGTGAGTTGAACTTAAGCGACGTAGCTCAATTTTACCGCATACCCAAATCAAAGTTATCCGACCAAAAATCAAATAAGACTTTAGTAGTTGGTTGTGGAAATAAATCAAAATTGAGCCCTTTTATCGAATTAACCTTGATTCACCTTCTTCAGATGCTTGACAATTGGAGCTTTGATAGACGATTAGATCAAGTTCAAAGTTTAGTGAGAGACTATTAATTGAAAACGATGAAACGTGTTTGTTCAAAAAATGAACGCCTGGTTGCAAATGGTACAAAAGGTTTATGAATCGATGGCAAGCAAGACAATGCAAAAGAACAGCTACAAACATTGCATCTTTGAGAGCAGGGTCATGCACACTTGAAATTATTGCCCGTTCATTTAATGTTTTAAAAATACATTTAGATTTAGCAAAAATAGGTTTTAGTAAAGCCTCGTAATTGTGGAATTGTGATGAGACTGGTTTTAATGGTGACATAGGCGATGCACCAGAAGTGGTGCAAATCGTCCACTCGTATTAACTGGAAATAACGAAAAAATAAATTACAATATTCTCAATTGTGTTAATGCTGACGGATTCCTTCTACCGCCTTTTGTTGTTTACAAATTACAAAGAATTGACTGTATGATGATTGGATTAAAGGAGGCCTCCCAAACAAACTTCACGCAATATCACCATCTGGTTTCATGGAAAATAATCAATTTTTGCAGTGGCTCGATGAAATGTTTATTCCTCAGATTCAAAAAATTGGTAGTCAACAGCCACAGCACACACGTGTCACTAAGTGTAACCTTAACGTGTTAAGAAAATAATATAACACTAATTTGCATTCCGGCCCATACATCTCAGATTCTGCAGCCTCTTGGTGTAGGTGTATTTTGCCATGTTAAAGACGTTTGGCGTGATATTTAAAAAATACTTTATGCTAAAAGTGGTTTTACCAATTTGTCGAAAAAGATTTTCCCAAGTCTTCTAACACAAATGTAAAGAAGCAACAAAACTCGTACTCAAATTATTTCTAGTTTTGAAAACACTGGACTCTTTCCATTGAATCAAGACAACATTGGCAAATCAAAATTACACATTTGTCAAAATTTTAATAACACCTTAATAAAATCATCAGCAGTTACAAAACCACTAAGCAGCCCAGGTTCTTTGCCTCAAACTGCCCAACAAGTACAAACCTTAAATCGCCTGCAACTCCAACTTTAATTTCAACTTTAAATTTAACTTCTCAAAAAGAATTGGCGACTCGTGCAAAAATCAGTCTTGAAAGAGCTCTCTTGAAGCAATTTCAATTCCAAAATGCTTACAAAGCATTGTGCAAAAAAAGCCAGAAATGTTAGAACAATGGCTGGTCAAGCTTTTACAGAAGAAGCATGGCTAAACAAGTTAAGAGAAGAAGAAGACGCAAAGCTATTGAAACGAATTTATATTGAAATTGCAGCACCAGAATTAGAAACTCCTGCCAAGAAAGCCATAAAAAAGTGCCCAAAGTTTTTCGAAAATGAAAAGCCAGAGATGCAAGTTTTATGGATAACTTGTGAAAAATCAAGTTGAAGTTCGTGGCTTTGTGAACCTTGTTTCTTAAAAAGATATATAAAAGGCGAAGAATTCTTTGGCACAAAAGTTGCAGAACATAGTTTTTAAATTTTTTATTTTATTGTTTTTAACTTAATAAGAATACAGATTGAATCGAATGTTAAAAAAATCAGCTTGGAGAAGGTGGTGAAATTTAAAAAAAGTATTTTGAATGTGAAGATAATAAAAACGTGTAATGTGATTTTACATACTTTATTTCAAATAACCATCACATTAAATTTCCACATCTCACTTAATTTCATTGTAAATAATTTCCGTATATATATTTACATATAACTACTATTTTTTAAACTTTATTCTCAATCATTTCGTAGTCAAAAACATGATTAAAATAGGTAACTGCAATATGTAATCACAACAGGTACAAATGATCATTTGTTGTAATTAAAATTATTATTGGTTTGCAACAGATTTAAGTGAGTTGCTGAAACTTTATGCAATGGGTATTGTTGAACAAGGTATGCATGACTGCATTTATATTCTAAGTTTGAAATAATTAGGTCTGTTTTTATATGTAATTAAAATAAAATGCGTCATAATAAATGTAATTTCTATTGTCTTTTCGTTTCAAAAACTATTTGTAATTTTCTTAATGTTTTCTTTTGGCAATATGGCTAAACTACTACAAGGCCACAGACTCAAATTTGATGCTATAGTTTTTATAAATGAAATGGCACAGACAATTTATGAGTTCGTAGAAACTAAAATTAAGAAAGATTGACAAAATATGACACTAATTTTAGTGGACAAAATATGAAATTTTTAGCTGAACTAGAAAGATGGACAAAATTTTAGCTGAACTAGAAAGATGGACAAAATTTTAGCTGAACTAGAAAGATGGACAAAATATTACACCAATTTTAATGGACAAAATATGACATTAATTTTAGCTGAACTAGAAAAAACATCATTTAACAGTAATACTATAACACAAATTTTTTATTTGCTCTCAGATGTAGTAGCTATTATTAATAAAACTAACATTAAGGATTTGCTTGATACAGCTCCATCAAAAAATAATGGGCTTCTTAAAAAATTGGCTTCTAAAGGTTCAAGTTGGCAACTTGGTCGTTACAACGTTACACATTGGATTTGCAAAATATAGCCCATTCAGAGGCAAATCTTACATTAAAGTACCACTTTATATCCCAAAGCGCTGGTTTATACATGTGAAAAATATAGCTAACCGATGCTTTGAGTGGGCTATCCTAAACGCATTATACCCTGTTAAAATAAATAGTGAATGCACATCAAAATATAGCCAACATCTTGAAAAGCCTAATTTTGATGGTATCGAATTTCGAGTTAAAGTGACTGATATTGTAAAGTTTCAGCGTCGAAATTTAACACTTTCAAACACCATGCAGTTACTTTACGTAAAAGTTCGAAGCAATGGGTTTACTGAGGCTTTAGTAACCCTTTCTGGCTAACCTTCACACTAAGTTGGACGGAATTTACGCGGTGTTTAGGAATCCGGAAAAAATGGTTATGACTAATGTTAACAAAGCTTTATTTACGGAAGTAACAGTTTCTACATCTTCGATGGAGCTCCTAATAATGATAAAGTTGGAGACCATTGGTATATAACAGGGAAATATCGCTGATGACAATATGTGTAATCTCAAAGATTGTTAGGCCTAGTTTAAGCAAGGTACTTGTGGATCCACAACTAACTGGCTATTATTCTCATTTAATCATGCAAGCTCTAGGCAAAACGGATTGAGGTAAAATTAGCTGCAATGTAAACATTCTTGAATAGTACATAATGTTTGGTTTAGGTCAATTGCAATTCAACAACAGCCTACAGTTTATGAGCACATCTCTCTACGCTTTAGCTAGAACCTTTGACTAGGTGTTTTGAAAATAACTCAAGTTGGCTTAACTGATAGTGAGCTACTTCTGAAGCGTAAGGATTTCTACCCCTATGAAAACGTTGACAGCTTCGATAGATTTAACGAACAACGTTTACCACCTCAACAAGCTTTTTACTCAAAGCTATCAAGATATAGGATTAAGGCTAAAGATTATGAGCACGCTCAAAATTTCTGGAACACTTTTAACCGTGAAACGCTCGGTAATTGTATCAACATCTACCTTAAAACAGATTTAAAACTTTTAGTCGACAAAAAATTCAGAACCAAAAGTATGACTTAATACGGTCTTGACCAAGTAATTATTTTAGCGCTCCAGGTATGTCCAGAAAAGCATGTAGGGGAAGTTGGGACACAGTGGAAGGCACACAGAGAACAAGAGGCATTTTCACAAAGATTAGAGTTTAGTTCATCTAGATAATGTAATCATTGTATGTGCTCATATATCGGTCATCTTAATTTATAGTATTTTCCACATAATTTTTATCTACCAGTTTTTGGTAGGTAATTTTTGTTTTTAGCTAACTAAAGTAAATTTTCTTACCGTCATTATATTTATTATAAATATAATTGTTGAAATAATTTCAAAAGTTGAAGTTTTTTATTCGGATTATTGATATTTATGTAGTTTTAGTAGTTTAGCTTTTCTTTAAACAACAGTCATTCCCAAGAAATTAGACTTAAACTTAATTTGTTATGTTGGGGCACAGTGAATTGGGGTACAGTGAATAGGTTGATTCACTATGCCCTATTAATGATATTAAAGATTTTGTTATTAACAAAATTTTATTTTTTTTTGTCTTAATTTTCAAAATATCTATTATTTCGATTTTATACTAATCTAAAAAAAAAAAAGTATGCCAAAAGTATAGTGTACAGTGTCTTTACTCCCTTAGCCTCAAGTTATTTGGCAATGTCCCTATTCACTATCATTAATTCACGGCTGTGTTTATTTATTCACTGTGTCCCAGTACTGGGGCACAGTGATTAACATAACACAACTTACTCTAAACCTTTCTGTGAGCCGTTAGATAATAAATATTTGGGTTTTAGTAATTTCTTATCATGAAGGACATATATTTCAATCACTTCGGCTTGAAAAAAAAAATACATATTTTAAACTACTTATCCACAACTTTCCCAACCTAATGTAAGAAACAAAAAAAATTTCGTTAAGCTGATGAACATTAACATGTTCGGGAAGACTAAAGAGAACCTACGAAAGCGCATACGTGATCGAGGAAATGATGAAAACTGATTACAGATGCTTGTTGTTGACCCAGCATACCTAATTATAAAGATATTCGTTGGTGGGATGCTGCTATTTGCAGCACAAAAGCCAGACTGAAATTGAGTTGAGCAATATTTATTTGTCAGGCTTATCTTAGGCCTCAGCAACCACCTTATGTATAAGTTCTGGTACAACCTAATTAATTAATCAAAAAGTCCACTTACTTTATACCAATACTGACAGTTTATTTTTTAAGTGAAAACTAAAAATTTTTAAAAGATATGTTAAAATATTCTTTATAATGAAACTAATTTAAAATTAAGATAAAAACTAGAAATATTTTTAAGTTCGAAAAAAGAGCACCATGTTTCCGTAACATAAAATATTTAAAACGTTTTTAGTTCTTTCTAGAAAATGTCTAAAGTTTTCGTTATTTTTATTTAAACTCCTTACATTAGTGTGGGAGGATTCTGATTCTTTCACTGTTTAGATCGTTTACATATAAATTTTTTTTTTATGGTGCTGGGGTAATGATATAAACTGTCAGTCTCAGCGTAGTTAAGGAGAGATTCGAAGAAAAATATTGCGTTTTCAAAAAATGCTGAAAAGGTCTCTTCGTTTTCAAAAAATGCAGCTTTATTTTGTGTGCGTTTTAATTGGTTTATTTTTTAAAAAAATCACGAAGCTCGTTGTTTTATTTTGTTTACAAACATTCGGTGATTTTATTATCTACAAGTTTGAAGTTTTAGCTTAATACTATGGGGCAGAAGTTATATAAAAACTGAAATGTTTTTGTTTAGTAATTTATTCAAACGACTCACAGTGGCGCAGAACAGCTTCAAAACTTGTTATTTAACAAAAATGAGAATTGACGTGACGAAATACTATTTGGTAGTATTATATAGTAGAGATTCTGGTCAATCTTGCGCATCTTTTTAATTTTCAGCATAGAAGTGACCTTTAACCCTAATAAACCCATTTTGCAGTGCAACTCCTTTTTTATATAATAATTCAATTGCGCGAGTTTATTTTTACTCTTTTTTTTTTTTAACAAATAAAGGCAGTAAAGCTAATAAGTCAAAAAAATTTTTTAATGGATTCTTTAGTTTTAAGATTGTAGCTATCTTTTAGTAATGATAACGTAATTTATAAGTGCTTGCAATAAAAGTTATAAGACCCTTGAAAAAGAGGATTTTATAAATTTCATTTTAATCACTTTTTTTTAAAATTCAGTTTTTATTTGCGTATTCACCTTTATTCACCTTCGATTTTTTTTTTAATAGATCACAGCTGTGATCCATTAAAAAAAAAAATACTTAAAAATTCGAAAACCTTTGAATAATTTATTTACACTTTCATTTGCTTTACAAACGCAACAAATTACAGAAAGTTAGTGAAGTGTAGAATAACAAAAGGAAAATGTTACGTCATTAGCCCAAGTATTTATGACCTGTTTCAATACCTGGTTTCTACTGATATAATAAACAGGTTCTTTCAAATATAAAAAAAGGGTGCAAGTTGGTTCACAAAAAAAAAAAAAAAAAAAAAAATTTTACAATCTGTAATTATCTAGATAATTACAAATTGTAAAATTTTTTTTTTGGTATTGAAACCAGGTATTGAAACAGGTCATAAATACTTGGGCTAATGACGTAACATTTTCCTTTTGTTATTCTACACTTCACTAACTTTCTGTAATTTGTTGCGTTTGTAAAGCAAATGAAAATGTAAATAAATTATTCAAAGGTTTTCAAATTTTTAAGTAATTTTTTTCGAGTTTCTTTTTACATTAAAATTAAATTACTGTAATTAATTTTGTTAAATCGAGTAAAATTCTTTTTATTTTTACTAATTTTTTCAAGATTTTGATTATTCTTTTCTTCGCTTTTTTTGCTCAACGGTTATATTTACTCGAAAATATTAACTCGAAATTACTTAAAAATACACTGTTTCATGTCTAATAATAGTAAATAAATATTTAAAAATTATTTTTCTAGTCCAAGTCTAACGTTTACCCTTAAAATAATTATTTAACTTGAAAATTTAAAACTAAAAAAAAAATACTTTTAACAAGTTTTGAAGCTATTCTGCACCAGCTAATCTTGCAAATTTATATACCTCAAAAGAACCAAATTTTTATACAACAGTGAATAACAACAGAAAATTAAAAAATTCAATTAAAAAAATGAAGAAAATATAATCATTAATCTTCACAGAACGGACATACTAACTCTCGCTCATCTTCTGAATCATACCCCACACACGCCTCATGGTACCATACTTTACATTTACAACATTGTTGCATACTTTCCACAGACTTTTTCTGGCACAACGAACAAAAGCAATCATTCACATCCACCCTTACAGACTTATTTTTCTTTAAACTCGCTTTTCCTTTGTCCTTATTTTTTATTAACAGCTTCAGAAGTGGAAGATTGAAAATCTTCTTTCGAAAGGCAATATAGTTAAAACTTTTTTTGCGGTTGAACATAGCCATATTTTTCTTTTTAGCAAGACTCGGCATTAAATCAGTGACAATTTCATTAAAATTCATTTTGGGTTGATCGAGTGGAGCTGTTGAGGGACTGGGTTGATCGACTGAAACCATATATAGATATGTAGATTTGTAAACTTTAGTAGGCTTTATTACCCGCTTTGGACCTGCCACGTTTATTGATAAAGTATCCTTTTGTTTCAACACGAGCATAAATATTACATGTTGAATAATAAGATCTAATAAATACTTAATGCAAATAAATGCACTCAAAAAAAATAGAAGCATTACAAAATATTTAAAAATGTGAAAATACCTTACGTACGTACCTTAAAAATTAGACTTGAGCAATCATTGACGGAACCAACGAAGTAACCTTGCTTTGTTGAACGCACGGTAAAAAAAAAGCTAATTTTTTTTTGCTAGCAGGGATAACTCTAATATTTTTATGCCGAAGAAAAGTTTCGCGTTTTTATTTTTTCCCGTAGATTGGACTAGTGGGCCTTATTACCCTATAGGCCTTAATACCCACACCCACTTTACACCGAGTCTGGGTCTACGTTTTCATCTGACATAATGTATTTTTACTAAAAATTATAGGTTAGCGATTGAATTTTTGTAATTATATTTTCATGTGCACAGATTTAAAGAATTTTTTTTGTTATTGTTGTTATTAAAGTTTATTGCTTTGAAGTAAAATAAAATATGCAATTTGCATTACAAAATTACATTTATAACAGTCAAAACCATATTTCAAGACAGCAAGGGCAAATTGATAATATTTTTAGAGTCTTTCATCAGCTATTGCCAAAAACAACATAGAACCTTCTAAATTGACCATTTCATAGTTCACTGTAAATGTTAGGATTTAGATATGTATAAATTTTTAATTTTACTAAGGTGCCCTAAGAGGTCCTTGCGGTCTTATCACAGAGCTCCGCAGATGAGCATTTAATTTGGAGGTTCACGTCTTCTCCCTAGCCGGTGTCGCAAAACTTGACTTGAGGCAACACAAAAACACAGGAACCTGATGAGCAGCCACGGCTGCTCATCAGGTTCCTGTGTTTTTCGGACAAAAAGGTAACTTTTGGATCATTGCTTTCTTTTTACTTTACAATTAAAATAGTTAGTCGTATAATAAAAAAAATTTTTTTTTAAGTATTCTTAATTGGTTTACTATTTCCAGTCTTTTTTTTTTCAAAAGTTGCTATTTCTTAGCATTTATAAACTGTTGATCGTCTAATACAGTAGGTTTCATTTAAATCCAATACTTTTTATTTTATATTTTTTTATAATTTTATGTATTGAAAGTTTTAACCTGCATAATATTTATATTTAAGGTTATTATTTTATTTTCTATTTTTCCATTTAAGTTAAAATTGAAATATCCTATATTTTTCAACTATTTAAAATTAAAGTAACATTTAAAATGAGGGTTTTCTCAGAGGCAGGTAAAGTTTTAATCAAAAAAGATTTATCGCCAAAAACTGGAAAACAACTTTTTTTGCACCACAATATTCCTAAACTTCCTTACATAATTAATTATTGCAAATATAATTGCTTTGTGTTTGTTTAGAAATTTGTATTTTTTGCCTAGGTTTACCTATAGTTCTTCATTCCACTATAGGACAATGGTTTTTTTATTTATGATACACAGTTTGTGTCAAATAAAAATCGTGTCTTAAAAATAATAAATAATAAATATTATTACTGATTCAGGATATGACTTTGTCTGGTTTGCAGTTCTCAAATGTTGAAACTAGATGGATGGGCAGGATATAGTTGAAACTAGTTGAATAGGAAGGTTAGATAATTTGTAAAAGTTTATTTTCACTTGAGATTCTGAGGTTTAAAATCTATGAAAGTTCGGAATGCAATTTATAAAAAAGCCTCTCTGGCTCACATGCCGTCACCATGTTTTTAATTAATCTTTAGGTTATTTTGGAAAACTTTATTTCAAAAACAGCTGATGTTGTACATTTTACATTTATTAAAATCAAATTGCTCCACTAGAAAAAATTTCACTTGAGAAACTTTCCTTTTGCAGTCTCTATTAGGTCCCTTGATATCGAATTTTTTTTTTTTTTTAAAAAAGGCAAATAAAATTGTATTTTCTTTAAAAAAGTACAATTTATCACAAATTTATCACGCATAGAAGGTCACGCATATGCTGATGATTTATGAATTTTCAGACATGGTTCAAAAATCAATGTTACCAAAATAAATTTGAAATTCCTTTTATTGAAAGCCAATAAATTTCTAGTTCATAAAAAAAAAATTGTTGTAAAAGCATGATTGATTTAGAATTTATGTTATTTTTAATGTGTCAATTTCTTTGTAAAAGATAATAGATATAGGTAATAGGTAATAGATATAGATATAGGTGATAGGTAATAGATATAAACAAACATAAAAGTCATAATTACCTAAGTATATGAATAAATGTCAATATGTCAGTATATAAACAGTGCAACTGTTATAATTGTATATAAAAACATACTTAGACTGCAAGTTTTAGAAAATTGAATGTTAACTATATAGGTTACAGGATTTTTAAATTTTTTAAATATAATACCTCACAAAAAAACTAAAATTTAGGCAAGTTTATTTGTTTTTGTACTAATATTTTATCAGATAAAATAATTTATCTCAAAAAGTGCTAAGTTGGCGCTAGTAAACCCATATTTATTTAAACAGCTTTTACAAAGAGGAACATAATGCTTTTTGACTAAACTGCGCCAACTTAGCACTTTTAAACAAATAACTAAAAGAATGACCCCTACCCTTAAACTTATATTATTGTAAAAATATTTAAAAACATTAATTGAAAATGTTTTTTTGATATTTTTTAAATGTGAAGATATGATCAGCAAAGAATTATGTCTAGAAATTGAAAAAAGTATTTGGAACATTTTTTGACAAACATCAACGAATTTCTCTCCCTGGTTATTTTTTCTTTTAAATTTCTATTTTTGATCAAATTTCGTCAAATTAGTTCAACCTTTATTTAAAAAAATATATTGCAGCAATTATATATGTTTTAAAGCTAGAAATTCCAAGATTTAAAATCATTAGAAACATTAGAATCATAAAAATCTATGCATAAAAGGCTCTACGCATTCTTGGATAAATTTAATTACCTTAAAATACGAAACCGTGTATGGGTTTTATATTATTCACGACACAACCCACTCACTGATCAAAATCACTGAATCAATTAGAAAAGCTCTTGATGATAAAAACTTTGCTTGTGGTATCTTTGTTGATCTACAAAAAGCTCTCAATACAGTAAATCACTCTACCCTATTTAAAATATTAAAATATTACGTAATTATAGGACTTTCGCTCAAATGCTTTACTTCCTTTTTTTTTTTTTTTTTTACAAAAGATTGCAGCTTGTTTTCATTATTGACTCAAAATCTGTTAAAATAAAATGTTCTAATGGTCTTCCCCAAAGGTCAGTATTATTACCTCTTCTTTATATTTTATTATTTAATGACTTCGATAACTCCATTATTTTTGCAACTGCTTACCATTTTGCTGGTAATATTAACTTATATATTGATTTCATAACATAAAATATGATGTTCCAGGACTTTTTAACAAACTCCTTATCAACAAATCATAAAAAAATTAAACTATTTTTTTTATCGAGAATGAAGAAGGAGAAAGGAGGAGGAGGGAGAGGGGTGGGTGGGTGTAAATACCATAAAATAATTACCAACAACAAAAAAAAAAGGTGCTTAATTTTTTAAATTTGCTAACTAGGCTAATTTTTGGAATTAGCTGACATTAAAAACTGAAAGTGTGCCAACTTTATTTTAAATTGTCAAATAAAATTCGATATTGGCCAGTAGGAAAGAAGGACTTACACCAATTTACACCCTCTGTTTAGGATAAGCGTTTTTACTTTTTATATTTCTGTGGGAAGGACCCATGAGATAAACACTAATCCAACGGACAACAAATGTATAATTTTTTTTTTAACTTTAATACGTAGGGAGTTATTATTGGTTACTTTCATTATTTAACCACCCAAGATTTAATAAATTGACAGCACGATTTTTACATTAAGTATGATAATTTTTATAATAAGTATGATAATTTTTACATTAAGTATGATAATTTTTACATTAAGTATGATAATTTTTACGAATATGGCTAATAACATTCTTGATTTTTTTGCTATAGTTCGTCTCCGACAAATTTTTATAAAACGAATTGAAGACAAACCTGAAAGATTATTCATATCATATTTATAGAATTACAAAAACAATATTTTATTTTTATCTTAGCTATTAGAAATAACTTTCTGCTTGAAAATAAAACAAATTGATTTTAATATTTCCCGTTAGAAACCAAGTTTCTAAACAATTGTGTAATTGTGTAACCATTATTTTAATCAGTGAAAATTAACTTAATTAATTCTTCAAATCAACGTTACCTCCATCTTGGTTTGAATGAAGTTATACCAACTGCATCCGCGGCAAACTTATCACCTTATTATACAAATAAACAACAATTAGGTGTAAGGGGAGTGCAGTCTTTAGGATCACTTGATTGGTATGTTAATGATCTTAATTAAGTCCTTCTGGTAAATTTTTTTTAAATTTTATTTAAACATTTTTTGTCGTTGAATATGCATAACATTGCCATTTTTTAAAGAACAATTAATTTGTGATAAAGCAATAATTTCACTATTTCCAATTTAATGATGTTTCTACTTGAATTAATTTTTTTTTTTTTACAAAAAACATGACAGTCATTTTTATTCAGATCTAAAAAATACGCTCCAATTTTATTTTTTAATATAATCTTTAATATACATAAAATAAAGTTATGAGATTAAAAATAAAACTCAAAATTTAAAAAAAAAAAAAAAAAATACGAAACAGATTTTCCCTAAGTAAGGGGACTGGCAGAATAAGAAAAAACATGCAAAATAGAAGCACTAATATAATTTAATAATAATAGTTTCAAATTATTTTAATCAAAAGTATATTTCATAGTTATAACTGAGTATTTATTCGCTAT
The DNA here is from genome assembly GCF_022113875.1 of Hydra vulgaris. Taxonomy (NCBI): domain Eukaryota; kingdom Metazoa; phylum Cnidaria; class Hydrozoa; order Anthoathecata; family Hydridae; genus Hydra; species Hydra vulgaris. The sequence continues at coordinate 13,405,375 of NC_061156.1, read as the reverse complement.
TGAAAAAACTGCTTTTTTACCAAAGCAATCCAATTGTCGATAGACATCAATTATTCAGGTAAAACCTCTTCATTAACATCCTTACTTCTTGTAGAATTTTCAATCATTTTCATCTTTTCTAGTTGTACTAATTTACATACAGACTTTAAACAATTTTTCAAAATAACACTAGAAGTATTAGGATCTGATTCGATCGATAAATACAATACCGATACGATACGATATATATATAATATCCATACGATCTTTTCTATGACATTTGTTATATTTTTGCCAAAAGTTCCAATCGGCAAAACTAATTCAATCATGATTTGAGCTCCATGACCTGAAACTTTATAAACACAAGCAGGAATTTTATACCATGAATATTTCTAACTAATCTAACTAAACTGTTTGTAGACAATAATTTTTTAATTTAATTGGATCAATTTGAATTTGACAAAACAAACATATTAATATTATTCTTAAATGGACAATAAGAATTATATCTATATCCAAAGTTTCTGATAACAATATTTGACCAGAAAAAGCTTGCCATGCAGTATTGCCATTATTAGATAAACCTGTGCCACCCGGATGGGGTTTGTCTACGTGAAAATTTAATTTTTCCTAAAATCTTTTTTGTATAAGACTTTTTTAAGCTTTTACATAACCTTTATTCATTTTTCATTATGCATGTCATTGTCTAATATCCAATTTGTACAAAAAATGAAGGTAAAAAGATTTTTTGTAAATTCTTTCAACTCGCGGAAGCTTTTGAGGTTATAATAATATAAAGAAGGTATTTTGAGGTTACATTAATAGTAGGTCTTAAAGTTACCTCAAGTATATCTTTTTATGACAATACTATACAATTTGATTAAAAACGACTGTCATGCTTTATGTAAAAAAAATAAAAAAAATTAATAAATTTAAGTAGAAACATTTTTAAATTGAAAATAGCTGCTTTTGGGCGGGTCCGGGCAACATTAGGATTAAAATAAGAAGGGTCGAATTTTATCCATAAGAAATCGGATTTTTACAGAAACATACAGAATTTAATCCAAGTCACATTCAAGCATGCTATTATTTCCTAGTCTATAAAATTATCTTTCCTGCATTTTTACGACATGAAATGTAATTTTATAAAATTCTTTACTCTGAAAGCCAATATAATATTCCCCCGATTGATATATAATATATGGAAGTTCGGTGTGGTTTAAGAAATAAAAGTTCGAAATTATTGCTTTTTCACTAAATAATTGCTCTTTAAAAAATGGCAACTTTGAGTATCTGCGGGAAGTTAAAAAAAAAGTTAGCTCAGTTTAAAAAACATATAAATTAAAATTAATAGTTTACATTAATTATAATAATTTTAATAATTTATATAATAAAAAACACACGAAAAAAACTTTTTTCACGGTTGCATTAATATTTAATAAGCAAGTTTAGAATTATCGCGTTTTAATTCCAATTATATAAAAAATTTTAGTTCATGAATGAACTATGTATCTTCAAATAATGTTTTTTTCAATATATTGGAGCCTAAGTTGTAAATGAAAAACTTGTGGAAAACACATGTCTTATTAACTAATAATCATTAATAAAAATAAGCTGTAACGGAAGAAGAAATATAATATAAAAATTATCATTTCGTCAAGCATTTAGCTGAAAATATATAAAATATGTTAAATAAAAAGAAAATTTTGCATTTTATGCAAAATTTTATTTTTATATAACATACCTTGCCAACGATTCTAAAAAAAATGCAGAACTGTATTGACTGTATTGACTGTATTGATTTTTATATAACATACCTTGCTAAACGATTCTAAAAAAAATGCAGAATTGTATTGACTGTATTGATTTTTCTTCTAAATTTATAAATCATAATAATAGAGGAAAAAGCTAAATTTTAGTTTAGAACCAATTTTGCTATTAGGAAAAATTACATCTGCTAAAAATTTTATAAACCAATTTTATAAACTAAAGTTATAATAATGTATCATATATAAAGTAAAGATATATTATTGTTATACCATGCTATATCCCATTATCAAGTAAAGTTATATTGTTGTACCATATTTTATAAAAATTAGTTATCAAATTAAATTATAAAAATAGTTATCAAATTTAAATTGATTTAAATTTGATAACTATTTCATTTTTATTAACTTTTTTTTTTTCCTAAATCTTTATAAAAGATTTCAAGAATGGTACTCTATTCTCAGTAATTTTCTTTCATAATAAAAACGGCAGGACAACTTTCATAATAAAAACGGCAGGACAGCTTTCATAATAAAAACGGCAGGACAGCTTTCATAATAAAAACGGCAGGACAGCTTTTCTATTTTTTGGATAGTCTTTAAACTTTTCTTGGTAAAACCTATAAAATATAAAAAGTAAATTTGTAATTAGTACAATGTAAGGAACCGAAATTTTTATATGAAAGAAATAAATGAAATATTTTTAAATAATAATGGTAGTAATGTCTACCTAAGTTTATTTATTATTGTAAATACTATTTTTGTTATACAACTTTAAACAGTGGGTCAAAATTGTCTAACCTTTTGAAAAAAGCAAGCATAAAAAAAATAAATTTTCATATTTCTTTGTCTTATTTCAATATACGATGTCAATCTACTTATATATACCGTTAAGAAATTAAAATATTGTAAAATTGTCTTACTGGCCTCATTTTTTTTTTTATATATGATTTTTTTATTTCATCAATATTTTAAAGATAAAATATTGTAACTTTGAAAGATAAAAAATAGTAAATAATAAATAAAACATTGTAACTTTTGTTGTAAAACTGATATACTGAGCTCAAAAATCATAGAAGGGAAAAAACTATTTTAGTTTCAGAAATACCCCAAGTGTCTAAATTACATTTATAAAAAAAAAATTACTACAGTGGTGGCCAAATGTCCTGGAACATCATATTTTATGTTATGAAATCAATATGTTTGTGTGAAAAACAATTTATTAGTAAATTTTTTTATTTTTTTCAATAAAATAAGTGTTTATAACAATTTTAAAAATGATGCATGTACATACATGATAAAAGTTCAATATTTAATGGAAGCATAGTTATTGTCAATTACCATTCGGATACGTTTTGGCATGCTGTTAACAAGTTTTGTACAATAGTCTGGTGTAATTTTATGGATCCACACTGATTTGATTGCTTCAACTAAATCATTATAGGATCTAGGCTTTTTGGCAGCAACTTTTACTTTCATAATATGCCAACAATTTTTAATAACATTAAGATCTGGTGATGACCCAGGCCAATTTTCAAGGGTTTGAATTCCTTCATCAGCAAACTACTTCTTTACAATTTTGGCTGTGGGGTATGGTACACCATCCTGTTGGAAATAAGTGCAATTCAAGATCTACATGAAAGGTGGCAACTTCTCTTTCATAACATCCAAATAGACTTTGCTGTTTATTGTGGTATTCATGGGCACTATCCATAATGGCCCACGTCCTTTGGCAGAAATAGCACCCCAAACCATACAAGACACAGGAGCCTTGACATTGCTAACTGTATATTTTGGCATATATCTACAGTTTTTTGGTCTTCTTACAAAGTTGTTTGTAACATTAAATTGTTTAATACATGTTTCATCAGAAAAAAGAACTTTAGACCAATTTTCTCCAGTCCAATTTTTGTAGCGCTGCCAAAATGTTTTTCAATCTTTTAGGTTTTTTAATGATAAAAGAGGTTTTTTGCTGGCTTGCATGCCTTCATTTTGAAATCAACCAAAAGCCTTCTTCTAACTGTTTGGTCACTTACTTTTTTCTCAATAAAAATTTCTTTCAAAATCTCGTGTGCAGGTAGCCGTGGATTTGCATGGCTGATACGGCCAATAAGTTTGTCAGTTCTTGAGGTGGTTGGTCTGGGCCTGCTTGATCTCATCTTTGAAGTAAAATTTAATTGGGGCTCTTCTTTATGCCTTTTTAAAGTTCTACTTACAGTTGATAATGAACAACCAAACTTTTCAGATATTTCTCTTTGAACTAAACCTTGTTCATATAATGCAGCAATAATTCCTCTTTTTTTAGGTAAAAGTTCTGGCATAATATAGCTGATAAATTGCTTATGAATAACAAAAAACGATAATAAATTGCGCAATATACAAATATGTAACTATAAACATATTGCTATGTAAAAACTAAAGCATCAAACCCTCAAAATTTATACTTTAGATCAAAAATAATTTTTTTTGGTCGTTAAATGTTTTGTTCCAAGACTTTTGTCCACCACTGTACATTATAAAAGTTGATTTTAGGGTTTTTTTTTACTTCTGGCCCACGGTGCATTGGTCATTTTTTACAAAGTTTATTGCTTACCCAATGAAATAGTTCAGTAATATTGTAAAAACTAGCTAGAAACAAAACGATAACTTTTTGAATAATTACAAATGACTTGTGCGATTCTCGGTCTGGTATTGCGGTTTTATTATTTGTGCCTTTTTTAATTTTTAAATCTTATTTGGGGAATACTTCAAAAAGTGGAGTTGAAAGTCTGAAAATTGTAACTAGACATCATTCAGCTGATTGCCTTGCAGCGTTCAAATACAGAGAATCGAAGTAAACTAGTTCAACAATAGATCGAGCGCCATAACCGCGGACCAAGAGTAAACGTGTTTAACAAACAAAAATTCAAAGTGTAAATGGTAAATAATAAATAGAAAAAAAGCATCAAATATAAGTTATTAGCAAGTTGAATATCAAGTTTGACCTATCTTTTCAAATCTTAATAGGTCTATGTGGTCTCTATTAAGCAGCTGGAGATGATTAACAGCAAAACTAAAGAGAATATTAACATCAGTAACTAGTTATTACTATGGATATTTTTATCGAAAAGCCTGATAGTTATTTTGACTATAGTTTTAGGAGTGGTCAATGCTTATCTTGTGAAATATGGATTGTGCTAACTAATTTTTTTTTTTAAGATTGGCGCTTACTAAGATTATTTTAATGAAACATGCGCAATGCCAACTTGATGTAACAAAAAGCCAATGAATTACGATGCAACTATAACATATAGCCAACTATAATTTTTTGTTGACTCAACCAAAAGAAATGTAATGTTAAGTAAATGGCAATGCTTGGTGGACTGTAAGTCAAAAACTTACTTTTCATAAGCACTATTATTTTCAACAACGAATTAAGTTATAATTTTATTACATTATATTGTATTATTATTTGTGTATTATTATAGAAGTTTTAGTTCTATATATAAAGTAGTGCTGAAAAACTAGTTGTGCCAATTCTTTAAAGACAAAAATTTATTTAAAAACTTTTAAAACACAACAAATATATTTTTTACCTTTACAAAAAGGTAAAAAAATATATTTTGAAACTTCTTCCTCTGTGTCATAAGTTAAAAAATCACAACATAAAGTTAGGTGTGGTTAATATTTTAACTCTCAATGTTACGTTTACACAGAAAGAAGTGTTATTTTTATTCAGTTTTATTGTTATCTAGTGTTATTCGGGGTGCTAGCTTTCTAAACAAGAGAGAAAGCATAATTGATTAGGAAACAAATTAAACAAGAATAATGGTTTAAATACTACTAAAGACATTCATATTTGATGTGCCAGCTATCGAATTCATTGAATAAGTGACAAAACTAGAAGCTTGTTATAATTCCGGATTAATCTTAATTTTCCTGATGCTTAAATACTCCACAAACTCAGAATTTGAAGAAATCAAAAAAATCAAGCAAAAAAGAACAACGATCACACAATTCATTGATAAACGTTAAAGGTTTTCATCTGAATAAAAAAAAATGATCTGAACTTCGACAAGGCCGTAGTTTCTGTGTATATTTAGACGACTAACTAGACCACTATCAATAAAACAACACAGGCCTAAAACTCTGTAACTGGAACAAGTCCAAGTACTTTTTTTTTTGGTTATAACAAGTGTCTACGCGAGAAAGGTTGAGTTTTTTAAGTTTTAATTGCAGTTTTTATTCTGGAACGTCAAACCATAGTTAAAAATAAACTCAAAAATTTATTGAAGATTGACGACTTTAATCTCCATTAATTTTCTGGTCGAATGGCTGTTTTAATGCAATTGAAAATAAGAAAGGAATTAAATGCAATTTTAGTATTCAATTCCGTTTAGTGAATACCTTTGGATTTGGTTTTTACAACTCAGTCATCAGGTGTTAGCCAAATAGACTCAAAATTTGTTTTGGAAAATATGGAGCACATCTAAAATTATTCTATTTTTGTAATTTTTATTATGATTCAAAAAACAACTCGCGGCAATAAAAATGAATTTTGTTTGCTTAGTCTAATTTTAAAAGCTTTATCTAATCTAATATATCTTTAAAATTCAATATAATTTTAATTGTTGCCTGGATACAATGCTTCAATAACAAAAACGTACATGAATGTTTGATGAACTAACTTTTCAATGTCGCCGTAATGAGTCGATAACATTTTGAATCTAATTAGTAGACTAAAACATTTGCTTTTATTTAAACGCAAACAAACTATTACTAACCTGTGATGTCGTATAGCTCTTGGAACTAGAAAAGCCATTGTAAAATAAGCAAATGAAAATGCGTACAAATTCCAAGCTGCAATTGCAAAACCAATCCATTCTGTAATTTCCCCAGTGTAATTTGCACACGAAACAACATTAAACAAACCACCTTATAAAGCAGTAAAAAAATATTAGTTAACATATTTACTTATGAAAACAAAGATTTTCTTAAATATAATAAAAATAATATGCAATTATACAAGTTCATCTCTATCTTCTCTGATCTTATTATTCGTGATAAGATCGAAAAATATAAGTTTAACTGGACATTTTAAAACATTATTAACTAATATTTCATAAACGTACTAATTTATATTATTGGGTACTAAAACAAAAAAAAAATACAAACAACACTAGAAATAATACAAGCAGTATTTTCTATACAACAACAAAATGTTTTAGTGAAAACGTTTTTGTTAAAAATACTTACTTTAAACTTTTTTGATTTTATTTGACGCTGTTCAACTCTGAGTATAAAATGTATAAACCATCTCTCAGTAAAATGCTTCGTGAATTTACAAATATAACTTTTTTTGGGTAATTTTAAACCGTTAATTTTTCAAGCATCAACTAAAAACAAATTGGGTTAAGAGATTGCTAATTTTGATGTTAGGAAGCAATACGTATATAGAACAATACTCATAAATTTAAACCTCAGTTTTACTACAACAATTTCCAATTAAATACATTAATAAAAACTTTAAGTTAGGGAGTTGTTGATAGCTACAAAATCAAAAAGAATTCCTGCAAGAAGATTTTATGTTTTGCCATGTTCGTTTAGAAAATTTCGAGATCTTGCGCTGGCTTAAACTCAACACTCAATTAAAACACTGTTGTTAACTCTGGCTAAGTAGAACAACTCTGACCAGTAAAAGGTTTTTATTATATATTAGAAAGCTTTTTATTATATACAAAATTTAACTAAAGTACAAATGAATTAGCTTCAAAACGATTAGTTTTAGAGCCAACTGGAAGCAATATACCCAAGAAATTATTTTTAGTCACAAACATGCCGCAAACAATATCCACAAATAGAATAGCTCCTAAAACTTTTTTTTGTGTGTATATTTACTTTTTTGTCGTCAAAAAATTACTGATTCCTATATGTTTTATTTATTTTTTCTTAGTTACGGTAACAATTATAAAAACAGTATTTTAGTCTTGCACCTCTTTATACATATTTAAGTTGGTATTTTGAGTTATAATAATAATTTTTAATCAGAGTTGGTATTTGGAGCTTATAATAATAATTTTTAATCATTCAGGTTTATGCTCATATCACGGCAGTTTCAAATTGATACTTATTGGAACTTTATTCTGAGCATGCGTAGTGAACAGTTGTAAAACATCAAAAAATCGATGCTTTTTTGTATAATTATTTTCTTAAGCTCTGATACTCTAACTTGAATTTTTTTATGTTTAATATTTCAAACTTTTTGTAAAACGTAGCGATTGTTTTAGAGTTGGCAGATACATCTTTATATTATATTTTTGTTGTTGAAATTATGATTTTTAACGAAAACTTTTAAATCGAAAGGTGATATTTTTTTCTTGAAATGTTCTGTTTTTTAAGGCACATTTTTTATTTATCTGACATAACTACTTTATTTAGAAATCTTTTAAACATGGACCATGCAACCAAAATAAATCTAATTTGTAGAATATGCAGAGAAGATATAATAAAAGATCCAGTTGATGTAAATAAATATTCCGAAAGAATCGAAAATTCCTATTATATAAACACCATCATAAACAATAAAAAAATTCACCCACAAAAAATGTGTAACAGATGCTATACCAATTTAAGGAACATTGAAAAAGGTTCAAGTTCTAGTATTAAACCAGTTGATTGGCCATTACCATGTGCAGGCAATTGTTCTTGTTTCCCCAAGGTTGTTGGAAGAAAAGTTAAAAAATGTAAACCTGGTCGACCATGTATTATGGAACAAAATCAGAAGAGATGGGCTTGGCCGATCATAGATAACTTAAATAGTACTATACCAAAACCAACATTGCGTTTAAATGTAATCGATA
>NC_061156.1:13381791-13394291 GCF_022113875.1 Hydra vulgaris | reverse complement strand
TTGTTTTGTCATATAACTCGTGAAGAGATGAAAATGAATCCTTTTCAACAAAAGCACAGTTGCTCCAAGCGTACTCTGGAAACACTTCATGCAGATTTCCAAAAATTTATTCAAAAAGGTCAAATACCAAAATTAGCAAAGATTTGTAACAATGTCATTGATTTGACACTTTTCAATATTCCATTAACACAAGTATTAAACTTTTCTAATATATTAGATTTTTAATTATTTATATCATTTTTAATATTTTTTTTATTGATTTAATGAATTTAGGTAAGCATTCCATCATTAGATATTGAAGGTTTTTCTATACTTATATTACCATATTTTTCTCAAAAATATCTTCTCAAATACATAAGTTCATAAATACATAGAGGTTATTAAACATTAATTTTGTAAATGTGTTCTAAAATTTATTCTTTATTCATTAGCTAAACAGTATTCTAGATCTTTGTAATTCAATACCTAAAATAGTAAGCGATCTTGGATTTATTGGTACAGATGTTCATAACGAGGCGAAGGTCTTGAGTGAGAAATTCGTTGCTTTGTTCTCCAAATACTCGACATGCTACAATTTTATAAATTCAAGTGAAATAATTAAAAAGAATCCATTATCAGAATTAGGTGAGATTACATTTTTTAAATTGTTTTTTATTATGAAAAATACTCGCATTGAAATTTTGTTTGCAACGGTGTTCATAATTATTTCTTTGTTTTTTAATTTTTTATAGAAAGAGCCATTGATGAATTAATGAGTTACTTTCGTAAAACATGGCCCAATGAGTCCATTACTCCAAAAATGCATTTGTTAGAAAGTCATTGTGTTGATTTTATTAGAAATTAGAATTTGGGTCTTGATATTTATGGAGAGCAAGGTTTAGAAAGCATGCATGCCGAATTCAACAGTATGAACAGCACATTTTGTCATATGAAAGGAAAGCAAAGACTGAGAAGTATTTTGTCCAATCACTATATCAAAAACTCTCCAGAAGCTTTAATAATTAGACCAACTATTAAAAAAAGAAAGCCTTATAAAAGAAAAGCTTGAAAACGTGAAACTTTATAGATGAATTTTAGAATCAAAAAATGTATATTATATAACGATTTCATTTTTAAGTGTGTATGTGTGTGTGTGTGTGTGTGTGTGTGTGTGTGTGTGTGTGTGTGTGTTTTCCAATACAATAATTCCTATCGTTTTCTTTAACATCTGGTAATTACATTTAGTAAAATGGAAATTTTATTAAAAAAGCGGATATTTTTTTAGCGATAAAAATTCATAAATTACAAAGAAAAAAAACAACCGGTTTCTCAAAATTGGACATATTCTTTATATACCTAAACTTTAGCTCTTAAACATTTCAGGTTTTCACGAAAAATTTATTAAAGTACTTATTTATCAAGAATAATTAGACTTCCTTAAAGTTTGTAACTAAAAAATTTGCAATGTTCTTGAACTTATAAAAAGTGAGTAAACACTTTTTTTTTATATGTATGTATCTTTTAAAACTAGTTCAACTAATAATTTATTAAAATAAAAAAAATATAAAAACTTATTTTTATTAAAAAGTATAATAAATTTAGTTATTAAATCTGTGCTTTTTAATTTTTTTTTTGCGTTTTGCTCGCTTTATTGAAAACTTAAACATAAAAATATTTGTTAATACGCATGCCCAGAATTAGGTTCCATTACGAAACTGCCGTGATATAAGAGCATAAACCTGAATGATAAAATATTGTACTATGAGTTTTCTCTCCTCCATGTTAAATTTAAAAAAAAAACTTCTAAATTTGAAGCTGGGTCTGGTTGTAAATACATTTAGACACAAAGACTCAGAGATATTAAATGATTGAAACACAACCAAATATTTTTTTAAGTAAAAATTAAATTTTTCTAAGGTTTAACAGCATCTCAATAAAACTTCTTTATTTGCACACTCTACGTTTATTTCAAAAGTACTGGTCTTTAAGAAAAAACTTCCGGTAAGAGCTTCAAATAGTCTTTTTGTTATATCTTTCAACAAGGAGATAAATTCTGATTCATTTTCGATTTATTTTGAAAACAAAGTTAATGCTATTAGTGGATATAAAGTCTTTATAAGCTGCATGATCTATATACGTTGCATTTATTTATTCTTTTATTAATTAATATATAACACTAAAAATAATAAGATTTTATATTTTTATAAAAATTGGTAATGAAAGTTAGTTGATTAAAAAAATATAGTTATCTTTTCCATATTTGAACTTATTAATTAGCACCAGAGTTGTTCTTGAAAATTTGAAAATTTTGTACCTTATTTTAAAAATGACTTTATCAATATTTAAAAATGGATTTAAAATTTTTTCTAAAAAAATGATAGAAAATTCTAACTTAGGGTAGGACATGTGATATACCTTTAGAAGGGTTAGTATTTCTATCTACTAAGGTAAAAAATTAAAGTTAAATATTTTGAGTGAATTAACTGAAATAACTGGGAAATTTTAGGCTAAAAATTGTAAGACAAATCATTACTTTCTACCTTTGAAGAAAGAAAAATATACCTTACAAAACGTATTTCACTTATCCTACCCTAAGGCACAAGTTTCGACCTTTTTTTTGATGTGAAAAATTTTTCTTAAAGGAGCTCAGTCAAAATATTTTATGAATCGTGAATAAAAGTGGTAACATTTTGAATTCATAAATAAAGATAATAAACAATTTTTTATTTGTACTAACATAGTTAGATTTTTTACTTTTTCAAATATGAACCCAAATATTAATAAATATAATTTTTGGAAAAACGGAGCTAAAAAATGCTCTTAATTAACTTTATAAGTATTTAAGTATTTAAGTATAATTAGCCGGTGCAAGGTGCCGGTAAAAGGTGCCGGTGAAAGGTGCCGGTAGAAGGTGCCGGTTGATGAAGCCTGTGGAAGCCATCTAACAATTTATATGGGTCCAGTAGAGTAAATGTTCACACTCTTAACTCTTTTGAAAAGCCAGATCAATTTTAAGCATAATTAGTAACAATGTCTTTATGACAATCATGTTTCCATATAAAGTCATTTCTACTTTGAGTTCTACTTTGAACCCAGACTACTTAGACTAATCTCGTAGAGAAAAATATATTCATATTCTAAAATTTTGTCTATTTTTAGCAGAGGTGGAAAAATAAAACTAAATTGCACTCAAGATAATGTATTGTTACTTGAGTGAAATTTCACTCAAATACAAGTAAAAGTTACCGGTCGAAAAGTTTACGCAAGTAAAAGTAAAAAGTAGCTAATGAAAAATATTGTCAAAGTAGAAGTTACTGCGTTACTTTTTTAACAGCCTGTCAGATAACAAAGCTGTCGATTAAAAAAACAAAAATAACGTAATCTATTCTTTTCTGTATAAATTTAAACTATAAACTTATTGTTATGTTTGAGAAGTAATTAGTTTTCAAAGTTGGCCGATTTTATTCTTGCCCGCTTTGAAGTGAATAAGAGTCCAGCACCGCTAAATAGACACTCGCAGGCAGCAGAGGAAGGATGAACAGTGTTCAGTTTAAAAGAAAGATTTTTGATGCATGGAAATGAAATCAAAAAATCCTTTTTTTTGAACTTCAAGCAAGGTACCCATCAACCTCCCCTTACGATCTTCTCGATTTCATTGATAAGAAGCAATCTTTTTTATCTGATGATTGTTGCCCAACTTTCTCCACTTCGGCCATCACCTTGTCTGATTTGGCCTGATAAGCTGGAGCTTGCATTTCTTTTTAACAGTTTCTGCTGCCAAGTATAACCGACCTGTCTTGTTCCGCATCGCTTGGCATTTCCCTAAGGCAGCTCGTAATAGCCTTTTGTATGAGCTATTATTTTTCTCTGCCGAGGCAGCATCAGTTGTGGCAATTAAATTTAAAAAGTGGCCTGCACATCTTTGATGTGGAGGAAGCTGTTACTTAAAACCACGATCCCTTTTCAGGATGTCAAACCTGTCAAGGTACTCAGATTCTTGGCAGGAAACTTGTTCTGATTCCGAAAATTTTGTCGGAATAATGTAGCAAAGAAAAATACTTTGGAAAAAACAATTTACGAAAAAGTAAAAGTAAACATTTAAAAAAATACTTAAAAAGTAGAAATTCACAAAATAACTAATCAATACGGCAACGTGAATAAATGCAATTCGTTACTTTTCACTTCTGAGTTTAAGTCATATTTTTACATACGTCATACGTTAAACCTGTAAAATCAGTTGATGGTACATAAAACAAAAATCACCAACAATCGTCAACTTATGGCGATACTATTTAATTGTTATGATTTGGCTATAGTTCTTTAAGGAACATTTTGGGAAATATTTTGTTTGAAAAACATTAGTTTTGCAATAATGTTCCGTAAAACGTCGTTTGTGTGAATATGGTATAAGGTATATGGAACTGTCAGAGTTTGAACTTAAAAAAATGGGTTTTAAATTGGCAGCAAAGGCGATTTTATTGGGGAATGTTCAACCCAAAAAGAAACTGATTTTCAAGTTATAATTGGTTTTTTTACAAACTTAGTCGGCTAGCAGGGCGATCCCGAGGGGGGAATGGGGTGTCTAGCCCCCCTACGAATTTTTTTGGTCGGCAAATTGGAACTGGAGTCGGTAAAATTAGATCTTATGTTGGCAGTCGGCAAATATCAAAAAACGAGGACCTTTTTTTTTATATTTTAGATAAGTTAGCGATAAAAATTTAATTTTTCGACCCGCCCTTTAAAATCTCTTCAGACGGCCTTGTCGGCTAGTTGGGTATTTTACACAATTTAGTCGTGTAAATATTAGTTTTGGCAACCTGTTTTTTTTTTATGAGCCAGTCGGTACTTTTTAAGAACTCACCCCCCATTCCTAACTTTATTTGTAGAATTGCCTCTGATTGGCTATAATTTATTAGGTTTTAATGTTAAACTTAATCAAAATAATAATCATCGACATAATGGTTTTTAAAGGTATATTTTCTTTAATGAAAAGGTATATATCGTTTTTAAAAATGGTATATATTATTTAATTGTTTATGATGTCAGCATAAACAATAAAACAAAATTCTGCCCTACTTATAAAATAGACAGTAACTTTAAAATTTCCCTTACGAGATAATCCCTTATGAGATATAAAACAAAAAACTTATTTAGCCAACCAGTCAGCTTAGTAGATGTCAGAAACTTTTAATATCATCAATCAAGGCGGCATTAGACGTCGACGACTGCCGACGGCCTCGCGCATGAAGGGGTCTCGCAAAAATATACTAAAATAATAAGTTATTGTATCTTAATTATTATTGATGATATTTTTACATAACTTATTTTGCTTTGTTGGATGAAAAAATGTTTATTTGTCGGTATTATATTACTTCAACTTTAAATAAGTATTAGTTTCTAAGTATATATATATATATTTTTTTTTTTTTTTTTTTTCAGTTTACAATTAATAATCGTAATATAACAATATAACAATATATAAACTTGGTATCTGAAAAAAGATCCAAATGATCTTGTCGCCAGAACCATATAAAAGATATAATACGTGTATATATAATAAAATAAAATACAATTGATCAAATAACTAATAACAATGTAGAAGAAACAAAAACTGATAATAATTTTACAAATTATCCAGAGTAAAAAAAAAAAAAAAAATACATTTCAAAAATATTTATATATATTGCCAGTAGAAAGAATATAGTTTTTTAATTTAGTTTTAAAAACGGAAAACGAAATTGACAAATCAAAATTTGGAACAACAATTTTGTTCCATAAATACGGTGGACAATGGTCGTTCACTTTTACAACGAAACATAAAACATAAAAAATTATAGACATTGAGTTCGTAAACGTTAAGTGCTTTAGCGTTTTTAAATAAAATATTTGAATGAGAAAAACGATTTTCGAAACATATTAAACGCATTGCGTGTTTCTGACGATGGTAAAGATTTCGTAACTTACTTTTAGAGGTACTTCCCCAAACAATATTTGCATAATTTATATAGCTATGAATAAACGAGTAGTAGAGTTGAATTAAATTTTGTTTACTTAGATAGTATCTGACCTTATATAGAATTCCAATACTTTCAGCCAATTTAGTAGAAATATTGTCGATATGATACTTCCATGTAATATTTTCATCAATGTAAATGCCTAAAAATCCTGTGACCGACTCCTTTTTTATTTCAATTTTATCAATAAAAAGTTTAGGCAATTTATTTGGTAAAAAACGCTTTTTAGCAAGATAGTGGAAAAGGATCCACTTTGTTTTGTCAATGTTTAAAGTTAACTTGTTGCACTTAAACCAGTTGGAGATCTGATTGAGTTCTTTATTCATATTTGAAAAAAGCTCATAAATGCTACTGTTTGACAGAAATAAATTAGTATCGTCCGCAAAATTTATACTCATAAGGTTAGAAGCTTTATTTAAATCATTTATATAAACTAAAAACAAAAGTGGGCCTAAAACAGAGCCCTGTGGAACACCACATTTTATGTCAATTAATTTTTCATTTTGAAAATAATCTCCATAGAAAACAAATTGTTTTCTATTTTCCAAGTAACTTTGATACCATTTTATTAACTTGCCATTAATTCCGTAAAATTTGAGTTTTTTAAGTAGAATTTTGTGATCGACCGTGTCGAATGCTTTTGATAGGTCAATGAAAATACCTAATGTATATTGTGATCTACCATATGAATCGGAGATTTCACGAATGAACTGTGTAATGGCTTGTTCAGTTGAACAATTTTTTTTAAAACCGAATTGATTTTTATATAGAAATTTATTTAGATTAAGGTAATTGTATGTTCTATTGTATATAATTCATTCTAAAATTTTTGAGAAAGTTGAAAGAACTGAGATAGGGCGATAATTACTAATATTTGATTTTTTTCCGTTTTTGTATATAGGAGTTACTTTAGCTATTTTTAATTGGTCGGGGAATACACCTTGCTGTATAGATGCCCTAAAGACTTTATAAAGAATACACTTTAAGTTTTCAAAACAATCTATGTTGCTATTTGTTTCGTCCGCACCCGTAGCTTTGTTTCTTTTGAGAGATTTGTAAGCTCTCTCAAACTCATCAAAAGATAAGTCAGAATGGTAATATTCGATTGTAAACCCATAAAAATCTTATTCTAAATGTTTCTGATAACATAAAAGCGTTTTTTAATATTAATATTTATTATTGTTTAGCGGCTCTGAGGCGAAACGTAATGTTAACTAGGAATGGTAATATTCGATTGTAAACCCATAAAATTCGATTGTTTCATTCTATTTCGTTTTTCTTTCGATTACGCCACGTGACTCGCTTCAAATTATTTGTAAAACTGTTATAAAATCAGAGAAATGAAAATGAATTGGAATTCAATTTTTTTTTTTTACTAACTTAGTTTATTAAGTTATAATTTAAATATTAAATATTTAAGAATAGAGTGCAGCTATTGCTTATAACTGCAACCTGCTATAAAAACAATAACAAAGTGAATATTATAAGCTATTATTAATAAAGTTTAATTCTTTATTTAATTAATTACACGTAAAATTAAAAAGTTAATTTAAAATGTTCCACTTCTTTTATGACTATCTTGACCACTGTGGACCAGAGATGAGTTTAGCATTAATGAAATGTCACTCAAATGAAACCTTTTTCATTTAAGAGTATTTGTATTATAACAATAAAAAAGAGATTTTTTAAAATCCGAATAAATTGCTAAGGGTCATAAATGGGGTAAAAGGGAAGACACAAGGGGGGTATAAGCCCATTTAAGTGTACTAGTTGCAAATTACAAAAAAAATCTATTAATCAAGAGTATTTGTTTCATAAAAACAGAAAATAGCGTTTTTAAAGTTAAAAAAAATGCTAAGAGTCACACATAGGGCAAAGGGTAAAATTGAGAGGGACCTAAGCCCGTTTTACCATTTTAGGTGCCAGTTGAATTTTTCTTTTAAAAATAAATATTAAATAAGTTAGAAAAAGATATTAGGCAACAAAAAAAAATTAAAATTTTATAATATTACTGTAAATATTTTACATATTCCAACGCAAAGTGAATAATTGTTTTTCCGGGTCTTAAGCAATTTGTCAAATTTAATAATAAACTAATCTCTTCTTCCATTAAGACTTATTGTAAAGTTAATTTACGCATTGAGTATGCTTTTTTAAATGTGTAACTTTAGTCTGTATAGGTTTAAGTCTACAATAAACTGTCCATACTGTTCGGAAAACTGATAATAAACTGTTCAACAAACTTGGATGATCGGAATCTTGGTTTTTTTTTATTGTTATAATACATATATTCTTAAACAAAAAAGGTTTCACTTGAATGGCACTCCATCAAACCTAAACTTATCTCTGGTCCACAGTGTGACCTATTGTTAATACCATAAAAAAAAGTTAAAATTAAGTTTTAAAATTCATGCAAGTAACTAAAAGTTAGTCTTAAAATTTTTTCATTAGTCTAAACGTTAGTCCAAAATTATGTCTGGAAAACTAACATAAGACAGAGATATAGGAAGAACATTGGAGTCTCTTGCATCAAAAAAAAAAAGAAAGACTGAAACAGAGAAATCAAACCAAGCAATGAGTTCCAGTATGATGAAATTTCTTAAGAAACCTATTTCCACAATTACTTCTTCAGAGTCCTCTGATGAATCTCTTGGCCAAATTTCTTCAGTTTCTGAAATAGAACCAGCTTCAGAATCTAATGGATTAGCTGTGACCTTAGAGTTTAAACGAAATAAAGATTTTGCAAGTGATAAATTTTGTGACTCAGTACATCCATAGCAAGCTATTCATTTGAGTAATTCATTTACAAACTTAGATGCGGGAAAATGCACATTTCCATTAAACAACTCTCAGCATTATGACTTAGTTCAAAACAGCCCCAATCAAAATAAAGAGAAATCTGATGAAAATTACCCAAAGACCCAAATAACAGACATTTTTTTAACTTTCATTTTACGCGAAAACGGATTTTCGGCCTAACTCAACACCGCAAATGGTAAGTTTACTCCTTGTCAAAAGATAAGGTTTATTGCTTTCATTGTAGAATTTACAAATAAACAAACTAAGATGGTGAAAAAAGGATGTTGTTCTGGAAATCTGAATCGGATATTGCATAGACTTGAAAAAAATCAAGGACACATTGAGTACATGGTTAAATAGTTGAAATTTTCTAAAATAATCAAAACGGAAAAACAATAGATGAGGAAAACGAGGGATTGATTAGAAAATCTTAAAAATATTGGTATAATTTATTGAAAGATATAATAACTTGTTTTATTGATATAATAAACGTTTAAGCCTCACACAAAGTGGCGTTTGGGGTCATCGCGAATCACTTACCTTCGACGATTGCAGAAACAGTGGTAACATTTTAAACTTATTTAAGTTTTTTAGTGGTAACTTTATAGAATTATTTAATATGCAAGTTTAATATACATTGGTAACTTTATATACTTATTTAATATGCAAGTATGATTTGACGCTAAAGGAGCACTTGCAACCAAATAATGAAAAGTAAATTGCTCAAAATTGTCTGAGCCACGACATTCAAAATGAATTAATTACACTGATGTCTGAAACAGTTATTGATGAAATTATACACAGTTAAATAAGCAAAATACTATGCTATTTTGCTCGATTGCACCAGAGATGCATGTCGTATTGGACAAATGTCAATAATATTAGGATTTTGCAATTCCTCAACGGAAGCGATAGAGGAACATTTTGCTAATTTTATTGCCATTACGAAAACTGCAGGAGAGTATTTAGCAAACTTCATATTGCAAAAACTAGAGAAAAATGGTCTGGATTTACAAAATTGTCGAGGACAGAGATATGATAATGGCGCCAATATGGTAATCATTATTGATGGTGTCACAACAAGAACACTCAACATAAATCCAAGAGCATTCTTCACACCGTGCGAATGCTATAGCTGGAATTTACTTTTAATAAATGCAGCTAATTCTTCTACAATAGCAAAAATATTTTTCGGCATTATTAATAAGTCCTATGTACGCGTTTCGAAGTCTAGCAAGCGTTGGGAACTTACAAAAACTAAATTGAAACTAACACTAAAACCTCTTTCAGAGACACAGTAGGAGAGTAAATAGGAGCAGTAAAACGATATTTTGTTGCAATTTAATAAAGTTATCGAATGTGTGAATGACTTGAAAAATAAAACGGACGACTCGAAAATTCTAAGCAACTGTAAAGCAGTTTTGAACAAAATGATAACTTTTGAATTTATTGTTGCTATACACGTGTGGTATGAGATTATATTACATATAAGTATAAAAAGTATAAGTAAACAATGGCAATTGATTACAATAAACTTAAAGGTTGCAGTTGATATTTTGACTTGGATTCAAAAAATTCTGTGATGATGGATTTGAGAAAAGCATTGCAGATGATCGATTGTTTGAGGGAAATACGCTTTTGAAATTGTGTCATAATTTAAAGAAAAAAGAATAGCACCAAAAAAACGGTTATAAAGACATGGATGAACCTATACAATCTGCTCAAACGCAGTACTAAGTAAATTTTTTCAACACAGTGATAGACGCAGTCATAGTCGACACTGGATGTCGATTCAAAACGCCTAATAAATATTTTGACCGTTTTGGTTTTATTTAGGATATCGATTTTTGAAATTTTTTCCGAAAGAGGACCTGCTCAAGCATTGTAACGATTTAGACACAATACTTCGGGAAGATGAAAACAGCAACATTTTGACAGCTAAAAGTTAAAATTTTAATTTTAATTTTTAGCTGTCACCAATTGACTTCAAATAAGAGCTTTTCTGAGGTTTTAATGATTTTCGAATTTTTTACTTAGTTTTCATAATTAAGAACATACAGTCATTTTGCTATGTACTAAAATTATTAATTAATTTGATAGTATGTTTTAGGTAAGAAAGAAAACAAATACGGTCTTTTTGCTTTGTACCATGATAGAATATATCGCGACGTTAGAATTATCTTGTTCTATCTCCACATTTTTTAGTTTTGAGATAAAACGATTTAAAAAAAAAAACTTTAGGAGACGGCGTATAAATTTTCTTTTATAACTTATATTTTTTCCGCAACTTTTTTACTTATAACTTAGGTTTCAATTCAGTAGAAAGACATTATTTTGAGGAACACAACACTATAATTAACTCAATTTTTTCAGAAAGTAGAGATAGAACAAGATAATTCTAACGTCGCGATATGTTAATGAAGTAAGTTCCGGTCCCAAGTAATTTTTCAATTTATCACTTACTGTCTATTTTGTAAGTAGGGCAGTATTTACCCTTCATTAAAATAATATATACCTTTTTAATAAATTAAAATCAACATTTTTGATGCCAATTTAAAATTTAGTAGTTTAAAAATAAATGTATAATTAATTTAATAAAATTAATTGTTTATGTTAATACTAAATATTTAATTTAAAGGTACATATTGTTTTAAATAAATTTAAAATAAGTATCATAAAAATATTGTTTAATTATTTATGTTGATACTAAACTGCTTCACTTTTTTCCCACATAGTTTACGACTTTATTCCGAATTTCCTATGGTCAAAATTCATCATCAAGGGTGGCAAACTATTATGCAATTTAATTCCTCTGCAGAATACTGAAATTTTTTTTTTTTCGATTATCATTTTTGTGTTGAGGGATATGATACTTAGATATCTTATCTTCCTTAGATATTTTGGTGTAATGACGATGTATATCCGCATTTTTAACCCTTGTATTTTTTAGTACAGACATATTTTTTGACATGATAATATTATGTGTAAACATTAGAACTTTTAGTTTATTTGATTGGTAGCCAATTCAATTCATTAAGCATATCAAAACTATATGTAAACCAAATACATTTGAGGATAGATCTCATTGCATTGTTTTTCAGCAGCTGAAGGATTTGATGACTTTCTTCATTTGATCCTAAATAAGGAGAGGCACAGTACAGATTGTGCGGTGTAACTATTGTGTTGAAAACCAGTATTTTAGTCCATTTGGTAGTATAACTAGATATTCTACACAGATAACTTGTTTTTAGATATATTCTTCAAAATTCATCTAATATTCCACAAAGAGAAATTTATAAATAATTATTAAAAAAAATTTTAATAAAATTAAATAGAAACTTATTAAAGAAAAAAATAAATAAGTCCGGCCCGAATTTTTTTTTTAAATTTTACATAAGTTGAAAAGTATTGAAAGATAATCGTTAACTCAATACAAAGTATTTTATATTTTGCTCTGTTGAAATAAAGCGAAATTATTAAAATGATAAGTGTGGAATAGACTTACCGTGACCAGTAACATATATTTGTTCAGTAAAGATTGTATGGGTCATGCTAAATCTGTTAATCCCCAAAATATATAAATAACAGGATACATCATAGGTATGCCAAGCCTAATATTTTTTTAAAATATTTTGAAGACGATCTTCGGCGTAGAGTGAAGCAAAAAGTTAAAATACAAATTCGTTAATATTTAAATGTTTAATAACT
>NC_061156.1:13359291-13379291 GCF_022113875.1 Hydra vulgaris | reverse complement strand
AAATATGTATAAACAAATTTAATAAAGTACTGGATAATCATTTAAACTTAAATATTTGTTTTTGCCCCAACATCAATTCTTAAAAGTATTGCTTACCTAATTAGGTAATGAAGCACAAAACATCCGAGAACAGTTAATTGAAGTCTAGAAAACTTATATTGCGAGTTACTCAAGCAAGAACTTCCAATAACAATACAAGGTACTAAAAAAGCTGGCAATTCTTGTAAAAACCATCCAAAGCGAGGAGATATTGGTAATAAAAATAATTTTCCAGTATATGAGTAACGCCCATAAGGTGCAGGTAGCCAAAGTGTAGTTATAAAAACAATAAACCCACCTGTAAAGATTGAAGTGGTTACTGAGTTTAAAATTTCTTGTTCACGTTGCATAAAGAGATTTAAAAAAGTCTCAAACTCCAAAGTTTTATAACTGAAAACTGTTAAGTTTTGCTCCATTTTCAGCTTAACTGAAACTAGCTGAACTAACCTTTGGCAAATAAAACTAAATCTCAAGATTTCTGCAATACTTATTTATAGCTTATAATTATGTGCAAACTAATATAAAAATTATGCATATATAACAATAACTTGATAAGTTTTATGTGTTTAATGCGAATGTTACATACAGTCATTAACAATTATGTAGGTTTTATATGCATAATTTATTTTATAGAAGTAATGCAAACAAGAATAGATTTTTAAATAACTTTACCTCGCGTCTTTAATATAAGCTTATAATGTTGCAATGGTATGGAGAAACAATGCAGATAATAATTTTTTTGTTAAACATTATTTATTTGTGAATTACGTAGCAAATATAAATAAGTTATCTTTATGTTATGTAACTTTCTGAAAACTAACAGCTTAACTAAGAGTTAGATTTTTTTATGCTGCAGTTGTATTGTATATTTGGTTTATAGTTGGCAAAAGTTTGTTGTGCGTTTCTGATGAATTAAAAATATTTGATAAATCAGAAATGCCTTTGTAAAAATTAAACCACTAGAAACTCTACTTTAAAAAAAAATTCCATTATAATCATTGATTTTAGATACATCTCAACCTGGAGGAAATAAGTTTATAAATGTTCTATTTTAAGTTTTTGGTACATAAGGGTGTTTAAGGTAAGGGTGGTAAGGGTGTTTTTAACAAAATAAATAGTGGTTTAATAAACTTTTTTCAAATGCTCAGACATACTACTACATGTTTTATATCATACATACCATTTATATGTTTTCTTTTATAATCATCGTTATGTATACTATTACATAGACGACTTACCAGTTTTACTATCTTTCTTTTTTTTTTTTTTTTATTTATATTCATTTACACCTCTTACAAAATAAATCTGTACTTAATTAAAATTGTGCTGATTATACTTTACTTCTAACCAGGTTTAAATGCATTTCAATCATCTGTTCTTACTACTCTCTTATTCAATTTCTGGACAATCTTACTTACTAAAGTGCCTATAGAACGTTGTTAGACGAACATTCTATAATTGAAACGGTTTTAAACCATTTCTAATTATTGATGGCGAAAACTAAAATCTAAAAATTATGTATAAAATATCATTTTTAA
The DNA here is from genome assembly GCF_022113875.1 of Hydra vulgaris. NCBI lineage: Eukaryota > Metazoa > Cnidaria > Hydrozoa > Anthoathecata > Hydridae > Hydra > Hydra vulgaris. Next base: position 13,377,714 of record NC_061156.1, on the reverse strand, counting down.
AAGGAATTTATTTTTAACTGCCAACTTAACTAATCCAACTCATTTTTGTTTAGACAACACTAAATCCTAGTGTTTGTACTAGTATTTCGTGCTGTTTTAGTGTTTGCACTAGAATTTATTGTTGTCACCAACCCCCTATATCCGGTCATGTATATATATAAATATATATATATATATATATATAGTATATATATATATATATATATATATATAATATATATATATATATATATATATATATATATATATATATATATGTATATTATATATATATATATATATATATATAGATATTATATATATATATATAAATATACATATATATATATATATATATATATATATATATATATATATATATATATATATTATATATATATATATATATATATATATATATAGATTATATATATACATACATTATATATATGTACATACATATATATATATACATATGTATATATATATATATACACATATATATATATACATATATATATATATATATATATATATATATATATATATATATATATATATATATATATATATATATATATATATATATATATATATATATATATATATATATATATATATATATATATATATATATATATATATATATGTATATATATATATATATATATATATATATATATATATATATATATATATATATATATATATATATATATATATATATATATACATATATATAAATATATACATAATTATTGTAATAAGTCTTATTGACGTAATTATCGGACGTAGGCTAATCAGCTTGAAAAATAATTTTGATTATAACGTGATTTGAATAATTTTAGCTGCGGTTTTATAAAATCCTAGATCTGCCCCTAATATCAAAATATAATAAGAGTTTTTACATTTACATACTTTTAAATTTACATCAGTTGAATATTAACATGCGATAAATTGTAATGTTGTATATAAAATTAAATTTGTATTTAACTATTATGTTGAATACATAAAATTATAAATAACATTATATTCAAGTAATAGTATATTTATAGTATTATTTATATATATAGTTATATATATATAGATATATATATATATATATATATATATATATATATATATATATATATATATAATATATATATATATATATATATATATATATATATATATATATTATATATTATATATATATATATATATATATATATATATATATATATATATATATATATATATATGTATGTATATATATATATATATATATATATAGTTCATAAGTCACAACCAAAGAGTAATATTTTTAAGTTTGTGTGAATTGAACTTTTTATTTGCAAATACTATTTGTTTTTAACTTAAGGATAAGGCTATATCATATTTCAATATTTTTAATTTTTTTAGTGGAACAGCAGAAAACAAAATATTAAGATTTTATAGTTTGTTTGTGTTGATATTTTTAATTTTGAATACTATTTTTTATTGTTATAAATATAAGGTAATTTATGTTTTATTAATTTTATATTTTTATAGTCGTGCAGCTAAAACCAAATCGTAAGATTTTTAAGTTTTTTTTAATATTAAACTTTTTATTTGTAAATACTGTTTGTATATATTTTAAAATTATAGCGCCTTTGCGACTGATGTGTAAGAATTTTCAAATATTGTTTTTTTATTGTTTATCTTTTTTATGTTTTAATATATGTCTATTTATATATCTTTTGATAATATCATTATCTAGAATATAACTTTAGAGTAACTAATGTAAAAGATTTAGAGCTAAAGTTTATTAATTTTAATACTGTAATAATAAATTTTAATACTGTAATAATAAATTTTGACAACGTTTGATATTGCAATGCAATGTTGCTTTAAATCTTCATTTAGTAATAATAAAATTTTCTTTCTCTTTATTAGATTGTTTATCAAAATTAAAAGAGCAAGCCTAAATAAAAATATAGTTATTATAATTTATTTAATGTAGCAAGAGCAACGACAACAACTGCAATTTAATTAGTGCAGTAACAATATCTGTAATAACTGCTGCTGCAGTTAATGGTAAAATTTTGAGCAGTATTTGGGTTTAGTTAGCCGAAGGTTTTTCTTGCAATTAAATAGATTCTATTATCATGATAAATATATATATGGATATATATTTACACGCACGAATCTTATATATTGCTCCGTTTAAAAATATAATTTTTTACTATAAAATCTATTTATACAAGATTTATTTCAGATCAGGGAATCTATTTTTTTTTAAAGTTGAATTTGGGTAACTTTAAATTAAATCAGGCAAAACAGATAGTAGATCAGGGAATTCTATCCTGAAATATTGGTAGATACCCTGTCTAAATTTTATTATTTTTCATTTTTTTGGTATAATTTTGTTTTTAAGTAAGTTACTTTGAATATAAATTTGATGTATATTTCTGGTTGTAAATGAATTATTTTGTTTGAATACAAATAGATTATTTGGTATTATGTATTGTTGTTGTTATTCATTTTTTTAAATTGTTTTTCCTATTACAAATCCATTAATTATCAGTAAGAAAAACAGTTACTTTTACTAATAAATTTTTAACTTTATTTATTTAGTACTATTAAAACTTACTGAAGAAGATTTTTTTTTATAAAAAATCTACGTTTTCTGTTTTTTTAAATGTATTCAGTGAATCTAAGAATTTAAATAAAAATTTTTAATTTCAATTCAATTTTAATTTCAATTAAATTTTTAATTTAATTGAAAGTAGTTTATTAGTTAAAGTTTTATGCACTTATTATGAATTTTCAAATCAAATGTAGAGAGTACTATTTCTATTTTGTAAGAGTATGTTTTCTATATTTTTGAAGATATTTTGTAAATATTAAAAAACCAGTTTTTGTTACTGGGAAGCCGGATTTTGTTAATAAAAAACCAGTTAGTTCATGAAACTAACATAAGATAACAGTATTAAAATGTGTTTCATGTTGTTTTAGAAATGCATTACTATTTTTAACTGACTTATTAATTCCAGCTCACTTTGGTATCTTTTAATAAAAATGATAATTATATACTTAAATTAATGAGACTGATTACTTTTAACATCCTTCTCTGTTTCTTGTCATTGTCTGTTAACAAAAATAATAGTTTTATAGTTAGATTACTAAAGCTGAATATTTTTAATACCATCCTCTAGTTGCTATGCAAAGACCTTTTTAATTAAGCTCCTGTGTTTTTTATAACAGTAAGATAATGAATTTTCAAAATGTCTTTTTTTTTTATTAGGCCTTTTTTTTTTTTTTTTTTGATCTATTGATTTCTATTTTCATATCTTCTTTTTTAGGTAGCTATTGAACTTATATTATCAGCAACATTATTTTAGTAAATTATTCTTTATGTTACTAGCTTGCGATTTGGGATTGAAAAGAACAAGCAAACAGTTTTTTTAGTTCCAATTTTGAATACTATTTATGTTTGAGTGGAAGTTAATTAAAGAAAAAGTCAAATATATTATACTATGTTTATGCTATGATATTGTGTATCTATATATGTCCATAAATTGAAAAAACATTTAATTTATTGAATAAACAAACAAAAAATTATTTTGATTCCAATTTTAAAAAGTGCTTTAAAAAAGTTTAGTAATAATTATCTTATTAATGGACTAATCGTGAAAAAAAAAATCGTGTTTCTATAATCAAATCCTGCTTAAGCTAAGATTGTTCTTGCACATGTCATATTGACTTAGAATTACTTGATAAGCGCTAATAATATTTTAAAAAATTTATTTCAAGTCATATATATAAAAAAGGTGATTATGTTAAATGATAAAATATTTTAATTCAATTATTTGGAAAACAGCATTTGGAAATAGAAATATCAATTAGTGTTATGACAAATTTTTAAAATTATATACGGTGGTCTGTAACAAGTTTATCCTTTGTTCTAAAAAATACGGACAACCGCGGCAAGCTTGGATTACATCTGATATAAAGATACAAATTTCTGAAAATAATCTCACACGCCTACCTTTTAAAAAAAGTTATAGTTTTTGTTCACATTTTCTAAAAATTTTTATCATTAAAGTTTTTTAAAATAAATCTGTTACTATATTTATACATAAAAATTAAGTGTTATTGAATGTTGATTTCATATATATTCATCATTTGCACGTTCTTTTTTAAAATGGTTTTGCATGTTCATACTTTGTTCTTATGTTTAAGTCTACATGTATGTTTTTTTTTTTTAATTTTTTTAAAAGTTTTATCAACCAGCACTCAATCAGCTTAATTTTTTTTTTTAAGTTGACCGATTACTAGCTTATGTAATATTGAAGTAGTAAATAAATCAATGTATTAGGCTAAAATAAACAAGTTTAAAACTTACTGATGTTGCATATGAACGAACTCGGTACATCAAACCAGTTGTTTTACTAATTTTTAATTGAATGTATCTATATGGGGAACTCATGATATAACGTTAGATTATGATTTTTGTTATTATAAAGATTTGTTATTATAAAGATAGTACACATAATAAATTATGTTACACAAATAAAATAAAATTTTTTCAGAAAGTTATTTATGTAATTAAATTATTTTAAAAAAAGTCAAATTTAAATATTTCAGAAGTTAAAATCTGCTCACTTTATGTTAAATTTGGAAAAACAGGTCGAGAATCAGAAAAATATCAGGAAAAAATCAAGGAAATTTACTCTAAAATATTACCAGACACCCTGTAAACCCCAGCGCCTTTTAGAGATTAGTTTGTTTTTAAATGAATACGTTTGATCCAGTTGTTTTTTTTAAGAAACCTAAAATCACAAAAAATTGTTAAAAGAAAATTTTTACAATATAACGGTTTTTGCATTTAATCTGGTGGATTTTCGCACGAATCTGGTGGTTTTTTATATTTAATCTAGCGGTTTAATGCATTTAATCTGCGGGTTTATTGCATTTAATCTGGCGGTTTTTTGCATTCTATATGGCGGTTTTTTGCATTTAATCTGGCGGTTTTAAAATGTATAACAATTTTATAATGCATGTTAAGAATTACTTAAATGATTAGTAATAAAAAATATTCTGCATATTCCAGTTAAAAAAAAATTTAGATGTGTAACAAACAGTATATTCCAATAGCATTGAGTAATGATAATATTAATAATATAATACTAACAACAATAAAATGATAATATTATTAATAATAATATATATACATTTTTACATGCTATTTTTTCTCTTGTAGTATTCTTAGTTTTCGAGAATATTTCTTCATAAAGATTTAAAAAAGGTGAGTATCGAGGTAAAAAATGAATTTCATAGGGATAACTATCATAAAAATCTGATAAAGAATTATGTAACTTAACGTTGTCCATCACCAAGGTAAATCATCTTTCTCACTGAAAATACTTTTAAGTGAATTTAAGAATCCTTTAAAGATATCTGCTATCACCCCTACGCCAATTATTGCTTAACTGTGTACTATGTTTAAACAATTTAATGTTAATATTATAGTTATGTTACGGCCTCTTGATGACAATACACGTTGATTTGGTGTCGTTCCTTGGACACTGTATCCGTGGTATCTTATCATATGAAGATTGAACGGACTTTCATTGATATAAATGATATTTCTGTAACGTTGTTGCAATATCAAGTTTAAATACCATGAATTATATGTTTTTCTTTCTTCTTTTACCTCTGCAGTATTGCGTCTTTCACTAATAAGTTCTAAAAATTTTTAACTATAATTTAATTTAAGTATAATTTTAATCATTGCCATAATGTAGAGACATTGACATCAATTCCCAATTCTCTCTTTATTTCCTGTAGATTATAGTTTTTGTTATCTCCAATTAACTCATGAAACCTACTTATTGTTTCTTCAGTACAACCCGACTGTCGAAAACCACCTCTAATACCAGGATTGATATTGCCTGTTGATATATATCGATGAACCAGGCGACTATTGAAGTCTCACTTCTATGCACGAGATCTGATACTTCTTTTACACTTTTCCTTTCGTTAGTTACAAGATTAATGATCAAATTTCTTACTTCAACATTAATTTCTTAGCATTGTCTTCGTGCGTTATTCATTTTAGAGTTTTAAAAAATTGAAGAGAAAACAAGCTGAAATTAAATATAAGGAAGTTAAATTAAATGAAGCAATAAAAACAAAACTATTTATCATAATAAAGAAAAACCCACCAGATTAAATGTAAAAAACTGTTATATTAAATGCAAAAAATCATCAGATCAAATGCAAAAAACCGCCGGATTAAATGCAAAAAACCACAAGATTAAATGCAAAACATAGCCAGATTAAATGAAAAAATCCGCCAGATTAAACACAAAAAACCGCCAGATTAAATGCAAAAATCCGCCAGATTAAATGCAAAAAACCGCCAGATTAAATGTAAACAACCGCCAGAATAAATGTAAACAAGATATAACAAACGCCAGAATAAATAAAATAAAACAACCGTCAGAATAAATGTAAATAAAAAACCACCAGATTCGTCCAAATATCCAACAGATTAAATGCAAAAGTTTTTGTGCCATTTTTTGCGCGGGCAACAGCTAGTCTATTTTTAACATATAAGTTTGCATACGTAGAGCCTTTTCTTAAAGAATAGTAGTTAAAACATGAAATTCTTTTTTTTTTAGTTTGTTTTGTTTTTGTGTGTGTGTGGAGGAGAAGGGGGTTGGGGTGTAAATAATTCAAAAGTCTTTACGGTCTTATCACAGAGCACCGTGGATAGACACATTTTTTTTTTTTCATGTTTATTTTACAACTACAAAGTGTTTACTTGTAACCAATCACATATTGGCGGTAAAAATAATAATACAAGTATAAATATCATAAAAATAAAGTTGATAATGTACGTAGTCTAACAAATATTGTTGCATACAACACCAAGATATAATTAAAATAAATATCAAATACAACAACATAACAATGTTAACGTGGAAAATAATCCAAGAAATATATCTCTATACTTTTCCAATAAAAATAAAAAATATAAAAAATAAAAACAAATCTACTAATTATGAAGGTACGATAAGAAATTTTACTATATGTTTATTTGCCACATATCAGATTAGAGTGGATAACAAAGATGTTTTTGAATCGAGTTTAATGACTCATGAGTTCAACAAATTCCTAAATGACATCAGTTTCAAACCAACAAATAAAATTCCTAATACCCAATTTGTGTTCAATAACTTTTTAACACCATTTACATTGCTCCAGTAAATTATTTTCTAAGCTATTATTTAAGGAGTTTCAAATTTAATTTAAATTTAATAAAAAAACAATGGCCATGTAGCTGATAAAATAAACAGAAACATAGTCTTAAAACGTTTTGAACTACTAAACGATATTTCCTTTAAATTTTGCAAAGTGTCAATACAAAAAGGATTTTTTCCTGATTTGTTAAAAATAGCCAAGATAACCTTAATTTACAAAGGAGATAGAATTAATATATGTAACTACCAATCTATATCTATTTTATCAGCGTTTTCAAAAACCTTAAAAAAAAAATTTATTACAGATTATATGCTTATTTTAAGGACAAAATTTATTTTACATAAAAACCAGTTTTAAAAGAATTGGTTTTAAAAGAAATAGTTCTACTGAGCATGCAACTATCCGCAAATTCTCTAACTCTTTCAGAAGTTTACAATTAATATTAAGTAATTTTTTAGATTTATCAAAAGCATTTGATACAGGAACTCATGGCATTTTGATTCAAAAACATAAATATTAGGGAGTGAATGGCGTAAATTTAAAATGGTTTAAAAATTAATTAACAAATAGAAAATAATTTATTTTTTTTAAGATTCCAAAACAAAAAAAGTGTTGGATGTTTTATGTGGTGTTCCGCAATAATCAATTTTTGGGCTGCTCCTTTTTTTAACCTATATTAATGATTTGAATAAAGCTTGTAATTGTTTAAGTTATATATTTGCGAATCATACTATGATACTAAAATATTAAAAAATTCTTTACCACTATGACTAAAGAACTAAAAATTATTTCTAGATTGTTTAAAAACAATAAAGTTACCTTAAATATTTAAAAAACAAAATGGAGTCTTTTTTATTCAATAACTAAAAAACATTATTTACCCTCTGCCCTACCTTTTTTATTGACCTACATTTTTATTGACCAAACTGAAATAACAAGAGATTGCTTCCCAAATTTTTAGGTGTATACAATGATAAGAACATCAAATAGAAGCAACATAGTGATTATATTGGTACTAAAGTTTTCAAATATATTGGAGTTTTTTATAAGGCCAGAATCTATATAAGTAAAAAGTTTTATCCCAACGTTATTTTGCATTTATTTATATCTTTACGCAGGGCCGCTGAGAGTTTCATGACTCGCAGTGCATAGCAGCAGTTAGACGCCTCTATAAATATACATATTTTAAATAAAAATCATGTACAGTTATACAATTTAATGACTTTTTTATTTCAGATACCGTTATTTTAATTCAAATACTATTATTGTATTATGATAATATATGCCTAACAGTATTTCTAAATCTGTTAAGTAACATCCGTATTTTCAAGACTGCATCTATATCAATAATAACTTTGAGGTGCACTCACAAATTAGGAATCATAAACAGATTCCAAAATAATTAATTAACAATATTGCGCGCTGTTGGACACGTTTCAGTAGAAAAATTTACAAATACAAAACTCTAGATGCGGTTTAATGTACAGCTAATACAATTATTTCCGTAGCTAGATAGCTGTGACACCAAAATGACTTTGTAAGAAAACCAAGAACTGCCAACCCAAACTACGGCTTCTCCTTGTATTTTGAAGTTGTTCGATACTAGTACTCCAAGCTAACGCTCAATGCATGTTGGAACTAGGTTGCGTTTCTTAACGTCAATGTCAACCATGGTATTATAAATTAGTTTATTAATTGCAACAACCAACTTGTATTTCTTTACACTTCTCGACTTTGAAATTTACTAGCCATTTAGGCAACCAATTTACAGCGCTGTTGGTCTTCGTTTACAATTTTTTATATTCAGAGGAAACTTCATTGATATCGATAACTCATATAATTTTGCGATTATTAGCATATAGTTTGGTATGGTTGTAAATGCAGTCTGGTAAGTAATTAATAAAGAACACAAAATCGCCCTTAAGGAAATACTCCATGGGTATTCCATGGAAAACTAATGGATTTCTATGAGAAAATCATTGTTTTCCCATGGAAAAAGGAGGTTTCATGGAATTTCTATGGGTGAATTTCAATGAAAACTGAAATCCCATGGAATTTCCATGGGTAAACCATGGTTCTTTTTTCATAGCTCTTGTTGCATTAAGGGTTTTTCGAATGCGCTTATAAAGATGCCGTCGTAATTCGTAGAGTTACAATCATTTCTTGAGATAACAATATTCTTTTCATTCATCTGTTTTTCTGTAATTATCAAGACTATAAGTTATATGTTTTTTTTTAATGCATCACATTTACTATGACTCAAATTAAACATACAGATATAAACAATTAAACATATTTGCAATATTTTAAAGATGATAAATGTATGCATTTTAAAATGCGTCAAAATATGATATTTTCAGAGATGTTTGTCTCCAAACTTCAATCTTGATCCCAAGACGTCTCAAGATTCATTTAACTGTCTTGTTCTTAGTCTTGGTATTGAATCAAAATATCTTGGTCTTAGTGTTGGCTTATACTTCTTTACGTCTTTGGATATTATCACATTAAAATGCATTATAAAGTACATGTATATATACTTATTGTTTTTTTATATATAACTATATACTATTTATGCATATACTTATTCTAGCTATTTCCAATAGCTTTCGTTTCTTTGCATAATTTGCAACAGTATAGCAAGTATGTCAAGCAAATTAGTTTAATTTTTTATGTTTATTTGGTTTACAACAAGTCTTTTAGTTTTAATGTACACTACATAACCAGTGTATTAAAAAACTAGTTATCTTAAAACTAATATGATTATTATTATCTATTATTATTATGATAACTAGTTATCATTAAAACTAATATGATTATTATTATCAAACTTATCTTAGTATTATTAAATTATTATCAAACTTTATTATTATTAAACTTATCTAGTATATTAGATAAGCTCACATAAGTAGTGTTTTGGATAAAAGTAGATAGCTAATGTACAAAAGGTAACTCGTAATATTTTTTTTAACTTTTTTTAATGGCTTTAGTTTGCATAAAGTTTGTTCTGAAGTTAAAACACTTTATTATATGGTAAATTTTATTACTGTTCAGCTGTTTTTGTCTTTTTGTTGACGCGACCATTGAAGTTATTATGTTTTTTCTTTCTGATAATATGAATACGCTAATTTAATATTAGTCAAGTTACGTCATTTTCTTGGCTTTTTTATTTTAAAGTAGTTTCTAGGCTTTTCTATACGCGGTTTTTTTTTTAATTTTATTTACTAACAACGCGTATTACGGGTTGCTTACTGCTAGTACTAATAAATAGCAGAATTATTAGAATATTAAGATAATGTAATAGTTTGTGTATAAATTCTATAATTTTTAATTTATTATTTTATTTAAATTAAAACATTATAAGCCGACAGGTTTGACTGGTGATATAAATAATGTTGTTCATCATTTATATCATTTATAACAATATCAGTTTTTACATACATTTAATATTTCTAAAAATAGTTCAACAGTTGTCTAAATAAAATGGTGAATTAAGGTTGAATTAACTAGAAAAGATATAAGCGTAATCTTTGGGATTCAAGTTGTAAGGGTAATCCAAGGACGACTTAGTTGGAGAAAAAAAAATACGGTAATGCTTTAAAAATATTAGAAAGAAAGTTAATTAATGCACGAGATTTTACACAGTTAAGCAATGTTTATAAATAATACACTATTATTACAATAACACAATTATTTTTATTTTTTTATATTTAACTAATGCGAAGTGCTCGTCTTAAGTAAAAATAAATTAACTTATGCACAGACTTTAATATTTATTATGTTTTTACATTACTATACTTAATAAATTACATATTTTTTATATTTGTTATGTTTTGAATAGTAAAGTAAATTATATTAAGTTTTGGAATTTATTTGTGCATGCATTTAATAGTGTCTTTTATTTTAATTTTATCATTTTATTTAAATTACTGCATTATAAGCAGGTAATTTTGATTGGCATTAGAAACAATGATTTACATCTTTCAGAGAGATCGGACGAAGAAAGAAAAAAGTTTTTTTTAAATTACAATTTATAAGTAATAATATATTGATTGCTGCCTTGTTCTATATAAATGTAACTAACATACATTTATATAGAACAAACTTACTCATTTTGTTTAAACTACTACATTATCAACAGACAGGTTTGACTGGCAATATAACTTTTTGTTTATTTATTTAGCCGTATTTTCACAAGTTTCGTGTTTATAATATGTATATAATTGGCAAGGATGTGAAGGAAACAGGTTTCTAAATGATGTTGTAGATCATGCAGATAGTTTGGGCGAAAAAGAAGAAATAATCTTGTAATTGTTATTTATAAATAATAATATATTGATTGCTACTTTTTTCTATATAAATGTTACTCAACATTTGGCAACATTTAATAGAGCGTTCAAAAAGTTGTGAGTTAATGTGTAAGAAAGTTAATGTGATAAAGAAAGTTATAATAGATAATAATTATAAGTATAAATGAATTATTAAATAAAGAAAATTAGTTAGTATGTATATATTAATTGTATGATGTATTGTCTAGATTGGTGAAATAGACAATGATACTAACTGTGGTGAAAATAGTAATGAATATCAAAATATAAATGGTACTTTGTTCGATGTTTTTCTGGTTCTACAGACGCAATTAGTGGTGCAATCTCTCTTATAAATGGACTTGATGTTTTTTTGGATTTAATATGTTGTATTAATGATTCTTTTTAATTTGTTGAAACTTCCTAGACAGCCTTCCGCTAGCGGCCCAATGCTGGCCCAGTTCCGCTTGCGACTCCGGCGCGATGGTGGCTGTTGATTACGGGCCTGCATTAAAATGGCCATTGGGCTAGCACTGGCCCGCTGTCATGGGCCAGCATTGGCCCGCAATCGTTCGCCAGTTCTGGCCCGGGATTATTTGCCAGCTCTGACTTGCGATTGCTTACCAGCACTGGCCCGCGATCACTTACCAGCATCTGTAAAAGTACTGATCCGTGATCATTTTCCAACATTCTTTCGTGATCGCGTGTCAGCTCTAAAGCGTTACTTTTTACTAGATACTTTTACTACATACACTAGCACGTTATTATTACCCGTTTCCGTGAAAATGTATTATTCCACAAAATTCAAACAAATAAGTATGTTTCGAAATTAAAGATGAGAAAAATAAATAAATATATTTGAAATTTATTGCAAAGCAAAAATGTTCTAACTACTAATAAAATTATTATATATATTTATATATATATATATATATATATATATATATATATATATATATATATATATATATATATATATATATATATTCCCAAACAGACTGACACTTACCAGTCCATTCATAACTTTCTAATCTGATTCGATGTCTTCATTTAATTTGAGTAAGCTTGCCTCATCATTTACTAGAATTTCAAAAGGTTTATCAACCAAAATTGCTTCCCTGTCTTGATTAAGTACTCCAATAAGTTGACTTATTAAGGCATTATTTGTATCTAATTTTTTGTTCAGGTTCTCTACAGAAATAAGCAGCTCTTTTTCAACTGCTGTAAAAATATTTAATATAAAATAAAAATTTTAAAATATATAAGAAAAAACAAACAAAACGAGCATTATAAAAATAACTTTCAGTATAAATCATATGCATACGACTAACCAGTGCAATGAAGTATTCCTTCGCTCACTTCAGCAAGAACTCGTCTCACAGTTGAACAAGTTTTTTTTTTTTTTTTTTTTGTAATTTACCTCCCCAAAGCCGAGAAGGCCACTACAGAGGAGGAGACTACTTATGGTTATAAACGGTTTATAATAAACCTATCTTAACTCTATAACTCCGAAACACGATCCTTGAAAAACAAGGCCGTTGCGCGGAGATACAAGTTAAGCCCAGTACTACCAGGACGTGGGAATCAAACTTAAATGCATATATGTAAACATATATATACATATATATATATATATATATATATATATATATATATATATATATATATATATATATATATATATATATATATATATATATATATATATATATATATCATGGCCTACTTAAATTACACGGCCTGATTTGTTGCATTTTCCGTAAAAAATTAAGAGGCCAGTTTTTTTTTGGCTTAAATATGAAAACTTAAATTTTGTTATGGTTAAGAGTCTTGTTTGCACTATAATTGTTTTATTTTTATTTTATTAAAATGGTTTAATATTAGTTAGATTTTCTTTGATTACTTACATTATTTTGTGCTAGATTTTCTGTTAACTGATTGCCTGCTTCAGTTTATTCCAATAACTAAGAATACTGAAATAGGCTTTCAGATAGCTATATCAACACATATTAGCATGCTACTAAAAATAATCTTACATATTGCTAAAATTACCCACAAATCTCCATTGGAAATAATTTTAAAGGTTTGTAATTTTGTATTTATTATAATTGCAATTATTAAGTAGAAAACATAAACTTTTCTTTAAATTATTTACACTGCAAAACAAGGTTTTGCATTGTAAATACTTTATTTATGCTGCATGTCTCAAACATTGAGATTGAGAAAACAATCTTTATAAAAAATTTGTTTGTGTGCTTATGATTGTAGGGCTTTTTAAAAATTTATTCTTATGTTTTGAAATCATAACCTAAAGTTTAAATAACAGGTTTATGTTTGAAAAAAGAAATTGATGAGTGTATTACCTCAATGTACCAATCTGAGATTAAGATAAGATTTGTTACCGATAACCATTCTACAAATGTTAATGCATTTTTATAGTTTCATAAAGCATATACTGGAGACGGAAAATTAATAATTTATCATTTAGTTTAGAAAAGGAGTGTTTAAAACATATTTGTTATTTGATAAACTCGGTTTTTGTTTTTTCTTTTTGTTGAAGTTACTGCTGATTACATTGCAGGGAATATATTTCTTAAAGTTTATTAAAAGATCATTTATTAAACAAGCAAGAAAAATTGTTTACCAAATTACATATTTGGTAACAACAAACAAGTTGTCAACATCGACAATATTTGACAAAACAACTGCAGCTCCAACTGCTAATTTACAGTTATTTTTCTGAAAGAAATAACGCAGCACAATTATCATTGTTTTATAAGTTATTTATCATACTTAATTCAAAGCAGAAACTTAATTCATCTAATCAAACTCAGCAATGCTGCTTTGAAAGGTGATAACAAACCCACACTTTATAGAGAAATTGCAAATTGTACTGAAATTTGATCAAAATAAAATTTGATAAATACCTGACATTAACCAAACAAACTTCTTGTGCTCTAATTACAACACTACACGCAATTGTATTTCTTATGCATGATTTCCTTGAAGAAGGCTTTACATTTGTTTATAGTTAATTTACAAAAAGATCTTTTGGAGCTAGGTTTTATTAAGTATAGTTAAATGACCAATAGTAGACTTTTTGTGAGTCTTTTAGAAATGTGCATAAGTAAAAAAATTTTGGCAGAATTTCCCAGAAAATATTTACCAGAATTTTGATAATCCTTAAAAAATATTATGCAAGATATTGCTAAGTTGTCTACATAAATACAACTGTCAGCTTTCTGAAGATAGCACAAATATATATACTAAAGCAAGTAATAATGGTAAAAATTAACAAAAAGATTTTGATGTTAAACTTATGATCAATAAACATTACTTTATAAAGAGAAGAACCTATATATTCAATTCAACCTCTGTCTAATTTTATATGTCATCTTTTTAGTATTTTATGTTATTTCTCTTATTCTAATAAAACATTGCAGTCATTCTTTTTTAATTAAAAATTTGCGAAACAAATTTTAAAGATTTGATCTAGCAGTTTAAATTTTTCAAATAAAAACCACCAAAAATGGGAATCAAATATAGATCTCGTATTGTATGGCAAATTAATATAAAAAATATTATTATATTTTTTATAGTAATTTGCAAAAAAAAAAATACATATTCATTTAAAAAAGATCAAGTAAAAGAATTCCAAAAAAGACAAAATAAACATTTCTAGCAAAAATGTATTTCTTCTTATTTCAATTATAAAAAATACGAAACTACAAACCTTTTTTTTGCTCAATGGAGAGTTTTAGGCAATCTAAGCAACATGAGAGATTATTTTTAGTAGCATGTTGGTATATGTTGATATAGTTATCTGGAAGCCTATTTCAGTATTCTGTGTTGTTGGAATAAACTGAAGCAGGCAATCAGTTAACAGAAAATCTAGCACAAAATAATATAAGTACTAAAAGAAAATCTAACTATTATTAAACCATTTTAATAAAATAAAAATAAAACAATTATGATGCAAACAAGACTCTTAACCATAACAAAAATTAAGTTTTTATACTTGAGCCGTAAAAAAACTGGCCTCTTAATTTTTTACGGAAAATGCAACAAATCAGGCCGTGTAATTTAAGTAGGCCATGATATATATATATATATATATATATATATATATATATATATATATATATATATATATATATATATATATATATATGTATATATATATATATATATATATATATATATATATATATATATATATATATATATATTATATATATATATATATATATATATATATATATATATATATATATATATATATATATATATATATATATATGTATATATATATATATATATATATATATATATATATATATATATATATATATATATATATATATATATATATATATATATATATATATATATATATATATATATATATATACAGGCTTGGTCGGGAAGCGGGAGCGATCGCTCTCGATTGCTGACCATGTAAATATTATTTAGTTGCGAAAAGCTGGCC
Organism: Hydra vulgaris; assembly: GCF_022113875.1. Classification (NCBI taxonomy): domain Eukaryota; kingdom Metazoa; phylum Cnidaria; class Hydrozoa; order Anthoathecata; family Hydridae; genus Hydra; species Hydra vulgaris. The sequence continues at coordinate 13,361,709 of NC_061156.1, read as the reverse complement.
AGATTTTTTAGTCGCTTTGAGAACATTTTAAAAAGCAAAAAAAGAATATTCTATTTTTTGAACCAATAGAATTAGTTTGTTCATTAATTTGGCCGGTTTTTAGTGTTCGCGAATATTCTTTTTATTCTTTCGCACAAAGATGTTTTGAGAACATTCAAGTTTTTTATGTTTCCATGTATGTCCGTAATACAAAAATATTTTGTTTCGCACATAAACTTAAATGTTCTAAAAACAACTAAACTATACTTTTACTCAAGTAATTTTGGTCTAACAGTACTCTTTCCATTGCAAAGATATTTTATATTTAAGCTAATTTTCAACTGCATGAAAATTTCAATACAATAATAAACTGTCACTATAAATAATAATCTCACAATATCAATAATAATCTCACAATAATAAATGCTCACTATTAAAATAAAATAATAATCTATTTCGATAATAACACAAGTAGTCTAAAGTAGTTTAAAAATAAACTAGACATTATGTAAAAGAAGTTTGTAAAAGTAAAAAATAATCATTTAATAAATCATTTAATATAAGGTTTACAAATTGGATTTGTGTAGGCATGAATGCATGCCAACCTGTCATACAAATATATTGTATGTACACAAATATATATGTATGTACACAAATATATTATGTATGTATGCACCGTAGACCATGAAATTCTTCTCTCAAAGCTTAACTATTATGGTGTACGTGACATATCCTTGCAGTGGTTTAAATCATACCTTTCTGATTGTCAACAACTTGTAACTATAAATGGAACCAGCTCAGATATTAAAAATGTTTCAATTGGTATACCTCAGGGATCCATATTAGGTCCTCTTCTCTTTATTATCTTTATTAATGATCTAAATCTTTCTATTAAGCAATCAAAAACGTATTATTTTGCTTATGATACTAATCTTCAATTAATAACAAACTCTCTCAAAAAACGTAATAAATATATTAATCAGGATATGGCCAGTCTTGTTCAATAACTTAGAGCAAATAAAATCTCATTGAATACTAAAAAAAATCAGAAATAATTATATTTAAGACTCGAAATACTAACTTTTCTAAAAAAAAACACCCTAAAATAAGGTCTCATCCTTAGGTTCAAGAATCTGTTCTTAAAATCACTCCATCATTTCTACCTAGAAGGTTACGCTTAACTTTACTTTTGAATTTTTTACTTTTTATCTTTTGACTTATTAGAGTTTATTACTTTATTTTAATTTTATTTTTAATAATTATTTTTATTATAACTTACTTGTTTTATTATAATTCTTGTTTAAGTATAATAATAATAATAATAATAATAATAATAATAATAATAATAATAATAATAATAACGTATAACTGTGTCACACTTTTTTTAACAGTTGCGAAGTGCAATAACATAAGATATTGCACTGTAACAGCTCATTTTGTCTTTTGTTTGTGTTTTAACAAATAGTTTCTGCAAAATCCAGCTCTGTCTAGTTTGTTTTTGAAGTTATTTATTGAAGTAGCTTCTATTATTTCAGATGGTAAGCTGTTCAACGCATTTACAACTCGACTTTGGAAAAAATGATACCTGAAGGTATTTCTGCTAAAAGGCTTGCTCATTTTGAATTTGTGTTGTCGCAGACATGGACCCTCCTCCAATGCATTTCCATATGTGCATATATAAATGTAAATTATATTAATTGTTATATATATTAAAAAAAACTGATTTTTTTGGTATAATTTAATAAATTTTTATGCAATTTTACTTTTATTAGTTAATATTATGTTTACTTATTTAACTTAACTTCCTTTTATAACCTACTTTTTTATGTGGTTTTACTTATTACATATTATTATTATTGTTATTATTATTTTTTATTTTATTTAGGTCATTGCGCAATATATTTTTGTGTTACATCTGTAACACGAAATATATTGTTATTGTTGTTTGTTTGTATGTAATATATTTCTAATCTTTTATCATAAATCATTTATGATTAAAGATTAGAAAATAAATCACATACATAATATATTTTTATGACAGGTTGACATGCATTCATACCTACACAAATCCAGTTTGTAAAACTTATAAAATAATAACAAATATATAAAAATAATACAAAAAGTATTGTGTTACATTTGAACTAACTATGAAACAAAGTCATCTTGTGTAATGTTACATTTCTCAAATATAAAATGCACAACAATTTCATATATTATTAAATTTGAAATTAAAGACTTCTTTAAATATTAAAGTTATGTGTAAAACAGTAATATTAAATATGCTAATATAATTTTATATAATGTACAAGAAACTTTAACTATGTAAATAATGAAAATTCTAGTTTTTGTTCAGCAGTAATATTAAAGATGCTAATATAATTCTCAAATCTTACCATCGTAATCTTTTTATAATATAATTTTTACCTTTAGCAACGATTC
>NC_061156.1:13351791-13354291 GCF_022113875.1 Hydra vulgaris | reverse complement strand
TTTTACATCCAAATAACTTATTTTTCTTAACCTGAATTCAACCCATCTTACAAAAGTTTTACATCCATTTATATAAAATATCTACCCACAAAATCAACATTACAAAAACAGCGAAACGCTATTAACTTCAAAAACTTGTTTCGAAATATTTCCCGTTAGTTTTGCTGGCTGCCACTTAGTATGGCACTTTGCATTTGGCAGTTTCAACCAAACATTATCACCATTTTTAAACACTTCATTTGATCCTGTTTTTTAACTTCAATTTTGCTGACTTTATCTTTGTTTGTGATGGCCAATTCACACGAGCTGAACCCAAACATTCCAGACGGAGAAATAAAAACTCCTCCGAGCAATTTACTAAAACTCGTTCCAAAAGTTATATCACCTCCAAACGGTTGAAAATCCACCAAAATAACTCCGTTTTGTACTTGGATACCATCAACCTAAATAGTGACAACCACTAATCCATTACATTAATGAGCTTTACCGTCCAAAGTTGGTACCGTCGGAGGATTGTGGGATTTATTTTGATTTCTTGACAATAGCTATTGATTTATAATTGCTTTTGAACATCCCGTGTCGACCATAGCTTTCGCTAGTATACCATTAACTTTTAGATAAATAGACAATGCACTAATTCCACCATTACACAGCTAGCATACTTACATTGGGCCAACGTATGTAAAACCATCGCAAACTTCGGTTCTCATTTCCAATGCAAAACCAACGTTGATCCAATGTCATTTGGTTAATAATAAAAATATTACCGACGGAGCTAAAAACATCTGGAAAATTTACATTGCTCCAATGTATGTAAAAACATCGCAAAAAGTTGATTGTTTTTACGATCTAAACCCAACGTTGACCCAATGTATATATCTCAACATTGATTCAATGTATATAAATCAACGTTTTTCCAATGTAAGTAAAAACATTGCAAGAATTTAATTGTTTTACGATCTAAACCCAACGCTGATCCAATGTATATATCTCGACATTGATTCAATGTATATAAATCAATGTTTTTCCAATGTATGTAAAAACGTTGCAAAATGTTGATTGTTTTTACGAACTAAACCCAACGTTGATCCAATGTATGCGACCAAACATTGCTATTGCGAAATTATATAACTTAAATAAAATCTTCCGTGATTATTAAAACATCAAACCACAATCAACACAAACATGGTTTTTTTTGATGATCAAGCGTTTCCTACCTTAAATACATAAATTGCCTCTTTGCACCTTTTTCATAACTAATGGTTTTCCCTCGTCCTCGCTTGGGACGTTAAATATAGAAAGGTCCATATATATATATATATATATATATATATATATATATATATATATATATATATATATATATATATATATATATATATATATAACGAAACGCGCGACATTGTTCTAATGTTTTAACATCGTATGTGTGTTAGCTGGGTATTCAGGAGTGTGGTAGCGCACACTTTTCGCTTCTGCCCTCGTTTCCCTGCGTCTTTAAGCATTATTCAGCCACGTGTACTTTACCCCCACATTTAAAACATCGAAACATATTCTTTGGAGCCAGGTTCTTTGCAAGGAAAAAGTTTCTAGCAATATGATTTAACCCTTTGCAGTTATAACACACCAACGGACCTTTTTTAGCTTGATTTCAAAATACAGCACCAAAAACATCATCTACGCACAGACGATTTAAAGCAGTTCTTACTTTGAGTAACATAACATCAATTGGATTCATAACGGCTTAAAATTTTGATCATAAATCCTCGGGCAATCCAACAAAAAACGCTAATCGAACAGACTCTTTTGACAATTTAGCGAGATAAGCCAATCGTTTTAAATTAGCTAAATATGCTTCAACTTTCTCTCCAACTTTTCTTTGTTTTTCCCTGTGATACGAAGCTGCTAAATATCATTTGTGGTCTACAAGCACATTTGCAAAGGGTGAATCTATAAAAACGTTTGGATTAATCAGTAAAGATTATTATGGTTGGTTAAGCAACGTTTTGCGCTTAAGCCATTTTGCACTTATTCAGTCTCCCGGAAAATTCAACTATGTTTTCCATGCTTATTTTGGAAATGCCCTTAATGAAAGTTATGTTGAAAAATTTTGAGCAATTCAGAGTCTCCTATTTACAACCTTAGAAAGCCACCAACACTCCCAAATGTTTATGCTGTCACCCACCATGTTCTACAATTCAGCCAACGCCACTATAGCTCTTTAGGAATTTATTCAGAGCAATGACTAAATTAAAACTGAAGCACTTTAACTTTTTTGTGCTAATTGATAAAGGTACAACAGACCAAGCAACTACCCAGAGAATAGGCTGTAAAGATGCATCACAGACTTCAACAGACTTCGAAAAAATTGATTAGGAATATTACAAATCAGTTTAGACATTTTTCTCAAGAAAAAAAAAATAGAATTGAAACTTTGTCAAAATTGAAGTAAATTGTTATTTACAAGTGAACTTACTGCATAAATATTTTTGTTTTGTTT
>NC_061156.1:13226791-13346791 GCF_022113875.1 Hydra vulgaris | reverse complement strand
AACTTTACTTAAAATAAATTTGATGTGTTCAATAAATAAAGGTTTGTAATCAGTTTAAATTCATAAATACTTCACACAATCACCGAATTCAATAACTTTAATTTTCGCATTACTAATACTTTTATATTATTTTTAGTATATCCACTCATATTTTTATGTAAACCAGTTCAATAATTGATATTTTTTTGACAGATACAAGTAATGTATGGCACCAATTTTAAAATAAGAAGAACAGTGTTACTTAAAACGAAGTGAAACCAAACATTTACAGCCGACAAATAGTTTGTCAATGATAAAATTAAACTTTTGTATTGATAATACTTTTATTGTATTGATAATATCTAGTATTTCAAAAATACAAATTAAAAAAAATATATACATCTTCTTCCCCGGTAGCCCCCTCGTGACAACTTCACTGACAATAAAAAATCAATAACTTGTATAATAAATCTTTAAAAAAGGTATTTAAGAATAAAGCTTTTGTGTATGGCCATTTCAAAGCCTTTTAATAAAATAGTTAAGTTGAAGTTATAATATTCAAAACTCAGAGAAAACTTCAATTTTGTAAATTTAAAAAAAAAACACTCTGTAAATCAAAACTTCTAAAACAATTTTAACTATAGTTAAGACTGTTTTAGAAATTTTCATTTAAAGAGTTTTTTTTTTGATTTACAAAATTGAATCTACTATAGTAGATGTATTACGCTTATCTTGTAGATGTATTATGTTTATCTTGTATTAATTTATGTACATAAGTTTGTTGTAAAGTTGATTTAAGGCTAAATATATTAAAATTGATATTGAAAATATAAAAATATCAAAAGATTGCGTTTTTTAGCAATTTTTAACGCAGTTCCTTGGTAGCTTAAACTCGTTTAAATTTAATTTTTTTGATAGTTCTGAATTTAATATATTAAACCTCACCTTTTTTTATAATGCCAATGGTAAATCTGATTTTTTAAGTTTTGACCTGAGTATGAAACACCCTATTGTACATTGAACTTAGTTTTTAATACTCTCTTTGATATCATATTCCCTTAACATTTATAAATCGACCGGAAAGGATCAATTTAGCCAATATGTACTTAAAACCTGCGCCTATGCCATGACAGTCAATCACTAAATCAATCAATATACTTCTGAAACTGTCGGTGTTATATTTCATGGTTGTTTACAAATAGTAAAATAACTGACTTTAAGTAAATACCTAATGTTAACGATTAAAATAATAAAACTATTATTTATAATAATATTCATTAGAACCACAATAATGAGAAAAACAACAGCAATAATTATAATAATATCAACAACAATAACAATAATAATAAAAATATTATTTAAAAGTCACTTGTTTTTATAAAGGCAAAAGCTACATATGCATTGGTAAATAGTTATAAACAGTTAAAAACTGATAAATCATAACAACTAACAATTACACAAAATAATACCGATGACAACTATATTTATAACGAAAATAGCATTTAAGCAGAATAAAAATATATTTAACAACAAATGACGTTAGGTAGATTAGGGTATTATGAGCACCTTTAGCAAATTTTGAAATATCTTAAAAAATAATTATGCTGGATCCAAAATTTTTTACGAATAAACAATTTTAGGGATCATTACTCATAATCCATTTAAGTATTTGGGCATCTGAAGTTTTAATCTTAAAAATACAGCATTATTTAATTAAAGAAACTCCAACCTGAAAATTGGAACTAATTTTTGGAATGTAATAGTTTATTATTAACTTTTTTATTTTATTTCGTTATTATACTTATTTTGATTTTTATTGAAGCATTTTGTGTTTACGCAAAATAAATAAATAAACAATAAGAATTTTTTTTTTCTTCTTTTTTTTTCGGTTATTATGGTGTCAAAAGCCCTTAGGGTATTATCTAATGGTTTGGGTAACTTTGTGAATAGTAATTTAAAAAAATTGTAATAAACTTTTTCAATTTTAATTTTTTTTTTTTTTTTTTTTTTTTGCTTAATAAGGTGCTTCCAGAATTTCTTAGAACACCGCGGAAGAGCATTTAGCTCGGAAGTTCATGCTTCCTTCCTTACCAATTCCGCTTAGTGGGCTTGATCCGTTGAAATATAGATATTTCAAAATTTTAATGTTGAAATATCTATATTTCAACATTAAAATTTTGCGCCATAAATTCTTTTGTATGTAATGATAATATTAAAAAAAAATAAAAAATTTTCATTAAAATGCTAATAATATTAGCGTTTATTTCTTTAATTAGATGAAAGCCGTTAATTCTGCGTATTAAACTATGCTAATTATACTGCTTTCTGTTATCACCACATAAAGTCAATTTAACAAATACAAAGCAACTTAAACTTCATTATTCACATCTTCAAAATCTTCTAGTATACTCATTAGGATTATAATGTTTTTGTGACCCCATGTTCTAGGGTCATAAATCGATAATTATTTGTACAAAAGTAGTGAAAAAAAAATCAATTTAATTTTCTTATTAAAAAAGGACCGACAAACCAACAATTTGAATTTTTTATTGAAAAAAGTCACCCACAAACCAAAAAGTTTGAACTTCTTATTAAAAAAGTTCACCCACAAACCAAATATTTAAATTTACCATTTATGCGAATGGATAAAATTTTAAACAATTTCATGAGTCTTATTTTTTAATTGGAACTATTATGTAGTTTTTAAGCATTTAACGGTTTATTGTTACATTGCAATAATCCTAATTAAAAGTAAATATAAAATTAAAAACTTTAGTAATAATTCTACAAGTATTATAAGCTACTGTATATATAAAAAAAAATTGCGTAGCATTCAATTTAATTAAAGCGTAATATACAGTTCTTAAGTTTCGTTTGACAAACTAAATCTAAGCTTGAGTTTCTCATACTTTTTACAGATGGCAAAAAGATCTTAAAAACACTTTATTGCTTGTTCTGCACACAGATTTATTCTAGGAGTTTCAAAGTTATTTTCTTATGCTCTTATGGTATTTTTTCTTCTACCAGAGAAAAGACATTATTCGAGATTTGTGGATTCATCTCATAAATGGTCAGAATTTTGGTTTACTGACCAAATAAACAATGCAGATGGTTATTGGAAGTTATGCAGCAGTTTGCACGGTCACGAAAAAGCGTTAAACTCAGTGAAAAAGTTTTGGAATCGAAACTATTCAAATTTCCCATCATGCAGTATTTTCTAAAATTTCTTTTTATGAAATTCTCCAGATTCTTCAAAAAAGCCTGGACCCGAGTTAAATGAAATTTCATGCAACCACACCATCTTGCTGTTTTAGTAATTTCACTTCTTTACAAATCTATCTGAGCTGTTCGTAGTTCTTTACAAGTTCCGGGATGGAATATAATATTTGATTTTTGATAACACAAACTAAATTCATCCAGAATAGCTAATAGTTTTTGAACTAGCAGCCATCCCAGTTGATACATCAACTGCCCTTTGCTTTCGTTCTAAAGATGATACAACATTTTGTCCACACTGCAGAGTCTTTCACTATCTTTTTTTGTGGTGCAAAAAACTTTATTCAAGTGATTGTATTTTCTTTGTTTTAGACATTTATTGTATTTGATTCAATTTTGAAAATTTAATTTGTTAACTTGTTACTTCTCTCTCAATTTACATTTTGATTACAATTTTCTTTTGATGGGTTCTCCTAGGAACAAATAGAGACTCTCCCTGGAACAGATAAAGACTCTCCCAGGAACAGATAGCGACTCTCCCAGGAACAGATAAAGACTCTCCCTGGAACAGATAGCCACTCTCCCAGGAAACGATAGCGATTCTCCCAGGAACTGATAACGATTCTCCCAGGAACTGATAGCGACTCTCCCAGAAACAGATAGCGACTCTCTCAGGAACTGATAGCGACCAACCATTTGAACTTTGAGTGGTATCCTGCTGTTATCTTCCAGAAATTGTTCTTCTGGTGGAACAGTTCTTTTTTTCTATGTGGCCTATAAAACCGTATGAAATTCTTCGTCCAGATTGTCTTTTTTCTTTTAGTAGTGGAAGTACTCTCAGCGTTGTTCAGTCAGTCAGTCAGATGATTATCAGCGTTGCTCAGTCAGTCAGTCAGCTGACTATTAGCATTGCTCAGTCAGTCAGTCAGCTGACTCTCAGCGTTGCTCAGTCAGTCAGTCAGTTGATTATCAGCGTTGCTCAGTCAGTCAGCTGACTATCAGCGTTGCTCAGTCAGACACTTTATATAATCTAAATCTTAGTAATTTTTATAAACTTCGTGAAGACTCAAGAAAGTTCTAAAAAATTTCAGAGATTTCATAAAACATCCCGAACATTACAGAAAATTCTAGAAAGTTTCACAAGGTTCAAGGAAATTCTTGGCTTCAGAGAGTCATAATACTGTTGCCTGCAAACACTACTTATATAGCATTTTAAATTTTGTGTTGTGGGTGACCTTTTTTAAAAACTAATCAGAATAAAACCCATTTTCATTACTTTTGAGCAAAAGTTTATCGATTTATGACACAGTAAAATTAAATATTTATAAAAAGTTAAAATAGTCATTACACTAATTTCATATTACCAAGATGCTCATACTACACGAATCTAACCTAATGTTAAAAAAATTTATTAAAACTATCAAAAAACATAAGTAAAAAAATAAATAATAAATAAATAAAACCGAGAAAAACAAGACGCTTTAAAAAAAAAACAAAGAACTTAATATTGTTACGTGCATAAACAAACATATTTACACATAAAGGCGAGTTTCCACTCATCCGTTTTTTCACGGGAACGGGAAAAGGAAGGCAAAAATAATCACGTAGGCATGCGTATTATAAGAAAAACTACGCATGCTCACGTGATTATTTTTACGTTCCCTTTACCTTTCCCGTAGAAAAACGGATGAGTGGAAACTCACCTTAAATACAGATATATACATACAGAGGCAATGATTAAAAATAAAATTGAATTAGCATAAACGAAAAACAACATTCCGATACCACGATCGATATAACCAGTAAATAGCGCCAATATGGCTATAACGAACTAAATAACAATTATGTGGCGACTATTTGAACAATAGTGTTTTTTTGTTATTGAACAAAATTTTTGTATAAATAGAGTTTTTTTGTTGTTGTCGGAAGACGAATTTGCGGTAATTATGGAACATGCAAACGAATGGATATTGCGCAATGGAAGTATAAAATCAAGTTTAAAGCAACAAAGGATGGAAAAAGAACTTAAAATGGAAACAAAAAAGCAATGTTATCAATGGTTAAGTTCTAAAAAAAGTAATTACTAGTATGAAAATAATAAAGAAGAAAATGACAGTATCGAAATTGAACCAATCAAATCAACGCATATCGTGCGTAAAATTGAAAATGAAATAGTTAATTTAGATCAAAAGACTGCAAAAATTGGACATGATTTATGAAAATAACTAAAACGCGTCTCCATACCAATGTTTAATGGCGATAAAAAGAAATATGAAAATTGGAAAGCTTCATTCTACTCATGTATTGATCAAGCCCCAGCCACAGATGAGTATAAGTTACTACAGTTACGTCAATATTTATGTGAAGGCGCATTAAAAGCAAATGAAGGACTTGGGCATATGTCATTCGTTTATGAAGCTGCGAAAGAAAGACTTAAAAGAAAATATGGCGGAACAAGAAGAAAAATCCTTATGTATTTGGATAAATTGAACAAAAGGGAAAATAATCCAAAACACGTTGAAAAGTTTGCGGATTTGTTAGATGTGGCAGTAACAAACATAAAAGAAGCAAATTGAAGAATTTAACAGAAGAACTTGGTGCTGGGACATTGTGCCATCAATTGCAAAAAAAGTTCCTGAGATAATGTTAATTAGACACAAACGATGGGTGTATGAAAATTAAACAAAAATCTTGAAACTCTAAAAAAGTTTATTGTTGAAGAAGTAGATTTTCAAATTGCGGCCAATGAAAATTTACATAGTTTAAAAAAAACTATTGGTAGCAAAGCACACGAAGGAAATTCTTACTTTAGTAACAGTGATCAAAAAAACAAAATAAATTGGATACAGAAACGTTCTGTTTGCAAAAACGATAATAAAATATGGGAGTGTCCAAGTGTCCAACCATTTGTCAAAAGATGGCAGGAACACAAGAATTTGTGGGATTGACGGCTGAACAGATACCTATAATCGTTTGCTTCACAAAAAAAGACATCAAAATGAAACAATTTTAGAAAACTTCAAAGAAAAAGATACGATAATAGAAAATTCTCACACGTTGAACATCCAAATTTATTCAAATCACTACATATCTCTTAGAAAGGTGCCAGTTATTCTTCGTTATGAAAATAAAAAAGTTGTGGTAAACGCATTGCTTGACAATGGAAGTACCAAGACATACTTGAACTCTGATGTAGCGGCTGAGTTGTCACTGCAAGGTAAAACCAAAAAGGTAACTGTAAACATAATAAATGGAAAAATTGATTCTTTCGAAACGATGCTAGTAGAATTTCAGTAGGAATCGTTAAATGGAAAAACAAAAATTGTAGTGGAAGTTTTTACAGTTAATAATGTAACTGGAAACTTAAAAGCAGTAAATTGGGAAAATTTGTCAAAAAGTTAGAAACATCTAAGAAAAATCGAATTCCCAAATATTGGACAAAAACCAAAAATTGACATTCTAACCGGTGTGGATTACGCACTGTTTAATTAAGGAAGTAAAAAGTGGACTTAATAAACCAGTGGCTCGACTCACACCGCTTGGATGTATTGGTACTGGTGGATTTCTTCAAACCTATTTTACAAAAATAACATATAGTACAAAGGAAATAGAAGATGAAAACAACAACATTAAAATATTATGGGAAATTAAAGGCGACAAAGAAATGCAATTTAGAAAAACAATAACAAGCCCAGAAGACTCTACCGCCCTTAATATAGTAACTAATTAGCTAAAAACAGAGAACGGAAGATATGAGCTAAAATTACCATTGGTAATTGGGTAACAGGCTACAAAACACGGAAAAACGCCTAATGAAAAACAAAAGTCTTGAAGACGAGTACAGTAATTTTATTAGGGAGTATACCTGAATACAGTAATATTATTAGGGAGTATCAAGAGAATACTTGGAGAATATCAATAAAAGAAATCTTGGAGATGGTTACTAACTTGGGGATGGTTTGAGATGGTTAGTACTTATTACATTTTCCGATTCTTTGTCCTAATAAATCAACTAAAAAAATCAGAATTGTGTTTGATGAATGTGAAAAATATAATGGTAAATCAATTAATGATATTATTTATCAAGGTACAAAATTTCAACAAGACCTTGTGATTGTTTTGCTGAGATTACAAAAATACCCAGTGAATTTAGCTTGTGGTATAGCAGAAATGTATTTAAAAATTGGAATACATAAAGATGACCAAAGGTATCAATGATTTTTATGGAAAAATCTAGATACAACTGCCAAGCCTGAGGTGTTTCAGTTTAATTGACTTGTATTTGGAATCAACTCAGCGCCTTTTATGGCTCAATTTGAAACGCAAAATCGGGCATAAAAGAATGTACGAAAATTTTCTTTGGTTTCTGAAGCTGTTCATGAAACAACTTACATGTATTACACAATAACTTCTTTAGTTGATGAAAAGGTAGAATTCAATTATACAAGGAACTCACGCTACAATGGGGTTCAGCAGGAATGTTTGCGCGAAAGTGGCTTTTAAACTCGGTCGAAGTTCTTAAGATAACACCAGAAAATGATCGTGCAGAACATGTAAATTTAGATTCTGGAGAATTTTCTGGAATGAAAACACTTGGAGTTGTCTGGAAAGCAAAACCTGATTTAGTTAGTTTTCATTCTATTGCAATCAAAAAAAATACGGTATATACAAAACAAATTTTGCTTAAAAAAACGGCAACGTTGTTCAATCCATTGGGGTTTTTTAGCACCATATATCATTCGAATCAAAATAATTATGCAAGAATTGTGGATTGATGGAATGAGTGGGATGATGCAATTCCGGATAGGATTGCGAACAACGTTGATCAATGGATTCAAGAAATAAATAATCTCCCAAAAATAAATATTCCCAGATGTTTACAAACAACTTTAACAGTTACAAATAGGTCAATCCATGTTTTTACGGATGCATCTTGTAAAGCTTACGGTGCTGTTGCTTACCAACAATGTTTATAATGTCTAAAGCCCGAGTAAACCCATTGCAATCTATTAGTATACCAAGACTTGGAGCTGTCCTCGGTTTACGACTTACAAAGAAGATTGTCAAAGCATTTATGTTTTATGGTGGATAAAAAATTTGAAAGTTGAAACCATTTTTTGCCAAGCGCGTTGGATTCATTCAATCAAAGACTTAGCTAAAACAATGGAGATACATACCAACAAAAAATAATCTAGCTGATTTACTAACAAGAGGAACAACAGTTAAAGAATTAGAAAGTAGTAATATATGGTGGCACAAACCAAGTTTCCTTAATACTTTAGAAAAAAAATGTCACACAAGAGGCTTCAATTGAAGTAAAAAAAAATCCAGCAATAATGAATTTTGCATTATCCACTTAAATGTAACAAATCAATTGCCTGAAACAAACAAGTTTTCATGTTGGAAAAAACTTGTCAGGATAAACGACTGGATCCATCGGTTCATAAGAAATCAAACAGACTTTCGTAAAAAGGGTGATATAGCAGCTTATGAATATCATGAAAGCGAAAAAGAAAACATAGCTAAAGCTCAAAAAGAAAGCCTTAAAGAAGAATATAGCAACATTGAAAAAGAAAAACCAATATCAAGCAAAATCATTTCTTTAAATCCGCAAATTGACGGAGACGGATTATTGCGACCTTGTAGTCAATTGCAAAATCATTTTTCCGAGAGGATATACATTAGCAAAGTTGATTGTTAAAAATTACCATGACGAAGGCAATCATGTGATGGGAACAAATCAATTATTAACAAAACTATCAGAACGATATTGGGTTATACGAAGAAGAGAAGAAATCAGAGATGCAGAAGCAAAATACAACAAATGTAAATTAAGAAAATGTAAACCTGCTCAACAGCTGAAGGCTCCCTTAACCAGCAATGCGCTTTAAAGAACCACTTCGTGCGTTTGCTATAATTGGTATCAGTTTTGCTGGTTCATTTCCTACTATGCAAGGTAAAGGGAAGATACGACAAAAGAGATACTTGTGCTTGTTTACCTGTTTACTATCACGAGCAGTACATCTTGAGATGGCTTATAATCTAAATACAAATTCATTCCTCAATGCCTTTTATCGAATGGTGAATAGAAGAAGATTACCAGTAAAAGTTTTAACCGATAATGGAACAAATTTTGTTAGAGAATGTTGAGAACTAAATGAAATTGTCAACAACTTAGATAAGGATAAAATTACTAACTCTACAGCTGATAATGGAATCAAGTGGCACTTTAATGCTCCGCTAGGACCTCATCTTGGCAGTGTATTTGAAATAATGTTCAAGGCTGTTAAACGTGCGGTGACTGGGATACTCGAAAAAGCCGATATTACAGATAAAGAACTCTGTAAGGTATTTACAGGTGCTGAGAGTTTATTGAATTCTTGCCCACTAACGTATCAGAGTGTCGATGTAAAAGATGATATTCCATTAACTCTAAATCATTTTTTGATTGGGCAAGTTGGAGGACAGTTCGCACCTGACTCAATTCAATCTAAAGGCTATCATCCTAAAAAGCGCTGGCGTTGAGTGCAAGAACTACTACGTCATTTTTGAAAACGGTGGATGCGAAAATGGCTTCCATCTTTATCTAAAAGATATAAATGGAATCAAGAAAAACGCCAAAATAAAAACTGATGACATTGTATTAGTAATTTCTCCAGATACACCTAGAGGACATTGGCCGTTTGGTAGAATTACGGAAGTTGTTGAAGGTAAAGATGGACGTCTAAGAGTTGTGAAAGTCAAAATTGTCGAAATAGAATTTATACGATCAATTACGAGACTGTTTCTTCTTGAGTTTGAAAATTAAGAATGTTTGATAGACTGGAGTCTATAAAAGAGGAGGAGAATGATTGGAAGAAAATTGAATTAGCATAAAAGAAAAACAACATTCCAATACTACGATAGATATAACCAGTAAATAGCGCCAATATGGCTATAACGAACTAAATAAGAATTATATGACGACTATTTGAACAGTAGTATTTTTTTGTTATTGAACGAAATTTTTGTATACAGTATACTGTATTTTGTATAAATAAAGTTTTGTTATTTTTCAGATACAAAAATATAAAAAATATAGGTGATATAGTTAATGTAAAAAACGGTTAAGATCTTAAAAATATAAGTTATAATACATATTCGGTATTATTTGTGATTGCCATTAAATCAGGCAATTTTATACACACTTGCATACAGAAAGACAAACACGCGCTTACATACAATCACATACAAATGTAATCATACGCATATAGATATACAGTTGTAAAAATATATGCAAATTAAAATATGTTCGAAAAATATTAAACAAACTAAAAATAAACAACAGGAAAATACAGACATTGCAACAGGACAAAAAACACATGACAATATGAACCATACACGACAACGCTCAATAAACAATATACAAAAAAAAAAAAAAAAAAAAAAAAAAAAAAAAACTAATATACATACAGCGCACAAAAATACATAATAAGGACGATGTAAACAATTTACAAAAATAATTAAAGCAATAGTTGTTTTTTTTTTTTACTTCTTTTTTTTTGCTGATGGAAAAAAGTCGTAGTACTTTTTTATTATAATTTTCTATTTTCGAATATAATTTATTTCGTTTTGCAAATTACTCTTTGTTAGTCTTTATTAGGTTTTGCAAATTACTCGTTTTTTCGTTTAACAAGAAGAATACTAATTAACTTTATTAAAAAATGTTTATAAAAACTGTTTTAGAGTTTATATAAAAAAAAAAAAAAAAAAAAAAAATCTGTAGTAAAAATATTATTTTTTCGTTGTCCAACATTAAAGTGGTTATAAAGCTCTATTGGTTTATCTATTTAAAACTTATTAAAAATTTTCTTGTTCAAATAAACTAATTTTGTTTGGTATAATATTTGTTTACACCAAATACTATGAGTACTTACTTATGAATTTTTTAGTTTTATTTGTTTTAACTTCGTAAAATCTTCACAAAAGATTATTATTGCACGAATTTTATTTTTTTATGAAGTTTAAGGTAGTTTTATTAAACGACGAAAAATATTGTTACTGTTTTTTTTTTTTTGTTTTAATAAGCTAAACTACAATTTAAATAATAACTAACTTTATTGAAAAATGTTTATAAGAACTGTCTTAGAGCTTTCTAATAGTTATTTCTTTTCTTTTATGTGATAAGATAATTTTTTGAAAAATCATTAATTTGAATTATATTTTGGAAAATTATGTTAATTTATTTTATGATACAATTAATATTATCAATTTAGCTGAGCACAAGATTTCTGAAAGTTCAGATTCTCATATAAAGGTAAAATGATATTTCATATATTGGAGAATATATCAGTTACTTAAAAAATACACAATACTATCATTAACATTAGATAGCAAAGAATACAATGGGAAATCTTCTCTAACAAATGTAAATGTATTTTTAGGTGATAACGCAAATCTGTATATAAGAGAAAAATATTTTTTTTTTTAAAGGGGTGATTAATATCAGTATGATAGAGGTATATACCTGGGATTTTAAGTGGAATAAGTGGGAAAACTGCTATCCTTTTTGTCAAAAAATTTTAAATTAATTGTTTTAACTAAACTTTTGGAAAAAATAAATTCATATCTTAAGTTAATAATATCTTTTAAACGGGTTTAATTTGCATCAGTTTTTTAAAAAAAAGCTTTTTATTGTTGGACTATCCAAGTAGTAGAGGGATTTCCATTACATGTCTTGAAGACGTCTGTTTTCATTCAGAAGACGTCTCAATTGGACGAACTAGAGACGTGCAAGGATTGTGCCAATTTAAACACTTTGCGTTCTAAAAAATTCTCCAAACACATATTAAAAGAAAATTTAATTAAAGTATTAATTATCAGGCTATTTTGTCTTTTTGTTCAAACTTCCTGCCCTTTTTCGAATAGCTCTTTTGAGTCGCCACTAATAAAATCAATTATAACTTTCATAAAGTTTTTTAAAGAATCTAGAAACGCCTCTAAAAATAAAAAATGTATTAATAATTTTAGTTTTTTACATAATCAAATTGAAAATAAAATTGTGTATTTATAAATATGTTTAACAATTTTATACCGTTTGTATTATTTACATACATCTACTTTTTATCAACAAATTTTTGATTTGTATTATCAATTTTACGTTATTAAGTCACGAAGCCAAGGAGTTATTTTATATAATTATATGGAACCATTATTTCTAAACAGTATTAGTAGTACTTTTAATTATTAATACTAATTTTTATGAATGATTAGAAGTAATGGTTAAATATAGAATAGAATAGAATGAAAATAAAATGAATTTTTTTTTAAAGCACAGTTAGCTTTTTAGCATGAAGAAATGGACTTCAGTTTCTTCAGCCATTGCTATTATTCTTTATAATAATTACTAAGTACCTTAAATCTTACGGAATAGAATTAATATTGAAATTACATACCTAGCATGTAGCAATAATGCATTGTCTTTGTAAAAGCTCTTATTCCAGATAATCTATCTTTAAAAATAGAATTTGAACACTAAAAACCATTGATCAAGCCTTACAGTTGCCCGTACATTCCTCCAAGGGCTTTTTATTGCCATTTTTTATTAAAGAAATGTTATAAAAATTTATTTTTATTACAGAAAATCTTTCCTTCAAAATTTGATAATAAATTTACCATAAAAAAGAAAAGTACTTAAAAGAAGGGGGATATTTAAAAATTTTATTTTTAAATAACCTAATTAAGAGGAGCTATTTCGCATACCTTTGAACACACACTTTAAACTTTTTACCACCGTTCCATTTGATTTTTTTTTTTCTACTTTAACCCCTGTATAGATTAATTTCATCATGAGATTTAACATAAATTTAACTTAAAATTAACCGATAAACACAAAATCCAACTTAAAATATAATGTTAATAAATACGTTATGCTGATAAACGCTCAACTTTTTTGCCGTATAGTATAGCGGCAACAAACTTTTAACTTCACTTGATCAAAAAATATCTATACTTTTTGGTATTAAATAAACAGACGGTATATTTTAAACGTCTATAACGACACCCAATAGACATATTATGGATGTCCGTTTAAAACTGTATAAAACTGATGTTTGTAAGACGTCCGTAGAATTTGTACAATTCAAAACGGGTACAGTGGGACAGAATTTTACCGTCCTCTGGACAACTTACTGACAACGTATGCTTACTGTAAACAAAGCATTTAAATTGCTCGCATGTTGACATTTATATCGATGTAACAATTTATAACTATAAATTATTGCTCTGAACAAAAAGTAAATGAAAGTAAAATGTATTAAAAAAAAATTAATAAACTTTCAACTTATAAACACATTTTCAGTTTATTATTGCAGAGGTTTACTCTGAGAAAAAAAAAGGATCGAAGGGTTTACAAATATGTATACACCTTACAGTTTAAAATATGAACATATTTCAATTTAATATTTACAAAGACTTTTTCTAACTTCAAGCAGAAACAATATTAAAAAGTTAACAAACTATAAATACTTTTTTCCATTTAACATTTTTAAAATACATTCAACAAATTGTATAAACCAGGGGTCGGCAAAATTATCTTTTGAGCCAAAAATTACAACCTACCGACATCTTTCATTTGTGCATTAGAGCTACAGAGCCGCATCTTGACTTTGAAAAAACCACATATGGCTTGCGAGCCGCACGTTGCAGACCCCTGGTATAAACATTTAAACAATATTATGTAGACTATGTAAATCTTTATTTAAGTACATAATAAGAAAAAAACAAACTAACAACAAAGTTAAAAAACTAATAGTGTTACGATTAAACATCTCGTGTGTGCCTATTTTTTCTGTATTTGTTGACGCTTTTTAATGCACAACCCAGTTTTTAAAAAGTAGGGATATAAAAAGCTTAAAGTTAAAAAATTATTAATGAAATAATTGTTGGTATTCGGAAGTTAGATCACTCAAAAGAAACACAAAGAAAGAGAAAAAGGAAAAAAAATTTAAACTTGGTAGCAATTATGTGTAAGGGGCTGTCCATTAATTACGTCAAAAAAATAGAAGGAAGGGGAAAAGGAAATAATTAAAAAAAAAAAAAATTAAAAAATTACTGACTTCCTTCCCCTATTTAAACTAAGTAGCAAATATACATAAGGGGCTGTCCATTAATTATGTCAACAACATAATTAATGGACACCCCCTCATGTATGTTTGCTACCAAGTTTAAATGGTTGGGTTGATATTGAATAAATTTTTTTTTCATCAACATCAATATTTCGTTAACTTTTTTTCATTGCTGTTATTTTTTTCTGGCATATGAAAATTTATAATATAATATAATATAAATCAAAAGCTGTTCTCTTGTTTTACTAAGAAAAACGAGTCTAATGACAGTAGGTGTTAGACTTTAACAGCCGTTTTTCATTAAAGCGTTTTAGTTTGTTTATAAAATCATTTACAGAAGTTGCATTAATAACATCTTGATCTAATATACTCTACGCTTCTACACCACGGTTGGTAAAAAAATTATGCCTAGAAAGTGAGCTTACATATTGTTTTCTTAATTTCTGATCAGGGCCTCTCGTAGTATTAGTTATTCTTTCAGGTTCGTTATGCCAGCATATTTTAAGTAAATTGTTTTGAAATCTAAATATCTGAATTAGATCACCTCGCAACCTTCTATCAACCCATTTTGAAAGTTCCATATATTGTAGCCTTTGTTCATAGTTAATTCATTTTGGGAAACAAATTTTAGTTGCTCGTTTTTGGACTCTTTCTATACAAATAATATCTTTAGCGTAGTATGGGTTCCATATTTGAAATGCATATTCTAAGTGAGGTCGCATAAGAGATGAGCCCATAAGAGTAAAAATGGACCAAGTCCATATTTCTATATTGTTAGAAATAAGCGTTCTTAGTGTTTGCAAATATTATAAATCAGCCATATGTAATATTATTGATGTCTAGTATCATTTTAAATCTTTTTTCTTAGACAACAAGATATGTGAAATGCACAAATAAATTTTTGAATAATTATTAATAATATAATAATAGTTATGGACTTGGTCCTTTTTTTCTCTAAACATAATCAACAAATCGCTAAATCATTTTAGTGTAAAATCATGAACAAATTTCATATTATTCGTTTACAATAGCAATTCAAATTAAGACAAGTAGTACAAATTCATACTATGTTGTAAAAAAACACAATTACTATTTACTAATTATCGGCAAAAATAGTCCTCATTATTACAAACAGTACAATAAAAACCACACGAATTTACTGATCATCATCGCCGCTGTCATCGAGCAGTTCATCTTCTAGTACATCCTTGTTGTGACCGCTGTGTTCCAACTTTTGATAGAAGTCATGATAGATGGGAGGAATATTTTTTAACAGTTTCATTAAATCTGAGTATTTTTCTTTGCTCAGTTTTGTTGCTCCACAGTACAGTGGACTCACTAAGATTCCAAACTCACTTCACTAAGATTCGTTTGACGTTCGCGTTTCGCTAGCGAAATGAAACTGAATGATGCGTCATCATCTAAAGAGTATTTAAAGAACAGTTTGTATGGCTCGTTCTTTCTAAGTTGCAGCCATTGCATATCCAGTCAATTGACCTTCTGATCACTCTCATCCACTTTCCGATTTGTAATTAATTTCAATAAGGGCTCCACACTCTTGAAATTATCAGTGCTTAATCTTGCAACACTGAAGCGCTTCTTCATAGAGCAGTTCTCGATCAATTTGTACCGCTGTTCTGGTACAAATTGATCTGATCACGAAGATCTTTATGGATTTTGGTTTTGCTCTCTCAATTATTCCAAAATCTGCATCGTTAGGCAAATAAGAATGCCCAGAGACCATAAACTTATGATTCACTAGTTCAATACTCGTCGTCTGCGTCAAATGCATCCATAACAGTGCAATTTTTATATTTCGATTTTGACCGCCGCACGAGTCGCTGAATGCTGTAATAGACGTAATATCCCTATTTGCCAGATTTTGATAATATGCCGATAAGCATAAACCGATCTCACCTGCACCTCGTGAGGCTGTTCCCTCATGCCATACATTCATCACTGCATTGTCATTTTTAAGGTCATGAATGCCTAGATTATACACTGATAATTACCGGCAATAATAAACTTCATTGGTTGTAAGGCAAGGCAATGACATGACCTTTTGAAAGTCAAAACAAAAAGATGCATGTTTATTGTCTTCATTTTCCTTTTCTAGTTTTAAGGATTGACGCGCCTTCTCTTCTTTGCGCAAATGAATCTCATGCGCTGCTTTTAGTTGAGATTTTTTGGGTTCAGTTTTTTCTATTTCAATGTCTGTTTTAAAAATGTCACATTTCTTGCACGTATCTTTTAGTGGCTGATGGAACATCAAGTTAAATTCATGATTAAAAATGTCCCGAAATTTCCACTCTTTTTGAGGTTCGACTGAATCCTGTATGCATCTCTATACATGTCGTACATAGTGGATACCGTCAAATGAGCAGGTAGAAAGCGGCGAGATGCACTGTGACTTCTAGTATAATGACTTTCGTATGTGGGAAATATGCGAATATGATCTTTAATGCGAGTGATGTGTTCCTCATGAATGCGTTCTCGTCCATCTTTGCCTGACACACCACCATTCTCCCGTTGGTTGACTAACGCACGATTTAGTCGACCGCTGCTAATGTCAAATATTGCCAAGAAGTATGTTGTGCAAACAGTAACGGGCTTATTATCTGCAAACACAGAGTATACTCGTGCAAAATCCTTTGCATGTTTTTTTTCATTTTTCGTCATTTTGTTTTTCTTACTCTTGGTTGTCTACGTTCTACTGTTGATTGTTTCACGCAGCCAGCAAGAAACAGATTTTGTGCATCAAAATCTCCCAATTTCCAGAAATTTTCAAACAGAGTTTTAGTCTGCTCTATAGTCGAAATTTCAGCACATTTGTTTTTGCAACTGTGATTTATTAAATAATGTTCGTTTAATTTCTTAGCTTTTTGTAACGTTCCGCCATGCTTTACATATTCGCTACCTGTATTTCGTAAGCGCTTAATCACATTTTTCTTCCAGTTCGTTACACAACGTTTTCGTTTTCGAGTGCGTTGATCGGTTAAAATCGGAGATTCAGTTGTTACAATCGGATATTCAGTTGTTACAATCGGAGATTCAGTTGTTACAATCGGAGATTCAACTGCTACAACCGGTGAAATATCGGCTACAATCGGAGATTCAGCTGCTAATGTAGAACGTTCTGTCTGTATATCTGCTGCTAAGTTAGGATCTGCAATTGTTGTATCTGTAGCTAGAGATCTCTGAACCTTCTTGCACTTTCTCAATGCCAGTGACACCATGTGTGCGGCTCGTGAATGCATGTTTACACTATTCTACAATAAATATTTTTATACATATTTTAAATATTACATACATTCAGAATATTATTAGATAGAATAATGTACATGTACACAACATGCATGCAAGTGCTCCCCTAGCTAGATGTTATTAAAGCCACAAAATTGACCTTTCTAAAGAGGCTGTAACTTTGGTAGTGACAGACCATTATATCTACTGTCTAACAAATCAATATTTATATTCCTGCTAAGAGAAGTTGAATAAATCTTATATTATCGCTTACCAAACTATTTCAGTTTTGTCACTTTATAAAGTGTGAAAGTGCTGTATACTTCACTATATTAATATAAAACCATAATCAGATATTCATTTAAAGCATCTTACCTGTACAAATGTTATTCTTGTTCTAATATAATAATAATTCTAAGAAAATTTGTAGTTTATGTGGTCTTGAATCTTGATTTCTTACATTAATGCACTATCAATGGACTTGGTCCACTATTACTCTCTATACCTGGTGATTTATTGTTAGAGTAAAAATGTGCTGCCCTCTGTTGAATAAGAAATAAATGTGTTATGGACTTGGTCCATTTTTGCTCTAAAAATATAGCAAATTTTTAGCAGTTTTACATACATAAGGGTCATTTGAAAAAAATTTGACTTGGTCCACTTTTACTCTCATAGGCTCAGGTATGTATAATAATTTCATAGTAGTTTTATTAATATAGTTTAAAGCATGTTTTATTAACCCCAACTTACTATTAGCTTTGTTAAAAATAGACTCAATATGATGTTCCCATTTTAAATCAATTGAAATATATACATCTAAGTCTCTTTCTAACGATGTCTCTTTAAGATTTTTTCTAGAGGTTCCTAGTTCTTCAGTATTGCAATTTAGTGTGTATTTTTTTGGGGGGTTAGCATGACTTATGTGCATTATCTTGCATTTATCACTATTAAAGCTTATTAGCCATTTAGTCGACCAATCGAAGAGATAATCCAAGGCATCTTGAAAGGAAATATTATGCAAATTTCTATCAATTTTATTTATTTTTGCTATCACTTTTGTGTGATCTGCATATAATATAGCTTTATTATTTTTAACCCTGTGTTAGATCATTGATGAAAATTACAAAAAGTAAAGGACCAAGAACTGATCCTAAAGGTACTCCACTTTTTACAGTTTCCCATGCTGATACAAATATCCTTAGAACTACTCTTTGTTTTCTGTTATTCAATAGCGACATACTCCAATTAAGTACAAACCCCTTTATACCAATTGACTCCAATTTGAGAATTAATCTTCTATGTGCAATTGAGTCAAAAAATTTTGCGAATTCTAAACAGGCTATATCAGCATAAATACCTTTTTCTTTAAGATAGTAAGCGTTTCTAAGGTTTCTAGCATTATATAGGTTTCTAGCTATATCTAAGGTTTGTTATGCAGCTTTTTGTTTTTACAAAAACCATGTTGGTCTTTGGTTATTAAATTGTTATCAACAAGGTGTTTCATTATTGTACCTCTGACAAAACTTTCCATTAGCTTGCATACTATCGAGGTTAAAGAGATTGGTCTGTAGTTGTCAGCCTTTAAGCGATCTCCTTTTTTAAATAATGGTGTAATGTTTGCTTCGAGCCAAAGTTCTGGTAGTGTTCCCGATGATAGCGATCTTTTGAAAATAATGTATAATGGTTTGCTAAGACTTTCTGCATAATTATTTAGGACTAATGGGTGAACTTTGTCACTTTCTGGAGATTTGTTTACATTAAGTTTAGATAATCTGTTTACTATATCAGTTTCGTTAAACAAAGGTATTGGACAAATTGAACTTGTTGTACTTTTCCATAACGGAATAACTTAAGGATTTTCATCTGTAAATACGGAACAGAACCTGTTTAAATAGTTTGCTATAAACTGTACATCATTAGATAACTAGTTTTTATCAGTAATAAGTGACCTTATATGATCCTTAACTTTACGTTTTTATTGATAAAATTTGCTTTTGATTTTGTTTTGATTCTACAGCAATTTTCTTTTCGTGCTACTTTTATGCTACTTTTAACAAGTTTTTTTACTCCTTTGATTCTTGTTTTATATTCTCGATTTAGTTATTTATTTTTAAAATCTGATATTTTGTAAAGATACCAAAGGTTTCTTTTTAGTCTTATTTTGTGCTTAAGTAATGCATTCATCCATAAAGATCTTTTATAGCTTCTGAAATTTATTGTGTTCAATTTTAATTTAGGCATAAATTCATCGCAAACCTTTTCGTAAATATTAATAAGCTTTAAATAAATCTGATTGACATCTAAATTTTTGAATTCTTCGCTCCAATTATGGTTATTCAAAAACTCTGTGAACTTTTTAAAATTTCCTTTTCTAAATAGCAGCTTTTTGGTTTTAATTGTATTTTCTATATCAATTTGATCATTTGGCATGGTGTTGAAGTTAAAATCCAAAACTTGATGACCTCTTAGGGTGTCACCTAAAGACTCAGTGGGAACTAAACATGGGTTTATTGTTAAAATTAGATCTAGAATATTTGTATAATCATTTAATTTTAGCTGAAATGTTGGTTTTATAACATGTTGTGTTAAATAAGTTTCTTGAATGCAATCGATAAACAAAGACTTTTTCGGCCCGATATTAACACTTTGATACTCGTTGTTCCATTTGCAATTTAAAAATGAAAAATTAAAATCGCCATCATTTTATCAAGAACAAAAAATACAATAATACATCATTGTATTTTTTGTTCTAGATAAAATATTCAAAACGTCTTTGAATAGAATTAGTTAAAAGACGATAGTTTTCATGATCATTGTTTCCTGGTCTGTATATACAACCACATAAAATAAATTCAACACTTACTTAAATATAATAGAACACCATATTTGTTCAACTTCTTTGTTATTGAGCACATTGTCTTTTATTTCAAAAGCGCTTATTTTATTTGAAGTAAATATACAAACATCACCTCCTCTATTTTTCTCACAATCTCTTCTGTAAAGATTATAACCTGGTACATTTGTTATTGATAGACTATTCCAACATGTCTCTGTTATAAAATGGAGTTCTGGCTTTTTTACTTTTATTTCAACTATAAGTTCATTTAATTTGTCTCTTTCTAGCGATGTTGCATTTGTGTATAAACATTTATGAATTGTAAAAACGTTTATCGTATTCAATTTACTTTAAGATTGAAAACCTCTCACTGTTTATATTATAAACTAAATTTACTTGAGCTGAATCATTGTTTGATGAGTTAATTGGGTTTCTAACGTTGCTATCTTCTTATTTTTATCACTTTGTTTTTTCGGATGCCATTATAAAAATCTTCTCTCTCTTTGTTTTCATTATTTTTTTCTCTACATTCTTGTCTCAACTGACTTCTGATAAGTCTGGATTGATAAAAACTTTTTCACACTCTTTTGAGTCACGTAACTCTTTTGCTTTTTTTAATATTAAATTTCTTTCAAATTTATCTTTTAGTATAACTATAAACGGGGCTTGTCATTTGATCTTAATTTTATAGTACTTTGTATGCTTACTTTAACTTGCAATTTGTTAATAATTTTTTTAATAGTCTTTTTGTCTTCTACTTTAGCTTTGCTTTTTTCTTCATTGTCTGAAGCTTCTACTCCAAATATTACAATGTTATTTTCTCTTTTTTCTCGTTCCTTCCTTTCGCCTGCAACAGTATTTATTATGAGCTTTTTTTTCAGAAGATTTCTTTACTCTTTTCATTAATTTTTCATTATCATTGTTGAGTTTTTCGATCAAACTTTTTAACTCTTTTAGTATCTGCTCCTGTTGTGCTTTGAAAGTGTTAAATTCCGTGACTTTGTGACCGTGAAAAATTTGCTGGGTTATTTTTTGTTACTTATTGAACACATCAAAGATTAAATTTTAATATCCAAATTATTATGATATGTAAAATTTTGTTTCTTATCTTCTTTAATATGTTAAAAGTTTTTATTTGTTGTTGTTTGTTTTTTGTTTTTGTTTTTTTTTATTTTTTTTTTTCACTTAAAAAACGTCTGCCATTTTTAAAAGCGGTAAAGTGTTATTCTTAACTCAAATTCTTAAGCTTTTAGATTTATATTCTAAAAAACTTGTATAAAAATACTTGTGGTTCAATATTGTTTTTTACAAGCATTGTGTTTTTAACTTATGTTACAACACGACACATACTAACACAAATTGCAGTTAGTTCTGAAATAATTTACTTAACTAACTAATTATACAATAGACATGAGACTTTTTTAAATCTAAAAAGGCTTAAAAAAATCTTGTTTAGGACTTTAAAAACATCTGTATCCTACGACGCTTATACGTAAATTAAAAGCTCTTGTAATTTCTTTCAAAATTTTACCTATAGTCCGTAAACAGAAAAGTCTGTGTATTCAGGCATCTAATAAGTTATTTTAATTTATTGTTGAATGTAATAAAGATTTTTAAATTCCATTGTTTTGATCAATCTGTTTAATAATGATTTCTGCATTAATGTTACACTTTAGAAGTCTAAAGTTGAGCAACTATATTATATATTTATACATACATAAATATATACATACATATATATATATATATATATATATATATATATATATATATATATATATATATATATATATATATATATATATATATATATATATATATATATATATATATATATATATATATATATTTATATATATATATATATATATATATATATATATATATATATATATATATATATATATATATATATATTTATATATATATATATATATATATATATATATATATATATATATATATATATATATATATATATATATATATATATATATATATATATATATATATATATATATATAATTAAAAACGAAAAAAGAAAAAACTTTTATTATGGAACTTTAAGTTTCATGCCTAACGGCAATCATCAGCCATATATTACAAAATTTAAAATAGACGTTAAAATTACAATTAAAATTACGGTGGCGTGAGTTCTAATGACTCCATGGAAACAAAACTTTAAGTTTTAATAGTATCACGTGGCGTAAAAGTGACGTAAACCAATCAGGATCAATCTGCGGTATCATAGGAGGAAATAAGAAATTTATTTTTGTGCCTACACTTCGAGATTATTTCACTCCTTGTGTTAAGTAGGTTTTTACCTTTATACATTAGAATTTGAAACTTCTCGTTCAAACAGAGGTTGCACACTCTTGATGTTGGGTTGTATGGTTTGCAACGTTTAACAATTTTCCATCTGACAAAAGGTGTAAAGTTTTTTTCTTTTAATTTCCATATTTCTTTAGATAACTCTGTATCATTTTTATAACTAATTGAATTAAAAGATTTGAGGTGGTTTGCGTATCGAACTTTAAAAGATGTCTCGCTGAGTCCAAAATACACTTTTTCTTTGTACTCCGGATTGTTTGAACAAACGGTGGCTTGATAAACAATGTTGTTAGAAAGACAATTGTTGTTCATCGGACATTTGGATTTATCAATGCAGTTGCATGTCTTTTCATTAACTTTTGCTTCCTCATGTAACGTGTTTTTATTGTGAGAGTTGATAATGGATTTTATGTTTGGCATACAGGAATAACTTATTTTGATTGTGTTTCTATTAAATATTTTACGGAGTCTGTGGTTAACTGGAAAGTGGTGGTCGATGAAGTTTAAAAAACATTTACCTATTTTTGTTACAACATTTGTACTGAAAGGAGGATTATACCAAATTATTTTACGTTTATGGTTGTTGTTTGAAGATTTTATACTTGGATGGTATGCAAGTTCGCAAGTGTGTCCAGATTTTTTCAGGGCTTCTTGATAAGGAGGAATACTTTCTTTAAAAATCGATTCACTTGACGATGCTGCTGATAATCTTAACTCAATGGTTTTAGGAACACTGTTATATATATGTATATATATATATATATATATATATATATATATATATATATATATATATATATATATATATATATATATATATATATATATATATATATATATATATATATATATATATATATATATATATATATATATATATATATATATATATATATATATATATATATATATAAATATGTGTGTATGTGTGTAAAATATATGTAAAATAGAGAAAGTAATTTTATATATTCTGTGATTTTATCCCTGCTCTCTTTATTGATGTCAGGGATTTTTTCAAGGGATCGAAATAGTTTTAATAAAATAAACTTTAACCCATACATCTGGCATGATGAACAGCTCCAGGATTGTAAAGTTTGAATCTGTCAGTGGAGGATAGTACAACCAAAGTAAGTTCAGCCAATTTAAGATGATCTTTGTGATACTTTCCTATCCAGGAATCACTAAAACTTGACAATCTCTTTAAATCTTGTTTTTAAGAATCTAGATCATTCCAATGGTTTTTAAGAACTATGAATACTTTATTTTGTGGTCCTGCTTCTTTTGTTTTACCTGTGTTAGCGCTAGAGTTATCAAAGATATTGTTTTACATAATCATATTTAAAGAAGCTGTTAACCAGTTAGCATATTAACAGAAGCTTTAATTTAAGCTATACTTAGTTATCTACTATATTATACCTAAATACATACATTATAAAATATAGCATTTTTTTTTATTAGTTTAGAATTTGAAAGAAAGTTTAAAACAATGGAAAAAGGTATAAATTTATATTTTATTTATAAGTAAATATTTGTGCGTAATTTTGTAATAGAGAGATATTATTTTTGAACCGTTACATAAAAATTAAATGCTGATAGGTTTTTACTTTAAGTACATAATTATAATATCTCTCATTAAAGTTTTAACAAGTTCATGCTAATCTTTAGAGAAAATAATTCATGTTTTTATAAGCCAAAAATTATTTTAAGTATTGATGGTTGGTACTTGCTTATAACATGTTAGCGAAGCTGATAAAACAATAAATTAGCGCAAAATTTAGTTGTTAGAGTCTTTGTTTATTGACGTATGAGCGAACTCGATACATCATACCAACAATTTTGGTGATTTTAGACTAAATACATTTTTTCAAGAATACCAAAAAAAAATTTATCAACGTAAATTTTCATCAATATGAATATCTAAGAATCTTATACTAACTTGTTTTTTAATTAGCTTATCATTTCAGATAAGTTCAAGCAACTTAAGAAAAAGGTTTTCTTTTTGTGTTTTTTTAATGAGATAATATATAGTTCGTTTTTTCGGAGTTAAGTAAAGCTGTTAATCTTAAACCATGTTTTTACTTTATTTAAATATTCATATTTAATTAAGTAAAAACTTATTTAGTATTGTTGGACATTACGTATATATTGCTTTGTTTTGGTTTGCTTTGAACGCAATTAAAGTTTTTTATTATTTATTCAATAGTACTTTAGTTTATCTAAAAAGATAAAGTGGTCTACTATATAAATTAGTATTGTCATTAAAATTACTATAAGCCTAAATGACATATTCCTTTAACTCAAAAAAAATATTTTTTTTGAAGATAATAAATTCCGACTTGTAACGCATTAGAGATAAGATTGAACGTTGCGAATATTTATGAAATTCGTCGTAAATGCCGCTATTGATCAAGACGAAGAATTGAACGTCCACTTACGTGAATGATACTTTTATCAATGAGAACGTGGTGAGTATTTATTATGCCAAAAGATATTTTAAAAAACATGGCTTAAAAAGCATAAAAAAAACAACAGATTGGCATTAATGAGATCCGTATGTTGGAATTTTGTGAACGAAAAGTTGGTGACAAACTGATGTGGTCTAAAAGAAATCAAGTTGAAGAAATCCCCCAAAAAGTTAACCACTGAAGTGCTTTTAGTTTTCAGAGAAACGGTGGCTCATTTAGCAATGTATGGTTGGTTATGAGTTGTTTGTAGTCTTTTAAAAAGCAGAGCTATTTCTTTGACAAAGAGCTGGAACAATGAAATTTGTGATGAGAATGTGAACCGTGTTATTCCAGAATGTAATTAGAGTAAATAATTGTATTATAAATAAACTATTAATGTGTTGCGTCAGAAGAAATATTGTGGGCGGGTCATATATTATATTGTATATAACTTTTATACTGTTTATTATACCCTCGGGGGTATTTGCAAATGTATATATATTGAGTAAAGATATTCAGAAAGACAGTAAGAAAAAACAAATGTATATTTATTATTACAAGCTATTTTGGCGATGAGTATCGTTATAAAGTTTGCGGTCGCAGTACGATGGTTCGGATAATTTTTCAGAATGGATACAGAAATTAGAACTAGTAGTAAAACTTCAAAAAATTGACGAGCTGCATGTTGTGCTCCCCTTAGTTCTTTCTGGCGGGGCGTTTGCCGTTTATCAAGGTCTTAGATAAAAGCAGACTGCAACGAAGTGAAAACTGCACTGACTACTGCCTTCTCTGCTTCTCCGTTAACAGCATACGAAGAGTTCGTAAATCGCCGTCTTAAAGAGAACGAGTCCGTTGATGTATATCTTGCAGAATTAACAAGACTGAGCAAGCTAATATCATCTTGCGAAAGCAAAAAGTGGGTAAGGTGCGCATTTATTTTTGGATTACCTGACGAAGCAAGAAAACAGCTGCAAACTGAAGGCTCATTATCAACATTGTTGCTGTGCCAGATTGCTGAAACATCAAGAAGTCTGGTAATCTTACGTCGCAAAGAATGTTGCCATTAGTTCAAGGCAGGTTCCTCAAGGACGTGGAAAAAAGACCATAACGTGCTGCCGTTGCAGTGAGGATGGACATATTAGTCGAAACTGCAGCAAAGAAATTGAGAAGAAGTACTTTGTGTGTGGAATGGACAATCACTTGGGCCAGCACTGTTATAAATAGTGTACGAACTCAAAAAACATTAAAGGGAAGCCACCCGTTTTTGTGCGAGCGGCTTCCCACAAAATTTAAAACCGCTAACTCTCTGCATATATGTCAATGAAGAAAAATAAAAGCATTGTTGGATACTAGATGCTCCAAATCATTTTTAAGTTGGGATATTGTAAACATAAAAAATGTCAAACATGCAAGCGAAAAGATTGTTACGATGAATGGAAAGTCAATTGAAGTAAAATACAAGACTGTTGTTGATCTTTCTATAAATGATACCACCATCGATTTGGAATACCTGGTTTCTGACATTGTTCCCAAAATATTAAATGCTACTTGGTATGGACGCAATACAACTGCTCGGAGGTGTCCAAGTTGGGAGAGACGGCTAAACCATAAACTTCAATTTGGGGCAACTAACTTTCGGCGCTACTGCAGTCTCTCAAGAAAAAAAAAAAGTACCCTCGCCTAAAATTCAAAAGTTGATTGATAAAGACTTAGTAGCAGAATTCAAAAATGGCAGTTGGAGCGTATCTTGGAAATGGCTGACGGAACCACCAATTTTAACAAACAAAATTCCAAACTATCACATCTCTGAAGACGTTAAAAAAGAGTACGCAATGAAAATAAGTGAATGGATGGCACAGAGATGGCTGAAACCATTTGGAGGGAAAAGTAATGGCATCATTTCGTTGATGGCAGTAATTCAACGAAACAAATTTTTAGTACGTCCGGTGATGGACTACTGGGAGCTGAATCAATTTGTATTCAGTCATACTACAGATGGCGATGTTTGCAGTACCAAACTTCACAGCTGGAGAAAGTTGGGAGGAAATTTTGAGATAATTAATTTAAATACAGCATACTTACAGATTCGTGTCGGAGAAGCATTATGGAAATACCAAGTTATGGAATATGAAGGGCAGCGTTACTGTCTAACAAGATTGGGTTTTGGTTTAAATGTAGTGCCCAGAATAATGAAAAAAATCTTTAAAAAGGTATTATCCTTAGACAAAGTTGTCAAGTCTTAGACGGATTCATTTATTGATGACATCATTGTCAATAATAGAATAGTGTCAAGTTGCAGAGTTCAAGAGCTCTTGAAAAAATATGGCTTGGATTCTAAGTTGTCAGAAAAACTTTTCGGTGGGCGTGTGCTTGGATTGCGAGTGTAAAAACAATGCAACCAAGTCCGTTGGAAACATGACAAACCAAAGTTCCTGAAGGAAAAATGACACGTCGGCAAATCTTTTCTTGGTGTGGACAGCTGACCGGACATTTTTCAATAGCAAATTGGTTAAAAATCTAAAAAGAGTTTCGAATAGTTGTGAATGGGAGTCTTTGGTGAACAATCGTGTTCTCAAATTAATAAGCAGTTTAAATGGTCTAGGAGAACCACTTGCTCGTCGCCGGTTGTCGTTAATTAAAGGCCTTGTGAAGGAGTGTGGTATACAATTAAAACTTTTCCTGGTTAAGTTAGCAGAAAATAAAGCCGATGCTCTTAAGAGGGTACCACAGAATTGGCTGCAGTCAAATCATTCCTCAAAATAAATTCCATTTAGAAAAAATATCATTAGAAAGAGGCAAATTCTTCTTGACAACAGCAAGACCTTTTGCTCAAAACTCGTTGGTGAATTATGCGCAGAATGGGGAATGTCCATCCTGTTTCGTTGCGCTTACAGGCCATCTGGAAATGGAATTGTTGAACGTCATCATCGCACAATCAAGCGTATGACAGCAAGAAGCGGCAAAGATCCGTTAAAAATGGTATATTGGTATAACATGGTTCCCAGAAAAAATGGCAAGGAAACATCGCTCCCCTACAAAGCTTTATTTTCCTATGAGTGGAAACCAAACACAACTTTTGCCAAATCTAACGAAGAAGTTCTCCACAACTGTACACAAGGAAAAGAATTATTTGTAAAATCACCTGATTTAAAATGTACTAGCGAATAGAATATAAGAAGAGTCTCAGATGAAGGACGAGGAGTTTCAGTAGAAATTAATGGATTGCCAAGACACATGTCGAACGTCCGTCCAGCTCCCATTGTAGCGTACTTATCTACAAGAGAACTGGAAAAACCTATCGCGAATAACCTGAATCTCTGAAGATTGACGCGTATGTGGAAGTTTCCGAATAAATATTCGGACTTTGTGATCTTGAGATTAAGGGGTGCTGTAGTTAGTGTAAATATTGCATTATAAATAAACTATTATAGTGTTACGTCAGAAGTAATGTTGTGGGCGCATCGTATATTATATTGTATATAACGTTTATACTGTTTGTTATACTCTCGGGGGTATTTGCAAATGTATATATTTTGAGTAAAGATATTCAGAAAGACAGTAAAAACATATATATTTATTATTACGCAGAGGTCTGGTGCTGAGGTTGAAAGTTTGGTAACCAGCTTGTGGTGATTGGGCTGAGCTTAACGAAGAGGGAAAAGTGTGGATTAATGCAAGTTCTTTAGCTACGGATGCTGATATTCTAATTGGTAATAATACAGTGAAAAATGGATCATGGCTGCAAAAAAAAAAAGGTTTGACGCACATATAACCATGGTAGAGCTAAACATGATGATGCGAAGAATAAATATGTCTTTAGAGTGGAAACTAGAGCAAGTGGCAATTTTTACAGATTAAGCAACAGTGTTCTACTGGATTTTCTGACCCATTTACTAGTAAATCAAAATTAAAGTCAAAAGCGATGGTGAAATTTTGATACGGGAGAAGAATAGCCGTGCTGTATTAACTGATTGAAGTATACGATATTAAATTTTACGTAAATTCTGTCCGTTTATAAAATAACTTAGCTGAAAAATTAAAAAGAGCTTGCAACAGGTGCTTGAATAAATTAACTGTGGATGACCTCCATAAAAATTGCATTGGTGTAGTATTTATAAAATCTGAATCCATTTTGAGTAGACATAAAAAAACTGTACATTTTTGAGCGAGTCAAACATCAAACAGTGTTCGTTATATGATTCCAAATGCTACTAAAACAAAATTTCAAATATTATTAAAATGTTGAAAACCGTGTCAGTTAATAGATACAGCACCTGTACAATGGGTAAAGGGTTATTTGAATGCTGAAGAAAATTAATAAAGATTAGCCATTGGTTTTACGCATTATAAAACTGAAAATATTCTGATTATAATAGATTGCGGACCTTCGGGATGCGCAATGTGGCATCAACTGACATGTTCATACAGAATGGCAACATAGTTCGAATTCTCTGAATTCAAACTATGTTTTCATAGTTCGAATTCTCCGTTTCACCTTCTAAAACGTTATGAGATTCAGAAGTATTTTGAAATATTAACAGATATTGAGGCAACATTTTAGGCTGAAAAAATTTTTTCTTGATAATTGTGGAGTACGAATTATGTTTCGAGCCACTAATTACTCTATAGGGAACAGAATTGTGAAAAGAAACCACTGTACAATAAAAAAACAGCAGAACGATCGGAAATATCAATACCGTAAGCAGTATATTATACAACGTTGCTACCAACAAAAATAGAATAGGAACAATTGACAAAATTGTTAAAATCATATTGGTACCAAGAAATTGAGAAAAAGTTCCGTCAGAAAAATAGCTCAGTGTCTTTCATACAACTAATTGTAGAAGAGGATATTGTTTCGCATCATGTAAAACACATCAGACGTCGAGTGAAGGAGAAGTGGAGTTATATTATATTAAAATCCTGGAGTATTCTTTAATGCCAAATGGTATGCGTTTGAAGTGGTTTTTAATATTATATTTAAAAAAAAGATATCCATGTTTTTTTTGCATTCGGCATTTTATAATAAACATTGTTTATAAATGATCTATAATAAACATTGTTTATAAGTGATTTTTTAGATGTTTTTTTATATACAATGTTGTTTTTTGTTTGTTTTTAGAGAATATTAAAATATTATAATTAAAAAGTTGAATATCATTTTTGTATGTTTTCTACTTAAGATTTATTTTAGTCTAAGAAAATTTTAAAAGTAAATTCATTTTTTAATAATTAGTATTCAATTTCTTAACCAGAAAGAACACAGAAAAAGGTACACAGTGATATAACTCATTTTGAAGTTAATATATAGTTTAAACACTAGGAGAATAAAAACACCACCCTTCGGGCATTTCTCTTTAAAAGTTACTTTCTAGATGTCTTTTAAACGTTTTTTAAACGTCTTTTAAACGATTTTACGGAAGAATGTTTTGAAAACGTTTAAAAGACATTTAAAATACATTTAGAACGTAATTTTTAAAAACAAATTCCCGTTGGGCACTTTAATGCGATAAAGGTCGCGGTTTCTTAAAATGTGTCGCTATAAAACTATTCAGTTTTAACATTTTTAATCGTTTACAAAAATCGAAGAAAATATAGTAATGAGAAAATGTGTGATCCATAAGGTTTAAAAGACATAAATATAAAATTTAAAAAAATAAAACTAAGTGTTCAGTAGATACAAACTCTATGCATTTTTGGTTTTGTAGTGTGTTTTAATTAATTTCAAAAAACAACTCAGCAACCATTTTTCAGAAAGTCGGCGGCTGCAATTTACCAATTAAACAAAATCATTGTCTGTTGGCGTCGCAACGTTTATAGTCGATGAAAAAAAAAAAAAACAGTACGAAAACTATTTAACGGAGCTGGGTAACAGAGGAATTTTAACTGAGAAATTTATCGGAGTGATTAACGTACGGAGCCTAAACGGAAAGATTAGAATAATACTTACTTCCCACGGTTTTATAACCGACCGTTTAGAGTTTTTTCCTTAAAGGACACACAAATTCTCAGGAAAGAAGTGAATACGACTGCGGTTGAATAAAAAAAAATTTACTCAGCATTTACTCAGCGTTTTTGGAGTAATTATTCAGCTTTAAGTGAATAAAAATTTGAGTATAATCGATCAAGTTTTTATTTAAGTAAAGTTTAGCCATTTTCTCCAAAAGTGCTAAGTAGTTGCTTTACGTGAGTAAAAATTTGAGCAAAATTGCTGAAGTTTTTATTCAAGTAAAGCTGACCAATTGCTAAATGAGAAAAAACTTTTCTATTCACTCTGCCTAATGTGTAAAAACCAGCAAGGATATAGACAATTTTTTTAAAATGATTTAACTGGAATTTTTTTATCAACTTTAATCATACACGAAAGAATGTTAATTATGCAAGTAAAAATGTTAATTATGCAAGTAAAAATGTTAAATATACAAGTAAGAATGTTATTAATGCTAAATTTAAATTGACTAGTTAACAAAAAAATTTATTTTTTTATTTATTAGGCCGATGTATTTAAAAAGAACTTTCTCAAACCCATCTCTTGAATTTAATGACCGTACTTTTTTCGAAATCCCAGAAAAACAGGTTGTTTTTCGATCCATTGTTAGACACTCACAGTCGCTTGGCTTTCTTTGTTAAAACTGTTTCTCACTATAACTCTTATACAGGTTGTAGCAAGCACAGCAATTCTGTCGTTATTTTGCAAATGCGTTTTCCAAAACTTTCTTCAATATTTTCTAAATTATTTAACAACTACTTAACTAAATACTGCTTTCCCGCATGCTGGAAAATTTTTATATAATTTCTTTAGTTTTCTACCTGGAAAATTGTTATTTAATTTCTTTTAATCGCATTAATAAAATTATTACTTTAATTTAATCCACTCAATGTCATGCATTGTTTCTTATCAATATTATATCTATATCATACCACTAAAATGAGTCTAGTTTCTTATCTGTTAGCTTAGGACTTACAGTGGCCAGTTAGTTTTTACTAGAAAAAACTCAGCTGTTTATTCTTAATAAGTATTGCATCATTGGTGATATTACCATACTGATGAATGGCAACACTATACTAATAAATGGCAACACTATACTGAGACTGAGTCTTATATTAATATCTTATATTACTGACCTTTCATGAAAAACAACCCAGTTCATTTTAAAATTAACACCTCCTAAAGCTGCCTTTAGTTACCATACTTATCTTTTTTTTTTTTACTTTATTGTTTTTTCCTCATTTTTTAATGATGTGTATGTCTATTTTAAATAAAATATAAAAATGCATTGTAAATGTAAATAGACCTACAAAGCTTGATCCGCTGTTACATCATCACAAGTTTGCATATCTTTTTTCTTTTGTAAATACTAACGTTGTTGCTTCTTAAGTGAGCCTGATCTCTTGCTCCACCAACCAAAACAAACTTTTTTACCTACAAAATTCTTTTGAATTTTTTTCCATTTATTTGCGTTTAAAAATTCTCATTGTTTGTGTTTTCCATACTCGTACAGTTTACATCTTTTTATGCCAACCATTTACTTGACCTTTAAATCTTTCACTATTTCTGTCACCCAACTTACGTAGAGTTTGCTTTGAACCTATTAAGAGTAAACTTGTTTAAAACAAAATTGTAAATAACAAAAAAAAAAGTTTTAATTGTTAAATTAAG
This sequence comes from Hydra vulgaris, assembly GCF_022113875.1. Taxonomy (NCBI): domain Eukaryota; kingdom Metazoa; phylum Cnidaria; class Hydrozoa; order Anthoathecata; family Hydridae; genus Hydra; species Hydra vulgaris. The sequence goes on along the minus strand of NC_061156.1, from coordinate 13,313,977 downwards.
TTAATATTGTACATTTGTTACATTTTAAAAAATGTAAATAAAAAAAAGCAACAGTTATTTTCTTTAAAAAGTTTGAAGATGTCGCAAAAATATTATTTAACATTAGTTCACTTTTTCTTATGGATCGTCCATAAATTATACAATGCTAAATTCATTTAAAGAAATGAAGTAGGAAATCTTGAGCTCTTTTACGCGGCGATTCACATTAAACCATGGAATTATAAAACAGATGGATTATTCATCAAGCCACAAACATCAGAGCAATTTCAAGTCGTCTCGGGAGTATGCTTGTAACCGACAATAAAAAAAAAACAAGTTTGACTGGATAAAAAATAACAAAATTCACTGAAATGATCTTTGTTAAAATAATAAAAAAGGAATTATTCTAAGGATACGCTACATAGTTTTAACCATTAGTAATTGTAATTATTCAACGAAAGTTTTATTAAAACTCAGTAATTAAATAGAACCACCTTATTTTAAAAGCATATGTTGTTCTTTTTTTGTTTTTAATCATAACACGACATTCGATTAAAAAGAAAACTAAAACAGTAAAAAAAAATGTTTTCTAAATTATTAAAGCTTAAAGTTTCACTAGCTGTATATCATAATTTCATTCATTCTTGTAATACTACATTCATTTAATATGTAATATTTAATTAAGATATCACTTACTTTTTATTAAGATACAATTGAATATTTAAGTTGCAATAATTTTTTAATGATAACTCACAAGCTTAATATTGCTCGAATAATTAATTAAAAAAAACAGTGTTCTACAAAATGCTAAAATGTTACCAATGTCCTTCATTTATGAAAAAATTAAAAAACATTGAAAATTTGAAAGAAAAAAAACAAACAGGTATTATACCGCTATTTTGGTGCTATTGACCTTAAGCATATTAGTAATGCAAGCTTGAACACATTCTGGTGCTATGCTTTATAACTATTAAAAATCATCTTGTGCAATAACTGAATGGTACATTAACAGTAATTGCAATATAAATATAGACAAAATATAATGGACTAATCTGGTAAAAATAATAATGAAAAGATTTGTTCAAAGTGTTTTAGTATTTGTTTCAATAAGAAAAAGTTGATAATATTAATACATTAAAAAAAAACTTTTTAAATTTGAATAAACCTAAGTGGTTTCTAGGTAAAAACAAAAAAGTTTTTAACTATAAACGGCAAGATGCAAACACAAAATTTGAAAAATATTTACTGCGAGTGAAAAGTGATAAATACTCTTGTCACTATCTAAATGAAAACTTGAAAGAACATTAGTACTGCACTCCAGATATAAATACCAAAAAAAAAAAATACTATACGGACAAGAGTAATAATTATCTTGAAATTCTACCCTTAAGAATAATGCGTAATTGTATTACTAATGCGTAATTGTATTACTAATGCATAATTGTATTACTAATGCATAATTGTATTATTAATGCATAATTGTATTACTATACCCAATAAGAAAAATGACGTCGGAACAACATTGTTCTAACGTCTTTCGTATCGTTGGAAAGACGTTGGCATGATATCATAAATGAAACACCGAAAAAACGTCATTTTACTAACGTTATTACAACGATGTAAAATGACGTGGTGACAACGTTACATTTTAGCTAAGTGACGTCGGAAAGACGTTAGAGCAACGTTAAATTTGAAGAAAAAAGACGTTATAAGGACCTTAGGCTAACGTTATGTTTTAGCTAAAATGACGTTGAGCCAGCGTCTTTTCTATCGTTTTTAACACGGTGGAATAATGGCATATATGAAACATAAGTCAACGTTATATTAACAATGTTGCGAGACGTTGAAAGAAAAACGCCCTCCAACGTTTTTCTATCATTTTTGATATTATTTCTACACTGCAAAAAACAATAAAGGACAATTTTACACTGCATAACTTTGCGCTGTCAAGCTATATTTCTTCTTATTTATTTAGGTTATACACGATTATTATACTAGTCCGGGCAAATAATTGAATACGGAAATTAAAAGACTAAAAATAAATAAACCTTTTTGATTTTTACTTTCTTTGCAAATTTCAATCATATTTCAAATAATTCGCGTATTCTTTGTTTGACACTAAAAGACAAATATATATGAAGAAACGTAAAGTTACAAACAAATCCAATTAAAAGCATTTTTAAGAACTAAATAAAAAACATTCGGAATAAACAAATAGAAATACCACAAATACCAGAAATTGCGCTAACTTTCTAATTGATGCTAACCTGAGTTTTTCTGCTTTCGAAAGATTATCGACTGTAAATCGTTTAGCAACATTATCTAAAATAGAATAAACAATACCTTAATAAAATGCAAAACTAATGAAATTGCCTCCAAAATAATTTTATTTGAATAAATAAACAAAATTAATTTAAAACACACAATCATGAAATAATGGAAAAAAGTATGTCTAGTTTTAACCTCAAAAGATATAAAATATCTTTGAGTTTAGATTTCTGGAAAGTTATTTTTTTACAAGTGTAATTTTGGCAATATATTTTTTTATAACATGAATTGCATGGTAAATAAAGAAACTGAAATGGTACATTTTCACTAAACAAAGAATCAAAAATTGTTTTTATAAAAAGCTCTCTTTAAGACTAATGATTACTTTGTTAGGTGTTTTTTCTTCCAATCCGAACTACTTATATTTTACTTAAACCATTGACCATTTGAGCAAGTGGCATCTTCTTACCAAAAGCCAATAATTTTTTAAATAAAAAGGCAGACATATCAAGAAGCAATCATTCAGAAAACTATAAAAAATGAATAAGGTTATGTAAATTGTATGTTATGAATGTTGGACCATAATAATCCACAGCCTTAATAATCCAGTCATCCAAACCAATTTAATAGCATCAATGCATAACCAATGCATTGATTCTGCTAATTTAATTTGTATGTTCAGTGCATAGAGACCAGTATACAAAGAAATAAACTGTATAGCCTTTTATTTTTTAAAACTCCGCCTGTGATCTAGACTTTCTGTTTTTAACAATGGTTTTTTACCATCTGATTTTGTTAAAAGTCATGAGACTTTTCAGAAATATGATTAATTTGAACATATGACAAATCACATACCTCTGGCTCCGTTTATTCAAAATATTAATAATTAATGAACAATCCCAAAACAAACTATATAATATAAACTAGATGATATATTATATAAACTAGATGTCAAACTTGCGGTCCTTTATTGAACAAAAAATGATGTCGCTTTTTTTGCTTAAAAATATAATTTGCCATTTGTAAAAAGTGTTAAAGCTGAAGCAAATGTGTGGAATAAAAGTTCAAAATGCGAGTCAAAATTAACGAATAAATTAAAGATAATTCAAAAACATGTTATAATAAATATAAAGTACTTATCAAGGTTTATTTAAGGTTTATTTCTATTTTAAATTTTAATCCCTTTTTAACCAAAAATAAATTTAGAAATCATGAATTATTACTTTACAAGTACTATAATTTCCTCCTAACACTTTTACATATATAGATTACATATATAGATTTAAATTATATTACATATATAAAAATATATTTACTTCATATATAAAAAAATAGTTAAATAGTATTTGTTTACAAATTTAATCTGTCATTTGTAAAAAGGACAAAAGCGGCTTCACTTTTTGGATTGAAGTAGGTGTTTTAGTAACATTTATTTCCTATGCCCATGTTGCTGCATTCAGACAAGCAAATTATATAATGAAAAATGTGCAACTAAATGTTTAACTGGCCATTGAACAAGGTCAAAAACTAAAAATCAGGACAAATATCAAAGGGTTTACTAAATGAGCACTTTTTATAGAGAGTTTCAAGGGTTGAATTAACGCATCGCGATTTGCGATATCTGTTAAATTATCTGGTCTTCAAAGTTTCAGTTTATGAAAAACCACGAAATTTACGGAATAGGCGAATAAACTTTAATTTGTTTGTGAAAATGTTATGAAAAACAAAACAATAAATTTATGACTACAAAAGTAATAACGCTACAGTGTTGCTACTTTTATAACACTCTTTTAAGTTACATTTATAGTTTATTGTTTGATCAAACAACACATAATCAAGATATTATAAATAAAAATAATTTAGTTAAGTAATTCCAAACTTTAATTAAAGTAGTAATGCATCTAAAAAAAATACAATGGATATTTAAACAATGTTAAAAACCTCAACAACTTTTACGAATACATATTTTTATAAACAGTTTAGCATTTCTAAACATCTTACTAACGGTCCGGAAAAAACGCGCGTTAACTTTAAAATCAACCAATAAAAACACTGGTAATTTACTTCTTAGGAGAAATCTATATTAAAAGGGGAAGGGGAGGGGAGGCTAAAAACTTAAATTTTGTTTTATTATTTAATCAATTAAATCATAATAAAAGTAAAGACAAAAAAATATATTTCTAAATATACTTCTTTATAACTAAAATTTATTAAATTGAACACCTCTGTTTTTAGTTTTAAGTAAATGCCAGTACTACTCTCAGTGGCGAAACTGCAGGGGGTGGGGGAATGGTTAACAGACAAAAAGTGTCCTGATTTAAAACTCATTTTAGGTTGCATGGGCGATATGGGGCTCATTTTGAAAATCGTGTTATTTGTTTATAGCAAGTCACTTGTTATAAACAAAAAACTATATCTCAAAACAAAAATTCAGTGAAAATTGGCCTTAAAATTAAAAAATATATATATTGGTAACCGATAAATAATAAAACTTTCTTTTGTAAATTTTCCCGCTTTTTTTTATAATTTCCTCCTCCCATTTTATACATCCTGACTAAAATTCCCACCCCCACCTACCTTTGTATTAAGCACATTAGAGTAGTCAGTAGCAAAATCCCCCCCCCCCCGCATTATTTTCAAAATGAGCCCCATATCGCCCATGCAACCTAAAATTAGTTTAAAAATAAGACACTTTTTGTCTGCTAATCACCCCCCCCCCACCCCCCGCAGTTTCGCCACTGAGAGTAGTACTGGCATTTACTTAAAACTAAAAACAGAGGTGTTCAATTTAATAAATTTTAGTTATAAAGAAGTATACTTAGAAATATATTTTTTTGTCTTTACTTTTATTATGATTTAGTTGATTAAATAATAAAACAAAATTTAAGTTTTTAGCCTCCCCCCCCCCTCCCCTTTTAATATAGATTTTTCCTAAGAAGTAAATTACCAGTGTTTTCATTGGTTGATTTTAAAGTGAACGCGCGTTTTTCCGGACCGTTTGAAAGTTGTTTAGAAATGCTAAACTGTTTATAAAAATATGTATTCGTTTAAAGTTGCTGAGGTTTTTAACATTGTTTAAATATCCATTATATTTTTTCTAGATGCATTACTACTTTAATTAAAGTTTGGAATTACTTAACTAAATCATTTTTATTTATAATATCTTGATTATGTGTTGTTTGATCAAAAAATAAACTATAAATGTAACATAAAAGAGTATTATAAAAGTAGTATTATTACTTTTGTAGTCACAAATTTATTGTTTTGTTTTTCATAACATTTTCACTAACAAATTAAAGTTTATTCGTCTATTCCGTAAACTTCGTGGTTTTTCATAAACTGAAACTTTGAAGACCAGATAATTTAACTGATATCGCAAATCGCGATGCGTTAATTCAACCCTTGAGTTTAGTAAAATATAACATAGAATCACTTTCAAAAATATAAAAACTATTGGAATAGGCTTAAAGAAAAAATCACTGATTAAACTTCAATAATTATCATTTTCTAATAAACTGTTTATCAAACAATTAGCCTTTCACAATATAATTGATCGTGACATCATCATACATTTATATTTGTGTATCTGTAGGCACAAATATATAAACTTATATATATATATATATATATATTATATATATATATATATATATATATATATATATATATATATATATATATATATATATATATATATATATATATATATATATATATATATATATATATATATATATATATAGTTACTTATAACAATTTATTCATATATTGTTAATAAAATTCTTAATACTTTTGACATGGATACTTTATAGTATTATAAATACAAAAAATTTATAAAAATTTTGACAATTTTCATAATTCAAATTAGCATTTTTTAACTTTTAAGAAATGAACTTTTATAATAAAAATACTTCAAAATGTTCTATTGATATCATTTTTATAGCCATTTGTATTAGTTCGCACATATAATATATAAATATTCACTAGCAATATGTATACTCATTTAAAGTAATATCAAAATAATAACTAACAAAATCTTTGCATTTACTCATAATGCCTTCAATGTTCTGAATATACATAAACAAATAAAAATATATATGAAGAAATACAAAAGTTACCTCTGAAATAAGTCCTTAACATATTTTGGTAACTTTCCGCCAAAACGTGAGAGTTGGCCTAAAAAAGAAAAAAATATAAAAAAGGCACATTGAAGTGTTTTACACATAAGATCTTATTTAAATATTTTTTACTGCATTCACCAAGGTCAAGCCTTAAAGACCCAAGCTTATTTAAGAAACAGTTAGAACTGAATAAGTATTTTGCCATGATTCAATCATGGCAAACTCATGAATATAAAACATTTTTATTCACTAAATTTTGTAACAAAAATAAAATTTTAAAACAGAATTATTCAATATTGTTTTTTCACAATTTTGTTAGGCTGCAACCAATCTAAAATGTTTAAAAATATTTATAGGCTGAATAAATAGGATGACATAATTTGTAACAGCAAATGATTTAGATTCATTTTAATAAAGCGATTGTAAATTTTTTGATGTTTCAAAAGCTGGGCGTTAAAATATATTGTCCAGGTTTTGTTCTCTAAATCATGTTAAACATATTGAAATCAAACTCACAAACTGTGGAGCAAAACCTTTGTTACCAATTCTTAGTGTAAACTCGTTCAAATATTCTATTGTTAAGTTTAAGTTTAAGATTAAATAATGTAATTATGTATATTTAAGTCGACTTGTTCTGATTTTAATCACCTTGATAACTTAGTACTTTAACTCTGCACATAAAAATTGAAGAAAAATAATAACATTTAAAAAATATATATTATTACTTGGCGTGAGTTTTATTAAATTATAAGATTAATTAGTTTTTCGGTTAGAAAGATAAGAGAATAAGTAAATGATAGTACTATGACGATATATATATATATATATATATATATATATATATATATATATATATATATATATATATATATACATATATATATATATATATATATATATATATATATATATATATATATATATATATATATATATATATATATATATATATATATATATATATATATATATATATATATATATGTATGTATGTATTTTGGTATAACATATCAATTTTAAAAACTATATCATATCATATATACAAAAACTACACACAAATATATTTGACATGTACTTAATTGAAATACTTCGGAGTTATTGAATTGAGAGGGGGTTATAACCACAATTGAAATAAAAAGGAGCCTCTTCAACTGCAGCACCCTTTGTGGCCTTTATGGCTAAAATCAGCTCTTTCTTTTAACTCTGAAATTAGGGAAACATGAGTTTGTGATTCATTTCGAAAATTAAATACTGACTAAGTGTATATCATCTAACACTTTGTGTGTATTGATTTAAATAAATATTTTGTTTATTATGACTAAGATATAGTGTAAAATTTAGATGTTCTGTTGCTGTTTCTGTAGGATATGTTTTTCGCTTGCTTCATAGTGAGAAGTTATGAGTTCTATCCTTACCATGTTCCTGGTAGTAACCCGGAGGTGAATAACAATAAAAATAATAAAAATAACTTAATAGAAATACATAAAAAACTGTTTACCCTTATTCGTGACTTGAGACTCAAACTTATGAGAGCCAGTGTTAGTTATAATATTGTAGGAATAGCATGATATGATTATACCAATATACAAATTCGTAAAAGAAACACATTACTCAAGTTATAAGAAGCATATTAGGTAATTTCTAGTCTAGTTCCACAACAAACTAAAAGACTTTCCATTCAAATAAATAAAATATATATTATGATTAAGACATTGTCTTAATATAACTTAATTGTCTTAAATTTATACTTAATATACTATTTATATTAAGTAAAAACCTTGTTTTAATACAACTTACAACTGTCTTAGACAACTAAATTGAATGTCTTAAAAAAAAAGGCTCTGTATTTTTATTGGCATTTAATTAAACTGCTAAATAGTTTAATAACGCATTATCTATTTGTAAATAAAATACTATGTGCAAATATTATATATGTTAAAAATTTTTACTATATAAGTAATGTTAAATATACAAAGTATACAAAAACATAACAAAAATGTCAACAGATTTTGAAAATCAAATAAAGTTTTAGTAACTTTTATTTATCATTATTATGATAAAAGTTTAATATCTAATTCGAATGTGGAATATAAAGAAATAATGTATTAATTATTAGTATCACAGAATATAATGCCTAAAAACCATTGAACTAAAATTAGATTAAAAATAACATCTTTTTCGATAACGGTTTTTTAACCATTTTAAAAATGCGCAAGTTTGTAAAATCACGTTAGAAAGCTGACGTTGCTTTGATGTCAAAAGTAAAAACGCAAAAAAAGAAACGTTGTTTCAAAGTCGTTCGAACGTTAATCAGACTAACGTTGGTTTTACGTTAAACAACCAACGTCGTTCCAACGTCGTTTTAATGTTAACATTCAAGACTTTAGATGATAACGTTTTTCCGACGTTGTACCAACGTTTGATAGCAAACGTTAAAACAACACCGTTATGCCGAAGTTGGAACATCGTTGGAATTTAGTTAACTTGCGTCGCGACCAAAATACAACCAAATTACAACTACGGCTTGACGTCTTTTTCTTACTGGGTATTAAATTGTATTAAATCATGATACCGTGATGCAAAAAAAGAAAGAAAACCATTTGTAAACTGTTCGTCTTGCGTTATAGGCTTTGTTCTTTAGCATATAAAGTCATGTAACAAGTTTTTATAAAACTATGATTTCTAAATTTGAAAAACTTTTTAAATATTCTTCTGAAAAAAATTCATATACACATCACCATGGCCTACTTAAATTACATAGCCCGATTTGTTGCTTTTTCCGTTCAAAAATAAAGAGGCTAGTTTTTTTACGGCGCAAGTATAAAAACTTAATTTTTGTTATGGTTAGGATTCTTGTTTGCACCATAATTGTTTTATTTTTATTTTATTAAAATGGTTTAATAATAGTTAGATTTTCTTTGAGTACTTACATTAATTTGTGCTAGATTTTCTGTTAACTGATTGCCTGCTTCAGTTTATTTCAACAACACAGAATACTGAAATAGGCTTTCAGATAACTTTATCAACCCATACCAACATGATACTAAAAATAATCTTTCATGTTGCTAAGATTGCCTAAAACTCTCCATTGAACAAAAAAAAGGATTGTAGTTTTGCATTTTTTATAATTGAAATAAAAAGAAGAAATACATTTTTGCTAAAAATGTTTATTATGTCTTTGTCTTTTTTGAAATTCTTTTTCTTGATCTTTTCTAAATGAATATGTAATTTTTTTTGCAAATTGATATAAAAAATATAATAATACTTTTTATAGTAATTTGCAATACAATACGAGATCTATATTTGTTTCCCCATTTTAGGTAGTTTTTTATTTGTAAAATTGAAACTGCTACCCAGTGGGCATGCGTCGTCCGGGGGACGTCCATTGGACGTCTTACGGACGTCTGGACGTCCATGAGACGTCCAGCAGACGTCCTCCGGACGACGCTTGCCCACTGGGTAGATCTTTAAAATTTGTTTCGCAAATTTTTTATTGAAAATGAATGACTGCAATGTTTTATTTGAATAAGAGAAATAACATAAAATACTAAAAAGATGACAAATAAAGTTAGACAGAGGTTGAATTGAATATATAGGTTCTTCTCTTTATAAAGTAACGTTTATTGATCATAAGTTTAACATCAAAATCTTTTTGTTAATTTTTACCATTATTACTTGCTTTAGTATATATATCTGTGCTATCTTCAGAAAGCTGACAGTAGTATTTATGTAGACAACTAAGCAATATCTTGCATAATATTTTTTAAGGATTTTCAAAATTCTGGTAAATATTTTCTGGGAAAATCGGCCAAAATCTTTTTACTTATGCATATTTCTAAAAGACTCACAAAAAGTCTACTACTGGTCATTTAACTATACTTAATAAAACCTAGCTCCAAAGGATCTTTTTGTAAATTTACTATAAACAAATGTAAAGCCTTCTTCAAGGAAATCATGCATAAGAAATACAATTGCTTGTAGTGTTGTAATCAGAGCACAAGAAGTTTGTTTAATTAATGTCAAGTATTTATCAAATTTTATTTTGATCAAATTTCAGTACAATTTGCAATTTCTCTATAAAGTGTGGGTTTATTATCACCTTTCAAAGCAGCATTGCTGAGTTTGATTGGATAAATTAAGTTTCTGCTTTGAATTAAGTATGATAAATAACTCATAAAACAATGATAATTGTGCTGCGTTATTTCCTTCAGAAAAATAACTCTAACTTAGCAGTTGTAGCTGCAGTTTTTTGTCAAATATTGTCGATGTTGATAACTTTTTGTTGTTACCAAAATATGTGACTTGATAATTGATTTTTCTTGCTTTTTCATGCTTTTTTAATAATTGATCTTTTAATAAACTTTAAGAAATATATTCCCTGTAATGTAATCAGCAGTAACTTCAACAAGAAGAAAAAAACAAAAACCGAGTTTATCAAATAACAAGTATGTTTTAAACACTCTTTTTCTAAACTAAATGATAAATTAATAATTTTCCATCTCCAGTATATGCTTTTTGAAACTATAAAAATGCATTAACACTTGTAGAATGGTTATCGGTAACAACAGTTCTTATTTTAAATTCAGATTGGTACATTGAGGTATTACACTCATCAATTTCTTTTTTCAAACATAAACCTGTTATGTAAACTTTAGGTTATGATTTCAAAACATAAGAATAAATTTTTAAAAAGCCCTACAATCATAAGCACAAAAACAAACTTTTTATAAAGATTGTTTTCTCAATCTTCATCAAATTGTTTACCACTTTGGGCTGCTTTTTGGAAATACACCTTACCCACAGGAAGCAAATAATCTCTTAATAACAAATTTTTGTCAATGATTTTTCTAATATATTATAGTTTTTTAATTTGTATTTTTCACCACTGCGAAACCATTTTAATAAAGAAATATGATAAACATTTATTTAACAATGAAAAAAATTAAAATTTTATTAACAACTATTGACTCCAGAACACTTGGTATGCCTAATATTTCTTGGCTATTGTAAATAAATAGCCTGATTTGTTACATTTTAATTGCTGTATGTTTGAGACATGCAGCATAATAAAGTATTTACAATGCAAAACCTTGTTTTGCAGTGTAAATATTTTAAAGAAAAGTTTATGTTTTCTACTTAATAATTGCAATTATAATAAATACAAAATTACAAACCTTTAAAATTATGGTAAAGCTACAGTTAAGCAGCCTAAAATAATCATATTTTTTTGCTTTTTAAAACACGATGGAGCGTATTTTTATAGCGAAACTTATTTATGTTATGTAATAATAAATGTTACGGATAAGTGAATTTGAAATTAAAAGATTTTATTAAAAGTTGAAGTTTTATATTAAAGTTGAAGGTAAATAAATAATAATTAGTTGTTTAATTATTAAATTAAAAAATATAGTTTTTTAAATTAGTTGATTTAAATTAAAATTATTTGTATTTATAAACTTCTTAAATAAAATTGAATAACAAGACATGAATATATATATATATATATTTATATATATATATATATATATATATATATATATATATATATATATATATATATATATATATATATATATATATATATATATGTGTATATAAATATATATATATATATATATATATATATATATATATATATATACATATATATATATATACATATATATATATATATATATATATATATATATATATATATATATATATATATATATATATATATATATATATATATATATATATATATATATATATATATATATATATATATATATATATATATTATTTATAATTTTATAATTATATAGTTATAGATTATAAGATTACTAGATGATTAGATTATTAGATGATTAGGTTATTAGATTATTAGATTAAATATTAGATTATTAGATGATTAGATTATTAGATTATTAGATTAGATATGAGATTATTAGATTATTAGATTAGATATTAGATTACTAGATGATTAGATTATAAGATTATTAGATTAGATATTAGATTATTAGATTATTAGATTATTAGATTATTAGATTAGATATTAGATTATTAGATTATTAGATTATCAGATGGCAATGCAACGTGCTGCTCGTGGAAGACCAAGCGCTCCTACAAGCATAGTCGAAGAAATTATTCCGATTGACGCGGTTTTGCAGGAACATTGGCGTTTATTAAATTTAGGGTTTAGCATTCTACAACCAATGTCTACTTTACAGTGGTTAACTAAATGCAGATTGATAAAAAACAGAGTGTATTGCGAAAACTGCAACACACAGTTTGGTTTAAATGCCTATCAAGATGCAGAGGATGGTTTCCGGTGGAAGTGCAAAGGGTGCAACAAGCGCAAAAGTGTAAGAGATGGTTCCTTTTTTAGCGAAAGTAGGCTGTCTCTATAAACCTTAATAACTTATATATATGGCTGGAGTCAAAATATGCCACAGATAAGCATGATCCAACATGAAGCTGCTATGAAGGACGCTCCCAACACATTAGCTGATTAAGCAAACTTTTGCAGAGATGTTTGCGAAGTTGATTTGGAAACAAATCCGTCCGTTATTGGAGGAATCAATGCTGATGGGACACCAATTGTTGTTGAAATTGACGAGTCCAAATTTTTTCATCGAAAATACCATCGTGGTCAATGGCGCCCAGGTCATTGGGTGTTTGGCGGTATAGAGAAGGAGTCTCGAAAATGTTTTTTGGTTGAAGTTCCAGATCAAACTGCGGTAACTCTCCAAAATTGTATATTGCAGTTTATTTTGTCTGGTTCACATATCGTTTCGGATGGATAGGCATCTTATGCTGGATTAGAAAACCTACATAATGGAATATGTTCCCACGCAGTTGTCATCCATGAACGGAATTTTGTAGACCCTCTTGATAACGACACACAGACCTGGATGCGTGCTAAACGAAAATTGCGCCAGCAGTTTGGAACACACGAAGATTTGTTCACATCCCATATCCACGAGTTTATGTGGCGTCAACGGTATAAAGATGTTCCAATTTTTTCAGCATTTCTTTCGTGCGTATCCCGTCAGTACCCTTTGTAACTGATCAATAAAACGGCTATTTTCATAGCCACATATCTTTCAAAAAAACACATTGGCACGAACAGTAATTATAATTATCCTATCCCGGTAATTTAAATACTCAAATTTAATTTAGTTACTGCTTATTTCATAAATTAGAATCAAAGTTTTGATATTATAATAATGATATAATAATAATAAATATATTTTTTAAGTACGAGTCACAGCCAATCTTTCAATAATCAACAATAATAATATATAAAATAATAAAAAATAATATATAAAAAATAATAAGAAAACAATATATAAAATAAAGCATAAAACATTAAATTTCGCAAACAACTTCTTTTAAAACAATAAATTTACTTTGCTCTTATTAGAATAAAATAAATCCTCTTTACTTTTATATTTTTTTAATATTTTAAAGTCTTTACGAACGAGAGCGCAAACAACAAAATAGTAAATTTATTTTAGGTCGCTTAACTGTAGCTTTACCTAAATTATTTCCAATGGAGAGTTGTGGGTAGTTTTAGCTATATGTAAGATTATTTTTAGTAGCGTATTAACATGTGTTGATATAGCTATCTGAAAGCCTATTTCAGTATTCTTTGTTATTGGAATAAACTGAAGCAGGCAATCAGTTAACAGAAAATCTAGCACAAAATAATGTAAGTGCTCAAAGGAAATCTAACTAATATTAAACCATTTTAATAAAATAAAAATAAAACAATTATAGTGCAACAAGACTCTTAATTAAAAAATTAAGTTTTTATACTTAAGCCGTAAAAAAACAGGCCTCTTAATTTTTAACGGAAAATGCAACAAATCAGGCCGTGTAATTTAAGTAGGCGATGACATCACTCATATTTATTTTAAGAAAAATAATTTTAACCAAAAAATGATTTTGAAAATAAAAGTTTAACAAATTAAAACATAGTTCAATAAAAAGTATTTTAAACTATAAAGTTTTAAATTTTTAAAATAAGAAGATTAAATTTGCTTCAAAACAATCTAAAATTTGATAAAATAAAAAAATGTGTATATCCTTAAAATAACTTTGACAATTTTTTTTAGAAGAATTACCACCATATACTGCCTATCCTCCAAATGCTAATTACCAGCCTTATGCAAATCCTGATTCTTTGAATACACAAACTGTTGACAACAAAGTAAACGATTCTGCAGTAAGTTATACTTTTTTACGCATTATTCGAACTTGCAACGAAGTTTGTAATATTCTTTGAAATTAAGGTTTTTATATTCCATTGTTTGTTGATGCATCAAAGTAAGGTAGCATATATATTTTCAATTGGCATTAAAAATTATTTAACATATTCAATTGCGAAGGTTTGTATTGACTGCTAAAGAGAAGTATGGCTTAATGCTAAACCACGAAGCCAGTAAATTTAATTTAATTTTGTAAATACGAAAGTTTAAAACGCAATTAAGTTGTTATGTATATTTATATGGATTAACACCCAGCATATAAAATACTACACCCAACATATAATTTACTTCACCCAGCATATAAAACAAAATAAAATAGGCTTTTCTTTATAGGGTTCTAGAATTGATATTTTATATCTACCCATCTCATAACAAAGAGCTACTTGGTTATGAGATGGGTAGATCATAACTGTAATATCAAAGAAATATCAAGATATTTATCTCCCATGTCAAATGCTCAATTTACGTTCATTGTACGTACAAGAGACATCCAGGTGGAACATACAATTTTAGTTCAGATTTTGTTCAGATTGGAAATACTGATGTACGTCCAAATTTTAACTTACAATGTATGTCCAAATTTGATATTGGAATTTACTTTACAAATTAGAATTTAAAATTAAAAGTACAAAATAGACTTAAAATAACCTAACTACATGCCTATTCTGAAAACTTAGTCACAAATATATTTTAGAAACTTTCTTTTTCAAAATACTTAGACACTATTACTTTAAAACATCAACAAAAACTAAAAATAAAAACCACTTATTATAGATCATTTAGATTTATTATTATAAAAATTCTGCTCTTATTCTGTTTTATAGCCACGCCCATCACCATCTTTTCTGTCGGGAGCACATTTTAGAACATTATCAATAGACTGGTATACCATTATCAATAGACTGGTATACCTCATTAGGTGTATACCTCAGCATACTATCTAAAATAACAAGAACAATTAGTAATTTTGTTCTAGATTTAAAAAAAAGATTTCTTTATATAGATATATATATATATATATATATATATATATATATATATATATATATATATATATATATATATATATATATATATATATATATATATGTATATATATTTATATATACATATATATTTATATATATATATATATATATATATATATATATATATATATATATATTTATATATATATATATATATATATATATATATATATATATATATATATATATATATATATATATATATATATATATATATATATATATATATATATATATATATATATATATATATATATATATATATATATATATATATATATATATACAAAGAAATCTCTTTTTTTAAATCTAGAACAAAATAACTTAGCAAATTGCGTTAAAATATTTATATTATACTAGCTGCGTTTAAGACGTAATTAGGACGTCTTTTTAGGACGGAATAAAGACATGTTTTGAGACGTCTAAAAGACGTGAATTTAGGACGTTCAGAACAAGTGCTAAATGGAAAGGCCGAATGACGTCTTTAAATAACCTAATTTAGACGTTCTTATTTCGACGTCTAAAATACGTGTTTTAACATGGCTTTACTTAAACGTAAGGTTCAAATTTATGTTTTCACAGAACTTCTTAAGAATAAGAAAAAAATAATAAATCATTTAAATTTTTTAATAATATAATTGTGCTGAGTTTTATAAATTACAACTTTGTAAACTTTTTCTTCCAATTGTTAATTTCCAAGAATCGAATTTTCGAACAGTTGACGTCATTCAACTTCTTTTCGATCAGATGCACTCTTTAAACTATTGCCACCAGCATTTTAAAGTTTTTTTTTGCTGTAGGAATCAGGGAAGCAGTCTTAACCTTAAAAAAATATTGTTAAGATAAGTATGTAAAAATAAAGGGGGAAGAAATAAATAACACACACACGCACACATATATATAATTATTATTTTATAAACATAACATCATACATCAAAAAATACGAATTTCTCAACACTAAATTTATTTTTTTAAAGAAATTTTTGACTGGATTGTTGTGACCAGCGTATATATTTATGTATATCAAGTATGCAATATAATTGCGGTATTAAAAATGCTCTTTTTATAGTAAAATTATACTTACTTTGAAAGCATGCCCTTCTCAAATGCACTGCATGATGAGCCACCAACATTTAATAAATTCTATTTCTAAATTCAAAAGATAACACTAGTGTAATTGATATGGGACAGTTTAGTGTAAGTTATATTGGGCATAGGAGCAATTCGTTATTGCTTTATTTAATTCAAAAATTTTGTGTAAATTATGTTTATTTGTAAAGTGAGCATTATGTATATAATTACAGATCAAAATTTTTTATGCAATTTACCCTTATAAAAGAAAACTAAACATTTAACCATAATATATATATATATATATATATATATATATATATATATATATATATATATATATATATATATATATATATATATATATATATATATATATATATATATATATATATATATATATATATATATATATATATATATATATATATATATATATATATATATATATATATATATGTATGTATGTATGTATATATATATATATATATATATATATATATATATATATATATCTTAAAATTTTACTAACTACATCTTTTGAAAGGAAATTCTTAAATGTTCTTTTTTTCTTGCTGATTTGACTAGGTACCTATTTTGAGTATTGAGAAGTATTAAAAAAACTAATTTATAAAGATAAAAGGCCTAGATAGTTAAAATAACTTCCAAGATAGTTATTAGAAGAAAAAATATTTCTTACATTATTCTTTGTAAAACTTTAAGATTTATCATTGACTTCATATATTTTCTTTAACTTTGTTTTGGGAAAAGCGAAATTTTGAATCACAGACTTTCAAATTTTGGAGGAGCTGAATGAATTAAAGATGTTGTTACTAATAAAAATTCATTAGGCATATTACATAAAATAAATTATATTACATTAACCATTACATAAAATGAACTATAGCCAAAACCGTTGTTCTATTTTTTTAAAACCGAAGGCAAAAATAAAAATGAACTTTAGAGTTAAACACATTTAATCGAATAAAATTTCTTTAATTTAAAACAAAATTAGATACAAAAACTACAAAGACATCAATTCTAGATTCCTAAATGCATATTTAAACAAATGCAATATGAGTTTTTGAAATACAAAACAAAAATGAACTTTAGAGTTAAACACATTTAATCGAATAAAATTTATTTAATTTTAAACAAAATTAGATACAAAAACTACAAAGACATCAATTCTAGATTCCTAAATGCATATTTAAACAAATGCAATATGAGTTTTTGAAATACAAAATAAAAATGTAACATAATATTACCAAATACAAACATGTATTTGACCAAAATATATATATATCATCTGACACTTGATGTAGTTGACACTCCTAAAAATAAAATCTTAATTAACAAGTAAATAAAATTTATGGATAAAGTAAAAAATATTCTTACAAGTGTTTTTTTTTTAGTATTAGCATTTTTTATTTTTATTTTTTTTAATTTTTCTGTTCAACTTTAAATTGTATCTAATTGATGTTTCACACTATCTATTTCTAAATTTTACTACAAATTCTACATTTACTTCAAATACTACAAATTCTACTAATTTTAACTAATAATAACTAATAGTTCTAAATTTTAACTAACTCTAATAATTTTAAATTTTAGCAAAACTCAATTTTAATTTATTTGACATATATTTTGTATTTTTACTATTAAAACTGATGCTATAAGTAAGGATTTTAAGGAGACATTTTTCTATTATTTAAAAAGATATGGTCACGAAAGTCAATTTTTTGAAAAAAAAAAATAGCAGAATTAAGGAGAAAATAACTACATTGAAAACAGAATCTTATTTTTTTTCAATAAATTTTAAATAAAAACAGAAAAATTATTATAAATTACCATATTACTTGCTGACCTTGTTTCTATGTTTAATGGTAAGATTTTTGAATCACTTTTTTTTGCTTTTTTGATTGATGTCCACAAATTATTGTCAACCTTTTTTTTCCTAATTCCAAGGGTTGTATATATATATATATATATATATATATATATATATATATATATATATATATATACAATAGAAATATAGGTTTGCAATCAATCAAAGGACTATATAATTTCTTTAATAGTAAGTATAATCCATTTACTTTAAGAAAATTTCGAAGATGATAAAAAAAAGGAGAAATTAAGGAGTGTTTCTAATCGGTTACTTAGTAAATTGCCAATAACATTCCACCGCGTGATATAGTGGTTATTCATATGTTAATACAGTTATATAAGAGACAGGTGGGTAGA
Organism: Hydra vulgaris; assembly: GCF_022113875.1. Classification (NCBI taxonomy): domain Eukaryota; kingdom Metazoa; phylum Cnidaria; class Hydrozoa; order Anthoathecata; family Hydridae; genus Hydra; species Hydra vulgaris. The sequence continues at coordinate 13,295,008 of NC_061156.1, read as the reverse complement.
AAATTTCCTTTAGAATAAAGGAAACTTTCTACCCTTCTGTCTCTTATATAACTGTTATGACTGGTTTAATTTTTTCAATTAGACTTATTTTTTAGTCAAAACCTTTGAACTTCACTAATAACTAACTACTAAAGTTAAGTAATTGGTTATTAGCGAAGTTTCAAAACTTGATATTGTAATATTTCAAAAAGTTGATTAACTAATGTACTGGTCCAATTATTTATAGAACAATCTAAAAGTTGTTAATTAAAGATATTGAATTATATTGAATTATCAGCATAAACTCTCTGTATTATTAATAGGTTTTCCTTTTGAAAAATATGACTATGCATGAGATTCTGCGATGTCTAAGTCTTTCAAAACAGTCAGAACCTGGTTCTTGATATAGTATATCAATTATTATACTTGAAATACTATATCAAGTGTCAAGTATATACTTTATATATATATATATATATATATATATATATATATATATATATATATATATATATATATATATATATATATATATATATATATATATATATATATATATATATATATATATATATATATATATATATATATATATATATATAGTATATCATATACCCAGTTTTTAACTATTTATTTTAATATGTCTGTAAGTCGCTTTTTATAAGTTGCTTTTAAAATTCTCCTTAAATCTTTGGGAAGTTTCAAACCTTGATTTGGCAATATTTCAAGAAGATCATTAATTAATATACTGGTCCCATTATTAAAAAGCATAATGTTGTCGAGTAAAGACATTGAATTCAAAGAATTATCAGGATAATTGTTCCATGTATCATTAACAGGTTTTCCTATTGAAAAATTCGATTCTGCATGAGATGTCTAAATCTTTGAAATAGTTAGAAATTGGTTCTTGATATAGCAATACTATACTAATAGTATATCAACTTGATAATCAAGTATATATATACATAGTATAGCATATATTAAGTTTTAAACCGTTTCTTTCATTATCTGTAAAAATTTCATTACCTGCATCATTATTACCACAATTTTCAATTGATAACAAAAACAAAAATTAGATGGAACGTGTCTATTAGTTGTTGTAAAAAGACTTCTTTTGTAATTGAAAAAAAACTTTATTAAAAATGCGTTACTTAAAAATTTTAAGAAGTTTTAGCGCTTGCGTGATTTAACTGATTTTTTTTTTATTTAATAAAGCATTCTGGATATTTTTTGGACGAAAAAGTTATTGGACGCGAAAAAGACGTTCAAAAGACGGACGGACGCGATTTGAACGTCCTAAGGACGTCTTTTTTACGTCCTGTGCCCACTGGGAAGAATTGAACAAAAAAGTTTCATAAATGAATTTTTTTCAACCTTCTCATTAAAATTTATTTAAAAAGCAAAAGAGGATACAGAATTCAGGTCCTGGATCCTACTTATATCGAATTAATTAGCTCTATTGGTTTGATTTTATTTTATGGAATATCTTCTGTAAAGAATCCATACGATGTAATTATTTAAAAGAGAAAAAAATATAAAATTTGTTATACTTTACAAAGCGCTGTCGAAACCGGTACGATGTTAACTACGTTCCTCAACCGACAATATCTTTACTTAATTTGCTCTCTTCACTTCAATAAACTTTAGTTTACGACAGAAAATAAATCGATTTAATATTCTTGGCTTTTGGTTAACGATTTACTATACTAATTTACTTTTATATTATATACATAACTAAAGTATCTATAACACAGATTACATTTGCGTAGCATTTCTTCCAACATTTTTCGAGGCTGTGATAAAATATTTCAAGGTTTAATGCTGTAATAACAGTTTTTATTGATTAATTTCTCTTATGCTTCTCATTAAAATTTCTTTAGAAAGCATAAAAAGACGCAAAAACTAGTCCCGGATTCTAGTTATATCGCATAAATTAGTTCTATTTGTTTGACATTTCTTTATAGAAACTTTTCTGCAACTCATTACATATTCTTACAATTATGCTGTTTTTCATATTAGTTTTTACGAATTATTAATTATTATAGCTACTATTTATACCGAACCTCGGTACAAATTCATTAATGGGAATGGAAATGTTTAGATCCGTTATCACCTAAGTAATTAAAGTATCAATGTATTCTATTCACATTTGTAAATAACGGCAAAATATAAAAACAAAGCAAAAATGGCCATTTTCGCTTTGTTTTTATATTTTTGTTTTAAATTATTTTTGTATTTTTGTTTTAAATTCTTTAGGTTTTAGTAAATGCTATGAAGAATAACGAAACTTTGTTTTAGCTATTCTACGACAGTTTTATACTTATTTACTTCTACCGACCATTTCTATGTTTATTTACTTCAATATTTTTAAGTAAATGGCAGAAAAATAATTTAAACATTGTATTTAGAGTAAAAAAATAAGGGTTCTAATAATGCTTAAGTATGCCCAATTTTTCCGCAAACTTTAGTTATAACGTAAAATTGCATAAGTTCGGTCACTTAAACTTTGAACATTTATTTATCACGCATAAAGATAATTTTTTTTTCCTGAAACATACAGAAAAATTTATCGATAATTGATAATGTAAAAATTAAAAAATGAAAAATAAAAATTAGTACTAGTAATACCAGTAACTAAGGAAGGCGTCGGCCCGTGTTCAAAAAAAAAGTCTTTTGGGGCACCAAATAAAACAAGAAGAAACATATAAAAAAAGGCCTTTTTAAATATAAGTAGCAGTATTTTAAATTTTTATAGTAATTAGTCAACTGCTACGTCACCGGTTAATACAATTAAAAATATAGATTTTTTAGTTAATTTAAAAAGATTTTTTTTAATTAACAAAAAACACTTCTTTGCTTTAAATGAGATTTGTATATTTACTGGCAATTCTTGCACGTATCGTTGACCATAGCAGAACAGCAAGATCCATACAAACAATCGTCACAGGGTTCGCATCGCATCCATAATTGTCGTTAAGCATTAATTTTATCTCCAACAAAAATGTCACAAGTTTGATATTTTTTAGAACTTAAAGAACCGTCGAAATTAAGAACAAATTTTTTATTCAAATAAAATACCATGGTGTGTATCGATTATAAAAATGTAAAAATTTACTGGTAAATTTACAGGTAAAGTTATCGGTACACTTTACATTCGCAACACTTTTCAATATTTCACAATATTACTGAATGACCGAAGTTAAAGTATTTAAAAATTTCACTAATTTTATTTAAAAAAGTCGTTAATTTTTAAAAATTATTTTTTTTTTTTTTTGTAAATATAATTAATTTGGTGATTCTTAATAATGCTAAGATTAGATATGATCATTTATTTTAATAGTTTGCTTATATTAGATTTTAACAGTATCCATTTTTTCAAATTGTTGTTTTGCTAAAGAATTATTTCAGCAGGTAGCATTTAAATGTTATTAATTTTTTTGTAGATTCATATTTACGAACATATTCATATTTACAATATTATTTGAGAAATAAAAGTTTGTAAAATTTGGGTTTTGCATGCTTTTTTTATATATATTTTTTAAATGACCGAAGTTACACGGTAACAGATCTTAGGCGGTTTTACGGTATTAGAATTCTTATCCATCTCTATCTCTATATTTTATTGTCGAATGTATTAGTGTTAGCACCGGTTCGATCGTGTTTGACACGGAACCCTTGGCAGCCATTGCAAATGAGGTAGTGGCAAGAAAGAGTCGTAACACTTTTTCTCATAAGATAACGTGAAAGAAAGTGTATGCAATGGTCTAATTTTAGTAAACTTCACGTTAAAGCATACTAAATCATATATCAAGTATTAAAGTTTTACTTTCACTTGAAAACTACTATCCGGCAACATCTTTAGGGTAATAGACTGCTAAAAAAGTTTGAAAAAACTGATTTTTCAAAAGACGCATTATTCTAAACAGTAACTGTTGTGAAGTCTAAAAATAAATAGATCTTCATATGAGAAAAAAATTTAAAACTGATAATAGAGATTTATTTTAGCAAAAAAATTTTGTTTCCCATAGTAACTCCTTTTGCAACGGCTAGTTTATTTATAATTTGAAAGAAAAGTTTTTAATTTAAGATTTTTAAACTACTTTAAAGAAATTACATCATCACTACGTTAGTTGAGCAGATTTAACTAATTACGTAAACAAAAGTATCTTTAACTCAATTGGGAACTACGTGACATTTCTCCTGGTGTTTTCGAAAACTTGAGGCTATAATAAAATTTGATCTTTTCTATTCTAGGACACAGAAAACGGGTAATGAATCCTAGTTATGTCAAGTAAGTTAGCTCTATTTGTTTGATATTTCTTATAGAAACTTTTCTGCAATAAACTCTCGACAAATTCTTTCAAGCTGTTTTAAACGCTGGTTTTAGCAAATTGTTAAACTATAATAGCTATAATTTGTACCGAATTTTGGTAAAACATAATTTATGGGAACTATTAGGATCCGTAATTACCAAGGTAACAAAAGTATAAACGGTTTCCATTCATATATAAAATTATAATGGAAATATGAAAAAAACAAAAACAAAGCAAAATGAGCAATATATCCAACGCAATTATTCGAAAGTGAAAAATATACAAATTTATGTGAGGAACAAAAAACATTTTTCTTGAGATAAAACTAAAAATATAAATTAAAAAAAATAAAAAACTCCAAAAAATATTTTATATTTAACATAAAAAGTATCAAAAGTAATTTATAAAAACAATTGGAATTGTTTCTTTATTATATAGCTTTTGATAAATGGTGTAAAGAATTACAAAACTTCCCTTTGGCTTTTAGAAAACGATCAATATTAGGAGATGGAATTGGACCAAAAAATAAAACAAAATTATTGGAAACACATTTTACCCATTAGTGTATATGTACTCTTTTAATTTGTATAAAATTTGGAGTTACATTTTCGAAATCGGCACAGAGAGTTTGAATAAACTATGAAGTGTACATCCCTTTTTTTAAAAGAGTGGCAGCTATACCTGTCCATGCAGCCGTTGCAGTTATAATATGTCTACTGCTGGTTTCAGTGATTAAATAATTGTATGTAAATATTTTACCGCAAACTGTAGAACCAACCATAAAAAACAATCTAGACTATATATTTTCATTATTAGGTTGCTCACTTAGAGCAGAAAGGATAGTACCAGCAATTTGACGCTGATTATCATTTAATAACGGTCTTACATGATTTGATTTTTCAATATCAACCTCAACAACTTACTCTTCATTTTGTGGGACATAATCTAAAAACTGATGTAAAGATTATAATTAGGTAAAGTTTTACCATTCTGATTATTATAGATTCAATTTGACGCAGAGAGTCGAATTGAATTATCATTTACCATCTTTTATGCAGGGAGAATCAGGATTTAAAATAAGTTCCACACAGTACATAGATCATGTATGAACTTATAATTTCATAAAGTTCAACAGTTGCATCTGGAAATTCTGCTGATATCAAGCTATCAATATCTTCTGGTGTTTTTAGCTTATCAGCATTTACAAAGTTAAATATGTAGAAATGGCAAACCACATTTTTGAAACTCAATAACCTGGACACGATTTATAACTATTCATAAGACTCCAAGCTTAAAATATCCTTTAAGAAAGATTTAAGTTTCATTTTTTTTTTTTTTTTTTTTTTTTTTTTTTTTAAATTTTTACAACTACATATTAATTACAAAACTTTTTTACTCTGTGATAACATAAGCAAAATAAACTAAAATTTTTTTTACAAAATACCGTTAATATAAACATAGGAAGCAATAGTTAAATATGCTATGACTTGATAAGGGATTTGACTGTTGTAGGGAACTCGTAGAAGACTGAGTTTAGTCTTATCATCGAGAACCTTGGGGTGTTGCGTAAAGTACACATATAAACATTATGATTCTCATAAAACAAATATTTTAAATGTCATTAAGGTAGAATTTTCTTTTCTTTTTATTATACTTTATTGTTTGTGTTGTGGTTTAAATATACGACAAATTAAATTAAGTCTGTCATTAGCAGTTCAGCCCGGGTTAAAATTTTCTACTATTTCATTCCATTTTAGATCGCAGGTAATAGTAATGAATAGATCAGATTTACCATATTTCTTTGAAAATGCTATCGCATATTCAAAGTTTCCTTTTAATGCTCTTGGACAACCAACATATGAATAAGACAATATAACAACACGACCTAAAGAAAGCAATATAACAACGCGGCCTGGTTTTACATTAAGATCATTAGCACGGTTAATTAGATATTCATGCAATGCATCGTATTGTTCACTGCTTAGTTTGCTTTGGTTATTTCTAATAAAAGCAAGGCGCTGGCCCTCGATTTTGACATATGCATCAACAGAATATTGATGAAAACATTTTTTACCATTGAATATTTTGACAAAGTTTGTTATTAACTGCAAAGTTTATTTTATTTTTGGCAAACAACCAAAACTTTTGACTTAATTTATCGTAATTACTTTATCGCCGTAAAAAAAAAATTCTGATCTATGTGGTTAAAATATTATTTATATTTTGCATCTCATATATCATCATATCATATATGAAGATTTTATGTTAAACAATTTTTCATAAGAGGTTAATATTATACTTATCACAAGCTACCTGCAAATTGAAAGCTACTTTAAAAGATTTTGTAGCTGTAAGTAACAACTGCGTTTTTTAACGCTTCAATATAGTTTGGGCTGTGTTCTTTAACTTTTCTCATTCGCCTAAACTGACTGATATCCTGGTGAATGGCTTGATCGAACCAGTAACCTAAGCGTACAGAATATAAAATGCACAAAATAAGTTTATTTTAAATTATTTTAATCTTTTGTCAAACTTAAAATTTATTTATCATACCGAAGACTCCACCTTTCATGTCGATGAATTTGATGATATGTGGCTCAACTATGTGTACTTTTAAAGAAATTGTCGCCCATAGATTTTTATAGCTCGTGGACAACTGCTCTATATCTTTGACATAAGTATAGCTTAATGATTTTCCAAAACAGCCATGGACTACTTTTTCAAAATCTCGTAGTACTTTTATGTATTTAGATACTGGATCCCCAAGACTGGACTCCTAAAAAAACAGCTCCAAGCTGTTTATGTATTTAAGCAACTTATTTCAAGCATTGCCTTCTAAACGATGCTGCCTTTGGTAGGATACTCTTCAGATGTTTATCGTAGACAAATATCGGTTGACAAACTTTAACCTCACTCCTTGTTTTCAAACAAATTTTTTTAAATCTCTTTTAAAATTTTGTTTATAACACCTAAAAGTATATGTAGACTGGGAATATTTACGAGCTCTATTATTTTTTGTCCCCTATTAATCAATATAAAGTTTGTTTCTATAATCAATCAAAAAAATTTGCTCCTATAAGCCAAACTGCTGAACTACTTTTAGCCTCAAGAAGTTTTGCCGACATTATTGTAGAAAGCCTCATTATTTTAACTTTACCGATGACGACAGCTACACCGAAACAAAGTTTTTCATAACCGAAAAGTTTGAGAAGCAGCATGTCACAACACCGTCTTAGCTCTTTGGCCACTATATCAATTAAGAAAACAATAGCTTGTCAATTTAATTTGGATAAAGCGATTGATTGGTTTGAAAAGGAAAAGACAAGAAAAAAGCAATTTTAAACTATGTGCTAGAAATTAGAAATGTCTCTAAATTTAGAACAAGTTTAACTTTTTATAAATTGTTGTTTCTATGAAAAAATCTTTTGGACAAAAAAATATTTATTTTTTTGGATTGCCAACATACCCATTTCGGAATCTTCAAACTGGGCAAGAACATATGAGGTTAAGAACATATGAGATTTTTTGTGATTTAAACAAAACCTTTTATTTAACTTTTCTCAACTAACTTTGAGAAAAGAAGGGACGCGTCAATTTTACCTGCTCGAAGAGTTAAATATATTTTAACTCCTCATAAATTATGTAGCAAAAAAATTGCCTTAATATAAAAAGTTATTATAACTCCAGTGTAGCTTTTAACATATAACAAACAAACATTATAACAATCATTATTGGATGAACCATTTTTATATTCACTTTCCTACTTTCCTAAGTTTTTCTCAAGTAATTTTTATTATCACACAATTTTATTGCCAACTTGATGCGGTGGCTTTACAGAGGGGATAATTAAATTCATTTATCAACTCATACAATCTGTCACATTATTGACATCACAGTCATACATTATGTCATCAACTCACACAGATGATGTCATTAACTCACACTGTTTTTGTGTGAGTTAATGACATCATCTGAAGTCACCAAAAGCATATTGCGCAAATTTATATTAGTACAAATACGTCAGTTTTTTTTATATGATTCTAGCGGAATCAACAAGTCTTTATTACGGGCATCTTGAGACTCTTCCGATAGTTGCTATATATAATTTGGATACATTATGTGCACAGTAACAAACAGTGCTACTACGCTCTAAATTTAAAAGTGTTAAATCACATCGTTTTGGTGTTAATATAACCTCAAACGGTGTTCATTGAAAATAATTTCGGAAAAAATTGTAAATTTATACCGTTTTAGTGTAATTTGACACTCTGAAGGTGTACTTTTATCAAAACGATGTAAAGTAACATTTTATTAACTACACTGTTTTAGTATAAAACTTGAATAATGTAAAGTTTTTCTACTTTTACACCATTTTAATAAAACGGTGTAAAACTGTGTAAAACGGTGTAGAGCTGTTTTACACCGTATTATCTCAGATTTACACCGTTTTATGTAAAGGTGTAAAATTACACATTTTTGGTATGAACAAAGCCTCAAACTGTGTTTATTGAAAATGATTTAAGCAAAAGGTGTAAATATACACCGTTTTGGTGTAATTATATACTTTGGAGGTTTATTTTTATAAACACAGTGTAAAATAACATTTTTTTTTATATACTACGCCGTTTCAAAAAGTGTCGCCAAAAAGTAAATTATGATTCAATTGTAATAAAATCTAAAACATTCCATGACATCATGTGGTTCACAGTTTTAACAACTTTTAACTCAGAATTGTTGTAAGTGTGTTTTAGTGGCTTTTTAATGAAATTATTTGAGAATCGCTTCTCTAGATAAACTTTCAATAAAATTTGTAAGTCAGAGTTATACTAAACAATTATAGTTAAAATTTGTAAATCAGGGTTATGCTTGTTCTAAACAGGCTTGAGCTTAACGAGAAAAATATGCAATTAGAGTTATACTTAACGAAGATAAAATTTTAACTTCGCTAAGTATAAATCTAATTACAAATTTTGTTTAAAGTGTTCAAACATCTTAATACATTGTGTTTGTTGCGAGAAAACGTTAGATTTTAAAATTGCCAGCGATGTAAGCAAGGTACTGCTATTATTGGAATTTTTCTTCTTGGTTGTGTTTATACTTGGATTTCATATGAAACTATCTATAGGTGCTGTACAAAAACATTGTAAAAATGCTCGATAAATAGGTTGATGAAAATATCGTGTCTTCATTGTATGGTTCACAAAAATTATGGTTGTGTACAGAACTAATACAGAACGAATTTTGTAAATTTATTGAAAAGTTGTTGTATGTATGTATTTATTGGGAATAAAATTATATTTTCAAAATTGTTTCAAATATACACCGAAACGAAAGTGTGCAGCATGAAATGCACCAAAACAGTGTAAATTAACACCGTTTTAGTGTATTTCATGCTGCACTCCGTTTTGGTGTAGTTTAACACTTTTTAATTTTGAGTGTACTGGTATAGGTTATGATACAGAGATTTTGTTTTAGAACAAAGTTTTTTAAATTTATAATAAATAATATCATAGCCTAAGAATAGTATTCTTAATAAAATTCTGAAAATTTTAATGAGATTGACGTTTAATACCGGATTCTCACAATTTAATTTTGACTTAAAACCTGAAAAATAAAAAACCTCTGAGCTGTGTTACTATTATTTCTGTTGCAAATCCAGCATTTTTTGGTGTTTGAGCTAACTTTCAGACATTAAGAATTTATATGTTTATAAGTCAAATAAGGATGCTTTCAAGAAGTTGCGATGATCGGAGACTGGGTAAAAAAGCCCTAAAAAAAAAGCCTCCTGCCCCAAAAGTGAGAGCAACAAGTTGATAAAATATTTTTTTCTTTACTTTTTATAACTAAGTTTGTATTTATTGATAAGTTTTAAATTTCAGAGAATAATCATTTAGCGTTTAAAGCTTATGATGTCATTTAAGTTAAAATCACTGACTGAATTTGAAGGGGTAGCAAATTGTACAAGATCTGAAAAAAAAAAAATTAAAAAAAAATTGTGAATTGATGCGTTGATAAATTTTACACAATTATGCAGCTAAGCAAACTGACTACTCACTAAGCATACAAAAAGAAGTTGTGAAAAATTAAAAAAAAAAAAAAGAGTTTTCAATATGAGTGTAGTATTTTTCAACCACATTTTAACACATATTGCTTTATTTTTGAATAAAATTTTCAAGTTAATTAAAAAGTAATTGCCTTCTAAAATAGAACGACAACAGTACAAAAAGTACGACACAAAATGATTCTTTTTTTTTTTAAATTCTTAAAAACTTACTAAATAGTATATAACAACAACTGTTAAATGTATAATATATAAAAACAAATGTTAATGATAATAAAAACAAACACTTCATATATATGAAATTTTTTTAAAAAATGAAACTACATTTTACCGTTTCTTTAATTGCTTTTGACTCAATGCTCAATGTTTTTTATAATTAACACCTCAAGTTGTTTCAAATGTGGGACTGCATTTTTGAAAACAACATCAATTAGTCGATTTCTTGAACTGACCTTTTTGTCCACCTAGCTTGTATAAATTGATATACTGTGCATCATGTGGTCTACGAAGAGATTATTATTGGTCCACTAGGAGAATAATTTATTGAGCCTATTGCAATAACTACAATTAAACTAATAACAAAGCATTGTGTGTTTTGATAAAAAATATTGTCAAAGTTTTCCTATATTACCCTTGTTTCTTTGATGTATTTTATGCCACTTGCCTACTTTTGTTAATATTTTATTTAATGGGTAAAAAAAGGTAAAAAGATACCAAAAGGAATCAGTTACTGGTCCTTCTTGTATTTGTAACTAAAAAGAAACGTTTAAGATATCATTTATGGAGGATACTTTATTTACTCATTCCTTCTAGACTATTTGATTTATATAATTGTTGTAAGCTTTTTATGTAATTTTATTTTTTTTTTAGACATTTGCAAAGTTATTTTTACTTTACAAAACATTTACTCATAGTATAAGATTTTGTCACTTTTTATATTATAGCCAAATCAAGCAACCTTTGTTACGATTCAACAACCGGGGTATATTAACCAGAATTTAATCTACACTGGACCTCTTCCAGAAAGTTATTCTTTGCTTGCGTGGTTGACATGTATGTTTTGCTTCTGGCCTCTTGGGATTGTGTCTATAATTAAATCCAATCAGGTTTATTTATTTACTTTTTTAATTTTTTTTTAAATTGTAAATACAAAAGCAAGCAAACTGTATAACATAAACAAATAAACATATAGTAACAAAACTTCATTTATAAAAATATACTACTGCATTCTTTTGTATGATAACTTAATAATCTAAATATAATACTAAAACAACAAAATTTTTTTAATGCTATGTAACCAAAACTAAAATGCAATGTAAACAAAACCTTCATTTCAAAGATAAGTGGATTTAGCAATAAATCTAAATTATAAATCTTTATTTAGGTTACCCAAGCTCTTGGTCGAGGTGATATACAAACTGCACGTATAGCGTCTGAATCTGCAAAAACGTTTGGTTTTGCTTCCTTAGGATTAGGCATTTTTTTCAACTTGATGCTTCTTCTCTTTTTAATAATTTGGTTTACTGTAATTGCACCTTCTTGATACATTTCCTTAATTAATAACAACTAATATGGAGTGATCTCTACCTTAACTGTTATTAACGTTTTATCTTAAAAAAAATTATTTTAATATATTATAATTTACCAGTTTAATAAGTTAATTATGTTAAATTTATAATTAATGTTTGTTTTTTAGATTTTTTTAATAGTTTTATTTTAACAAAAATATTATGAAAGTTTATATACCATTTTCTTATAGTAAATAATGTCAACTTCATATGAATTGATTTACGACTAACATTAAATGTCAATATAATTATTTAAAAATGAAGTAGTTAATGACCTTCCTAATTTATAATAACAAAAATCTATTGAAAAAGTTCTGTACACCAATATTAATAATATCCGTATACGTGGTATTTCAAAAAAACTGGTTTATAAATGTAAGTTGCTAGAATTTTTTCATTTTTATTATAATACACAAGGCCGACGACACCTTTCGGCTCTGTTGCAACCCTTAAAAAAACTATGTGATTGAATATGAGCCTCAAAATTTTTATAATAAGAGTGTTTTCCCTCATCATAAGACTTTGTTGCTACAAAAGTATTGTATGATTATGTCACGTTTTTTTTTCTCTAAATAAATATATAAATTTGACCATACGTATAAATACAAATACAAATGGCCGGCATACGAAGAAGACATATTTTTCTCCAACAGTCTAAAGATTGGCTCTGTTAACAGTCGGGGAGAGGGGCAAGCATTGGTACAGGGTGAGTATTGGTACAAAGGAAAAATTTAGCCGTTTTATATAAACTTTAACTTATAAATGCAAACTCTAAATGTTGTTTACAATTAATTCTTCCGCAAAAAATATAGATAGGTTTAATGCTTTAGTTACCTGTAAATTTATCTGTTGTTTATTTTGCGGCTATGTTGATTTTTTTCACATTCTGCTGAGTATGGTGGAAACGCTTCTTTTTTGAGTGTTTTTTAAGTGTTTTTTTGAGTGTTTATGTTATTTACTTTTTTCAGTATTTCTGTTATTAGCTTTTCTGAGTGTTTATATTATTTACTTTTTTGTGTTTTTAATGTATTTACTTTTTTTGAGTGTTTATTTAATGTTTTAATTACTTTAAACTTAAGTTTAAAAATCAAATTGCCAAAAAAAATTTAAACGTGAAAAATTTTAATTGCATAAAATGTATTTAGTTTTGAGGTACCCTCTGATAAAGGGTAAAGATTGGTATATTTAAATCGGATAGCATTGCACAGTGCGCTAAAATTGTATAAAAATAGCAAAACTATTTATGGGTTAAATATAAACATATGATACATGTTTTTAGGGGTTTTTGGGGCAAGGAAATCATTTTTGAGTTCCGTTTTAAGTTTAATGTGTTCATGATTACACAAATGGTCATTTTAGGGGTTATTAAGGGTGCTCATGAGATGTCTCAATGGTTTTCAAATTAGATGGAACATATTGTATGTCTAAATATAGGTAAATTCGGTCAGGGAATTCAAGTCTAGGCATTTTTGGACTTTAGAAAAGGTTTAATCAAGGTTGACCATGAGATGTCCTGATTGTTTTTCGTTCGATATAACATGTTGTATGTTTAAATATAAGTAAATGGGGTCAGGGAATTCAATTCTAGGCGTACTCTGTCCTGAGGTGTAATCATGACTGCTCAAGTAGTCATTTTAGGGTGGTCAAGGGTGGTCCTGGAATACCCTGATGGTTTTTCAATTAGATGGGACAAGTTGTATGTCTAAATATAGAAAATTGAGATCAGGGAATTTAAATCTGTGCATATTTGGTGTCCGAGAGTAGTCATAACCGTATAGGAGGTCATTTTAGGAGTGGTCAAGAGAGGTGCTGGAATATCCCAAGTAGATAAGACAGCTATATGTTTAAATATTGGTAGCTGAGGTTGGAGAATCCAAATCTGGGGTTATTTTTTTCTCCAGGAGTAGTTATGATTGCACAGGTAGGTTGTGTCAAGTATTGCCAAAAAGGTATTTTGTTTGTTTATAATTATTTTATGCACTTAATTTCTTTGATATTGTGAATATAAACATATAAAGTTCAATAAAATTAAATTTTATAAACATTAATAAGTGTTTTGAAATAATTTTTAATAATGGTAGTATCAAAAAATACAACTCAAGCAATTAATACTGCTATTGAGGTACTTAGAAAGGAATTAATCGAACGCATTATTAAAGTCGAGAAAGAAAGCGAAAGATTAAATACCGAAATGTTTAAAAAAACAGTTAGCCGAACAATGCAATCAAAATAACAACAAACCACTCTTTAGTAGTCTTATTAAAAAAACAAGCGAAGGAGCACCACCTATTAGTGACTCAGAAACGAGATTATTAAATGCAATTTCAGCTAAACAAAAAGAAAAAAATGTACTAGTGTTTGGATTAAAGGAATCGAAACGAAAAAGCAAGGATAAAATTAAAGAAGATGATGATGAAAGTGTTGGAGAAGTATGTGACGCTATTGGATTAGATAAATCTTGTATTGTCAAACATTTCAGGTTAAACACTAGAGACAAAAATAGACCAGGACCACTAGTTATTGAACTAATTGATCCATCATACCAGAACCAAGTTTTAAGTTTTGCTAGAGATTTAAATAAAGTTGAGGTTTGATGACCCATATAAAAATAAAGTATTTATCAATCCAGATCTAACGTATAGACAAAGAGCTAGTCTTAAATTGCTACTTAGTGAAAGAAATAGTCTGAATAAAATAGAGGAAGGTAAAAGTTCGACATTTCGATTTGTTATCAGAAACGATATGCTGCAGAAAATTGAAATCAAAAAACTCTAAAAAGATTAATGCACCATCAAGTTTAATATCAAAACTCAGCGAAATAACGTGCTTATACATGAACGCAACTTCATTAAACAATAAGTTTGACGAACTAATTGAAGTGATTAACTCTAACAAAGCTAATGTAGTTATGATTTGTGAAACTTGGTGGAGCAATGAGTCAGTAACTAATATCAATGGATACACCTTATTTAGAAGAGACAGAGGCGTTGGTAGAGGTGGAGGAGTTTGTATATATGTACAAAACGATATAAAAGCGTATGAAGTTTCATAAAAAGGTTTAAATGACCCTAATATAGAACAGATTTGGTGTGTTATTGAATTAGGAAGTGAAAAAGTATTATGTGGCAGTATGTACAGAACCGGAATTAGTAACATAAGTAACTGTATCAACATCACAAAGTCTATTAATTTTGCTCATTCAATGAATTTATTAAATAAATATACTGGAATCCTTATTTGTGGGGATTTTAACTTCAACGCAATCAAGTGGACAGAAGATTACTATGTCACACTAACTAGTGAGACTGATACATCAGCCAGAATTTTCTTAGATTGTGTAAACAATTGCTTCATGCATCAGAATGTGATTAAACCAACGTTTCAAAATATCATTTGGAATGAAACGAATGTACTAGATTTGATTATAGCTGAGAATAAAAATAGAGTTTATAAACTGGTACACCTTCCACCATTGGGAGGTAATAATCATGGTCATCACATTATTAAATTTAACTACAGTCATGAAGAGTGTATTGACAACATTGTAGTTATAAAAGAAAAATTTAATTTTAATCGAGGGAAATTTGATAAATTAAATAATTATTTTAAAATCTTAAACTGGGACAATGAATTCAAAGGTTTAGAAATAAACAAATATTACAAAAAATGGTTAAGCCTTTATGAAGAAGGATGTAAATTCTTTATTCCAATCATAAAATCGGGAAGCATTCAAATCAACACAAAACCTCTCTGGATTAATAGAGAATTGAAAGCGCTGTCAAAAGAAAAAAGAAACGTTTGGTTCGAATGTCGAAGGCAGAAATTCAGAGACAATTGTTTACTTGCAAAATACAAAGAGTTAAACAAGGTTTAAAAAAAAAAAGTGAATCAAAGAATTAAAGATTTTGAGTATGATCTTGCTTTAAATTCAAAGTTTAACCCCAAGAAAGTTTATTCATATATTAACAATAAAAGTAAAGTCAAAGACAATATAAGAGCAATCCAACTAAAAAATGGTAGCATCGAAACTGATTTAAAGGTAATTGCAAATACATTGAATAGGTATTTTGCATCAGTATTCAATAAACCACAAACTTTATCTGCTCCAATAATATATATAGAAACACAAAAAATCTGTAAAAATCCAGATTTTAATGCCTCTGTTGTTGAAGAATACTTGAACAAACTGGACACTAATAAAGCAACTGGAATGGACAGAGTTCATCCAAAAGTTCTAAAAGAGTGCAAATCTACTTTAGCCAAACCAATATCGTTATTGTTTAATAAATCATTTGAAACCGGTAAACTTCCGAAATTATGGTTGTGTGCAAATATCGTCCCCCTGTTTAAAAATGGTGACAAGTTGAACCCATGCAACTATAGACCTGTATCTTTAACATCTGTAGTTTGTAAAGTCATGGAAAAAATAATTAAAGATAAAATGATGAAACATTTAGTAGAAAATAAATTAATCAATAAAAACCAACATGGATTTGTAAATAATAAAAGTTGTGTGACCAACTTAATGGAATCTCTAGATTTTATCACAAGTTCAATTGATAATGGTTTGGATGTAATAGTTTTATTTCTGGACTTAGCCAAAGCGTTTGATTCAGTTGATCACGAAAGATTATTGTTAAAATTGAATGCTCTTGGTTTTAAATGAAAACTATTTGACTGGTGCCAGGGATTTTTAAAGAACAGACTTCAAAGAGTAGTGATAGGAAATAATAAATCAGAATGGGAAGAGGTCGTGAGTGGAGTACCACAAGGATCAGTGCTAGGACCACTATTAGTTGTAGTGTATATTAATGATATCTCCAACAAAATAAAATCAAGCTGTAAACTATTTGCTGATGACATGAAAATCCTTAGAGCAATAAAAAACGATAATGATGTTATTGAACTTCAACAAGATATAGACTTATTAATGGAATGGTCGAATGAGTGGTTGATGAAATTCAACCAGCAAAAATGTAAGGTTATGATAGTAGGAAATAGCCAGCACAAAGTTTTAATGAATAATACAGCTTTAGCCTACACAAGCATGGAAAAGGATTTAGGAGTGTACATTTCAGATGATTTGGAATGGAAACACCATGTAAATAAAGCAGTAAATAAAGCAAATCAAAAGCTAGATCAGGTCAAACACACTTTTAAATATTTAGACGAAAAAACAATGAAACTCTTGTTTATAGCCTTAGTACGTCCATATTTGGAATACGCAGCTCCTATCTGGAATTCTTATCGTCAGTATGATAAAGATAAACTAGAGTGTGTCCAACAAAGAGCTTCTAGAATTAAAATTTTGAAAGGATACAGTTATGAAGAGAGGTTAAAAAAGTTGGATTTACTATCGTTGGAGAACAGAAGAAGAAGGGGTGATTTGATACAAATGTTCAAATATTTGAAAGGGTAAGATATTATAAACTTTTACACAAAACCCGAAATGCTAGATAACGGATATAAAACTAGAGGTCACAATAGTAAACTGAGAAGACAATATACAGGAAATATAAAACGACATAATTTTTTCACAAATAGAGTAGTAAACGACTGGAACAGTCTTGAACAAGAAACAATAGACGCAGTCAGTATCAATCAGTTCAAAAAAAAATTGGATGAACATTTTAAATACTAACTTTTTTTATGTTTGTATGTTGGTGTGTTACAGCTGTTAAAGTTACAAACTTTACGTAGTTTGGACTCATCAATAAAATTAAAAGTAGGGTAGAGCGGGGCATATTGAGACAATGGGGCTTAACGGAGCAGTTATGCTTGAAACTTTATATCTCCCTAGTTGGCACCGGACCTAAAAAGGACGTCTTTTGAACGTCCAAAAGATGTCCAAAACGTTCAAAAGACGTTCATAAGACGTCCGAAAGGTGTATAAAACGTTTAAAAGACGTTGTTTTTACGTCCGTGTCCACTGGGTCAGTTAAAAAATATTTTTTTGAAAATTTTTTTTTGATAAAACATTTTGAATTATTGTGCTTCATCATTGTAAAAAAAAATTAATATTAAAAGTACCGAAATGCATTACAAGTACCAAAATGCATTAGTATGTTTGCGAAAAACAAATTTTGCGTATTTTCTTAAGCGATACAACGACAAAGGATTTATTTTGAACTATTGCTTATTTGCTTTCTTATTAAAAGCTTATGTTTTTCAAACAGTAGAATTTTACTTTAGATTCTGATTTTAAAAAAGAATCTGGAATTGAACTTTTTGAATACTTTTAATTTCAGTAAAATGACTTTTGTGGGGCATATCGGGACAACAAGATATTTACATAACTTACTGTATTACTACAACTTTGTTTACAGTTTGATGACTTTATTTTTAATTTAAAATAATACTTTCATTATTTAGAAAAGCAATTTTAGTAAAAAATTCAAAGAAAATGTTATTTTTATAACTTAACTTCGAATATTAAGAGTGTTTAATATAAACAGCTGTGGTAAGAAACTATATAAAAAAGGTCAATCATTTAAAATGGGATAAAATGCAATTTCAGCTGTGAATAAATAGAAACTTAGAATTTTAAAAGCTTTTGATATATATGGCATATTTAAATATGCTCTACATTAGCATATTGCTAATAAGCCAGCACATCAAGAACGTTACCAAATAGTTTCCGGTATTATTTTAGTATGATTTATGTAATCTATATATTTGATTTAATTTTGATTTATTAGTAGTTACCAATTTAACAATAGTTTTGCTCTACTTAAATTTTAAAATATTTTCTTAAGTTTGGTATATGGGTGTATGGGGGTGTATTTGTAATGTCTGAACAAGTTTAAATGATAAAATGCCTTCATTTTTTATCACTTTTAAAGCTTTACAATTAACAAATATCTACTGCTTTTTCACTGTCCCGCTTTGCCCCACCCATTTGCAAAATGTGGAAATTTAGTCTAGAGTTTTGTTACTTTAGTTGTCATAGCAAATTTTTAGAAAGGTTTTTTTGTTTTTCCGCTTTCTTATATTAATGAATTTTGAGAAACTTATAAAAAATAGTGTTAAATATGATTAGTTTGTCTACAACATTTGCTTCTTAAGTGTCTCTATATGTACCGCTCTACCCTACTAGATAGTGCCGTTTTCTCGCTTTTAGCACAACAAGAAATTAAAAATCTTTTTCCTCGTAAACAAACTAATTTCTCTTTACTTATTTCTTCATTTAACATAACCCAGTGGACACGGCAACGTCCATATTACGTCGAAAAGACGTCTTTTTAGGACGTCCAGAACTAGTTTTAATTGGCAACGCCAGACGACGTCTTTTTAGGACGTAATTAGGGCGTCTTTTTAGGACGGAATAAAGACGTGTTTTTTAGACGTCTAAAAGAATTGTGTGAATTTAGGACGTTCAGAGCTAGTGCTTAATGGACACGCCAAATGACGTTTTGAAATAATCTAATTTAGCCGTCCTCATTTCGAAGTCTACAATACGTGTCTTTACATGGCTTTACTCAAACGTAAGATTAAAACTTATGTTTTCACTGAACTTTTTGAGAAAAAGTAAAATATAAAAATTTGCGTAAACTTTTTAATAATATAATTTTGCTAAATTTTATAAATTATAATTTTTTTAAACTTATTAAAAAAATTATAAATTGAATCTAATTAATTATAATCTGCTTGTTAATTTCCAAAAATCGATTGTTCGAACACTTGACGTCATTCACTTTCTTTTAGATTAGGTGTGGACTTTAGATTATTGCCAACAGCATTTTAAAGTTCTTTTTTGCTGTTGAAATCAGGTAAACAGTCTTTAACCGAAAAAAAATTGTACAGATAAGTATGTAAAAATAAAAGAGAAAGGAATAAAAAAAACAATTATAATACATTTTATGACGTAATATATATATATACATACATACATACATATATATATATATATATATATATATATATATATATATATATATATATATATATATATATATATATATATATATATATATATATATATATATATATATATATATATATATATATATATATATATATATATATATATATATATATATGTATATATATATATAGTATATATAAGTATGGTATAGTATAAATAGTTTACTTTATGTAAAATGCTTAATGAATTTTTATGAGTAACAACTTCTTTAATTCATTTAGATACTTCGAATTGGACAGTCTGTGATCCAAAATTATGCTTTGAAAGTCAATGATAAATCTTTAAGTTTTACAAAGATTAATATATATATATATATATATATATATATATATATATATATATATATATATATATATATATATATATATATATATATATATATATATATACATATATATATATATATATATATATATATATATATATATATATATATATATATATATATATATATATATATATACTATATATGTTTATATATACATTATATATGTTTATAAATAAATTTTTAACTAATAAAACAAAAATTTATAGAAAAGTAAATTAAGGAGAACAGTCAAATTTTAATTTTTTTAAAGATTATTCAAAGACTTTTGAGGAGGTTTTTTTCTTCCAAGGATATTCAAGGTTTTTAAGGAGGATTGGAAACCCTGAATATATACAATAATAATCAAATGTCTACATATTGAAACTTTATCAGCAAACATTGTTGTAGTGGATTTTCAGTGGATCTATAATGGCATTCTGAGCAGTTAAATAGAGTTTAACTTATCGTTTACTTAGTAAATTACTAAAGTGGCCAGCGGATAACATTCCAACAAGTGATATAGTGGTTACTCCTCTTATCCACTTTTGGCTGTTGCCACTAATGGTCCATTAAGTGTATGATGACCAAAACTGCAACCACCTACAAAACCTATATACATGGTGGCCACAAAATTTTAAAAGTTAAATTCCAGGACATTTCCAGGACATTCCAGGACATTTTGTTGTGTTTTCCAGGACATTTTATATCTTATTAAATAAATATTATCAATTATCTTTAGAGTATATTTTTTTCATATTGATTGAATTATAGAATAGAATATTATATCATTATATTTTTATATAATTATTACTCTCTTATTTAAAATTAAATTCAAACCATTTATATAAAAAAAATTTTCGCATAAAAAATTTAATATTACTTCAATATTCTTAGTAATTTTTAACTTGACTCAGAAAAAAAAAAAGTTCCAGGACATTTCAGGACATTTTTGATAAAAATGTAATTTTCCAGGACAATTCAGGACATTCCAGGACACTTACAAAAATCCAGGACATTCCAGGACTGTGGCCACCATGTATATAGGCCCACTGAAAATTCCTCTTTAAATGTTTGCTGTGTTATATATTATTTAACTAAATGTTAAAACTGAAAACCATAAATAATCAAAAATTCATATAGAAAAAAATATCATCTTTTTTCCATCTTTAAATACATTTTTCTCATTCTAATTTGAAGTTGGATAAGTTACTAAAAAATAAATTTTATCAAATAATAAATATAAATATTGATTTTTATTATAATTATTTATTTGGAATTTTTAAAGAACGAAAAATAAAATAGCGAAACTAATTACATCTATCTTTAAAGGATTATTTAAAACAGATTTTGAAATATCTGGTACAACTAATGCCTTTATTCCTTAGTGTGATTTTTTTTTGTGGAAAAGATTCAAATGAGTTTAATTTACAAAATTTAAACCAGTCGTAACAGTTGATTTATATAAGAGATAGGTGTGTAAAAAATTTATTTATTAAACAAAATTATTCCTTTATAAGTTTCATTTCACTACAGTACATGCCAACTATAAAAATATTAAAATAATCAAAGCAAGCTATTATTGGCCATAACTCTTTACTAGAGAATTTAAATAAAGGTAAACCATTATAAAACTCAAAAAAAAAATGTTCTTAATACTTGCCTGTATTTCAAAATAAGAGTAATTATTAACACACTTTTTAGGAACAGTTAATAACTGTTAATCTCGAAGATGCAGAGAAAGTTTTAAGAACACCTCTAGGTATAACTTAGTTATACCTCTAGGTGTTTTCAAAAATTTTTCTTGCATCTTTGCAAAGTTTCAAACCTTGATTTTGTAATATTTCAAGAAGTTTATTAACTAATGTACTGGTCCGATTATTTTGAACAACACAATCTAAAAGTTGTCAATTAAAGGGCGCTACTGCAATTTCTCCCCCCCCCCTCCTTTTTATTATTATTGATTATGATAGAGAATTCTATGCTGATTAAGAATCGTATAAAAACATAGGTCTGAAAATCAACAGAAAGTGCTCTATATCGAACTTGAAGTTTTAAAAATTACACTAAAAAACGCTAATATTCACCATTTTTTTTATTCTCGGTTATATAAAAATTCTTTTCCAAGATGATTTAAAAAAAGCCTGGTTTCTATCAGCAATTTAATGCAAAACTGTTAAAAAATATAGAGCGCATTATTTTCAGATTTATACCTTGCCCAAACCCTAACCCTGTCACAAATCATGTACGTTTAATTGCGCCAATCCCTATTTGTCAGTTGATGTATGTACATTTAATTGCGCAAATCCCTATTTTTCCATCGATTTATGTACATTTAAAAATCAGTATCTTATATTATTTTTAAAAACTAATTAAAAATATATAAAATATATTCCTAAAAACATTTAATTATAGTTTAATTTTGATGACAATATAAACCGGGTTGTATAATAAAAAAAAGATTTTCTTAACGATCGATTTCAAAATGTAAACTTTGATGTAAAACGATTTTATAAAATGGCGAATATTAGCGTTTTTTAGTGTAGTAAGTATTAAAGTATTGAATTCTAGTAAATTATCAGGATAAAATGTATATATTATATATATATATATATATATATATATATATATATATATATATATATATATATATATATATATATATATATATATATATATATATATATATATATATATATATATATATATATATATATATATAGGTACGTGAGTAAAAATTTCAAACTGTTTAAATATTCTACTGTTATATATCATTAGAAAGAGGACCAATACAGTATTTTAAAGGTGAAAAAATTATCAAAAACGAACAATCGGTTTAAAAGTTATGACAGTTTAAGTACCGATTTTTCGAAATATGGAATTGTTGAAGAAACTGTGGTCAAAATTATGTTTTTCTTCACTTAAATTGTCATAACTTTATTAATTCTAATCGAAATACAAATATCTTGGTGTCAAAAGATAGGTATAAGAGTGGGCTACAAATTTTTGTTAAACTCTAACCACCGGGTGTATTGGATGGACAAAGGGGGCACTAAACCATCACCTTACCCGTATGAAACTAAACATTTTTTTCACAAAAAAAGTCTTTTTTCAACACATAAATATTTTAAATATACAAAAACATTGCTATAAATTTATATTTAACCACAAGAGTATATGAGAGGCGTATGTTAACGTTGGAGGTGGGTGTGGTGGTGATGGTTTGATACACCCTAGTATCATATAAGACTTGTTTTCATAAATATTTTTATCTTTACTAAAATGAATTCAATTAGTATACAATATAAAATTATGTACTACAGGAATTTACGTGGTGTTACAATTACGAATTTAAGTCGTGTTTACATCGATGTATGGGAGGGGAGAATAACCCCCCCTCCCCAACCTAAAAAAAAAATCAAAAAAAATTAAAATGACACAACTACTGTTTCCTAAAGTCCCAAAACAAAGTTTTTTTTTGTATAAAAAAGGTTCTATAAATTAATACTGGACAACCACCAAACATTGAAGGTAAGTGTAAAACTCATGTTAAATGTGTTGACCATGTTTTAACCACCCTAATATCACAAAAAAATTTTAATTATGAAATATTTGATTGGTTATTTAAAGAACAACAACAAAGAAGTAAAAAATATATCTTACCCGGTAAAAGTTACATGAGTGTTACATCCATTCTCAAAAGGGAGGGGCTATCCCCCCCCTTTCCCCAAATTAATCATTATTTTTTAAAAAAAGCATTTTTGATTTATTGGAGAATTTTTGGTTAAAATATTGTCATACAGAGTGACTTCTATTATCAGTCAATAGTTAAAAAAGGTAATCAAAACAAGGTATTTACCAACCTTTATAAATCTTCAAATCTTTCATATAGTGCTTGATACTAGTTTGGTTAACAAAAAGTTAGGCTGTTTCAAACTAAAAACCAAAAAAAAAAATGTTATTAACACTAAATAATGTTTGATTATTTTAATGATGCATTATTTCATAAAGTTTTTTCTTGGCTTTTAGTGATTGATTACAATGATAAATTATACAAATGAAATTATTTTATAATCATTTTTAACAATAGACACCACGTGAAGGTAAGCCAGAGTCGCCTATCAAAAATACATAGCAAGTTACAACACTTGCAGTACTTTTGTTAAGCAAGTCACAACACTTGCAGTACTATTTTTAGCAAGTCACAGCACATGCAGTACTTTTTTTTAGCAAGTCACAACACTAGCAGTACTTTTTTTTTTCAACAAGTCACGGCAGTTTTTTAATCTATAAAATTCAAATTTATATATTTGCAGTGTTTTAACAAAATAATATCTAGTCAACTCTCTGGAAACAATATCTGCAACAAGCTGAAACTTTTTCATGCAATGTTCTACAGCTTTGATATCCATTTTAATAACCAACCTTTAATAATTTTTAAATCTTTGAAATAGCGCTTTGGCTGTTTCAAACTAAAAAACAAATAAAATGTTATTAAAAAAAAATAATAATGGTTTGTTTATTTTTTATCTCATATAGTTTTATCTTGGCTTTTAATGAATGATTACAATAATAAATTTCTTTTAGCTAGTCACAACACTGGTAGTATTTTTCAGCAATTCATTTGTAGTACTTTTTTAGCTTAAATTTTAAACTTGTACTTTCACAGTGTTTTATTAATATAATATAAAATTAATAAAATTATAACTCTTCTGAAATAACATCTGCAACAAGCTGGATCTTTTTCATGGAACGGTCAACAGCTTCCATATATGTTTCATCATCTTTCCAGTAAGAAAAAGTGCAAACTAAGTCATTTTTTCAACTAAATACTTTATCTACTCTGCCATTATACAAAACAGGCTTGGATGTTTAGGATCAAATCATTTATGATATAGTTTTTTGCCTACAATTCTTCTATACATGACATCTTCTAAATTATAAAGTTGGTCATTAGACAAATTTTTGTATGAATTTATAATTTCATCATAACTCAGTTTGGATAGCTTACGCTCTAACTTTTTTTGCTCTAGCTTTTTTCTTTTACATCGATTTTTTTGAGCTTGGATGCCTGTCTTTGATAAATATTGGCTCTAATTTTAGCCTGATGCAATCGATTGCTAACTCTATTTATACGCGCTACATGAACTGAGCATTTACCAAACTTATCTCTCAAATTAATAATATAGAAACCTTACCAGCTGCAACAGATGACAAGGATATTAAAGATTAAATAATACAATGACACAAAAGATTAAATGGCACATGTAAATATTACATATTAAATATACATGTATAGTACATATTAAATATACAATTACATAGTATATATTAAATAGTACAATACTGCATAATACACAAAATCAGACTATATTTCTCAATACATACACATAAATATACACATTAATCTTTTACCAATTAATGAAGTAAGTGTTACTAAAGAATTAAAAAGAAATAAGTAATAACAATAGTAATATAATGTTAACTAAAATAAACTTAACTTCAAGTTACAATTTATGTTACAACATCTTTAGCTAGTGTGTATCAATAAATTAAACACCTTGAGCTTGTATATCAATTATATAATAATGTTTAGTTAGCATGTATCATTAAACTATATAATTGAAATTATTAAAATTTACTAAAATTACAAATCTGCTGTCTAAATTCACCTAAAAGCCAACTTTAAATTACTTACCTTATTATAATATTTAGTTATTACACTGACATTACAAAAAAAAAAGTTTAAATGACTAAATAACTAAAATATTTTAAGCTTTATTTACTAATAGTTTGTTCTAAACTGTCTATAGAAAAAAATAACAATGATTCAATAAAAAGCATGAAACAATCAGAAATATATCAATAAACAACTGTAAAAAAATTTCGTGGATGCACAAAAAATCTGCACAAAAAACATATCATAATAAAGATATATAATTGAATATTGAGATTAAAAGACTAAATCTTTTTTAGAAAAAGATGCATGATACAAAAAGTAGTAACATATTGCAATAGTTATATGAAAGACTTACAATGTAAGATAAAATATGTTATAATATTACTAATATGTCAGTTACATTTTCAAAAAATTCAACTTTAAAGTAAGGAAACATTAAAATTTATTTAATAATAACTTTACATTGAAGGCTAATAATTTTTTTAAAATCTTAATAAAAAGGAAACAATATTAAAAACTTTTATCAATATCTTTACTTTCCATTTCATTTAATCTAAAAAAAAAAATGAAAATTTTGTTTAATCAAAATCAAATATAAACAGTGTTTATTCAACCCCTCTGTCTCCCGCGACCACTTCAGCAAAATGAATATATATATATATATATACATATATATATATATATATATATATATATATATATATATATATATATATATATATATATATATATATATATATATATATATATATATATATATATATATATATATATATATATATATAAATGTTACAAAAATGTCTCAACTAAACGTTGAAGAAGCGTTACTTAAAAAGCGTTGCATAGGCGCCGCAACTTAACGTTGAAAAAACGTTACTTGAAAAACGTTACTTTAACGTTGTTAAAGCAGTTGATTTTGCAAGGATTTGTAACGTTGGTAGTAAAACGTCGATTTAACGTGACTCAAAGACGTCGAGTTAGTTGAAATATAACGTTAAATCATCGCTTAAATGCGCTGGAGAAAATATCGCAAAATATTATTAAACGTGATTAAACTTGGTTATGTTGTATATTGAATTTGCAAATAAAACAAAATTGTATGTTGAACTCTGCACTTGCAATATTTCCAAAGTCGATTTTTAATACAAATAGTGATATACAATGAAAAACATAAAAAATATACAATTTATTTATATAAAATTTACAATTTATAGATAAAAATATAAACATCTTTTTTAAGATTTACGTGTGAATTTACAAGATTTATGTGTGTGAATAAAATTTATGTGTGTGAGTGGATTTACAGGATATCGTATCGATAAGCCAGGATATCATTAAGATATCTAAATCAAAAAATAAAACTTGTATCATTATCAATCTGAAAGCAAACGTTTAAAAAATGTTATTGAATTAGTATGATTATTATTAAATTTAAAAAGTGAAAATATGTATATATATATATATATATATATATATATATATATATATATATATATATATATATATATATATATATATATATATATATATATATATATATATATATATATATACAGGCTTGGTCGGAAAGCGGGAGCGATCGCTCTCGAATACTGACCACGGAAATTATATTTAGTTGCGTAAAACTGGCCAGGTTTTTTAGTCGTTTTGAGAACATTTAAGTTTATTTATGAAACAAAATATTTTTGTTTTACGGACATACATGGAAACATAAAAAACTTGAATGTTCCCAAAACATCATTGAGCGCAAGAATAAAAAGAATATTTGCGAGCACTAAAAACCCGCCAAATTAACGAACAAACTAATTCTATTGGTTCAAAAAATACGCTGATTAAGCGAAATAAAGTTCTAGAGTATTCTGTTGAAATGTTTTAGAATTTGTATTATTCACGATTTGTAACGTTTTGAGATTTCTAGAATTGTTTTAAGAATATAAATAAATTGTTTACAAAAATAAATGTTTTAAATTTATATTAATTAAATTGTTAAAATTTTAAAAGTTTATTATAAATTATATTTTTTTTTTTTTTTTGTAATTGTCTCTCATCGGTCCAATTAATCTTTTTTTTTTTTTTTTTTTTTTTGCTTTTTAAAATGTTCTCAAAACGACTAAAAAATCTGGCCAGCTTTTCGCAACTAAATATTATCTACGTGGTCAGCAATCGAGAGCGATCGCTCCCGCTTCCCGACCAAGCCTAAATAGATGTAATATATTAAGTCAAAATAATCAAACAAATACAAGTTTTAAATAAAAAACTCGTCAATAAAAAACCAGAACTTGTATCTGAATAATTCATAAATTGCTTCTAAAAGAAAACTGGCGTAATATGATTGAGTTAATTTAAAAATTGGATTTTATGCAAATCATCTGTGTCTATCTGGTATATGTACCCTGATCTTAAGGATGATGATTTTTTTATCATAATTAAAATATGGGGCTTAGGAACCCAACAACAATCATCTTTATTTGGCCAGTGTAAAGAAGTGTTAGGTAAATGAGGATGCATGAATTTTACAAGGGCATCTTCATTTGTTTCATCAACTTCAAATACCAAACCAACCCAGTTAAATATATCATATTTGCAGATATAATATTTTCCTACAATGATTTGAATTGAAGATATTGAATTGAGCCAGTAAGGTTGAATGTTAGATTAAATTCCTCCTGCTCAGAGACTCTTGACATTTATGCTTGTTGCATCCTGTGGAATAAATTGGTGGAAACTTCTTGTACCAGATAAAGTCTTTGCATTATTCAATTGGAGAGTCAGAGATTAACGGACTGATAAAATATCTTTGCCTTTTGAAAAAAGAAGTGGATGCCCAATATGTTATCTTTTGCAAAGTTAAACATTTCTTCAGCGCTCTGAATTTGTAAGTCAATTGGACGTTGAAGACTAGCATTTGAAACAAGTCTTTTAACTGTTCCACCAATGCCATCACATGGTGACTTTCCATGTGATGTTGCAAAGAAATTCCATTCACATTGCATCTCAAAATCTTCAACATGATGGCATAAATTTAAAAAATGTTTGCAATTTTTGCACTGACCAGCACAACCATCAGAGAAATAGTGGATTTTTATGGTATTGGGAAACATTTCTTGTACAAATTGGACAGTTCTTTTTACTATACAATAAATAAACCCAACATCGTGTGTTAAGTCATCAGATATAAAACATAGAGATGTTGGTTGACTTTTAGTAGAACCCTCATCATTTTTGTTATAAATAACTACAGGATTTAGTGTGCATTGCTGTTGGTTCCAGTGGTAACTCTGGATTTCGTCTTGTATGATAAACTTAAAGTTTTCTGCAAAATCAACTAAAATAATAATTTCGTTTATGGGTATAGATGACTCTAATGTATTTAAATATTTACTTTGTGCTTTAGCAATATAAGAGTGAGATGTTATGCTATCAAGTTTTCCACTAAGACATTCAATGAATTGACTTATTGTAGATGTGTTACTTAGAAGCTCTGCTCTATCTGTTGTACTCCATTGTTTGTATTCAATTGTTTCATCTTCATCCACTTTGTCATTCTCTTCAAATGATCCTTCATTTTGCAATAGATTTGCAGTCATATAATTTATAATATTTTGAATTTCAGGACATTGATTACATCTATGGACAATGCATTCCCTTGACTCTCTGCTACAAACAATCTTCTCAATAAGTTCATGGTAATTCTTCTCCAGTTTAACTGCGCAAAGCATAAGCTTTGCGCAGTTAAACTGTTGTTAGGTGTTTTGCGCATATACAAACAGCATGGGTTCCTTTTTGACCAGCATAAATACACCATTTTGGCTTTAACTGAACAAATTTAGAAAATCCTATTTTGGATTGAGGGTGTTCTAGTTTGAATTCAATAATGAATTCCTTTAAATTGCAAAGAAGTAATCGCTTTAATACATGTTTATTTTTGGATACACTTACAAAATCTTTTATACCTGGCAACTGATCATTACGATATAAGCTGTCCACCTTATTAATAATATCTGATTCAATTCTAACAATGTTAGTTTTTTCTGGAAATCATCTTCACCATTGTGGTCCTGTAAGGTAGACCAATTATTTATTTTTTTTACCACTTCTTTTCGACATGAAGGACACATTTTAAAACCAGGTGTTGTTTTAATACCAATTGAACACATATCTTTTGGGGCCATCCATAAAGTACGTACGCATGTATGGGGGGAGGGGGGTTATCCTGAAACGTACGAATGCGTACAGGGGGGGGGAGGGTGTTAACGACAGCGAGTACGTACGCGGTTTAAATCTCTCCTAAACTTCTTTATAAAAACATTGAATTTCACGTGTTTTAATGTTTTTTTATAAAAACATTGAATTTCACGTTAAAAAATCATAATATAATATATGTTATTTTTTTTTCTGACTTCAATTACAATTGTTTTTTATTTTTCTTTATAAGTAACGAGGAGAGAAAAAATCGAGCTATAATATCTCCAAATAATGTTTTCCATTTTTTGCAACATAATTCGACTGTAGCAAGATGAAAAGTAACAAAACTGTAATCAAAGAAAACTTCTTCTGAATTCTTTTTTTAATTACGAACCTGGTTTTTCCCATTTCTCTTAAAAGGTAAATATTTTGTTTTTAAAAAACAATAAAATAAAAAAAGGTAATATTATTATTTTTTTTATCATTAAAGTTAATATTAACATACATTAAGATTGCTAAGGACAGGCGAAGCGAAATGAACATACATGTGACAATGCATATGACAATCATTGTGATAATTGTAAAAAATAGTTACTTTAAATGCTGATGGAAACCAACACTTTTTATGATGCAATGTAACGGCAATTATCTTGAGTAAACTAAAACAAAAAAAACTTTTATGATTCTATTCGAAAACTCAATACGCCTCATTGGAAAAAAAACTTATTATTTATTATGACCAAGATGCCGCGCGGGAACGAGAAAAAATACCTTCAATTCCTTGAGTTATATAAAAAAGCATATTCAACACTTGAAAAACAAAAGCAGTATCAGCAAGCACAAGAGTTGTGGAAAATAGTAAAAAACAATGAATCCTTGTATGAAAAAAAAAAAATGAGTTAAAAGAGAAAGTAACAAAGTCGAAAGTATCACTTATGTCATTCTGGGGAAATACCATTTCACCACCTAGCAAAAAGAAAAAAGATATCCATCCAGCGCCGTCTTCGTCAAATGAAACACGAAGTTTCCTAAATGCAACTACGACAGAGCCTGCAAGGATTGAAATTAGTAAGCTAATTTCTGTAATATTTTAAAAACTTTTTCTCTCTTGTGATTTTCTATACATTAGGCCGGGTGAATAAAAAAGAGCAATTGCTTTTTCTCAGTAACTGTTCAGCTTTGCGTGAATAAAAATTTGACCAAGATTGCTCAAATTTTTATTCACGTAAAGCTGAACAATTTACTCCAACAACGCTCAACTTTACGTTAATAGAAATTTGAGGATAATTGCTCAATTTTTTATTCACGTAAAACTGAACAATTACTGAGTAAAAGCAATTGCTCTTTTTTATTCACCCGGCCTACTGAGTTTAACCGTATTGTAAATCAAACTACATTGTACGACCTTAGAGCAGTCACAGAAATTTATAATGTTGACCACTAGACCTATTTTTCTATATCCAAAATAAATTGATTAGTAGTAATTGTCAAGAATTTATAATAGCTTATTTTTTGGCATTTTTTAATTTAGATTTAACAGACAACAAAAAAGAAAGAGAAAATCCGGCACAAGTTAGGAGTCGAAAGAAAATCTCAGATCTTGAATCACAACGTGCATCCTTGATAGTCGTACGTGATTCTGGTTTATCTACCGTAACAAAGGAACAAATAAACACTGTGAAAGAAACCATAAGAAAAGAAAAAACAAAATTGGACAGGTAAGATAATTTAGTTATGTATTTCTTTATTTGATATTTCATTTTAGAATGCTTAACTGTCAGGTTTCTAGTAAATATCAAGAGATATATGTTAAATAATACAGAGTTTATTTATGCGTATAGAAAAGCGTCTTGGCTATAAAAACCAAACGTTTTCAAAGACAGAAACTTTCATAATCTTATTGTAAATAATACTTTCTTATTTGAAATAAGAATTTGCGTACTTTTTCTTTTGCAACATTAGCCAAAAGTTGCGAAACCTTAAGTATAGAAGTTTTTATAACGGAATCAAAGCTTTACTGATATTTCGTTTTCAGATTGATTCGTGAATCAGCTCGTCAAAGAAAACGAAGACAAAAACTTAAAGAGAGCATCGAAACTGTGTGTCAGAACATCCCTGAAGCATCAAGTGCTTTGAAACAGTTTAGTCGAAACCATACTGGACGACCGCGTCTCGAAGTTGACCAACCAGAGCTTTTATCAACAATTATAAAAATTGTGCAAAATTTATCAGCAGCTGACGAACGTCGAAAAACAGAATGTCTCCGTAGCGTCTCCACTTTAGATGACCTTCAGGAAGAGTTGACAAAGATAGGCTTTACCTTGAGTAGGAGTGGTTTGTACCTTCGTCTTTTACCACGACGTGGAAACACTTCTGAAGGAAAAAAACATGTCAGCACAGTTCCAGTAAAGCTGTTACGTCCAGAAAACTCAATGCGAAAAAAAAATGACGATAGAATGTTTGCCAAATCATTCATTGACGACATGTTCGAAGTTTGCAAATTGTTTGGACCAAAAGCTGTGCTTTTCATTTCCAACGATGATAAAGCCAGGGTCCCATTGGGTATTGCTGCAGCAAGCCTTCAAGCGCCGTTGCTGATGCATATAGAATACAAGGTCAAACTCATGGATCACGATTTTGTCGTTAGCTCACAGCACAAATTGATCCCATCAGTGTAAGGCGTATGCGAAATTAACAATACTGGAAATGTATCATACAGTGGGGACACTTTCATACGCATAAGAAGTGCGAAACACGATACATCAAATGTTTTTACACATGCTTTTGATGTTAGAGAGCTTTTTAAAACCGAGTTGGTTAAACGTAGACCAATTATGTTAATGGAGACTGATGGAGCTCAGGATGAAGCACCACGTTTCCCTAAAACCTTAGCAACTGATGTTGACCTCTTTCGCTTGCTTAATTTAGATGCCCTTCTTCATGGTGTGAATGCAGCTGGCCTTTCAGCCTTTAACCCCGTAGAACGAAGAATGGCACCTCTTTCTCGTGATTTGGCTGGAATAGTCCTTCCTCATGATTTTTTTGGCAATCACCTTGATTCTTCTGGAAAAACAATCAACTATGAATTGGAGGTAAAGAACTTTCAAAAAGCGGCTGACGTTTTATCCCAAGTTTGGAAGAAAACCGTCATTGACGGGTATCCTGTTCATTGCCAGGCTGTACCAGTTGGGAAAGCATATGAACCACCAATTCCAGATCCTGTTTGGGTAGACAAACATTGCAATCACGATACAGCCTACAAATCGTAAAATGCCAAGAGGAGTCATGTTGCACACCGTTTGAAACAAACTGGCTGAAAAACTTCCCCCAACGTTTCATTCCATTTCCGGCAATCTACGAATACTGCGAGAATGGTTACAAAGCAATGGAACCGTCTCGATATTTTAAAAAAGTATCAAAACAATCAACGTTTGCACCACTGACACATCGACTTTTGCTACATGATATACCTATAGAAGGATTAAAATACAAAATTATACCATTTGATCTGTATTGCCCATCGTTAAAGGAAAAGCTCTCAAACGGAATTTGCGACAAGTGCAATAAATACTGGCCAAGCGAGGCTGCAATGAAACGGCACAAGAAAGCACATACACAAAAAAAAAACACGGTTGAAATGGAGAGTGAGGATAGTGTAAGTGACAGTGAATCTATTAATAAAAGTGAAGATATCAGTGAGGAGATTGATTATAAAAGTGTGGAAGCAGAGTTCATGCCTGTATTTGATAACATATTTGATTTATTTAAGTCACCATTTGAGGAAATATGAAATATAAATACTCGCAACAAGAATTCTTTTTTAGAATATTTTTCTTTCTTTAACAAAAACTGGAAAGTTATTAACAAATAACTTTCCGGTTTTTAATTAAGCACAGAGAAATTAACAAAATGTTTTTTTGTGTTTAATGTTTTGAAAAATTAATGCGTTGGGGAAGGAAGGGGAGGAGAGCCTGAACTTGTAATAAAAAATGCGTACGTACGCAGAAGGGGGGGGGGAGGTTGTTGAAAGCATACAAGTGCGTACAAGGGGGAGGGGGTCCTAAATCAGTGGTTTTACTGCGTACGTACTTTATGGATGGCCCCTTTGCCAGTTGAATATCAATTTCTCGCAAACCACCTATAAATATATTATAAATGAATAAAATTTGCCAAAATTAGGAAGTACTAATTTAGATAATATAATAATGTTAGGAATAAAATAAAAAAATTAAAATTTTTTAAACTAATTGAAAGTGTACTAGATGTATTTTTTGTAAAAAGACAGCACAATAAGTTAAAAACGTAAAAATTTACCATTTATATTAGTTTTATGCTTTTTAAATGGATCGATGCAATTTTTTGGGAGTTGGCAAACCGGTTAAGTAAAATTTGTTCATGATGTAAACAGATTTTAACATTAACGTTTAATATTCTTAGCCCAATCTCCATAATAATAAATTTCTATCTTTCTCTGAATAGCTTGATAAATCTTTCAATCCAATTGATTCAGTGTACACCATTTTATGGCATTGATCATTTGATAAAATACCAACTGTACATAAAATCTTGTTCATTTTATTTTTTTAATATTTAATTAAGCTATAAATAAACACAAAATACACAGACATATTTAATACATTTTAATACATTTATTAAAAATGGAAAAAATATTTACCATTTATAATTAGTATTTTTAAATATGTACAATATATAGCATTTTATGTATTTATTTTTTTAACTTTGCTTTTATATTTTTTTTTAAATTAATGATTAGCTATGGAGAACAAACAACAGCTGGTAAAACATCAGACTAATCAGACTAAGTCTTAGGGTTTTAAATATTGAGTTTTTCTTCTGTTTTAGTCAAAGATGACATAATATGTCATTAATTAGAAAGCAAAAATTTATTTAAAAAAGAAATATTCATTTGAATTAAAGTTTCTTTAAATAATAGGTTAAAAGGATTTCTTTTGTATAATATTTTTGATAACTAATGAAAATTGTAAATGTCAAATTATTTAAAATAAAATTATGAACACAGACCTATAATACTTATTTTTTCACATAATACTCCTATATTATTAGAAAAAATTTCAAAAAACCCACCTCTAAATTTTGCAGTAAAAAACTCATTAGAGTATCTATTTTAATAAATACAAAAAAAAAATCACAAAAAGATAATGCTGCCATAGTTACCAGACCTCCTTTTTGCCTTTGGTAAAATTTCAACAATATCTGTAGCTGAAGTGCAATCACAATATTGATATAGTTCTAAATATTCTCATTAAAAACAAATATTATATTCTGATTCCTCGTCCTAAAAACTATATAGGTGCTAATTTTCAGCTTAATTACATGTTTAGTTAAACAGTAACTTGTAAAACAAAAACTATTGTAAAATCAAAATGGCCGCCAAACAGAAAAAACTGCTAAAAATAGCTGATTTTAAAGTAACAATAACTCCAAAACCCCTTTGATATCAGCACTAAAATTTTGCAAGGTAGTCTATTTTATATAGATGACTATTTTTACAAAGTATGAAGAAAATCTGAGATGGTGGGTTACATACCTGTCCCACTTTCTCATGGAATATCTCTTTTAAGAAATTTATGATCCACAAATTTTAAGGAAAAGTTCTGATAGGCCTTAAAAATATTTCATTATTTGAGAAATATCCTGGAAAAGTTTTCAAATTTTATAACAAAATTTTATATTCTTGAAAACAGGAAAAGGGTCCCAAAAAGTCCAGGGATTTTAATTTTATTTTTCAGCTGAAACCTTGAGTTACAAGATTTTGATTAAAAGCTGGCAAATTGAATTTATTTATAAAGTTCAAAATCTTGAAATTACTTAAAGTTGAAAAAAAATCCTGTTTTAAAAGCATGCTTCTTTTCTTTACACTTTTGAACTCACGCGATGAGGTACTTTCAAATCTTAATAATCTGTCAATATCTGATTAATTACTAATAAGATCAAAAACTTTATTTTATTTGATAACTTCTGTTGTAAAGGATAAATCTTATGTTATTTTTGAATTAGTAAAGTAACTTTTAAAGTCAGGTAATTTATTTTATTTTTATTATCATTAAAATTTATTTTTATTTTAATTAATAATATTATAATTAAAAGTTTATTTATTTTCTTCAGGGATATTATGTTAGTACATCAGGAAAATTTATCTACCTCTTTATTAGTTTATAGACCATTTTTTAAATAGAAACCACTGCTTAATTACATCTGGAGATTAAGTTCCACTGCCATTATTACGAACCTTGCTCCTCAATTTGAAGAAAAATTTCCATCAACTTTTTAAATAAGATCGCCCCCTTACCCTCTTTAAATTTGAACAATAACTCCCATCACCTCCTATCATTCCCATTCTACTTTGCATTAAAAACCTGTGAATTCTATTGGTTATGACAGTTTTGATTAAAAAAAAAAAGAAATCACAAATATTATCTGAAATATTTTTTCAGAATAGGCATTACTATTTGAGTAAGTTTTATTTTTATTTGGAGTTGATATAAATTGGATGAACACATTTACTTATAATTAATATTAACTTTTTATTATCTTTGTAACAATAAATCGTTGTTTGTTAAAACCAAAAAGTTTGATCGTTTATTTTTATTCAAATGAAAGTTAAGGTCAATTTTGACCTGACAATAAGGTCATGAGTCAAAACTCAATGCAGGGTAAAAATATAAATTTTCCAGAAATAATAAAACTTAAATTCCACTATTTCATAAGAGACAGAAAATTAATTTCAAAATTTTCTTGACTTTTCATACTATGGCCAGATGACAGCAATTTTTCTCTGCGATTCTCAGCACCAATTAAAATTTTTTGGTCTGTTGTATGAATGCCTAATAAAGTAATTATTAAAATTTAAAACTTCAAAAATATGTTAAATTAATTTATGGCAAAAAATTTTACCAATATTCTATTTTATTCCTAATGTCTAATTGTAAAAGAAATTTTTTAGCTTATTTATAAACCTTTAAAGTTTGAAACTTAAAAAACAAAAAAAAAAAAAGACTAGATTTGTTACTTAGCATGGTCCTTATCTCTGGAATAAATTAGTATTACCAAATTTAGTTTTTTTTTATCAACATATGCTTTATTAAAATAGAAATTGAAAAAAAAAGAAGTGAGGCTCATTGTAAAAAGACTTTTGGTAGGTCTAAGTTTTTCACATACTATTTTTTTAACTATTAACTAATTATCATAGCATTGTCTTAAAACAATATATATGAATATTTAACAGTATTTTAATTTTAGTCATAAAAAATTAAATAAATCAAAAGTAGGCTAAATATCCTCCATTTAAAATTTTGACTTGACTATCAACATAAAACAATTTGAATTATAACAATGTACAAAGAACATTTTGATACAAAAGTTATTTTATTATTTTTCCTTATTTTCAATAACTTTAAATGTTAAAGATTTTATAACTTAAGTATTTTAAAATTAAATTACCTTTAACTGATTTTGTCAAGTTGATTTTCAATTTGAAGGTTTTCATGTCTGACCACTTAGTTAATGATTTAAAAGATAAACATCTGACAGATGTTTAACTAATAAAATCATTTCTAAAAGTACAGTGTAAGTAGCTAAGCTCAAAATCACTAAAAAGAAAAACAATTTTAACATATTAGTTTTCAACTTTAAAAACAATGCAATTTTCCATTAGAAAAATTAGTTAAAACAATTATAAACTATGTTCAAGCACATCACTAAACCTAACTTTTTCAGTTAAATTTTCCTGCTTGAGCAGTTTACATACATTCTTAATCAGATTTAAATCCAGATGATTTCTGGGATAATCAAAGACATCAATCTTTTTTTCTTTTAAAAACTTTGTAATGGTTTTCACCTTGTGACATGATGTCCCATCATACATAAAAATGTATTTTTTTATATTTGGAAACCATTGTGCTATTAGTCCATCACTAATTATCTCTTGATCTTGTCTTTTTGTCCCATTTACTATATGCAGCCTTCCAGTACCTCAAAAATTAATTACAAATCACACCATGACATGTAGGATACTTTAACGTTGACTCATGACTTGAAAAATCATTACTTTTTTCCAGTCATCTGTGAAGTTTTTATATATTTTTGCTTCACCATAATGGGCACTAACTTTAGTTTATGTGCTGGTTAATGTGAAGTTAAACCAAATCCTTTAAGACGTCTCTGGACTGTTTGTTGGGAAATGTAGCAATGTAGCCTCTTCATTGCGAACGGACGTGTTTTTTATTAAGAAATTTACTTCAGCAAAAAAAAAAAAAAAAAGATTTTAATCTCGATGTATTTAAACTTTATGCTATATGGCGCCAAGAGAAATTGGTGAGTTGTTTTTAACAATACAGTCAAGTAACAATATTTTAGAGAACTATATTATAAATGTAGAGGAAATCTGCTCACATCCAAGGGATGTAATCATCTATGGGTTTTCTCAATTTAAGGAGGCGGAAGTTTTCAAATTAAGAGTGGAATTATTTCAAGAAATATTGGAACGTTTTGACATAGAGCAGTTCTCACTGCTAAACATTATTCTAGACGCGGAAGATCCCGTTAAAAAAAATCTGAGAAAACGGTATAAGATATTAACATGTCTTGATGATATTTATCTGATGTCGATTTCTTTAGCGGAAAATCAACTTCATAAAGACTTTATTAAATTGATTTCTAACTCCAAACAAGCTAGTCAACAAATGTATCAACCGCCAGATATAAATATGGCATTGATTTTAAAAGAAGTTATTGATCGGTTAAAAGCATTACAATTAGAAAATAAAAAAATTATGGCAGATTTGCATTTATTACAGGTAAAATACGACGAACTACAAAAAACAAATAACGAAATCGTGAAAAATCAATGTGCGTCACAATTTAACAACACAAGTAATTGTGAACCTCATAAATCGCAAGAAAATATAAAATCTATTGTTTCAAATTCAATAAAATATCATTCCCCAAATCGAAG
Source organism: Hydra vulgaris (assembly GCF_022113875.1). Classification (NCBI taxonomy): domain Eukaryota; kingdom Metazoa; phylum Cnidaria; class Hydrozoa; order Anthoathecata; family Hydridae; genus Hydra; species Hydra vulgaris. Next base: position 13,255,999 of record NC_061156.1, on the reverse strand, counting down.
AAATACGCTGGAAGAAGTTACTGCACACTCCAGCACAGAGATTTCAAGTTTATATACCGATAGAAAAAATAAAATTAGAGATTCCTACGCTACCGTGGTTAAAATGCAAAACCCGGAACAAAATAACCGGAAACCAGAAAAAGAAAAAGACTGTGTAACAGACTATCAAGAATTCAAAGTGGTAGGAAAAAATAATAAAGTTAATAAGAGCCATATGGATAAGCAAAAAAAAGAACCCGTTTTCGGAAACAAAGTCGCTAGCAACAGAAGCTCGATTGCGGGCAAACGTATTATTCGAGAATCATATATATTTGTAGGCGGAGTTTGTAACTCCATATCCGAAGAAGATCTATCAAACTACATGAATAAAGAAATAGGTATTACTCCTTTAGACATAAAGCTTAATAGAGAAAACATGTACAACCGCTCTTTCAAAGTAAAAATTAATAGTACTGAAAAAGGAATGGTACTTAAACCCGATGTTTGGGATAACAACATTATTGTTAAACCGTTTAGAATGCGGCGAGAAGCACTAACAATCGAAAAACCACATCAAAATACCGAAAATCATTTGCCACAATTCTTACACCACTCTTCAGCATTTATGCAACAATAAAAATTGAAATCATAATGGGAGAAAAAGAATTAAATGTAACTAACACAAATATTACGCTATGTGCATATAACTGTCAAAGCTTTAAATCGAATTCATATTATATTTCTAAGTTGTTAAAGTCTTTCGATATTATTTTTATATCAGAACATTGGCTTTTAAATATTGAGAGTTTTTTGTTAAATAACATTGCATTACTAACACACAAAGTTTTTTTTCATGCGGCAGAAAAAAATACACACGGTAGACCATATGGAGGAAATGCTTTTATGGTACGAAAAAAACTGTCGTCTTTTTACATAATACATGAAGATGAAAACATTCTTGCTATTAAAGGCACACTTAACAATCGTAACTTAATTTTTATTGGTGTTTACCTTTCATCTTGTCGTAATAATAACGAATCATACGCAAAATACTCTTCTCAGTTACAAACAATCACTTCAATAATGAACAACTATGAGGATGAAGGAGAATGTATTATTTCCGGAGACTTTCAGTCATTTCCATATAAAATATATGATTCAGAGCTTCGTAAAAACAAAACTAGGAACAATTTCTCAAAACATCTCACTAATTTTATTGAATCAAATCAGCTCGCTTTTGTCGATATAATCAACGGTGCTGGGCCTACTTATACCTATCAACATAAAACTCTTTCTAATTCTTCTTACATTGACCATATTGCATCCTATAAACAGACAGAACTATGTTTTACAAACTGTCAAGTTATGCAATCTTCACCGCTTAACCTTAGTGATCACCTTCCGGTGTCTACGAATATTAACTTTGAAGGTACCGGCTTATCACACGAAATAAATAATATAATGCAAAAATATAATTCAATACCAAAACATGCATGGAATAACGAAAGGTTTATTGACTTTTATAATCTCAATCTATCAAAAGCATTTACTAGTTACGCATTTAAGGAAGATAAAATAGAAGAAGAAATTCAAAAAACATGCTTATATATAAAAAATGCAGCTCTCTTGGCAGTTAAACAATGTTTCGGACAAAAAGAATTTTATAAGTACTCGAAACCTTGGTGGACACCTGAGCTTAAAAAAATTAAAGATAATCTCTCCTTTCACTTTAGACAATGGCAAAAATCAGGTTATAATAAGTCAACAGAATGTATATCCTACAAAAGATTTATTTATTCCCGAAAAAACTTTCGTAAAGCTGTAAAAGCGGCACATAACAAAAAAATTCACGAAAAAACTAAAAATATAGAACACTTACGCAATACAAATCCTCAAAGGTTTTGGGGTAATATTCGAAAAATCAAAAAAAAATACTAACAATCGACTCTTTACAATTAATAAATTGCAGAACAAAAACGAAATCGTCGAAGAATTTAGTCATCATTTCCAAAAACTACTTAATACACCGCAATATACAAATAACGAGTTCAATCCTCTCCAAATTCCACATTTAAGTAAAGAGCCTAATTCAAAAGTTATCTCGACAGCTGATATTGAAAAATGTATTTTAAAGCTTAAAAATAATAAATCTTACGATTGCTATGAAATCAGTGCTGAACATCTTAAAAACTCTCACAACAAGAATCTTCTTATTTTACTTTCGTCGTTTTATAACAATATGTTAACAAATGGAAAGGTTCCACACGGTTTATCAACCGCCAAAATTATCCCATTAGTCAAGTCTTATAAAACATCACTAGAAAATCCAAATAACTATCGAGGAATCAGCATTATACCAATTTTTACAAAACTTCTCGAATATCTTATCATACACATATGTCCAGATATAACAGAAAGTCATTCCCATCAATTCGGTTTTAAAGAAAACAGCTCTACCCTCCACGCAGAATTTCTTCTGAGTGAAACAATAAAGCACTATAATCATAATAACTCACCGCTATATATATGCAGTCTAGACGCCAACAAAGCTTTTGACAGTTGTAATTGGGAATTACTATTCGAGAAACTCTATTACCAGAAAAAAATCCCATTATCTATAGTTCATACAATATTATCACTATATCAAACAGGAACTTCTAATATATCATATCTTGGATGTACATCAAACAAATTTAGACTGTCTCAGGGAGTGCGTCAAGGATCCATACTGTCGCCTCATCTCTACAATATCTACACAGAGAACCTTCTAGAGAAAATTGTTTCAGAATCAAAAGTTGGAACTTCAATAAATGGTATATACACAGGTATCATTGCATATGCTGATGATATAGTTTTACAAAGTTCCACTATATCTGGTCTTCAGAGCCTTATTAACATTGTTCAAAAGTATGGACTATCGAACTTTATTAAACTGAATACAGAAAAAACTGAATTTCTAATATCTGGAATAAGTTCGATTTTAATTAACGTTATTTATATTAACGGTGATCCTATCAAGCCTCAAAACAATCTAAAACATCTTGGTTTCCTTTGGGATAATAAGAACAAAAAAATGACAGCAACACTCCAAAAACAAAATATAACTGAACGTGTAACGCAATTTTTATCTGTTGCAAAAGGTCTTATAAGAAATGGACTTCGCTTTTGCCAGCCTGCTACCATAGTTCATTTATTTAATTCTTTAGCTGTTCCAACGTTGTTATACGGATTAGAACTGTGTGGAAGCAGCAATAAGTTTCTAAATAGCATTGATATAGCTGGACGATCTGTCTTAAAATCCTTCTTTAATATTTCAAAGCAAAGTAGAAATTATCTACATTCTTATTTCAAAGTAGACGCTGTGTCAGACATTCTTTTTCGCAACAAGTTAAATCTATTTATCAGGCTTTTAAACAACCCCATATGTTACTCGATTATACGGACTCAGATGCCTTTAATGAATCAACGATCATTTGTGGGTGAGGTAATGATAATGTGTAAGAAAGCTGATATAAACATGCTCCAATTTATGATCGAGGGTAAGAAAATTATAATTGCACGCCCTCAGGAAGCATTGGAGGCCAATGTTGCGGCGATCTTAAAACAATCGTTCCAACACTGGAATTTAAAGGAACAAAGAGAAGTATTTAGAACGCTGATGGAGGAAAACATTCCAAGAACGATGCAAGAAAATACTTAAATGTGCTTTGTTTTTTTTTTTAATACTTTTACCTATAGTTTATGTAATTATTGGGTGTTTAAAAGAATAAATATATATTAACAATCTTGATCAATTGATCAGTTGAAAGTTTTCTTTGTTGAAGACAAATATTTATAATTTTTCTGTCAGTCCTGGATTTAATTCAAAATCAAGTTTTTGCTTCACTCTCTTCACTTCGCTTTGAGAAATGTTGAGTATCTCAGCTATCTTACACTGTGACATTCTTGTATTTTTTAATAATCCATAAAGTAAATCTTTTTTTTCGGGGAAAAATATTACATGTCCTCACCATTGCTAAAAAAAGAAGGTAATATTTAATAAAATTGTGAACTTATCCATAAAAAATTTTTTTAATGTATTTTTATTTAAAAAATGTGAGTATTTAAATATAAATACCATTGTAATTAATAAAATATTGTCACAAAATAATCTTCACAAGGTATTGCAATAATTTTTTAGAAAAAAACACTTCACACAATCATTCTAAGCAATGTTCTATTTAAACTGACAACATAAGATAAGAATGAAAATAAAAGACATGAGCAATGTTGCCATTTTTGAAATATCTTTGGCATTGTTGATAAAGATATTATTTTATAACCCAAATCAATTCCACAAACAATTATAAAGCGCTTCTATAAAATTCCATTGTTTTTTTTTATAAACCTTTATTTCACAACTTTTACTTTTTTCTCAGCGTGTGTTTTAGATACTGATTTTCTATTTAAAAAAATGTTTGTCACTTTTTGCATGCTTTAATTTTATGATAATTTTTATGATTACTAATTAATAACTCCTAAAACCTTAGTACAAAAACTATTTTATTTAATTTAAATTTTCATGATGCTTTCAAAACAAAGTTTTTCTAAACAATGATAAACTTGCTTTATTTGTTATTTTTCAGTTATACAAAGAAATGTTAATATTTCTAGTTGTTAATTCTTTTTATTTAAAAGAACTCGCTTCATTTGTTTATAGTTAATTAATTGTAAATTAATGAAGCAAACTGAAGACAAAAACATTAGGGTTTTTTGCTAATTAAATATAAATTTTGCACTATTTCTCAATTACCTTTTTTATTATAAACATTCATAAAATATCATTATGGTAAAATAAAAAAATATATTTATATATACATATATAAACTATGTATATATATATATATATATATATATATATATATATATATATATATATATATATATATATATATATATATATATATATATATATATATATTTAATCATTTTACCATAATGATATTTTATGAATGTTTACAATAAAAAGGGTAATTGAGAAATAGTGCAAAATTTATATTTAATTAGCAAATATATATATATATATATATATATATATATATATATATATATATATATATATATATATATATATATATATATATATATATATATATATATATATATATATATATATATATATATATATATACATATATATATATATATATATATATATATATATATATATATATATATATATATATATATATATATATATATATATATATATATATATATATATATATATATATGTATGTAGACACAGAGAGAGAAAAAAAAGAGATAATTTTTATTTTGGCCATACATTTTTAATAAACTTTTAATCTACCTATGACATAGGCTATGTATAAGCTACTGTGGGTAAATAATTCTGTTTATTAATATACACAATCTATACCAGCACAGAAAATTTTTGTTGACGGAAGCTGTAGGTCTTGTTAAATAAATGTATTCAAATAAACTTTATTGTTATATGTAAACACTAAATATTTAATTTGATTTTAAATATTTATTTACATTATATGTAAATACTAAAAATTTTATTTCTTCTAAGTGTTAAAATAAACAAATGAATTTAATACTGAACTAAATTGGCAAAAGATAATTACATCTGTCCAACTACACCTGTAGATTAGTCCAAGATCATCTGTACACCTTTATCCAAGATCATCTATATTTTTTTAGTTACATCTTTTCAATGACAGAACTGAAAAAATGTAACTAAATCTATATAATTTACAGATGTAGTTTTCTCAACATTATTGAAAAGATGTAACTACATCTGAAGTAATCATACTTTTTATACAGATGTTATTTGACCTTAACGAAATTCCAGATGTTGTTGGACAGATGTTATTATACCTCAGTGTATTAATAGATGTTGTTGGACGGATGTAGTTATACATCATTGTAAATACAGATGTTGTTGGACAAATGTTAGCAGACGTAGCAAAAACTGATGTTGTATCATTGGTCCATCAATTTTATTAAATTAATAATAAAAACTATAGTATTATATTTGTATTAATCTTAAAAATAAATTAAATCAAGTTATTTAGTCCAATCATACATTATATAAGATTAAGAATGCGCAACAAGCTCGTATAATTAATTAGTTATATGCAATGATATATTAAGAAAAATTTTTATCCTTCAACAAATTTTATTATTTATCTAATAGTTATTCATAATATATCATCGGTTATATGCAATGATATATATTAACTAGATGTAGATATAGATTAACTAGATGTAGATATAGATTAACTAGATATATTAACTAACTTCCGAAAAAAAGTGAAGCACATTTTTTTTGCCAACCAGCATATGATTGGCTAATAACTTGTTTTGCCAACCAGCATCTGATTGGTTAACAAATATTACGGAAAGACAAAAACAAAAATAAAATCCAAACAAAAAATATTTGTGTCAGTTAAATCAGAAAATGAGTTTAAAAGTTAGTCAGGTTGGAATGATATTGTGAGATGCTTTAGTATTGGATAATTTTATAAGTGTAGGTTAAAAGTAACGTCAGTTACTTTTAACTTTCTATTATAAAAATAACTGCTAAGCTAGTAATTTTAGTTTAAAGTAAAAAGACTGAACCTTCGGAAAATATTTTAAGTATATAATTTTTAAAAGTTAACATCTTAGATAAGTTTTTATATTATTAATTAAGTTAAAATATCTGTTATAGTATGTAAATTTATACTATATATTTCTTTATAATAAAATACAATATTTCTAAGGGTTATATATACCCTCGTTATTCAAGTAATATTACTTGAATAACGAGGGTATATATAACCCTTAGAAATATTGTATTTTATTATAAAGAAATATATAGGATAAGTTTACATACTATTTTAACTTAATTAATTTTAAGTATATATATTTTAAATATTTACATTTTTAAACTGAGACATTTATTTAGAATCGCTCCAGATTATATCATATATAATATAATGTATATATATATATATATATATATATATATATATATATATATATATATATATATATATATATATATATATATATATATATATATATATATATATATTTAAATGATATTATATATGATAAAGTCTGGGATAATATGTTTGAGTGTGTGTGTATGTATTTATAAAACATAAAAGATATATTTTTGAAAACAATACTTTTTATTTTTTTAAAGTAACAAATAATAAGCATGGTTATTAATTGTTCAGTTTACAACTGTAAAAGCAGATTTGATAAAAGTAGTTTAATTTCTTTTCACAGATTCCCTTTAAATGATGAAATTTTATGTGAAAAATGGGCAACAGCAACTAAATGTTTACAAATTACACCTAGTAAACATAGTAGAATCTGCAGTAAACATTTTAAATTAGAAGATTTTGAGTGTCAAGAGAATGGGAAACGTGTGCTGAAAAAAAATATTGTGCCTTCAATATTTGACTTTCATGAATCATTGAACAAAAATAACAAGCGAAATCAGCTATATAATGATGATACATCACACATTAAAAAAACAATTTGTTTTATCTCGAATAAAGAGGTAACAGAGCTTGAAATTACAAATACTATTAAGGAAAAAATACTTAAACAAAATTCTCCAAAAAAACTATTACTTAGAAAAAAGATTAAAATATTAAAACAAAAGCTTAAACGAAAAGATAAAAAAATTGCTTCACTTAGCAAAGTTATTCAAAACTTGGAGAAAAAAAAATTTATTTCCATTGATGTTGCTGAATTACTTGAGAACAACTTCTCTGGACTGACTAAAAAACTTTTGAAATCTGAATTAAAAAATAGAGGCAAAAAAAAAAAAGGTTATAGATACTCTGAAGAAGTTAAAAAATTTGCTTTAACACTGCACTTTTATTCTCCAAGAGCATATGAATTTGTTAAATCTACATTCTCATTACCTGCCGTAAGCTCACTTTCAAACTGGACCTCATCTGTAGATTGTTTGCCTAGGTTTTTTGGAGATGTTTTCAAGTTTTTACAAAATAAGACATTTGAGGATTCAGCATACAAAGATTGCGCATTAATATTTGATTCTATGCATATCAGGGCTGCTCTGCGGTATGATAATGTTACTGGATCATATGAAGGTTTTTCTAGTTTTGGAAACAATATTCTAGCCTATGACCCAGATAAATTGGCAATAGAAGCACTTATTTTTATGGTTGTTGGATTGAAAGGCCATTGGAAATGTCCTATAGGCTATATATTGTGTGATAAAATTTCCTCAACGGATTTAAGTTGTCTAATTAAAAATGCTTTACATTTATGCGCTACTCATAATCTGAATGTTTGGAGTATAGCATGTGATGGACTTATTTCCAACTTTAGTGCAATGAAGAATCTTGGGTGTTCATTCAGAAGTAAAATTAAAGAGATGTGTGGTAGTTTTCCCCATCCTGAATATGATCATCCAATATATTATATCCCTGATCCTTGTCATATGCTTAAATTAGCTCGAAACGCTCTGTGTAGTATCGGTATCTTTGTTGATGAACAAAATCAATATATAAAGTGGGACCATATTAAAGCATTGCATAAACTGCAAGAAAAAGAAGGATTTAAGTTTGCAAATAAACTTGGCAATTACCACATTGACTTTCGCAGACATAAAATGAATGTTAAAATTGCAGCTCAAACGCTAAGTGGTTCAGTTGCTGATGCTATAGAGTTTTTGATGGTCTCAGGTCATCCAACTTTCATTGATGCCCAAGGCACAATTAATTTTATTAGAACTTTAGATATATATATATATATATATATATATATATATATATATATATATATATATATATATATATATATATCGACTTGTTAAACTCTAAAAACCTTTTTGAAAAAGAATCTAAGAAACCTTTGTTTTTGAATGAAGCTCCAAAATGGATAGAAACCATAGAAAAATCTGTAAATTACTTAGTTAACTTATCAGACCTATCTAAAACTTCTTTAATTAAACACAGAAGAAAGACATTTGTACTTGGTTTCATTGTAGCAGCCACAAGTGTTAGAGATTTATCCCTTAACCTTTTATCTAGACATGAGAATCCTTTTGAATTTATTTTAACATATAAACTGTCACAAGATCATGTTGAATTATTATTTGCTTGTATTCGAGGCAAAAACGGTTTCAATAACAATCCAGATGCACGTCAGTTAAAATCTGCTTTAAAAAGAATTTTATTAAGAAACTCTATCATAGGATCAAAATTTAGCAACTGCCTTACTTTTGACCAAAAATCTTCTGGCTCAATCTTTTTAATAAAGTGGAGTAAAAGGAGATCTCCTCTTGTTGAGCAAAATATAATATCTAGTGAGGATTCTAACTATTTTAAAGACCTTGCTGGTTGTCTTTCATCAATCTCTACTTCAATTTATAAAGAAGCTATACTTGGATATATTGCAGGGTTCATTGTAAGAAAACTTTATAGTAAAATTACATGTCTGACTTGTGCCAATAGTTTAATTTCTCTGAAGACTTTATCCACTGATCATGAGTATTCTATATTTTGCAGTTCATCATGGAAAAGTTTTACAACTTTTAAAAATCGAGGTGGTTTAATCTTTCCATCCTGTAGTGTTTTAAAGATTGTTGAAAAATGTGAGCACGTTTTTAAAGTTTTGGTGTGTGGGGCAGACCCCCATAATTTAAAAATATCTTCTAAAAAAAATCTTAAAACCTATCTGGTGCACTTTATAAATCAAAAACTTGCAAATGACGCACTGTTTACTGAACTAAATATGCATGATTTAGAACATGAGATTTTGACTGAAGACATGCATTCTTCACAGCTTTTAAAAAAAATTATAGAAAAATATTTAACATTGCGTCTACACTCATATGGTCAGCTGTACACTAGAAATGAGTTGCATAAAGGAAAGATTGGATTACGGCAACAGTCCAATAAGCTTGTTTTGTTCAAAGGTTTATGAAAAATTACAATAATAATATTCAATATTATTTGTAAGCTATTTATGCCAAAAAATAAAATTAATTCTTTAAAACAAAAATTTTATTATTTCTGAAAATTCCTTTACTGTAACTGTTAACTGTGTGTTACAGTTTTTTGAACGTTTTAAATTTTTTAATTGAAAACCTACATTAAAAATAAAAATTTATACCTATTTATATCAGCAACACTTTTGATTTAGTTTCATAATGGAATATGTGTTCTTTTATAACAATAACTTAAAGGGGTCCAACAGGGTACTTTTAAGTTACAGTTGTAAAAGTCAAAAACATATTTTTTGCCAACATATATTTATATTTGCCAAGTAAAAATGTAATGTCTTTGTATTATATAATAACTTCTAACTTTCTTTATCTACAAACGCTGTTTTTAAATAACAGATATTTTTAACATTTAAAAAGTTAACATCGCCAAAATGTTTTTTTCTTTGCTGCAGCTACCGGCTTTATAACCTTCAAAAACTTGCTTCATATTTTCTTACGGAATTTATACGAAGTTAGACATCTAGCTAAATATATATCATTGGTTATATGAGATCTGAGATAAGATCCCTGTTTTGATTGGACAAAAAACTAGTTTCAAACAGTCCTCAATCTAAAATATATATCTCCAATATATCATATGCGCTTTACTAATATTTCATATACAACTCCTAAAATCCGGCTAACGATAAACATTTTATCGGACCTAATGCAAGTTAAATTTTTCGTCCAATCAAAACAGGGATCGGATCTCAGGAAATAGCCGCTCGTAGTAAGATGGTATCGATATGATCTACACCTTTTCAAGATGTAATTGAGAAAACAAAAATTGTAATTAAGAATCGTAAGATGTAATTGAGAAAACAAAAGTTGTAATTAAGAAACGTAGATGTAATTGAGAAAACGTAAGTTGTAATTAAGAAACATAAGATGTAATTTAGAAAACGAAAATTGTAATTAAGAATCGTAACATGTAATTGAGAAAATGTAAGTTGTGATTAAGAAATAGAAAGATGTAATTGAGAACACGAAAATTTTAATTTAGATATCGCTTTAAAGGAGTAAGTGTAAAATGGCGCTTAAAAAAAATGGAGCATATAAAATGACGCACTTAAAAATGACGCAAGATTTGTAGCGTAAATTTAATTTTTTAGGGAAAAATTTATAATTTTTGGGCAAATGAATTTAACATAATAAACACTAAAAACATTTTAGGGAAAAATTTATAATTCAATTAAAAATTATAATTAAAAATTATATAATTAAAAATCACTTCATTGATCATTTAAGCACCAACTTGTACGTCTTCCATATTTAAAATAGTTGCATAGTGCGTGGTTGTGTGTTGTACCGCAAGTGCACAATCTCCTCCCATTATAGTATTTTTCGCCTCAATTACAATTTGTTCTAAGTACTGCATGCGCTGTTCCGCAACCCCGTCACCTAATACAGGTGGAATGCAAATTGCATTTTTAACGTTACTTTTAATTTTGGATCAGATCGTTTCCACCGGGTTCAACATTGGACTGTAAGGTCCCAAACGTAACAACTGAGCTGGTGAAATATCAAACACCCTTTGCAAACGAGCGTGACAAGGAGCATTATCTGTTACGACGACCAAATCCTTCAAACGATTCCCGGATGTAACCCACTGGTGAAACATAGCCAACATCCACTCGTTACAGGAATCTGCTTTAAATGATCCCCTGCGAGTTTCTATTATGACGACATTTGTAGTTGAAATAGCTGCGATCAAGTGTATGTTTAAACCTTTTGAAGCAGGTACTTTCATAATTGCTCTTTTTCCTTGTCTCGCGCGTCCTTGCGTTTTTCTACAAAAAAGGTTAAAATTTGTTTCATTCAACCAAACTATCTGACGACCATTTGTGATATGTTCGTTGATGTTTCTAACATATTCAGCTCTTTTTTGTTTGTTTTCATAACTGTTCATTGTAGAAGGCTCCTTGTGCACTTTTTTTAATGAGAACAATCTGCCTTCGAGGTAGTTTGCTATTGTTGTTATGCTAACGTTTATGTTAAATTGTCTTAATATCTTTGTTTTGATGGCCACCAATGTTAATTGACAATCATTTTCAATCCATGTTAATGTTTCTTCGATTTGATCTTCGGTCAACTTTTTCGGTTTAAAACCTCCTTTTCCGATGAAATTTGAATTTCCGCTGCGAACCCAATTGTATGCTGTCTTATATTTGATACCTAGCGTTTGCGCGAGATTCACCCAATCTTCAAATCGCTCCGCACATTCAACAACTCTTCTCCTGTCATTTGGAGAAGATAAAACGTAACGTTTCCTTTCAACTTGTTCAGTTGTGTGTATTTCATGCCGACAAATCGGACAACTTGAATCTGGTTGTTCCAGAACTGGACGTAAACAAATTTGGTGACATAAATGTTGACACGGATTTAGCTTAATCACAGACTTTCGGGTCATAGTGTATTGGCATATAACACAACGATCTTACAATTCCATTATTATTACTTGTGCATACAAAAGCAAAATTTAAGATTATAACTTAAATTCATGTCCAAAAAGACCTCTTGTAACAACCTACAAACTTAGACTGTGAATTTGCTATTTCAATTTATGTGTTCTCAATTACAAGTTACAATTTCTCAATTACATATTACGATTTCTCAATTATATCTTACGTTTTCTCAATTACATGCTGTGTTTCTTAATTACATGTTACGACTTCTTATTTACATATTGTGTTTCTCAATTACATATAACGTTTTCTCAATTACATGTTGTGTTTCTTAATATCATATTACGACTTCTTAATTACAACTTTCATGTTCTCATTTACATCTTGAAAAGGTGTAGTCTCAATTAAATTAGTCGCAGGTAAGTGTTTTAAAAAGTTTTACCGTTTATTTTTTGACTAATTTTTTAATGTGTTGGGCTTGAAGAACGTTGTTTATTACTTACTAAATTAAAATATTTATTTTCAGACAAAAAATAAAACCTGTAAACAATATCTGTCTGTATTTACTTGTTCAAGTGCCAGTGAAACGTACGATAGAAAAGAAGAAGCAATTTTTTATAGCAATTCTTTTTTATATACTTTTAAATGATCTGAATAGTTTTGTTGCCTTTATTTGTTGTATTTATTTAGTTGAATGATGAAATTGTTTATACAAAAGATTGGCTCTTTAACAAAAGATCAAGTGAAAATAATACTGGAAAGGTACACTTTCTTACATCTGAACATCATTGCAGCTTTGTAGTCTTCATTTTTGTTTATGTGTATTTCATCTGTGTTGCTAATGATATCGTCTGTTTTTATAATTTTATGTTGTTAAGTAAAGCATCATTGTGTTTCAGGCTAAAATAGAGCTTTGTTTAACACTTTTATCCAGTTTAAATAAATAACAAATCTCAAGGGGTATTAGCTGAATTATCTTTTCGTTTAAATAGTCTTTAGCCAATAACGGATTTTTTAATTGTTATGAGTCTACAACACCTAATTTTAGCAAAAATCAATAAAAAAATCAATAAAAAAACAATCGTTTTTCAATACTTGGCTTTCATAGCAAATCTGAAAGGTGTTTAGCAAATGTCTAGCTTAGTTTAAGCACTACATAATAAAATACATCGTTGTACAGTCATTTTGATGGTCGTAAATTTCTTTAGCACACTCATTTTTATATATTTTTAGACTGTTTACCGTTTGATTCCTGCCCTAATCTAATCTAGTGGTTTCAAAAAGAAAGGTCGCGCTGGAAACATGAGGGGTTAAAAGGATCAGCCTTTTTTGAATTAATAGTCGGTAAGTCTAATGGTTTTCACTCAGCTAATCAAGTTTCATTTGCTTTTTTGTATTACATTTAAACAATAGACTGTTTTTCATGTTCACACGTATGGAAGGATTTCTTGACGTGAAATATTTTATTTTATTCAACAACGCCAAGAAACAAGGCTCGCTCAAGAAACAGAAAAGAACAAGAAAAATGAAAAAAAATTCTGTTGAACAAAACTGTTGTTTCATTTATAAACTATTTTCCTATGTTTAAATATATTATATATTAAAAAGATGTAGAAAATGCTTCCTCTTTTATATTGACATCTAAAAGAGGTTTTTTTATCAGCATAGGAAAGAGCTTTTTGTGATACTTTGTATGAAGAGCTATTATAACTTTAGTTTGATAAAAACAGCTTTTCATATACAAAAAGTAGGAATACTATAGTGTATAGGATACTAATAAATATGACAAAAAAGTCGTTCCGACCCCGAGAAAAAAAGTTTTTTTAGAAGTGCATAACTGATAAACAAAGACGTTTTAAATACGCATTTTTTTATGTCTTTTCATGATAATATTAAGACGAAAAAGACACCCTTTTGATGTCGAAAAAAGATATTTTTTAGATTTGCATATTCGACTAAAGAAAGACGTTTTAAAGACATCGTAAGTAATACTTTTAAAGACGTCTTTTCGACGTCTTTTTTCCAACTGCGTAGTTACGCAAAAAAGTTAATAGTTTCATATAGGTAGTAAGTAAAGTTAATAGTTACTAGTTAATAGTTAATAGTTAATAGTTACAATAGGTAGTAAGTAAAGGAATTAGTTACGTTAAGAAAGTAGTAAAATTTTACAAAAGAAAAAAACACAGACAACATCTTCCACTTGTAATATATGTAAAATAACAATAATGTGCAAAGGAATTTCAACTAGTGGTCTTCTTCGTCATTTAAAAAATCTTCACAAGGAAGTCAAAATTGAAGTACCGAAAAAATGGCCAAAGGAAGACACAAGTTTTGAAGTTAGAAATGCTCAACCTAAAATTACGTCATTTATATAAAAAAAGTCTACAGAAGAAATTGTTTCAAAATTGGCGACTGTAGATGATTTTTCTATTAATGCTATTGCAAAATCTGAATTTATAAAAAAATCTTTATCTGATAAAGGAATAATATTGCCAAAAAACCCTTCACATGTAATGAATTTGGTAAAAAGTCAATACCATCTAGTGAAAAAAATAGTGGTTAAGGAAATGACTATGCAAATTTAAGGTGGCTCAAAATTCTTTACTTCGATGGACGAAAACGCATCTTTAAAAAATTGTCGCTATTTGAATTTAAATTTTCATTTATTAACTAGGCTTTGGAATTTGGGCATGGTTCAAATAGTTGGGTCGTTTCCTGCTCAAAAAATTATTCATGTGGTTGAAAATAAATTATTCGAATTTAATTTATCTACAAAAAAAGCATATAACTTCTAGTGTAACTGACGGTGCATCAGTTATAAAAAAAAATGGAAGACTAAGCGGGATAAAACATCAACTTTGTTCTGGACATGGGCTACATTAACAATTAGTGATGTTCTCTACAAAAATCAGTGATTTAAAATTCATCGGGCAGTGAGTGTAATGCATTAAACAGTCAGAAGTCTGATGAAAACAATAGTGAAGACGAGTCTGAAGAAATCGATTTTACAACTTCAGTGGAATTACAGTCAAGCCAAAACAACAGTTTATTAAATTTACGAGACGTTGAGATCACTGATGAATTATTAGGCTGCATAAGTATAGCACAAACAATTCAAAAGGTCCGGAGAATTGTACGAATGTTTCGTAAATCATCACTCAAAAATGAAGTTTTACATACAATAAAGAATTCAAGTTAATACTGGATGTAAAAATAAGGTGGAATATCCTTTATGCAATGTTAGAACAATTTATTGCATTAAAAACATGTATATTAAAAGCATTGATAGATTTTAAACGGTTACAAATTTATTTTCTGAGGTTTTTGTTAAGGATATTGATGGTGTGGAAAATACGCTGAAATTGAAGAATTAGAACGCAATAATAACGGGACTGAAGCGTCGATTATGGCCGAACCAAACTTAAAGACAACATCTGAATCAACACTTCATCAAAAATTAGAAGCTGCCATTACGAACGTTAGTCGAATTGAGAGTCCAGAATATGTGTTATATGACGTTAAAAATATTACAAAAGAAATGGATATTTTCGATGCAACGAAAAAGCGTACAAATAATTTAGACAAATTATATAATTTTCTATTAACTATCCCACCGACTTCAATCGGTTCAGAAAGAGTTTTTCTGAGGCAGGTCTTTTTATTACGAAAATTAGGTCATCGTTAAGTGATAGCGCTATTAACAATTTATGTTTTCTAAAAAATTATTTTAACATATATAAAATATAATGTTATTGAAGTTTATATTTGTTTTATTTTGAGAGTCTTAGTTTCTAAGAATTATTTTGTCTTTATTTTCTTGTTAAAAGTAATAGTATTTAAGCTCCTTTTTTTTGTATTTGTTTAAACTAACACATCCCCCCTCGTCCAATTTAGTTTGATAAAATGGGAAATGAATCATTTTTGTCCCGGAATCCCCGGAAATTAGATTTTTTTACGGGAAATGAGAAGCCCTAAAATATAAACAATAAATCAAGCAAAAAACAAATTTAGTGCTAAACATGCTTAGTTTGAAAACATATTTTGTAACATAGCTAGAGGTACAGAAAATAATTTTTTTCATTTTCATATTAATATGGGATTAAAGTATTACTAGTTTTGCAAACATTTCAAAAATATTACGCTTTTCGTTTAAAAAGAATAAAAATAAAAATATAAATGCCTTAAAAACTGACTTTCTGTAAAAAAAATTACTGTAAAAATGTCCGCCGAAATCTGGATAAAACAGATATTCATATACAAGTGTTCCACATTTCAAATATCAAGCATGTTACCAAGTCTTAGTTGGCACAAGGCATGTAATAATATTCCGGAATAATCGCAAAAAACAGAAAAGTGATCCCAAATCATTAGCAATATTTCCTTTTAATTTAAATATTTGTTACAAGGAAAGATGGACCTCTTATATTTTTTTTTTAAAGATGAAAGCATTTATAGAAAAAAATATAATAGTTTCAAAGTTATTAAAAAATTGTTATTTTTGTGCTAAACTCGTAACTATAATGTCCAATTTTACATTGCATATATTTGATTGTTGGCTGTTGTTTTTGATTGTTGGCTGTTGTTTTTAATTGTTTGAGAAGTTGCCTGCAGTTAAATTTAATCTCTATGGCCATTAGCCGATAAGTGTGGAACGCACTCTTGTCAAACCGCCATTCCGACGTTGAGTGTAAAAAAAAATTTTTGTTTTTTTTTATTTAGGTGCATTTAACCAGAAAGTTAACGCCTCCTTCCTCACCGTGACGCGAAATATGTCCAAGGCTCGTTTCGAACCTGGATCTCCTGCATATAAAGCAAGCGCTCTAACCACTGCGCCATGGCCACACATGGGGTATATAGGCGGTGTACAGATACACCGAATGATTTTTAGAGAGAGAATATGCAGCGGAGTGTGCAAATAACGACTGAGGGTTTGGGGTAGGCAAGTTCTCTTTTAAATGATACTAAAGTTCTCTTGTATGTCGTTTTTTTACATTTTCAGACCTTAAGGACAGCGTCGGAATAATGAGTTGATCTCAAAATATAACTTGATCTGATCTCAAAATATAACTTGAGACTATATTTTGATATCGGTTGCATTTTGTCGGTTATATTCAGTCGGTTATATTTTGAGATCAGTGGGTTTGACAAGAGAGCCTACCGATAAGTGTCGTCAAGTAGGTCACAAGTATTTTTGACTCTCTTTTGCCGAGATTTTTGAAATAAAATATGCGATGTTTACCGCGAAATTTTAAAAATGTAAATTTTGCGTGACGTATTAATCAACAACGACATAGACGAAAAAATAATACGCAAGTCTTCAAATTGTTTATATTCGTTTTCAATCATATATAATATATATAATAATTATATATATAAAATAATATTTAATAATTATTTTGAGATCTTTGATTAACATTAAATAAATTTTCTAATAAATCGATCTGACTTTAAACTATGTTGCCATAGCCACAATGGTCACCCCTTTGATCCGCGCCTATATATACTATATATAATATATATATATATATATATATATATATATATATATATATATATATATATATATATATATATATATATATATATATATATATATATATATATATATATATATATATATATATATATATATATATATACTTCGTAAACAGGATCCCTGAAACACAGAAATACAATGTTATAAAAAACTTTAGTAAACACTCAATGCAATAGAGCAAATCTATATAAAATATCTAATCAAGTGCATTTGTAATAATATATATATATATATATATATATATATATATATATATATATATATATATATATATATACATACATACATACATATATATATATATATATATATATATATATATATATATTATTACCAATGCACTTGATTAGATATTTTATATAGATTTGTTCGATTGCATTGAGCGTTCACCAAAGTTTTTCACAACATTGCATTTCCAACCCACATAAAATGACCACCCCTCAAGAGAAAGTAAAATGTGTCTCATGGTTCATGGAAACACAATCAGATAGGCAGACTCAGCGAAACTGCATTACCAAATACGGAAGAGTCCAATGTCATGTCTATTAATTTGTGCATGACACAAGAAATTTATGGAGACAGGGACAGAATTAGATAAAGGAAGGAGTAGGCAACCAAAAATATCTCATGAAAATATAGATTGTGTAAGATAATCCTTTTCTTGTTCTCCAACAAAGTCCATCCATACTGCTGCCACACAGTTTCAGGTACCCCATTCAATAGAGCACAAGATCCTACACAAAAACTTGCGATTGTGCGTTTATAAATCCAATGACAATTCCCACATGACTAGAGAAATTAAGTGTAATAGCCCAAAGGTGAATGTAAATGTGTGTTT
Source organism: Hydra vulgaris (assembly GCF_022113875.1). Classification (NCBI taxonomy): domain Eukaryota; kingdom Metazoa; phylum Cnidaria; class Hydrozoa; order Anthoathecata; family Hydridae; genus Hydra; species Hydra vulgaris. Next base: position 13,237,220 of record NC_061156.1, on the reverse strand, counting down.
TGGAATCATGTGCAATTAAATAATTGGTAAATTTTTCTTCCACAAAACATCAATTACTGCAAATGTTTATCTTGACCCTTTAACTGAATAAGTGGAGCCACAACTTAATGACTTTCAACCAACCATCATTTTTCAGCAAGATGGTGCACAACCATTTTGGGGGCTGCATGTTTGTGCGTTCCTCAATCAAACATTTCCAGACTGGTGGATCGAAAGAGATAGACCAATTTCTATCCTGCCATATTCTTCAGATATCACTCCCCTGGACTTCTTTCTATGGAGCTATGTTAAAGATTTCGTGTATCAAATGCATTTAAGGGACATTATTGACCTAAAGCAAAGGATTACTGATGTCAAGTACCACAATTGATGAGCCTATGCTTCTGCAAACACGGCAAAAAATCAAGTGTTGTTTTTATGTGCTTCATGCAACTAATTGTGCCCATGTAGAAGTGTATAAAAATATGTAAAAAAAAAAGTAATCAATTGCATTTTTAGTATTTTAAATAGTTAAAAGACTTTATGTGTGTGTGTATATATATATATATATATATATATATATATATATATATATTATATATATATATATATATATATATATATATATATATATATATATATATATATATATATATATATTTAAATATATTTATATATATATATATATATATATATATATATATATATTATATAAATATATATATATATGTATATATATATATATATATATATATATATATATATATATATATATATATATATATATATATATATATATATATATATATAATTTCCTGTGACGATTTAATTTCCTGTGTCAAATCAATGAAATTTTATTAGAAAACATTGAAAACATGTTCAATTCTTCTCGGATATAAAAAAGGTCACCCTGTAATTCAAATTACATTTCATCATTTATTTAATCTTGTTACTGCTACTACTAATATGTGTGGCTCTCCTGCAAATCATTTTATAGATTTTATCACTTGTATAGAACTTAGTGTTTAGAACTTTAGAACATTTTGGAAATTAACAGAATATTTTAGGAGACTTTAGAACATTCTAGAACAGTTTAAATCATTCTAGAACAATTTAAAATATTTTGAAACATTCTAGAACAATTTAGAACATTGTGGAATATTCTAAAACATTTTAGACTATATGTAGCTGCTCATCTAAATTTATAGTTATTATAGAAGCAAGACATGGCGTCGTACAAACCTAGCGATAGTAGCATTCAAAAGAACAAGGATGTCTGAACCAATAATCTGGTAAAATTTAAAGATTCTTGTAAAAAAAAAAAAGAATGGTCCCTTGAGAAGAATATTCACTGGAGTATGCCTCTCATAAAAGCTAATTATCGGACGCTACCATTTACTTAGACCATAAATCAAAGAAAGAAAGGAGCGGAAATTTCCAAAGAAGTCACTAAATTTTGGAAGATTAAACTGAATTTTCCTCATGTATCTGATCAAGTTATATAAGCAAAGCTTGATAAAATACTGAAATGTTATGATGAATGTGTCAAGCGGGAAGCTACGAACCCCTTGATGAAATTATTGATATTACTAAAGTGGATGGAACACGGTTATCTTCCAAAGACAAGCACATACCATCTTCATGTGGAAAGCAAAGAAACAGTAGGATACTCTACAGGCCAAGTGGCCAGTAAAGAAACGGTCCAGCTTCTAAAAGACAAAAACTTTTTAATAAGTCATCCAACTCATCATCTTACTATCCTGGTTTTAGTGATTCTGACTATGAGGCTGATGACAGTGAATATGAAAACAATGAAGAACAACTCCTACACCAAGCAGAAAACATCATAAAATTGCAGTCAACTTGGTGACCTCCACAAGAATGTCAACAAAGCTGCTAACATATGCAAGCAATTGGCTTGTTAAGGCATTGACATCCAACTCCATGTCAATCAGTTATTTACAAGTGAACAATCAAAGAGGCAATCAAGCTAAAGGAAGAAATGATTGAAAAGTTACATATGGAAAGTTGGTCCTTTCACTTTGATGGCAAGTACATCGACAGAATGGATTATCAGCTGGTCATCCTTAAAAATGAAAGAACAGAAATCAAATTGGATGTCCTTGGCTTGGTAGATGGCAGGGCTTTAACTATTGCTCAAGAAATTTCTAAAGTCTATGAATTTCACCTATGGAGTTAAGTACAGATGGTTGTTGCAGATACCACCAGCGTTGACACTGGAAAAAAGAATAGTGTTGTTGTAATATTACAACAGAGAAATGCATCAACAAACCTCAGTTTAACTTATCAGTTGTCATCACCATGTATTAGATAGAATCCTCTGTTTGGTGATGGATGATGAACTTAGAAGTAAAACACAATCACCAAACATTGAATATCCATTTGCATCTCAACTGTTAAAGGAGTATGAACAAATGAAAACACAGTTTGATAACAGAACAGAAGTAATTCTCGAAACATCAGGCTGGAGAGGATATGACATTTTAGTTTCATCTAACTTGAGTGTTTCGATTGTTTGAGGAAAAGGGGCATTTTTCAATGATCAGGTTTCAGAAATTATCCAAATACGAGGTGAAACTCCAGAGCTACACTAGTGATACTGGCCTACATTTTAATTCCTTTAACAAGGACAGTTCTGCAGAGAGTATGTCCATTTGTATGGCTGGGCAGACTATTGGTTTATAGACCAACTGTACAACAAAAATGACTTTAATAACTTAAGCATTTTTGAAAAATTACTGGAAGCGAAAGCCACCCATACTACAGATACCCAGAAGTAATCAATGCGCAGAGTGCGCAATCAAAGTAATGGAGAAAATTTATTCATCATGCAAAAAAAAAAGACAAATTGCACCTTTGATTCCTTCTGTGTAACAAGCAAGAGCAAGGTCAACAGTCTGAGTCATTGTTGGAATAAAAATTTATTTTGTTACATGATTATGACATTTAAAATACATTTGATTACATTGTAGTACTTATGTCAAAATCGATTTTTCAATTTATATATATTTGTGTGTGTGTGTGTGTGTGTGTGTGTGTGTGTGTGTGTGTGTGTGTGTGTGTGTGTGTTATATGTATGCAGTTTTATTTTAATTGTTCTTATTAGATATTATATAGATAAAAATTTAGAAGATCTTGTGTCAAATTAATCATGATGTATAAAGATTTTAATATTGCTGAAATTATTTTTCATAACTATGATGTTAAAGCATTATTATTTCTTAGTAGGTAAAAGTTTTAAATTAATGTTTATTCTTCATGAGCAATTTGTACTATGTTCTTGATCTTGGAGGAAGAGATCAGGGTGAGTTGTGGAGTCGAAAACCAGTGCCAAATAAAGGAAATGGGTAAGAAGTTTTTTAAATGCAAATTAAAGAAATACCACATTACAAACCTTGCAACTCTCCAGGTTTTACAATGAGACTCACGGTTCTATAACGAATCAAACCAGTCTTACACAAGAAGATGTACGATTGCACATCTTTTTATGGCTAGGCAAATTATATTTTGCTTTGACGATTTGACCAGGGACTTTGGCATATTTTCAAAATTTCAAAATGCACTACAAAAAACGTACTTTACATAGATTAAAAAAAAGAAAAAAAAAATATTAATGGACAGGAAATTTAAAAAAAACTTAACTAAAGCAAAAACACACAATATATATATATATATATATATATATATATATATATATATATATATATATATAGTAATCATAATAGTAGTTAATGCTGTACTGGACAAATCCAGTGAGTGTAATGTCGCACACACTATGACAGCAGTTATGCTTGATTGCTGTTCAGCCAGCAATCAAGACCTCTTTTAAAACAATTAACAGACTTTGCTGTTACAATTTTAATCGGAAGTAAATTCCATGTATTCGCAATTCTGTTAAAAAGAAAATGTTCCCTCGAAGGATGTTTAGCGAATTCTTTGTGGTATTTAAAACAATGCCCTTTTAAAGAAATTTTAACAAGTGGAAAAGACTTTCTTATGTTTGTTTTGTCAATACCATGTATAAGTTTGTATAGTGCTATCAAATCTCCCCTTTTTCTTCTCTCAGTTAAGGTTGTTAAGCCTAAAGCAATAAGTCGATCTTCATATTTAAGATTGCTAATTGATGAAACAATTTTAGTTGCTCTGTGTTGTATTTTCTCAATCACATTACAATCTCCTTTCATATAAGGAGACCAAACTGGAATTGCAAATTCAAGAAGTGGACAAATGAATGTTAAATAAAGAGATTTTATAAGTTGACAATTGAAGCTTACAAACGATTTCTTTATTCGCCCCAGCATTTGATTTGCTTTTCCAATTGCCATAGTTACTTGATCTTTCCATTTAAGATTTGTTGAAAATATAACTCTGAGATCTCGTTCAGACTTAGAATCATGAAGTTGTATACCATTAATGAAAAGTGGATAGTTTTTATTAGTTAAGCCATAATGCATGACAACACACTTGTTTATGTTGAATTTCAGCAAGCAGTCTTGAGTCCATTCAAATGCTTTATTCAAGTCATTCTGGATTTCTTTGACACACAAATCTGAATTTACTATTAATAAAATTTTGGTATCATTAGTATATAACTTTGAAACATTTTTGATTGTGTCTGGAAAATCATTAATAACAACAAAAAGGAATGGTCCAATTACTGAACCCTGTGGCACACCACTAAATACTTCAACCCAATTAAAGACAATGATAACATTTGTTCCATGACCTTACTAATGTGAGGAAGAAATATTTTCAGAAACCAGCATTTAAAGGTTCTAGCATTGAACCAGTGTGACTTTGTGTTATCATAGCAAGTGCCTCCTGGGCCACCTCTGTTCCATTCTTGATAAACATTTTAAGACTTATTTACCATCATAGGTCATAGGAATACTGCAATAGCATTTCCACAATACATGAGGCTTACACAACTCTTTGAGTGCTACATTTTACGCTTGACTCTTAAATCCTTGTCTGCATATGATTGATTTTGCACCAAGGTCATCCAAAAGGTCAGTCTCATCTTAGTTACAGTCAGAGAATAAGTATCCAAACAAAACATTGTGTTGTGAAAAATAAAATTTGTCTTTGTTTGCGTTTATAATTATTCTAAAAATTTAATCACGATTTTATATAGCCAAAAATTTAATCAACGGTAATTAACTTGCTTTGCTAACGATTCTCGAGAGTTATAACTTCAATGAAAAATAATCATCTGAACATGTTGCTTTGTAAATGAAGTTTTGAAATTGATTATTAAAAAATGTTTTTTAATCAATAGTTTTAAAATTTTTTTTGTTTTACAACAAGTAATTTTTAATAATTGACTGATCTTTTTTTTAATTTATTTAATTTAACATTGATATCATCAAGTATGGCAGTTAAAACTAAGGAATGGTCCCACAGTGCCCAAAATAGCGGCTGATCAATGATCAAAGATTGTCTACTTTTGGAAAAATTGACATTTTGATTGCCTAAAATTAAATCTAGTCGATCAATTTTGATCGGCAGAGGTTGTTAGTCAAACTTTTGTAATAATTAATACAAAAACATTTTAAATACAGAAAGTTAAAATTTAATTAGCATCAAAATTATTTTGAAATACTTATTTAAATTGTGAATAAAATAACTTTAAAAAAACGACAAAGTTTTATTATAATTCTAAAATGGCAAAACAAATCATTTGTTATTTTTTCTATAAAAATAACAAATGGTTTTTATTTCTAATGAAAATGGCACATCGAAAATTAATTTATATTTTAAATAAATAATTAAGATATAAACTGAAAAACAAATATATTTATATTCTAAATAAAATATATGTATAAAAAAAAAACGGCAAAGTTTTATTTTGATTCAAAATAAAACAATTAAAATAAAAACAGCAAACTATTTATTTTAATTCTAAATAAAATAACTAAAATTAAAACATCAAAAGATTGTTTTTTTTTAATTCTAAATAAAATTTAAATGAACATTTGCTTAATTTCGGAATAAAATAATTAAAATGAATATGGCAAAACTAATCTTAACTTAAATTCCAAAAATAAATAATAAAATAAAAACGATAATGTATTACTTAAACTCAAATTAAAACAATTCAAGAGAATGGCAAAACAGACAATATATATAAGCTCTAAATATTTTATTTAAAATATTTAGAGCTTATATATCCAATTTTAAAGTATCAGAATATTTGTTGTTTTCTAATGATTGTGAGAGTTTCAGAATGTGAGAGTGTCAGAATATTTGTTGTTTTCTAATGATTAAATATTATATAAGGATTGCTTTTTAATAGCATAGTTTCAGATAATAATATTTTAAAGAATGTAGCAATTAAATTTTGTTTAGTAAATTATAAAAAATTATAAAAAGTATATAGCAAATTTATGAATTAGTGATTTTTTAAGTTTTGAAGTTGTTGGTTTTTTTTTAGAAAAAAAATGGTCATATTTTATTTATTACATTTTAATTGGTTTTTTAGATTGCTTATAGAAAGAACGTCGTTTAGAAATACAAATTTAGTTTATATGCTATAGGCAAAGATTTTGTTTAAATCAGCAAATTCTTTAACAAAATGAGTTGACAGTTTACATCTGGTAGTTTAAACTATACAAGAAATAAGCATTTAATTCTCCAGTAGTAGAGGTGGTGTTTTTCATTATAAAGTTGTAGTATAGTATGACCTATACAAAACTATATAAACGTTTTACACCATATTAAAATTACTTCACCTGAATCATCAATTTGAAATCCGCAGGATTTAAACCCCCATTTTTCAATGACAGTTTTGTTAGGCATTATGACTTGTTTTTAGTTAGCTTACTGTATTACTGTTGTGTCTGTTGTAATTTAAAGGAGGCCTTTACTTTTATCAAATTAAAAAAAAAAATTTAACTAATGTTTCTTCTCCGCATGTGTTTAACAAAACTATACCAAGGCTAAACTTTCCTAATATACTTTCTGATCTTAAAAAATACTAAAATAACCGTAAACATGTAAATAATTTATTAGTTAAATGGTTTGAACTAATAAAATAAATTAAAATTAGATTTTATTACTTAATAAAATAATAATTGCGCTTAAAAAAGCGTAAGAACATCAGGCATTTAAAAAGTAATATTTTTTAACCTTGCTATGCTTGAATAAATTTGAGAAAAAAAGAAAAAATGAATTGAAAAAAAATGAATGAGTTATTGTTTTAATAAAACATATCAAACTTAAAAAGCAAGTAATTACAATAAAAAATTTAAAAAATAATATTTAACAATTATTATATATTTTTTACATGAGTTTCAATTTGCATGCCAACACATTAGGATATTCAGATCAGCAGTTGTATGCTGTTCTAAGCAAAGATAGGTGGGCATTGCCAAATGCTGACCTGAATTTTGCTGACTATATATATATATATATATATATATATATATATATATATATATATATATATATATATATATATATATATATATTTCACAGGAAGACGTGCGATTTCATGTCTTCATATGACCACGCAAAAAAAAAAATGTTTTAACGATTTGACCACGGCATATTTTTAAAATTTAAAAACGCGCTATAAAAACTTACCTAAACTTATCTGAAAAAAAAATTTAAAAAAATAGTAAGTATTAACAAAAGAAAAAATAAAAAAAAACTTAGTTAAAGCAAAAACACAAAAAAATAAATATATATATATAACGCAACTAAAACAAAACTCATCAAACTAAAATGCTTAGTCTATATAATTTACGTATTAAAAAACATTTTCAATCTTTGTTTCAACTTTTTTATATATTTTTTATTTGTTTAATATGTTCAAAAGTTAAATATTTCTTATAAAAAATACATAATTATAAAAATAAAATAAAAAAACATTTTAAAATACTTTTTTTTAAATTAATTAGAAGTGTTTTTTTTTTTTTACTTCATTAAAAGCGTTTCGATAATATAAAAGCATTCAAGATCAAACTTATTAAACTGTAACGGTTTTCTAAAACTTTTTTTTTTTAACAAAATTTTGTTTATCTTTTTAAATGCATTAACTTTAATCATTCTTATATTTAAATTCGTTAAAGAGACTTTCGTAGTTGTAGAATGTAATCGTTTATAAAAACAAAACAATTTTTTATTTTTTAATAAGAATAATTTTAGAAATGAACACTTAAACAATTTATATGTTTTAAATTAAAAATATATATACAACTGTCAATAATATTTAAAAGACAAAATTTTTTTTCAGTAAATTGTTACTTTATTTAAAATCGTTTTGCTAATATAAAAACATTTGTTAAGAAGTTTTGATGTAATTAATTTCACTTTTTTAGAATATTTTTATTTAGCGCGTTTCTAAAATGTTTTTTGAATTAGCCGCTGTCAAATCGTCATAGCAAAATGTAAGTTGCGTGGTCATATAAAGACATGAAATCGCACGTCTTCCTGTGAAAGCCTGATATATATATATATATATACATATATATATATATACATATATATATATATATATATATATATATAATATATATATATATATATATATATATATATATATATATATGCGTATATATATGTGTATATATATTTATATAGATATATTTATATTATATATATATATATATATATATATATATATATATATATATATATATATATATATATATATATATATATATATATATATATATATATATATAAGACACTAAATTATATGCAGACGATAACAAAGTTATTTCAATCAATCATTGTTATGATGATAATAAAATATTACAAGAGGATATTAACAGGTTAGTTAAATGGTCTGAAGATTGGTTAATTACATTTAATGAATCAAAATGTAAAGTCATGTATATTGGCAAAAAGAATCCAAGATATGAATATAAATTAAACAACTCTGTTTTAACAGAAACAATGATAGAAAATGATCTTGGGATTTTCATTTCAAATAATCTTGAGTGGAAATATCATATTAATTCAGCTATAGGTAAAGCAAACAGAAAATTAGGCATGATCAAAAACTCTTTTGAGTGTTTGGATGAACTTTCATTAAAGTTACTATACAAATCGTTAGTATGTCCCCATTTGGAATATGGAGCAACAGTTTGGAGTCCATTTTGGAAAAAGGACATTGACAATCTTAAAATCATGCAACACAGGGCTACGAGAATTGAATCTTTAAGGGGGAAGTCGTATGAAGAAAGATTAAAGATACTTGAATTGCCAACTTTGTTTGATAGATATTGTTAATTTTCACCACCCTCCTTTAAATTTTGAGCTGGAGCGATCTAGTAGAAGTAACAATTGTAGAATACGCAGACAATTTACAAAATCAAGAATTCATCACCATTTCTTTACAAACAGAGTTATAAATGTTATGATTGGAATTCTCTTCCACAATGGATATTAGATAAAGATAATTTGAACATTTTTAAAAACAGTATCGATAATTATTTCGGTTTCTATTCTATTATATATATATATATATTTCGGTTTCTATTCTATATATATATATATATATATATATATATATATATATATATATATATATATATATATATATATATATATATATATATATTGTTGCGTAAAACTGGCCAGGTTTTTTAGTCGTTTTGAGAACATTTAAGTTTATTTATGAAACAAAATATTTTTGTTTTACGGACATACATGGAAACATAAAAAACTTGAATGTTCCCAAAACATCATTGTGCGCAAGAATAAAAAGAATATTTGCGAGCACTAAAAACCCGCCAAATTAACGAACAAACTAATTCTATTGGTTCAAAAAATACGCTGATTAAGCGAAATAAAGTTCTAGAGTATTCTGTTGAAATGTTTTAGAATTTGTATTAATCACGATTTGTAACGTTTTGAGATTTCTAGAATTGTTTTAAGAATATATATTATTTGTTTACAAAAATAAATGTTTTAAATTTATATTAATTAAATTGTTAAAATTTTAAAAGTTTATTATAAATTATAGATTTTATTAGTATGTTCTTATTTTTTATTTAAAAAGTATGTAATCTTTATGTAAATGTAGTTTTGTGTATATGTTTTTTATCGTAATGTATCTTTTAAAGCAATTTTTATGATTTAAATAAAGACTTACAAAAATAATTGCAGTTATAATCGTTAAAGTTAATAAAACTAATTATGTAACAAACATATAAGAAGTTTCTAGTTAGAAAACACAAACAACGCATACAAAGTAACTCGCGGATGAACAAGCATCGCGCCTGAGGTCACGACAGAACACAAATATATATAGCAAATAATTAGATAAAAAAAAAGTTTCTAGATTGGTTTACTAACTCTAATTATTTTTGCTTAAGTTGCCATTCTTAAAACTTGTTTTACTTTTTTCTGCTTTAAATACTAATTAAAATTAAAAAGCCCACTCACTAAACATTATCAGCGATATTGTGAAGCAGTTTCG
>NC_061156.1:13219291-13221791 GCF_022113875.1 Hydra vulgaris | reverse complement strand
ATATATATATATATATATATATATATATATATATATATATATATATATATATCAGCGCTCGAAATAACAATCAATGATCAGTTATTTTTAGGGAAATTTGATTGGCAAGCTTTAAAAAACTATTTTGAGCGCTGATTAAAGGTTAAAGCCGCTGCTATTAGCGAGAAGCTGCCGCCACTTGTACCTACTTTTTGCGTTATTAGCAACTACTAAGCCGCTAATCGAACAATATATACTTAGCTGCAGCCGATTTCAAAGTCACTATTGTTGGCTGGAAAAAAAAAAAGAAGAGTTTAATAACCCAAAGTTCTCTTGTATAACTTAAAAGCAGCAAGTTATTTGGAGCGTCTTTTTTAATGTGTGCGGCTTTTTGATTTGCTATTTAAATTTTCTCTAAGATGAAATAGTAACGACACACTCCTCCTTGATATAAGTACATCAACGTCCGCCACTTGTTTCATATTTTAAATATTCTTGGCTTATAATGATTTTTAATCGCTCTAACATTTTTTAACTTAAATTAGCCGAATTAAACACAAGCAGAGTTTTACTATTACTTAGTAATGGATCAAGAAGAATCTCGAACTTCACATAACAGTTCTTTAAAATACTTGAACATCAAACTGTGCAGCTCATTTAAAAAAACAACCATAGATTCGTCATTAGTATGGAAATACTATGGTCAAATATTGACACAAAATTGTAAAGTTATCGACGATGAACATTATTACTGTAGTGAATGTTTTTTGATAGAAAAAAAAAAGTCAAGTCCTCAGGTGCAGGTCATTTATCGAAAATTCGCAAGGTTAAGATTTCCACATCAAGCAGTAATTTGAAAAATCATATATTTCTTGTTCACAAAGTAGTAACAGACAAACCTGCCATTGAAGTGAAAAATGATCAAATTTTACGTAGATAGTGCAGTAGCTCTATAGCTAGTTCATCAAAATATGATATAAGTCGTGATCTTGTCCTTTGGTTTTCTACAGATCTACTACCATTTTCTCATGTTGATAATGAAGGGTTTAAAAATTTTTTTGAAAAAAACATTGGGTTAAAACTTCCCACAGGTTCTGCTGTGAGTCAAGTAGCATTACCTGATATGTACAAATCTTTAAGGCGATCAGTATTGGAAAGTTTAAAAGATATTGATGCAGCAACAATTTTATTTGATGGTTGGACTGACAAGTACAAAAAAATTAATTATATGGGTCTGAAGTGTTCCATTATTAATGAAAACTGGCATAAAAAAATTTTACCTTAGCTTGTTTGCCTTTAGAAAGTCATACAGGTGAAAAGTCATAATTTTATCAAATACATTGTTCAAGAATTTTTTCAGAGGCGTTGTAGAGATATGAGGCTTCATACTGTGCACGACGGTGCAGCGAATATGATGAAAACATCTAAACTTTTAGGCTCAAAGAACCACAATATTGTCTGGCTCATATCTTGCATTTAATATTGGCATGTGATGCCATAAATAGTTATACTGAAACAAAATGTTTTTTAGAAAAATGCAGACAAATTGTAACCTTCCTGAACTTCAAGTCAACTTTACTTTTAGAGGAATCACATTGTGAAGCAGACATAAAATTATACAACAATCTTTGAATCCTTGCTGAAGTGAAAGACATTGATGATTTAGAGCAGCAATTTCCCATTCAAATTTATGATGAAGCAAACATGATTGAAGCAAACAATTTAGATATTGCTTGCAAAGAAAAATTTGATGATAATTTCATAAAAAAACACCATAGAAGTCTGAAACAGCAAATGCGCACAAGATGGAACAGTGCTCTCTTTATGATAGAATCAATTAACCAATTATTAGATCCTGTAGAAATATTACTCAAGAAATGTGGTAGACAAGACCTTTGTTTAGATAATGAAGAACAAGCCTTGATTTTAGAATTAGTTAAATTTTTAAAACTATTTGAATCATTAACCCATGTGGTCAGTGCTGGAAATTCGCTTTCTATTTTGCCATTAGTTAAACACAAAATACTAAAAATACTTTCAATTAATTCTTGTGATTTGAATGAAATAAAAAAGCTAAAGGAATGTTGCTCTAAAAAAATTGACCAAAGACTTAAGTTATCAACTTCTGCAAAACTATATTGTTTTATAGATCCAGCCACAAAAATTTTATATACAAGAGATGAAATAAAGGAAAGTTTGTTGGAGAATGCATTAAACATAAAAGTGACCCAATTAGATTTAATTCAAGGTATTATATGTCTATACAACTAATAACATCAATAAAATAAGTTTTTGTTTTGGAAAAAGTTACTGAAACACAAATAAATTTTATTAAAAATTATTTTTTTTATATTAATTTTGTGGAAAACAGAATAGTTATTAAATCAGTATCAGTAGTTATTATTTTATTAAATTATTGAGTTCTTTAAGTATCAATTGTTTATTATTAATATCGGCTTTTATTAAGTTGATTTATCTGGTTTTAGTTATATCAGAGGCAGAAAATGATAAAGATTCAAAA
>NC_061156.1:13181791-13216791 GCF_022113875.1 Hydra vulgaris | reverse complement strand
AAAAGTTAAAAATATAATATAAAATAAATAGTAAAAATAACAAAAATTAATATAAAAAATGTATTTTTATAATAAAATAATAAATTTAAATATGTATAAATAAAAATAGAAATATAATAAAAGTTAAAAAAAATGTATAAGTATGATAAAAATAATATAAAAAAGTAAAAAAAAAAACAGAATAAGAACAAAAAAATTGAATTTTACTTCGTCCAAGAGCGATTTTGCGTGTAGCTAGGGCTATTTGCATCAAGCAAAAAATTTTTTGTTTGAGTGTATTTAAAGATATTTTTGAGTGGAATTTTAATTAAGTAATTTACGATTATTTTAACATTTAATAAAGTATTTTAAAAACCGCACGCAGTTGATATAAAAGTTTGTATTACAAAAAAATTAAATATGCTCATTATTTACAAGTAGAATAAATTCAGATAAAAAAGTTTAAATCTTTTTAAGCTAACATTTTAATAAAATTATTCAGCAATAGTTGTCGATAAAATTGAACAAAAATACTTTCTTTTAGTTTCAGATTTTCAACTTAAATAATTATTTTACAGGGGTTTGTTAGGTTTTAAAATTAATCAATAGATTTAAAAATATTTATTAACTGTTAGTCGTATTTAAAGTATTTAAGAGTAATTTCAAGGAAACAATTTAAAAATTGGTAAGCGCAAATAAAAAAAAATAAAAGGATTAATATTAAAACGTATTCTACTTGATTCAATAAAAAAGTACAGCTATTAAAATTTTTGTAAAAATTAACTCAAAAAAAATTACTTTAATAATAACAATCGCTTTTTTGTTTAAAGTTATCGAAACTTAACGAAGCGCGCTCAAGAACAGCTGCTGAAAAATAGATCGTCAATAGTTTTTCGAATAATTTTTAATAATAATTTTTAAGAATAATTTTTTCGCTGAAATATGTTTTTTATACCTATAAGATTTTTATTCTAACATTTTATTTTATTTTATTTTACCAAAAATAAAATTCCTTGTAAACATTAAAAATCGATTCAAAACGTTTGTTAAAGTTTTTTAGTAATACGAGTGATTGTGCTTATCAACCGCTTTATGAAAATAAATAAAAAAAAAAAGTATTATAAAAAATCGCTAGTAAAAATATTAGCTATTGCACAGTTTTTAATCGTACAATACTAAAATTTCCAGTTTATAACTCGCTGACTTTTTAAAAAGAAAAAATAATTATTTAAAAGACTTTAAATTACATATTTGAGAAAAAAAAAATCAAATATTAGCATATTTTATAATCTTTTTAAAATTTTTAGTTAAAATGTTTTTTATTCGTTTAGTATAGACAAAACGAGTCAAACGTCGAGAAAATAAACAAATGTTTTTACATTTTTAAAAACAAAACATTCCAAAACATTTTAAAATAATAACATTTCTACATTAATGTTTTAAAGTAGTTTTGCGGTAATTAAGTAAATTGGTGCAGTTAATGTCGATAAATATGAAAAGCAAATAAAAAGAATTTAATGAAGTCAAAAATCACGTTGTGCTTATGCGTCGCGCAGTTTTATTCATCACAAGGCCTGATATATATATATATATTGTAGGAATTATGTTAATATTTCTAGTAAGAGTGCTCAATACACCGTGTTATATAATTAGTAGAGCAAATATAGTGAAAAATAAACAATTGTTTAGATATATTTCAATTACATAACTAAAAGTTTCACGCAATAGCGATCATCAGATGTAACAACAACAAAAAAGTGACGACAAAAATTATATACAAAAAATGCTATGGAGTGTCTGCGTTGATGACATTAAAGTTCTTTATTAGAAATTTATTTTCATGGCGGCATTTTGACGCAAGCTAGGTTTGTTTGTTAAGCAAATTTAATAGTGACGTAATAATGTGGTATTTTTCTGTCAATCATAAATTGCAAAATTTACCACCAGGTTTGAATGGCTTTGCTTGATCAAGAATATTCCATTTTAATATAGGTTCTATACCTTTATTTTTGCATTCCCACACAAATTTCGAAAGTTCAGTGGAGTTGGCCTTACTTTCATAAACAAAGGAGTTTTTATGCTTATACCACCTGTCTTTGAACGTTTTCTCTCAAAAAGTTTGTGAAATTTGTGGCCTTTCGAAAAACATTTATCAATTGTACTCAAAAATGTTTTGGCTACGTTTGTTCTGACGTTGAGTGAATAAGGTGGGTTGAACCAGATAATGTTTTTTTTTTGAGATTTTGTATTATATTTCTGGATATTTGGAATGAAATTGATTTTATCTTTGAATCCACAAGAATTGAGAGCGTTATTATGAAATAGTGTGGCTCTATCAAAAGCTTCTTTGCTTGAAGATGAATATTGCTGATGCGGTTAGAGATCATTTTTGGTATCGATTTAATAATGCTTGGTGGATGATTAGAGTTAATTTTAATATATAAAGGATTATCTCCTAGTTTTCTATAAGGTTTAAAAGAGTTCTCAAAAAGGTTAAATGTGATATCAAGAAAATTTACGGTTTTTAAGTTTGGTTTGATAGTGATGTTAAGATTAAAATTGTCTTTAAAATTTTTTATTAGATTTTTCTTTATTTTTTCCGATTGAGGACCACATTTAGTATTGTAGTTAGATGCAATAACACTTTAGTAACATAAAAATTTAGTAACTACTATAACATTGTAGTTCATTTAGTATTGTATTAGACACAATAACATTTTATGTGATTGTATCTAATGTACCTATAGTTTGGTTTATTTTTCTTCAATTTTTTACATTTAGTTTTTGTTGAAGAGTCACTAGTGGTCTTATGTGTTATTACTTGAGTCTTAATTTCAGTAAGAATCCATATCATTAAGAAGCTTGTTGATTTGAAAAATCGTGTTCTATTATATTTAATATGTGAGATAATGAACGTTTCCTCTGCTTAGTTGGCCATTTTCAAATTTTTAAAATTATATTTTGTGAAAATGGATTGTCTAACTGTTCTTCTAACTATGATTGTACTCTTTTTTACAATTTTTCTACTTCTTTATTAAATTATTTTCTTCAGAAACTATTATGTTAATTACTTAGCTCATTAATAAGTTTTTCACTAAATATCTAGCTAAGCTAAAATGTCTTCTTGACTTAAAAACCTTCTAGCCTCCTTGGCCGTAGGAAGGAGAATAATATTTAAAAAAATAATAATAAAAGCTCTTTACCAATTTTTAACTGGTAGTGTTTTGTAAATATTTTTTATTAGGTCGCGTTACATTTATATATGGAATTTGGATAGCTATCAGTTAATTCAAATAATTGAATTGCCAGAAAAAATAACAGAGGTTCAACATTTAGAGTTTGTGCATGATAACCTCTCTGTCAATCAAATGCAAGTATGTTAACTGTATTTTTAAAGTTTTTGTGTTAGTTTCAAGGTGTTAAAAACAATTTTATTTCATTAAATGTTTTTAGTTAATAATTGCCCTATTGGTTATTCATCTAGTTACTTGCAATACTTGGTCAAGATGGAGTTCTTCGGTTTATTGATACGCATTTGTGTAAACTTGAAGCAGATGTTGGTTCAGCGGAAGAGGTTTGTTGGTTTGATTTATATTTGGCAATTATTTAAATTTAATAATAATGATATACTATTGCATGTTAATAACTATTGTGCAATATTTTTTTCAGAAAATACATAGTTTTACGCTTAGTAAAAATGGTCGTTATGTTGCAGCAATACTAGAAAATGGAAGCATTCTTTTTTACAACATATCTATTATATTAAATCATCTTCATAAGGTTTAGTTTGAATAAGTTTTATATTTCTTTTTATACAATGCTTGTTTTAATTTAATTAAAATGTTAAGTTAATAAAGTATATTTAAATTGTGTGTATACATATATATATATATATATATATATATATATATATATATATATATATATATATATATATATATATATATATATATATATATATATATATATATATATATATATATGAGCTAAATGTTTTTGATTAAAACAAAAGAATAAAGACATACCAAGAAAAACTAGCATTAGAGTAGTCACATAAAGAAAATGTTGTCACATATTTCATATGACATTTCCCTCAAAAAAACCTTTCTACAGAAAAAAAAAGGAACAATTATTTTTATTTTAATGTTTTTGTTACTATTTTTTATTTTCTAAATTCTACTTTAATCAACGTTTTTCTTTTACATTCAAAACTAATTTTAACATATTATCTCAAAAAATAAGTATGCTATTTTACAAGCTTGACAATTTTTCAGTTATAATAGTTTCAGATATGATAATGAATTCCTGTTATTTGTAATCTGATTTTTGCAATAAGTCATTTACTGTGATACCAAATTTATCATCTCAATAAATATTATATTTTACTTATAGTGTCATTAGAGTGTTTAGGTCTTGTAGTTGGATGGCTTTCAACTGTGATGAATGTCAGAAGAGGGCATTGTTTTATATTTATATAATATTTCTGTACATAAGAAGAACATTTAGATCATATTTGTATTATATTTGATATTGTTGTGAAAATATTTCAGTGCAGTTTTTTGATTTAAATAAAATAAACTGTGTCATATAATTAAATACCAAATTAAAAAGGATATTGCTTTTTTATGTTAGTCCCACTCAGTATTACCTACAAATATTTTTGTAATCTAAAAATATTTTTTGCAATCTACAAGTATTTTTTGTAATCTACAAGTATTTTTTGTAATCTACAAATATTTTTTGTAATCTGCATATATTTTTTGTAATCTACAAATATTTTTTATGCATTGGATTAAGAAGTTATGCCTTATTTTGTTACTTCAAAAAACAGGTGAAAGGATTTGTGTGGCAAAATAAATTAACATTTTTAAGAACACTTTTATTAGGTCCAATATTATTATTGTGCATTTAAAGTTCTTAAAGTTCACTTTTGTTAACCTTGTTTTCAACATGTTTTTTTTTCTTTTCATCATTGTTTTTAACATAAACTATTTTTTCTAGGATACACAACCTGTTATACGCAAAGTGCAGCTGAAAAAAGAAAATAATACATCACAAGAAAAAAAGAAAACAAGTGCTTTGAGTGGTCATTCAAATACTCATGCTTCTATGGCAACAGAAGATAGCTTATATGTTAGTATTAAATTATTTGTTTTAAAGTTATTTTTTTTATTTTGTTACATTTTATATTCTTATTAGTAAAATATAGTATCTAGCAAAATAATCGATTTAGATCTTTTTGAAGTTTTATTTCATTTTTTTTAAGAGAGAGTTACCAAAGGGTTTAGACATGAAAAAGTTAAGGAAAATTTTAAAAGGTTTTGGTGAATATCCTGCTAAGTACAGGTAAGTTATTTTATAATGTGCAAAGGGGTTTTAAAACAAGAAAAGGTCACCACAAAATCTTTTGTTTGTTTAAATATGTATATATATATATATATATATATATATATATATATATATATATATATATATATATATATATATATATATATATATATATATATATATATATATATATATATATATAATATTATATATATATATGTCAAAAGCGGTCTAGAATAGCCCCTGATGCCCCTGATATATATATACATATTGTGCTACGGCTGTTTCAGAGTGCGCATTACGGTTTCTTGTGTTTTTTTTGGAAAATTTGAGCATAAGGGGTGTTACTTAAATATTTATATTTTTTGAAATATTAAAAATAATTTTGTTTTGTAAAAGGAATAAAAACAACAATAAAATGTTTTATCATACGACATAATAGTATAATATAATAGTAAAAAAACTTCTTTTACTTTAGAAAAAACGCGACAAATGATGAAATAGGCTGAACTTTAGTAATTTGTTGTTACTTTTTATCAACAAAAATACAAGATATAAACATTATTAGACTATTATAAAAACAAAAAATACATTACTCAAACTTTACGTTAATTGAAACAAATAATTAAGTCATAAAACAAAATCTTTGAGAAAAAAAATATTAGAGAAAATGTTTTAATGTTTTATGTCATTGCTTTAATAACGTAAACAAAAATTTACGCGAAAAACTAGAAAAAGTTGCTAAACATGCCAAGCTTGAAAACATTTTCGCTAACATAGCAAAAAGTACATTAAAAATTTTTTATATTTTCATCTGCATAAAAGGTCAAAATTTCAATAACTTACGTCATCCATCAATAAAGTTATATCCATCAATAAAGTTATATATATATATATATATATATATATATATATATATATATATATATATATATATATATATATATATATATATATATATATATATATATATATATATATATATATATATATATATGGGCAATTCCGCGAGAAAGAGGAAAAAAAAAAAAAAAAAAAAAAAAGTTAGAAAGACACATACTAACCTCAATAAACTCTTTTTTTAACTATTTAAAAATACTTTTAAGCAAAAAAGTTATTTAAAAAGTTATTTTATCATACCATAGCATGGCTTTGAAGTTGTAAGGGTTATATAAACGTTTTTTGACGTTTTTATATAGTCCTATTGTGAAGCATTAAAAAAAGTTTCAATGCTGCGTTTTTAAGTAACTATTACTTCTAAGTTTGACTTAAAGACATAAATAGACATTATGTAAATTATTTTTTATAAAAACGCACTCCAACTATGTATAGAATAAGAATATGTTTATCAAATTAATGCGTTACGACCGTCACGAAAAAAAGTCGAAAAGTTTTTTCTAGGCTTCGTATTAGACTTTATAAAACTAAAAATATAGTAAAAGTAAATATGCTGATATAAGTTTTATCATCGTTTCAATTTTTTTTTAAAAAAAAGCTTCAGATGATTGTATTAAGATGTAAACAAAGTATGTTACAACCATCACGATATGCTTGTTTTTCCATAACGGCTTCTTGACTTTTGAATAAAAAGTTTAAGCGAGAACGATTTTATTATTGAAACCAAGTTACAAATCAATTTCGTTTGATTTTCTGTTTGTTTACTCAATATATTGATAAGCTTGTTAAAGTTTTTCCTATTTCTTTTTTAAAATATACATCACTTATTTTAAATAATTGATGTAAATAAATTAATATTTGTAAAGAAATAAAAACTCTTAACATGAAGAAAACTTTATTTTAGTTTAAACGTTGTTTCTAGTTTGCACTGCAACTTTTTTGTTCATTAGATTTCGCGGTTTTTTTATTTATAAAATTCGCGGGTTTTTTTTTAACATAACAGAACGAAAATCTCAAACGGAAGCTGTTGCATTTAACAACATTTTTAAAATGCCTAAATCAGATGCTGAAAGATCAAAAGCTTATAGAGCAAGAAACAGACAAGTGCTGTTGGAAAAAGAAAGAAAGAGAAGTTATAAAAGGAGTTAGTTATTAACACCAAGAAAAGAAAACAAGCAAAAAAATCAAGCAAAAGTTCATAACTGAAGGTTAAGAATGAAAAAAAACTTGAATTTACTGCTAACACTAGTTTGAATGTTACGCCTGATAATTCTTATAACTGCAAATCGTCAATGACAAAAGCATTAAACAAGTATTTAATTATATTAAACTATATTTTTTAATGTTATTGCTTTTGCATAATTTGGGTTTTTTTATATTGAATAAAATTTTTAGAACAAAACGGGCTCTTCCAAAGTCTCCAAATAAAAGACGAACTATTGTAGAGCAGTTAGGTGCTGAATATGGCTTATTAACAATTTTAAAATTAATATTTTTTCTTTACTGAAAGAACTATTTTATAAGCTTATGTTGGGACCAGGGGGCATTAAGAGCATAAACCATTAAAAATTTAGTAAAGTAATAAAGTATAAATAAATATTTGGTACAAAGCCAGGTTTTGGTTGCCTATTCCAAATTAAACAAACCCAGTATCAAAAAACCATAACTGAGAACTTCGATAATGTTATAAAATTCATACTTTTACATAGTTTATATAAGTTTACATGGTTTTTATAATTATTCATCTTTTTTTTTTTGATTGCGTCGTTTTATTTGTTGTTTTTTAAAATTAGATTTTTCGTTACGACCGTCACGACATAAAAAATACAGAAATGTTTGTAAAAGTTCAAGTAAAAACTATGAAACTCTGCATATAATAACATCAATATGTGCTAAATGCACACAGCAAATGATTTTTATTTTTACGCAGTCGTTCGCTGCATTTAGTCTGGCAGAGTTGTTTTGTTTAGAAGCGATAAAAAGTAAGCGTTACGACCGTCACGCTTCGCCGAGTTAATTTTTGAAGAAAGTTTAAGACTTCAACTTTTGCTTACTAAATTATATAATAGTATTCCACATTTCTGGAAAGTTTCAAGTTGTCTCCATTTTTGGTTCATTTTTAATAGCTTAAAGAACGTCAGATGTTACGACCGCCACTCTCGCGGAATTGCCCATATATATATACACATATGAATCCTTAAATAAAAAACTCAATCACACATGATAAACACATATAGATAACATACAAATCTAAATCAACATTTCAACCACATATTATCTATTAAAAGAAAATACTATTTAAATAAGGATGAATTCAAACAAAGATTATCTATGATAGAACAAAAAGCATGCAAACAATGTAAACAGGCTGTATGTGCATAAGGGTGTATAGGTGTAATGTATAAGTCTGTGCTGTTTATGTCGTTCAATAGAGTCTTGTATTATTAGTAACCAGCGTAAAAGATTTGTCTCTGAACCAAACCAAGCCAGCCCAGCCATACTCCAGAAAACCATGATGGATTAATCCCCTATGCATGGATTTAGAACTGACTTATGACTAAAAAGCAGTAATTGCGAATAGGAAAATAGTCGTGCTCGATGACCGTAACACTAACCCTTACGGTCTATGCCCAATATTATTTAAAAATTTTGGCATATAAAATTCGCGGAATGGTCACACACGAGCAGTGAACACCTGAGGGAAGAAATGAAGTACATTAGAATAAAGGAGAATTATTTATTAGACAAAGCATATTTTGACAGTTGTCAAGACAAAAATAAAGATTAATAGAGGAATATTTAAAAAAAAATAAGACAGGCTATACACCCACAACAATAATAACAATAAAAATAAATTAAAAAAAAAAAAAATTGTTTTCTAAACACCAATATGAACGAAGATATACATCACCAGACAAAAACTTAAAAAACAAAAGACCGATCACAAAATAAAAAATATGATAACAACAATGAAAGGCATTTAATAATGGAAAAAAAAAAACATTAATGCTAATGTGTAAACATAATTTGTGTAGTGATTAAGTAATAAACATCTCCTCAGAGTCGCATCTATTATTACTGGCGTTTCGATGAGGATCAGCATTTATAACTAGTTTATCCCGTCAGACAAACGTCATTGCCACTTATGCTTTAACCCGCGACTTACGCCTATTCCATACTGCAGTATGCATACTGATATGATATAAAAAGTATAGATATACTGAACAAACAAAAATAAAAATTAAATAAAAAATTATATTTATAGTTTATAAGACCGATTTAAAATTTATTTTATAAATACAAATATTATATAATTTTTTTTAAAATTATTAAGCTATTACTTTAATTAAAATACCTAAAAATAATTTAAAAAATAATTAAAATTAACAGCGCTTGAAATAGCACCCGATCAATGATCATTTATTTTTAGAAAAAATGATATTTTGATCTCCCAAAATCAATTCTCGACGATCAAATTTGATTGGCAAGACAACTTTATATTAAAAAATTCAAAAATATTCTAAAACAAACGTCACCAAAAACCTTTGAAAGACAAAAGTAATAACATCGACACAAAAACGTTAAAAGTAAAAATCGGTTAAAAAGGTATTACAAAAATTTTATGAACAAAAAGTTTATTACTCGTTAATTAACATTTTTGAATGAATTGAATTTTTTTTAGTGAATCAAATTTTTTTTTAATGAATGAGTTTTTTAATGAATTTGCATTATTATCTAGAAACAATAAAGTTTTATGTGAAAATTTTTGAAAAATAGTAAATAATGCGAGTTTATGATTGGTAGAAAGAATATTGACTTCATAAAACATCATAATTTATACATCATAACATCAATTTGCTTTAAGCAAAATAAAATTGTTTTTGTTTAAAATGTTTAGAAAATAAGTTTTAGAAGTATTGTAAATAAAATAATGTAAAAATATAAAATTATGTAAAAAGTATAAAAATAATCATAAAATGGATGCGGAAAAAAACAACAGAAAATTGTTTCTTCTAAAAGGAAATCAGGATCTGAAACACCCGCAAAGAATAAGTAAAAGTTTACAAAAGAAAGTTACAAATTACAAACATTTTATTTGTTTTTCAAATAAATTTTCTTGCGTTTAAGTTTCAAAAAATGTTTTCTTAAAAATTCCAAATATTTATTCTATCGTTTTTTTTTAATTATCAATTCTTTTTGGTAACCAAAACCAAAAAAGTTCGATTAATACTCGAATAGCTTTTTCATTGCGTTTTTTTGCAAAAAAAACGCAATGAAAAACATTTTTGCAATTAAACTTTGAATGAATGATACTTGATCTAAATTGCGTGTTTTTTTCAATTTCAAATAAACTTTGAATTTTAAAAGTTTTGAATAAATGATAACTTTGATCTAATTTTTGTGTTTTTGTCAATTTTAAATGTTTTTACTAAATAATTGTTTATATTGTTGCAAACAGTCGTTTAGTTTAAACTAAATGAATGTAAAAAGTATATTTTATATTATAAATATAATTAAAATATTTATATTATAAGTATAACAAAAATATTTTGTAATATAAATATAAAAAAATAATCATAAATCGACGAGATATTTATAACAAAACTCTTAAAGTTAATGACAATCTAATAATGCACTAAAAAATACCTAAAGGTGATAAAAAAATAATTTTTTTTGTTTATAATAAGGTTTTGCATAATCAAATGATGAATCAAAAATTAACTTGATCAACTTAATTTCTTATTTGTTAATTTTTATCATAAGTTAGGATATGCCAAACAACTTATCATAAAATTTTATATACTTAAGCCAAACAACTGTCCGGCTTTTCTTTTTTTTTAAGGGTGTGCTAAAGTGCATTTATAGCAAAAGTCGTTTAAAAAGCATGTTAGTATTTATATGTGACTCTTTAAAACAAGGTCCAGTATAAGTTTTTATTTTTATTGTTTGGGAATTTTAAACAAAGTGGAAATTGTCAAGTACAAACATTAAAAGTGTGAAGCAAAAATTACTACAATTATAAAATTTGATACAAAGTTTGTATCAAAGGTTCCGGACAATCAAATTTTTTTTTAGTTTGTATTACAAACTAAAAAAAAGTTTGATCGTCAAGAAAATTTTTTGATTGTCTACTTTTTAGTTTTTATCATTTCAGCAGATCAGTGTTGATTGGCAACCTCTAAATAATTATTTCGAGCGCTGAATTAATAAATATTATTTTGTAAAAAATAAGTTAATAAATTGTTTTCAGTAACATTTTCTATCAAGCCTTTGCTTGGTTTAAGACTACTGTGTGGTTTTACTATTAATGATGCATAATGTGACTACTTCTAAACTTGATTTCTGATATTTTTCTTTATAAAAGATTGTTTATCTGGAAGACTATTCTTCGTTTGCCAGAAAACCATATTGCATTTGATATGTTAGCTAAAAAAGGAATACACTCATCTTTCGTTAATATTGGTGAGAATTTTCCAATTAAAAGTCAGAAGCTATTAAGAATGTTGCAAAAGTTAGTTTTTTAATTGTTTTTTTGTTTTGTTTTTGTACTTCAATTACATTTAATTATAAATATATATATATTTAATTATAAATATATATATATATTTAATTATAAATATATATATATATATTTTTATTTATATATATATATATATATATATATATATATATATATACATAGCATCCTAGTTGCAACTTTTGGGGACATGTTTTTTTGTTCCTGTTCTGTTTTTGTTTTTTACTTTTTTATACTATTTTTATCATATTTATATATTTTTTAAACTTTTATTTTATTTCTATTTTTATTTATACATATTTAAATTTATTATTTTTAAACAAAAATATATTTTTTATTTTAATTTTTGTTATTTTTATTTATTTTATATTATATATTATATTTTTAATTTCATCTATTTATAAAAATGATTAATTACAATAATATAACCAAATTTAAACCTTGCCTTAACCCTAACTCTAAGCCTGACCTTAATGCCTGGCCTAACCAAACTCTCAATCGATGTAGCAGTACTCCCTTGCGAGTCAGGCTATTTGATAGTCGATGTATATACTTTTCATTCTCTATAATAGTTTCTTATTAGTACATTTTTTTACAAAAAAAAGTAATGTTTACGGGGATAAAAAATTAACAGGTAAAATTAACACTAAAATATTCCCAATAATGCTAATGTCCCCATAAGTGTTTGTTTTTTTGTAAAATCTGTCCCCATAAGTGAAAAATTATACATATATATATATATATATATATATATATATATATATATATATATATATATATATATATATATATATATATATATATATATATATGTATAATTAAATAATTTAATTATATTTAATTACTCTAATTTTGTATATATTTATATATTGCTTTTTTATCAAAACCATTACTTGTTTTATAAATATTATTATAGTTGCATTTCTTTTATTTTGATATATAAAAAGTACATTTATTACATTTTTTTTTTTCTAATTTAAAAAGTTTAAAAATTGAACAGAATAAGTAAGAGTGCTGGTAATAATAAAAAAAGACTTGAATTAAACTTGAATTATGTTATTAAATTTAAATATTTAAGAAAATGTTTTTACACTGTTCATAAAAAAGATTTAAAGTTATTAATATGAGTGTGCCTATTATTATCACTTTAAGTTTTATTAATTTTATTTTTAAAGCCATAGGTTATATTTTATTTTTAAAAACTTATCAATTATATCTATAAAACTAAAAATTTAAATGGCTTTTTAAAAACTATGAAAACTCTATGGTTAATGGTTGTTGTTTTTTTTACAGCTATTTTAATATACTTTTTAATGAAATTCTTATACTGGTCACTTGGTGGATATTTTAATAAATACAAAAGGCAATCTTTTTTTCTAGTTCTTTTTCTATTGTAAATTTTAAATTTTAATTTTGTTTATTAATATGATTGAAAAATTCTAGGGCTTCATATTATATTTTGTTTTTTTAAAGATATTATGTCATCCACATTCCCTGGATAGCTATTATGTCATCTTATCTATTTAATTAAAATGACAGTTTATTTCATTTTGATTATAATGATTGGTTATTTATTGAGTCATTTTGTAATCATTTTTATGGGTTTATTATGTATATTTTTTGCCTGTTTGTATTTCTCTGTAAAGTCTTCTATTATAAATATTTGTTGTTATATTTGAGTTTTGATGTAAAATTGAATCTTTTGAAAATGTAATAATTGTATTATAAAACATTTCGAGAATAAAAATACCAGAAATGGCAGGCTCCCCTTGTCTGCCTCCACACCCATGTAAATCAGTTTACACAGGCAAAATAAATCCTATGCAAAATATAAACTATTTTGAAAAAAAATGTTAAATATCATAATATTTTTATTTAGTTATTCTATTAAATCTTCTGATATGATGTAATTTAAACATGGATGGCAAACTTTAAGTTTAAAACTCTTTCTTTTTTAAATAAAAAAGTGAAAAAAAATAATTTAGCATGTGCTAAAGAAAAAATTTACTTATATACGATAACAATAACAACTCCATATAATTGTAACAACTCCAACTGTTATTTTATAAGGTAAATAGTTAGTATGTTAAAAAGCAGACAGAATATATACTTGTGTTGCAATAATATTTAACAAATATTATTATTAAATATTTAAGTTTAATGAGTTCACTCAAGATTAATGAAACAAAATGAAACAAACATAGGACAGAAAAAACACACAAAGTAAAACGCCTACAAGTAAATTATCTAAACTTTACAAGTATCCAACTCATTTATTAAAACTTTAATTGTAAAAGTCTTTTTAAAAGATTTGTTGCTCTCCCAGTTGTTATTATAATTCATCGACAAAATTTTTATATTTATTTTTTACAATTATTTTATTCTCAAAGAATAGAAATGAATTTTTATAATAATAAAAGTAAGATCAATCGTTTTCATAAAACAACATTAAATAGTTTAACAGTATTTTTATTTTGTAATAGTATTTTTATTTTATTGTTTTATTAAAACTATTATGTTATAACATTTTTATATTATCAGGTATTTGTTTAATTTGATATATATATATATATATATATATATATATATATATATATATATATATATATATATATATATATATATATATATATATATATATATATATATATGTATCTATGTATATACATATATGTATATATATAGGCCTCGGCGGGAGTATATAAGCGCAAGAGCGGAAAAAAGCTCTCGCTTCCTGCCGAGACCAGTATGTATATATATTTATATATATATATATATATATATATATATATATATATATATATATATATATATATATATATATATATATATATTACTTAGACTACTATTATCTTTTTTTTTTTTAGCTATGTGTTAGTATTTTTTTTTCTGATAACACATTGTTTTCTCATGAATGGAAAATTACAGCTTTTTTAGTTTAAAACTAAAAAGCTGTGATTTTCAATGGAAAAGATTGTTTTTCTAAAAGATTCTGATTAGTTTGCAAATTTGACATACTCTTATAATGTAAAAATTATAAACCAGGATGACTGTTGGCACACCGTTCTCCTAAATGAGCAATAAGTGTCAACTCAAATTCCAAAGAAACCACAATATGCCTGTGAAAGCTTATGACTCCCGGATTCCAAAAAATATAAAAAATCAAATCATCCTATTACGTCCGAGAAAGAAAATTACTTTTGAAAATTTTTATTTTGCACATATACATGAAATGACAGCATTCCCGAAATTTTTTGCATTTTTACAGCATATCTTAACATTCAAAAAGCTCTTTGAAAATAATAAAACCTACTTAACATAATAAAGAAACAAAAAATACGAAAATGTGAAAGATTTTATGTTATAAAATTGGTAGTAATCCAAATAGGTAAATGATCACTTGGGTAAAATATTACTTTTCTGAAAGTTTTTTCTAATAAGTTAACTAGAATAATTTCAATAATAGTTTTTTTTAATTAGCACTTTTTGAATAATATTGGTAATTTGTAATTATTTTTAAGAATTTACCAAAAAATTCCGGGAAAAGGCAGTTAAAAAATATTTTTAAGAATTTACCAAAAAAATTCCGGGAAAAGGCAGTTTACTACAAATCAAAGCTTTTGAAGGTCGATTTTTTAACCTTTTTTCCTGAAATAAATTGAAAATGCCTAATCATGCAAGAAGCCATGATGAGAACAGAAAAGTTGTTTGTATCATGTGTCTTAGAAAAGGAAATCGTGAATTGACACCATTTTTGGTCAGCAAAATTCAAAACAACTACAAAAAGCAGTTCAACTTTGATGATCCAAGAATTTCTCAAGGTCTTTGTGATCCGTGTAGACTGGCCCTTGGAAAGTGTGATCAAGGGCAGAAGGTTGTTTTGCCCAAGCTGTTTCAATTTGAAACCATTGATATAAAAGTTCTCACATGTGGTCAAGCTTGTGAATGCTTGATTTGTGACATAGGGGGACTTAAACTGACAGAGAAACACCCTCTTGAAAGAACAAAAACTGGAGAGAAAACATCAGACAGAAGATGTTCTACATGTCTCTCTCTTATTGGTCGAGGTTTACCCCATCTTTGCTCTTCATCACAGTTCCGTGAAAACTTAAGGGAGCTTGCAAAATCTGATGAAATTGTGGAAGAACAAATTGCCAGCTCAAGAATTGTCAGCAAAGAATCTTCTCCTTGTGGAACCATTAGACTTGTGCAGCCAAAAGGAAGAGGACTGCTCCCAATCACACAAGGTTTGTATATATCATTAAGATCGACCATCACATTTAAGTAAATGAAATATTATATTTTACTCTTTAACAGGTCCTTCTTGCTCTAAGCAGTTGTTCAAAGATACAGCTGTAGTCACTGCAATTGATCTTGCTCCAGTTCAACTAAATACAGGATTGTCAAACAGTGCAATAAAAAAACTGACTTCCGCCATTAGGCATGTTTCGTCTGCCAAAGTTCTGGAACCAAATATATTGCACAAGTTCCAGGATCTCGGAAAAAGTCTAGAAGAACACTTTACAGAAACCCCAACAACATTCATTAGTTCAGATCAAAAAAGTCTCAAAGTGTTGTTGTCCATTGCAAAAATCTCCAAGCACTCACTGAAGAAGTTCTACTTTCAAGGAAGGTCTTCTCAAAACACATCATTAAACTTGGAATAGATGGTGGTGGAGGTTTTCTTAAAGTCTGCCTTGGAGTTCTACAAAATGAAGCAGATAGTGAAGCTGTGTCTTCGCCAAACAAAAGATTTCTGACATCTTCAACGTCCAAGGATTCTGGAGTAAAACAGCAACTTCTGGTTGCAGTTGCTGAAGGAGTTCAAGAGAATTACTCCAATGTAAAGCTCATTCTTTCTCTCATTTCAATCAGTGAAATCAACTTTGTTGTCTCGTGTGATATGAAGTTGGCAAATATAATTTGTGGATTGCAATCACATGCTTCAGCTCATCCATGCACATGGTGGACTGTGGAAAGCTCTAACCTTGCAAACCGGGGTACTCTGAGGACTTTTAGATCTTTGAAGCAAGCACACAAAACCTTAACAGCAGCTGGATCCGACATCAAGAAAGCAAAATTGTTTGGAAACGTGATTCATGACCCTATTCTCTCACTTGATGATGATGCACTTGTGCTTGATCTCATTCCACCAATGGAGCTTCATCTACTGCTTGGGGTTGTTAACCATCTGTTCAAGATTGGCCCAAATCAGCTGAATGGCTCCAAGCTTTGCACATTTAGCCCCAACCTTTTCATGGTGGTCAATTTGCTGGGAATGATTGCCACAAGCTCCTCAAAAATCTCGACCTTCTCCAAATACTGTCTGAAAATGACAGTGCCTTTCAAGTTTTCAGCATCATTGACAGCTTTCGAAAGTTTGGTCCCATTGTTTCTGCATGTTTTGGCAACAAGTTGGATTGCACTTATGCAGAAAAAATTGATTCATTCAGAGATTAATATTTGGCATTGCCAAGAGGAAGCATCACTCCAAAAGTACATGCAGTGTTTTTCCATGTTAAGGACTTCATCCAAAAAACAAGGTCTCCTCTTGGAATCTACAGTGAGCAAGCAACAAAATCTATTCATCATCTTTTTCAGAACCATTAGCAATGATATAAACGACCTATCAGCCATCCAGATTATGGAAAAAGGCTAGAAATGTGCCTAGTTGATTTTAACAGCAAAAGTCTGTGAACAGTTTGGAATTTGTAAAGAATTTTTTTTGTCAAGAATGTTGTTGCTTTAAATGTGGAATTTATTTTAATATTTCTTTTGTATTTACCCACATGATCTATTACCTATTTGGATTACTACCTAACTATTATTGAAATTATTCTAGAGTTAACTTATTAGAAAAAACTTTCAGAAAAGCAATATTTTACCCAAGTGATCTTTTACCTATTTGGATTACTACCAATTTTATAACATAAAATCTTTCACATTTTCGTATTTTTTGTTTCTTTATTATGTTAAGTAGGTTTTATTATTTTCAAAAAGCTTTTTGAATGTTAAGATATGCTGTAAAAATGTAAAATTTCGAGAATGCTGTCATTTCATGAATATGTGCAAAATAAAAATTTTCAAAAGTGATTTTCTTTCTCGGACGTAATAGGATGATTTGATTTTTTATATTTTTGGAATCCAGGAGTCATAAACTTTCACAGGCATATTGTGGTTTCTTTGGAATTTGAGTTGACACTTATTGCTCATTTAGAAGAACGGTGGGCAGTAATTGCATCCCTAATCTTAATTTTTAGACATTACTTAACAGAAGATACAACGTTTGTGGGATTGAAGTAAAAATTTAGTGGTTAGGAAATAATAACTATGTGCGCTGCAAACTGCATCACTTGTACTAAAAGCATGACATGTTTTTAGAAAAAACCCAAGGTTTTTTTTTTTTCAACAGCCCTATCTCAATGTTCTTTGTAAAATTTGAAGTGATTTTTATAAGCTATTCTATGACTTGTTAACAAGTGGTGTTAATTTTTCAATGTTGATAAAAAAAAAAAAAAAATTTAAGTAGTCTATTTCAAACTGATGTTTAAGGAATTCAGTGTTACTAAAGTAAATTAGTTTTGATTATGAAATCAATTTAAAAATAGAAAAAACAATACACTGCATTCTTCATTTAACTATCTTTAGCTTTTTTCTTGCTTTTAAAGCTGCATTTGCCACTTATTAATCATATTTATGATGGTTTGTAAAGTCATGTCATAGTTCAAAATTATTATAAGTTACGCTGATGAACTGAGTTTTCAAACTATAAAAGTGCATTAAATTTGCATATTACTTAAGAAATGAAAGTTAATATCTTTACAAAATAAAAAATGAATTCTGTAAAGTATGATGAGCTGCTCTTGGCTTCACCCAATACATTTCTCATTCATGTCTCTCACCATGAATTATTGACATTACTTTAGCACACTTTTGATATTCTGTATGTGGCAGCAAATTTATTTCTTAGAAAGTATAATTTTTATTGCTACTTTTGTTTTATTTACTTGGTTTCAAGATAAAATTGTTTATTTTTAAAAAAAATCGTTGAATGTATGATAAAATAGTGCGTAGTAATGGTTGTAAAACAAAGTGGATGTAGAGTTAAGGTGTGGAGCTGTTTTGGTTGGAATGCCAGAAGTGACTTTGTAAAAATGAGAGTCAAAAATTAGTTTACTTCTTAAAATGTTATGTTACACCTTCAAAAAGTTAATAGTAATACAAAAAAATTAGGTTATTGATCACCGTAACCACATCCAGCAGGATAGCCTAATGTTCCTTTTGTCATTGTGGTGTACATTAGAAAAATTCGGGGCTCACCAGCCACAAAGAATAATTTTTTTTGTTATTTAAAAATGCTGGCATTTTTGGTGTGAATTTGACAAGTTTATGTTTGCATTTTCAGAAAGTTGGGTCTAATGGCCTTATATATACTGTTTTTCTTAGATAAAAAAAACTGTTAGAAAAATTTACAAGTATCTCAAAATGGCTGAAAGTTGGACTTTTTAGGCAAATGGACATTTTGCTTTTAGATAAATTTGATTTCAAAACTGCAACAAGTTGCCTGTATTTTGCCCATTTATTGCAGACAGTATAGCTAATCAGAAAACTTATCTGTAAAGTCTTGTTTATGAATAGAAAAATGCTACACCTAGTTTTATTTTGGCAAATTTTAGGACTTTTTTTAAAGTTTAGGAGGTCATAATTTTTCTCTAATTTATTACAACTTAATAAAAACCAGTTTTTTAAAAAGAGAACTATCCAGAAAAAAGTTCCAGAAAAAATGAGACATTTGTTGAAAGTGAGAAAAAAGTTATACAGCACTAAAGTTATCTGTTTTGACCATTTGTAAATCAAGGAGGGCCACTTATGTCATGTTTCTAAGGTTATAACTTCTGAATTGATGTACTTGGAAGTCTGAAATTGCAAATTTAATGTATATATATATTTTATATATATATATATATATATATATATATATATATATATATATATATATATATATATATATATATATATATATATATATATCATTTGTCCTGATTGTTGGACATAGGAACTCAAGCTGCTGTAGATATTATTAATTACATTAACTCACTATTTAGTTGTTATGTTATGTGCTTACATCTGGGGATTAAAAAAATTTATATTTTGACCAAACTGTTTCAAAATGGCCTTCATCAATATGAATATGGTCTAATCTTAAAATAGAAGAAATAAAAATATTTTTTTTATAATTGACATTATATAATAATCAGATTGTGAAATTGTTCAAAACAACTAGCTCATCATTTTAATGTGTAATTCATAATCATTAAGTGTTATTTTGTTAACAGTTAATAAGAGTGCACTTCAACAATTGAAGTGCACTCTTTTTATGTTGAACAGAAGTCTGCGAACTTCATTCACAATTGTAATTGTTTTTTTATTATGTTGCATATTCATTTTGGTCTCTTTCTTTTTTTTATGAATTATTTTATAATTATTTTTATTTTCTTTTTTTTATCATTTTTTGTATTTTGGGCATACTGTATCTACTTTCTGTATTTTCTGTACTTTTTGTAGCAGTTTGACTGGTTTGATTGGATAAATTAGTACAATAACAGAAAATTATTTGAACTTATCTTTTTATGCACAAGTCTTTAAAAAACTATGTGTTTGACATGCAAAGCCTCAACACAACTGCCATTGAAGTTTAACATTTTGGTGCAAGTGTTATTATGTAATGCTTTTCATATCCCAAAATAGATTTGTCCTGGCAAAAGACTTGTTATACTTCCTTCTGTTGCAGAAGTTATTTTACATATGCAATTATACCAAATTTGACAATGATGTAGCAGCAGATGAAAACAATGACTGAGTTTAAGAAGTTAGTCTTTTGCTAAATTGTATTTGCAGTGGTCGATTAGTCATTGCTCGCGGAAAGATTACCACCTGGTGCAAACATTAAACTAAAAATATTAATGTAACTGGAACCATTGTGAAAATCCAGGTTTTAAAATCTGTGAATTAGCTGTCAAAAGATAAATATCTTTCTCATAGTGGAAGAGGGTTAACCAATATTTTTAAGCTTATTTGTCTGCCAGTAACAATGATAGTAGCAGCAGTACAGCAGTCCTGAAGTAGAACCAGCAAAAAGGCAAAGTATCAGACCATCTGTACATCAACAATTACACAGTGTTAAAATCTTGTTGGCCTATTGATTATGCAGTAATGTCAATAATGCTGTACAATTCAAAAAAAAGAGGTGTACTTCTGAAACAAAATTTATTTGCACTAAATATAAGGTGCACTAAAATGTTGCTGATAGAAACTGTTTCAGTTGTTTTCATGCAAATGCCTAAAGTTACCAAATTGATTTTTGACTTTCTTTGTCTAACACTATGGATATCATTAATTATGTATTATGAACTATGTAATATGCGAAATGCAATCTTTATAATAAATTTGAACTCCAGAACAATAGGTTGATTTTAGTTGACAAACTGAAAATGATATGACATTACCTAGTGTTTCATCATAATGCATACATGTAATGTAATGTATGTAATTTTGCTGTTAATGCTATAGAATATGATTGCATAAATATGGTAAAGTTTTTCGGTATTATTGATTAACTTTAATTGTCTTAATTTTTTTAAGAGAGTTGATGTAAATTAAATGGCAGCATTACCTATTTTAATATTAGCCCCAGCACACTTATTAAAAGTGAATTTTTCAGTGTCCATGTACTTCAGATTATACTATTGGTTGTATTATAGCTGAGTTTAGACAATTTTTTTGTTTGTGTATTTTTTAGTGTATTTTAAAGCATTTTATTATGTTATGTGTGTATATTTCTGTTTAATTCTTTTAATTAATCTTTTAATATTGTTTAATATTTTTTATTCAAGAGTCTTATCAGCACTAGCATACTGGTCACCAATATTTGGTGAAACAGAGTATCTTCCTATGATGATTTTTCCGATCATTAAATTGTTTCCTAACAATCAGCTGGTTTGCTTTGAAGTTGCAGCAACACTTCTATGTAATATTTTTTTGTACAAATTGTGTAAACACATTTTTGATAAACTAAGGATTAATCAAGATTTCTATAGCTCAAATTAAATAAAGTAATAGGCAATTATTTTTTTCAAAAAAAGTGGTCAAGTGTTAAATTTGAAAGTTAAATTATAAGTTCGTCACTTATAATTTAACTTTCACACTTATTGAATATTTTCTTCTGAAATTCTGGGTTTTTTTCATCACAACTCTAAACTTTTCAATAATTTTTATACCAATTTTTTAAAGTTATCATAGTTTACCAGAAAAATGTTGTCTTTCATTGTGATTTTTGTGATTTCCATATATATACATGTATATATATATATATATATATATATATATATATATATATATATATATATATATATATATATATATATATATATATATATATATTAATTATTCACCTCCCCAAGGCCCGAGGAGACTACTACAGTGAAGGAGGCTACTCATTTTTATTTTTTTTTTTTTTTTTTTTTTTTTTGTTGTTGTTGTAAATTGTGGTAAAACCCTCTCTCAACTCTTTAACTCCAAAACACAAACCTTGACAAGCAAGACCGCTGCGTGGAGAAATTAAGTTGAGCGTGGTACTACCAGGGACGTGGTGGGAGTTGAACTCATATTTTTAAATTATATATATATATATATATATATATATATATATATATATATATATATATATATATATATATATATATATATTTATATTTATATTTATATTTATATATTTATATAAGTAGTAGAAAATTACTTAGCAAAAACTTTTTTCATTTAACACTGTGTTTCATCTATAAAGACTCATCAGAAATCATCATGATTATCCATTGACTTGATGCACTAAATGAGCTCATGAGCTGTTTAAGACTGAATATAAAATACAAAATGGAAATTTTTGGTTAAAAAGTTAAAATGTGTTGTAGTTCTATGTGCCAAACACTACACAGTAAAAATATGACTAAGTGACTATAGACGTAGCAACTACAATGATTAACTAATTTCACAATGACTATCATTGGTTTTTACTGTGTAGTGTTTGATACATAAAACACATTTTAACATAAAATCAAAAATTTTCATTTTTGATCCAGATTTTTTTATTATTATAAAAAGACCTGTTGACTACAGCCTGTTCATTTAAAATAGTGAATTGAATGTTGGATTAAAAAATATTTTATTTGACCGTCACTAAAAATTTGTCTAGTTTTTAATCAGTTTAGTTATAATTTAAAATCATTATTCAGTTTTTAAAATTATGTTTAGTATGTTTTTAAGTATGGTGAAAATATTTATTTAGTAACATGGTGCCAAAAATGGTTTGAATTTTTTCCTAATCCACCGCTGACCATTCTAAACATTGTTGAGACAATGCTTGGTTATCATGATCCATCTTTACTCAATCATTTTATTAAGCTTGATGTTTCTACGCAAGTAAGTTTGTTTGTTTTTTTATAAGATTTAACAAATTAACAAATTAATATCATAATTCTAGTTGAAAGTACAAAAAAACTTTTATTTACAGAGTTAACAGATTCTTTAAACATGTAATCATTGATTAAAAGTTATGCTCTGCAACCTTATTAGTGTTCTGCATAATAAAATATTTAATATTTAAAGAGTTGCATTTTGGCTCTTGTATTTAAATAAAAACAACTCATGTCTCTACCCATATCCTATACTAATATCAAAAAATATTTCTTCCCAAATAAATCTTGTTCTTAAAAATTCGAAATTTTGAAATTTCGAAAAAAAAATTCTTTTATAAATCAAGATAAGAGAAATAGACATATATTAAAATTTTTAAACATTAAAGAAATGTGGAAAAGAAACCTTAACTTTTTTGACAAAATATAAACAAATGTAAAAATATAAACAAATGTAAAAATATAAACAAATGTAAAAATATAAACAAATGTAAAAATATATAAACAAATGTAAAAATATATAAACAAATGTAAATATATAAACAAATGTAAAAATATAAACAAATATAAAAATATAAACAAATGTAAAAATATAAACAAATATAAAAATATAAACAAATGTAAAAATATAAACAAATATAAAAATATAAACAAATGTAAAAATATAAACAAATGTAAAAATATAAACAAATCTTAATCTTTTTATGCGAAAAGTTTTTAAAAGTAATAATTAAATAAAAAAGTAACTTAATAAAAATTAAAAAAGTAATACAAAATAGTTTACCTTTTACTAGGTAGAATATTAAAATCAAAAGTTTTTAACATAAAAGTTGCCTCATAACAATAGTAAATGACTAACTAAACAAGCAACATCAAATGTACATGGTTTAATATAGTTAAAAGAAAAATGATGTATACCTCTGTACAATTGGTTTGGTAACAACCTTGTTGTTAAAGAATCTCATGATTTATTAAGAAAAAGAATGAAAAAATAATTTTTTGAATTTAAAACTTATTAAAATAGTGATTAAAGTTAAAGAAGATTAAAAAAGATAAAACAAGAATAAAAATTTCATTTAAATAGAATATATATTTAACTCTCCTATGTATTTTTAAGTTAAAAACAAAAATCAACAAATCACCGCCAGTTATTGTTTTAACAAAGTTAAAACAATAACTATAAATTTTTTTAATAAAGACTTTAACTAAGAATAAATAGATGTTTAACGAATTGTTTAAAAGCCAAGATATCCATGCTATCAATTGTTATAAAAAACAATAGCAAAACGATAGGTAACAGCTACGTTACATAGAAATACTTTTATTTGATTATACAAATAAATGACGACTGTGTTAAATTAAAAACAATTTGATTGTGTAAAGTATTATAATTAATATACTATACTGTTTTTTTTTTTAATTCTAAACATTTATTATCCCCTATATAATTCCTATATATCTACATAACAAAAAGTTTTTCATTTATATAAGTCATAAACTTATCAATAACTCTACTTAGACAAAAAAAAATTCTATTTCTGTCAAAATTGAGAAATATTTTCAAAGTTAAATCCTTAAGAGTAAAATTTCATTATTGCAAATAATCTCTAGTTCAACTTGATCTGTGATATGATCTACAACACATATAAAGTTTTTACTTTACCGTATTTATTTTAGATTGTATTTTTAAAATAACATTGATTTTGATGCCAAAGTTTTTTTATGAATAAATTTTTATAAAACAAAGACAAACATTTTTGAACACATGAGATATTCTTATTTACATAAAATGCATTTATATTTCCCAAATCTTATGTTGTTATGAGTATAATAAAATGTTTATTAAAAGAAGTTACCATAGAAAAAAATATCAACCAAATGTTGGTTTATTCTGTAAAAATATTTCAAATATAGACATAAATTATAAGAAGATTGAATTTCAGTTTATTTCATTGTTCTAGATCAGCGCCTCTGATCTTTATATCCCTGATACATTTATATATAACATTAAGGACATTATATAGGTCATCTGAGGTCATATTGATTTAGGGAGCCTTGAGGTTTCAGTGGATACATTGGATATATGTAGAGTTAGGGCTAGGACAACAATAAGTTTTTTTCATGATTTGTTTTTTTTTCTCTTATTGCAAAAAAATTATATTGATTCTAGTACTCACTTTTTTAAACAAATGTTAGGAGAAATTAAATCTGACTTTAAACACTCCCTGCTTTGAACTTTAGATTAAAGGCTAGAGATGGTTTCTTAATAAAAATACTCATCTTAGGCAGATGTCAAATTTTGACTAATGACTTGTAGAAAGCCTTTTAAGCAAAACTTAAGAGGTAAGCAAAAAATTTCTGTTGACCAGCTTTGTACAGATTCTTCATCTAAAAGGCTAGCAGAAAATTTATTTTAAATTTTTTCCGGCTTAAGATGATGGAAACTGAATCTTATTGACTCTGCTTATAGGTTTTTGCTTGTAACTCTTTGATAGTGGCCATGAGGGTACAGCTCTAAAACTCTATTTAGTGGTTTTGAGGCTGCTTCTAATAAGATTTATAAACTCTGTGATAGCTCTCAAAGAGACTGATCTGGTCAGCGGTGAGGGTGAGTCATTTTTTTGTAATAATTTAAAACATGAGTAAAGTACCTTGAAATATGCATAAAAAAACGTAATTATTAAAAAATTGTTTCAACTTATCCTTTACAAATATTCATGGTCATCAAAGTAACTTTTTTAGTCTTTTTATCTGTTAAATATTGCAAACTTCAGCACACCTACTTTCGCTTTTTAAAACTTGTTTAAATTCAGTTTTTTATTTAAGTGTTGATTGCTATTATCCTTTGATTTGCCAAAGCTTCAATGCTTGGTCTGCATATATACTTATATATTTAGCCTGAACATTTAGCAGTTCACCTATTTATTGTAAAAATCAATTTAAATCTACTGATTTTTTTTATATTTTCATTTGGCACCGCTTCACTCCATCACTGGATTTTTTTCAATGTATTTTCTGATCAATTTTTTCTTTAATTCATCTTTTGGTTCTAGTGACCAAATCCTTTGTGTTATACCAGAGAAACAGGTTAATCCATTGTTAGACAATTCACTTAAGCTTCCTAAAGTTGTTTTTTGCAACTCTTTATTAGCTTGTGATCTGGACATTTTCATTATAGTTTTACAAATTATTTTTAAAAACTTTATTTAGTATCTTAACTGTTTAAGAAGCGCCTGAAACTGAATCTTGTTTTCTTGGCAGCTGAAAAATAGCATCTGCGATTGCAGTTTATAAAAAAGAGAATGGCCTGACTCCTCTTAAGTCTTTGTTTCTTTAATAACCAATCTTCTAATATCTCATTTTGAGTCTTTCAAATTACTCTCTGAAAATCAATACAGATTTCAATTATTTTGTTCTACTACTGATTTGTTTACCGTTATCATAGTAAAGTTCTAATATGCATTTTAGGGACCAGTGAGGCAATAACTACTCCGCTTAACATATTAAAGTTGTTTGTTAAGGACTGGCATGCTAGTCTATATAGTTTAGTATACCTCATAAGAGATTAACACTAAAATTAAGTGGTTATGGTATAGCAAATAAATGCATAATTTGATTAGAAGCATATTTATCAAATTGAAAGCTTATTATAATCAGCAATACAAAATTCAAAAGGCTAAAGATGCTGATTGGTGTTCCAAAATAGTTTTGAATTTGGTTCATAGCTCTTTTCATTATTAATCAATGATTTGCTTTCCGATTAATACAATATCAGAATATTATATCTGGAATTGTTAAAGTAGTGACTTAGTAGTGGGTTTAAGATAACAAGATAATTTGAAGAATTTATACGGTATTGTTGAAGGATTTTGATAAAGTTAATATTGATCTGAGGTTAATTAATTACTACTAAAGAAATTAATGCTTTTTTTTTAATAATTTTTTTCTTTTGTTTTAAGTACTTCACGCAATAATGATTTATAGGAATTATCAATTAAAAAATGTTAATGTTAAAATATGCAAATATATATATATTTAAATTGTAATTAGAGGAAGTGTACAAAGTTTTTATACTGGCTTGAACAGATTTTATTTTTTAGCTTTATGCATGGCCAATGCTATACACACTCTTCTCAGAAATAATGACAAAAGATGAATGGCTTGTAGTTTGGGATAACTTGTTTTCCAATCATCCTGCTTTTATGTTATATTTTGCAGTGGCATATCTTATTCAATCAAGACAGTCTTTGTTTTCAACAAAATTGAAAGAAGATGTTGAAGTGAGATATTTAAATTTTTAATTTAAATTATCAGTAATATATATTTAAATTATGTAAATATATATTAAAATGTCTTAAATATTTAATATATAAAAATGTTTAATATATATTAAAATTAATGTAGTATGAAATAAAAAGATTATTTTAGTATTTATAAATATTATTATATTTTTTTATTAATTACTTATGTTTTTTTCAGTTTTATTTTCATCATCATAATGCTGTTGACATTACCTTAGTAATCAAAGAAACTTACCGATTATCAACCTCTACACCAGACCACCTTGATCCCAAAAAAATGCTTCAGGATTTTATTCCTTTAACTGATGGACAATACCCAATATTTGATTGCTATCCTTCATTTGTTGTAGATTATCTTGTATGTCTTTGTTTCATTTAAATAATTTAAATGTCTTTGGTTTTTCTTTGACTTTAGTGGGTTTCAGTCACTTTTTTTTTTGTTTATTATTTTTTGTTTTTGCTTTTGCTCATTTGTAGTTTTGTTTTTTGTTTATTTTTGTTCATTAAGGTTGAAGAAAGAGAAAGAATTAGAGATGAAGAACTTGAATATCTAAGACAAAAGCAAGTGAAAACTTTTTAAAAAACTTGATCTTTTATAAAGCATCTTTTTTGCACAGTAATCTATTTTGTTGCACTGCAATCTATTTTATTGCACAGTAATCTATTTTATTGCATATTTATCTATTTTATTGCACAGCAATCTATTTTATTGCACAGCAATCTATTTTATTGCACAGTAATCTATTTTATTGCACAGTAATCTATTTTATTGCACAGCAATCTATTTTATTGCACAGTAATCTATTTTATTGCACAGCAATCTATTTTATTGCACAGTGATCTATTTTATTGCACAGTAATCTATTTTATTGCACAGCAATCTATTTTATTGCACAGCAATCTATTTTATTGCACAGTAATCTATTTTATTGCAAAGTAATCTATTTTATTGCAGGGTTTTTTTTATAAATTCAGGCAGCTGACTTTTGAGTTCAAAAAACAAAAAGAGCTGACAAACAAAGAAGAGGTAGCATTTTATCGAGAGCAAGACCAACTATTAAAGGCTGAACAACAAAGACGAGAACTGATCATTAAAGAAGAAAATAAATTGGCAGAAAAGCGTAAAAAGTATTTTTTATGAATAAATAAAATTACTATAAAAAGTTTTTAGCAGGACTCAATTTCAGAAAATTTTTTACTTGTTAAGCAGAACTTAAATTTTTCTAAAAGCTAATATTATTTGAAAAAAATTCTTTATTTTTTAAAATGTATTACATGTTTAAAATTGTTCTTTAAATTATGAAGCATTGCAGTTTATAATTGGGATTTGAGCCCTGGTTTAATATTTCCTCTTCTAGGCATAAAAATGGTGCTTTTTTGTTGTTTAGTGTGTGCTATGTAATAATTCATGTAGTTTTTATCGAACCTTAGTTTATTATTGTAAACTACTTTTTATAAACCTTGTGGAAAGAGGTAAAAAAAGAAGAAAAAAAGCTCTCTAATAATTGTATTATTTTATTTTAAATAATTATAATAATATAGTTATAATTTTGGGTATAGTTATAATTTTGATGATATATTATTTTAATATTATTCAATATAGTTTACATTATAATATTAGTGTAGGTTATTTGTGGATTTATAGATCATTATCAAACAATGTATTTTTTTCTTGATTATTCAAACAATGTATTTTGTTTTGATTATACAAACAATTGTTTTGATTATAGTAAAGAGTTAGCATTTGTGTTTTTTTTTAAATTTTGTTTTACATATTTTTGCTATTTCAGATTGTTTGCTGTTAGAAGAGAGTTAGCTCTCCGCGAGTTAGAATCACATGATATTGTTCGTAGAAAGTTTCTGCAATATCAACGCAATTTGAAAAACATTGAAGTTCAAAGACTTGATGATGAACTAAAAAGGAAGGTTACTTAACTTCTCTAAACTAATATTATTACTTCAAACTATAATAATGTTACTATCAACATATATA
Source organism: Hydra vulgaris (assembly GCF_022113875.1). NCBI lineage: Eukaryota > Metazoa > Cnidaria > Hydrozoa > Anthoathecata > Hydridae > Hydra > Hydra vulgaris. The sequence goes on along the minus strand of NC_061156.1, from coordinate 13,187,310 downwards.
AAATCACCTTAAAAAAAAACAAAAAAACAAAATTTTATTTGGCTTTTTTTAAAGATATTATAGTTTACAATTGATAAATCAGATTTTAACTCCTAAAAATGCGTAAATAATAAATTGCAACTTTTATACTATAAATCTTAAATTCTCGTTTGAATACTCACTGTATTTATATTAGGGGTGTATGGATCAGAATTTTTGTATTCCGGTCGGAACCGGATTTGCCGGAATGGTTAATAAAATTCCGGCCGGAACAAGAATTATACTTATTCAATCTTTTAACTTCATTATTAAAACTGAAAGCCTGCACTTTAGCATTGTGGCTACATAATATATATTTATAACTTATAACATATATATATATATACATACATACATACATACATACATACATACATACATACATACATACATACATACATACATACATACATACATACATACATACAACCCTCGGAATTAGGGTCGGCATTTAACAACCTAACTGCCGATCTATATTTTAAGGTCAGACCTTTGTATCAATAAAAAATATTATTTGTATCAATAAAAAATATTATTGAAATATGTATTAAAAAATTCATTAATTAGGGCAAAATAGTTAAATATTTATAAAGGAAATAAAAATTATTCTATTGACTAAATTTTAAAGTACAAGAGATTACAAGTTATCTAATATCTTTTCTCTCCTCACAAATGCCTATATGTTCAAAAAAGTTCCCTATGCCTATATGTACAAAAAATTTTAATTTGGTAATTGATCTTTATTTTGTAAAGTTTATGTTATAAACTGCTAAATTCAGTACAAAGTTACAAACAGAGCACTAAATATAAAATTGTTAAATTTTATTCACAGTCTGGAATTGGAAAGTTGTCAGGCAAAAAAATACGCAATTGTTTACTTGACTTTAGTAAACTATACTACTTTGATGCAGTAGTGGTGCAGTGATAGAGTACTCACTTCATAAGTCTGAGATTCCAAGTTCAATCTTTATCATGTCCCTGGTAGTAATCTTACCATGTCCCGCTCAACTTGTTTCTCTGCACAGCAGTCTTATTTCTGAGTTATAGATATAGTTATTGATAGAGGGTTTTAACCTTATAAAAGACTGTAGACTTGTCCTTGTGAAGTGCATACAACCATAAAAACATATGTTATGTGTATGCAAGTTTGCAACATGTTCGCTAATTCAATGAGAGAATTTGTTGGAAACTTGTATGCGCTTCACAAGGACAAAGTTTGTTGGTGAAAATGATACTCATGCTCATCTGTCTATTCTACTGGTTTTAAAAGTTTTATATCTGCTACAAGTTTATAACATATACTGTCAACGGGGATGATTATATACAGTGGGGTGAAAATGAACATCAGTACCAAGTTTACTAAAAGGTATAGAAACACATACAATAGAGTTATATATTGTATTTCTTTTATTCAGTTGCAAAAATGAGGTGATAAAATGTCTTCTAGTAAAAAATAAAGAACCTATGGTTAAAAATAAAGTAAAAATAAAAGTAAAAAATAAAGTGAAGACACCATAATGGCTCTTAACCAATCTATTTTAGATATTCTTAAGAATGTCACCCCAAATCAGCTAATCATAAATTTTGACCTCATTTTAAAAAAAAGAATATGATCATATAAGTTGAAAATTAAGATATTTGCTACATGATAAATATGTTTTCTTCTATGATGCAAAAATATTTAAAAAGTGTTCATAGTCATCCCTATTGATAATAGTTTTTAAGGTTGCAACATCATGTTGAAAATTGTAGAATACATGTTGCAAACTTGTGCAAACTAGTTTTTGAAGTGACATGTTGAACATGTTAGAATAAAAACTAGTTTCCAACATTTAAATTGTCTAACTTAAGACTTTCTAACTAACTTCCTAACTTCTAATATATATATATATATATATATATATATATATATATATATATATATATATATATATATATATATATATATATATATATATATATATATATATATATATATATATATATATATATATATATAGTATATATATATATATATATATAGAGGCTTGGTCAGGAAGCGGGAGCGATCGCTCTCGATTGCTGACCACGTAAATAATATTTAGTTGCAAAAAGCTGGCCAGATTTTTAGTCGTTTTGAGAACATTTTAAAAAGCAAAAAAAAAAAAGTGACGAAGATTAATTGGACCGATGAGAGACAATTACAAAAAAAATAAAATTATGCGATGTTTTTTATATAAAGTAACAACTTACGATTGTTTAAAAGGGAAATAAATATTCTTTATTTAACTAAGTTTGCAAGTTTTAGTTTTACTTAATCTAAATTATTTTATAAATAAAAAAGTTAATTTTTTTAATACCTATTTTATGTTTCGCGTAGTTTGAAAAGTTTAACATATTTGAAGCGATTCTTCTTAGTAAGATTAACAAATGAAATAATTAAATCATTGAATTTCTATAGGAATTAAATTATCAAGATAGAAATCAACTAAAAAGGTTAAAAATACTTAATGACCAGGAAGCGAAACTGCTTCACAATATCGCTGATGATGTTTAGTGAGTGGGCTTTTTAATTTTAATAAGTATTTAAAGCAGCAAAAAGTATAACGAGTTTTAAGAATGGCAATTTAAGCGAAAATAATTAGAGTTAGTAAACCTATATCTAGAAACTTTTCTTTAAATCTAATAATTTGCTATATATATTTGTGTTTTGTCGTGACCTCAGGCGCGATGCTTGTTCATCCGCGAGTTACTTTGTATGCGTTGTTTGTGTTTAGTAACCAGAAACTTCTTATATGTTTGTTACATAATTAGTTTTATTAACTTTAACGATTATAACTTCATTGAAAACGCAATTATTTTTGTAAGTCTTTGTTTAAATCATGAAAATTGCTTTAAAAGATACATTATGATAAAAAACAAATACACAAAATTACATTTACATAAAGAATACAATCTCTTTTAAAATAAAAAATAAGAATATACTAATAAAATCTATGATTTATAATAAACTTTTAAAATTTTGACAACTTAATATATATTTAAAACATTTATTTTTGTAAACAAATAAATATTTTTAAAACAATTTATGCTAGAAATCTCAAAACGTAACAAATCGTGAATTGAAACATTTCAACAGAATACTCTAGAACTTTATTTTTTTTTTTTTTTTTTTTTTTTTTTTTTTTTAACATCTTCACTTCCAACAAGGCTGCAAGCAACCACTATAAGAGTTGGAAGTTACTGGAAGAGAAAAGACTAAATCTGTAGAGCAAGATAACGATTGACTGATGACTTAAAAGATTGCAAATTATATGAATCAGGAAAGCAAGATGAAGGAAGCGAATTCCAAAGAACTGATGTTCGAGGAAAAAAACTAGAAGAATAAGAGTTTTTGAAGCACTTAGGAACAGTCACAGAAAAAGGATGAGACTTAATTGAATGGCGAGTAACACGAGAGTGAATTTTAGTAGATGGCACAAGGGACGCTAGCTCTTTAGAGCAGTGCCCATTATAGTATTTGTAGAAAAGAGAAAGAGAAGCAACATTACGACGATGTGACAAAGGTTGGAGATTGGCTGCAAGAGCAGGTCCAACTATGTTTACAATTCGTTTTTGCACCTTGTCTAAAAGAGAAAGAGCATCATTAGAAGATCCGCCCCAGATGTGGCAACAGTATTCCATACAGGGACGGATTTGAGATTTATAGAGATAGAGAATAGAATCTGGAGTAAGAAAGTGTCGAGCTCGATAAAGAGATGCAACCTTAGCAGATGCTAATTTTGCAATGGATTTGATATACGGTTTAAAAGAAAGATCAGAAGTAAGAGTTAATCCTAGAAGATGAATGGTAGATGACTCATCTAGTACATTACCATTCATAAATATAGGAAGATCTAAATTATTACGATAACGATTGGCCAAATAAAATTGAGTTTTATCTGAATTAAAGTTCACCAGCCACTGTGAGCCCCATGCTGTAGCAGAAGTGAGATCCTTTTCAAGCTCAGATACCCCCTCCAAGCAATCAGAGAGTGTAGGCTTCTTATCATGACAAGAGTAAATGGTAGTGTCGTCAGCGAATAATGCCACCTTAGATGTGAGAATATCTGGAAGATCGTTAATGTAAATTAAAAAGAGTATAGGGCCAAGGATTGAACCTTGAGGAACCCCTGAAGTTACAGGATGTGAAGAAGAGTGTTGTCCATCGAGGACAACTTTTATACTACGATTGGAAAGAAAGGACTCAATAATCTTAAAGACGTTACCAGCTACACCATAAGAAGAAAGCTTATGGAGAAGACCAGTATGCCAAACTTTATCAAAAGCTTTAGAAATGTCAAGTGCGATAGCCTTAACCTCTCCACCTCTATCTAATGCACGGTAAAACCTATCGGTTATTACTGTTAGCACATCAGCTGTAGAACGAGAAGACCGAAATCCATATTGATGATCAGAAAGTAAGTTATTTGATTCAAGATGAGAGATTAAGTGTTTGTTGATTAAAGATTCAAAAACCTTGCTTATGACAGGAAGAAGACTAATGGGACGGTAGTTAGATGAATCAGATCGCTCTCCAGAATTTTTGAAAATAGGGATAACAGATGCTGCTTTCCAGCATGATGGAAAACAAGACTCTGATAAGCACTTGTTAAATAGTTTAGAAAGTATGGATGAAAGCTCCGGAGAACACCTCTGCAAAACTACAACAGGAATGTTGTCAGGACCACAAGCTGTTGAAGAGTCTAAGCAGGAAATTACTTTAGATACAGAAGCTGAAGTGATGCGAATGTCAAGCAAGGGATCAACCTGTTTGACGGCTATGTCAGGTAAAACGCAACTAGTGGAATCAAGAGATGATATTGATGAAAAGTTCTTAGCAAACAATTCAGCTTTGTCTTTAGGTGAGGTGACAAAGTCTGAACCATACAAGAGAGAAGGAATAACAGATTTGCCCTTATTATTGATACTGTTAAAGATTCTCCAGAAGTCTCGAGAGCCTAATTTTTGTGATGAGATACGAGATTTAATGACCTGGGAATAGCGAGCTTTGGCGTCAGACAAAACCTTTTTACAATGGTTTCTGGCGATAGTGAACAGATGTCTGTTTTCTGGAGAATTGTTTTGCTGATAGATATGGAAGTAACGGTTTCGATTAGAAATTGCTGCAGCGCAATGTGGGGAAAACCAAGGAGAAGAGTGAGGTTTGACCTGGAATCGTCGAGAGGGAATAAAAGATTCCATGCCAGCCTGAATCCACGAAGTTATGTAAGAAGCACATTTGTCAGCAGGAAGACGAAAGATTTCTACCCAAGGGCCATCACGAAGAAAATCACGGAAAGAGTCCCAGTCAGCTTTAAGGTAGTTGTATGTGGTACGATGATGGGGGGATTCTGATGAAGTAGAAGAATTTGATAATAGTTTTAGAGAGATCAAACCGTGATCAGAAGTACCTAAGGGTGAATGTGGAGAAATTGAGCACTGACTAGGATCCAAAACAAGACATAAGTCGAGTAGAGAAG
>NC_061156.1:13004291-13171791 GCF_022113875.1 Hydra vulgaris | reverse complement strand
CAAAAGTGAACAATCTTCAGCTCTGATATGTGGTGTCTACAAGCAAAAATAATGGATAGATATCTAGATTATTTGCTATTCTAAAAAGGGAACTCTTTTTAGTTCCAGTATTACTTGAAGTTGTATCAAAGCATAGCCCTCTGATGTTTCCTTTGGTTTCATATTCCTTAAGATTCATCACACCTTTATACTGATCCTCCCCTAAGGAAGATGCTAGAGAAGGTACTCCGAGAAGATAAACCTCTCCATCAATCTTCAAAAGAACTGCTAATCTGTCATTTTTGAATTGCTTGCCTCTTTTTAATTCAAATAAAGTTTTACCATCGAAATGAATGATAGGTGGATATTTCGAGGTTTTTAAAGCAGCTTTAATGTAATTTCTGGCTGGTTAACTTATTATTAGGTTTTTTTTTTCATATGTAATGAGGCTGCTGAAATGCTGCAATGTAATTTACTTATATCCACACCAGCTTTATGAACAACAGAAGTGACAACTTTATTGACATAATTGCAGGAGATATATCATTGATTGATGCTGCAAGAGCGTCTCATTTTCATCTAAAATTAGTTCTAAAAAAATAAGTTCTAAAATCTAAATTTGTTTTAGCATCCAGAGTATTGTGTTTTCTTTTAAACTTTTTTTAAATACTCTCTCTAGACATTTTACTATATTTTTTATCCTCAGTTCCAAGAATAAACTTTCTATGGCTTTCTTGATCATCTAAAAGCTTTAAATCTTCGGCTTTATCTTTATCTAATCTTTTCTTATCAATCATAATGGTATGTTTAAGATTTGGTGTACCAATGCAAAACACTTTATTAATCTTTTTTATAAAATCAATTTGTTTTTTTAAATCTGTAGTTGATCCTCCCTTTTCATGCTTTTTAAAATTGTAGTATTCTTTTTCTAGATTACTTAGATGCTTTCTAAATGTTTTTATCAGAAACTGTTGGAAATCCAGTTTTATTCCAAGGAGCTTTAATCAAAGATAATATGCAATTGCATTTCCCATTTTTGTACTGACTCTCTTTAATCTTTTTAGGCATGCAATATAGTATTGATGACTTTTTCACATTTGCTTCCAGTGTAGATTTTATGTAAAAGTTATGTAAAAGTTGTAAAAGTTTTTTAGTATTTCCATTTCAGTTGGAAGTTGAATACCTAAATAATATAAAAAACCATTTATCAATGTGTTATATTAGTATTTTTATTAATGATGTGTTATATTAATACTAATATAATTACAATACTTGATTACTTATTATAAAATTAATTTTTTCTAGAAAAACTAATATTATAAGCAATTCTTTATATAAAGTACATGTGTATGCATTAAATTCTGCATAAAAAGTATAATTTGAGTACAAAATAAAGAGTAATCATCAATCGAAATTATATCATCTAATATAGCTAGATTAGCTTCTCCAACTGAAAAAAAAAAACTTTTTTTCTTGACCTAAGCTCTCTTTTTTTGTATATACTTTTATTTTCTTTAATGTTCTTCATAAAACCTAAAATACAGTCATAAAACCTGCAATAATGTATAAAAAAGTATTACTTTCAAAAATAAATACTACTGTACTTTCAAAAATAAAATTAGAAAGAAAAAGAGTTCAAACATACCTGTAAATTCAAGAAAACTACAATTTCTCTAATTTCAAAAACTATAAACTTCTCTATTTTCATAAAACTCACTCTATATTAGCAACATAACTTCGATATGGCAATAAGTATTTTATTTTATTTATTATAGTCTAAACAAATAAAATTGTTATGGCCATACAAATATAATAAAATAATGAAGAAAAAGAAAATAGTTGGTCAAAAACAAAATAAAAGTGTAAAACAAAGTATTTCATCATTCATATAATTTGCTGTAAAATAATTCATATTTTTGCAATTTTTAACACTATTTAACACAATAAAACAGCAAAAGTTGGCAAATTCTCCCTTAACTACCCTTTTTATTTGAAAATATACATCAATACCTACTTTATAAAAAAAAATCAGTTCAAAATATTGATATTACTACCTCCCCAAGCCTTACGAACATAGTCATTTTTTAGATCTTTTTTTTTTAATTAAAGAGGTTTGGGGGAGGCACAATAGTGGTCTAATCAGGCTAATTTTTTCCCAAAGTTAGTTTTAAAATCAATGTCCCACATTTAAAGGGGTAGTTAATTGAAATTCAAAAATTTCCTTAAAAGTAACTACCCTAATATATACACAGAGCTCAATTTAACAATTGGACATCAGACTTTGTCCAGCTAAAACCTCAGATTGTCCGATCAATTTACAAAGTAATCGGAAATTTTGTCCGACTGAAATTAAATTCTACAAAATAAAGCTCGGACAGGAATGGCATGCCATCAAATGCTATTGCTGACCAGGCAATTGATTTTTTTGTTAACAACTTGGCCACAACTGTTTAGATGTTTTGATGCGCTGAAAAAAAAAAGGTAATCTGTTAACAGTCCATGCCATAGTATTACGCAAACTAAAAGTGGTTCCCAAATGTCCATGTTGTAATATTACGGTATTAAAAGTTATTCATAACCAACGATGTATAAATATAACTAGATGCATGACTTGAGTTAAAAAGTGAAGCCAGACTCTGCCATCTTGCGGTATGGCAAAAAATATCGCTAAAAAATATCGCAACTCCGATTCCGATAGTAAAATTTCTTGGTATTGCACGTGCATGTACAAAACATTCAATTAACCTTATGTTCATACTAAACCTCAAAGAATGTTTCATAAATTTGTCAAAAAAAAAAATTTTTAACTTATCGCGCAATATTTTTTAAAGAATTCAAAGAATTTTTAAAAAATTTTGCTTTGGAGTAGGAGTTGGAGTAGGAGTCAGAGTCGGAGTTGTACTCAAAAAATTTGAACAACTGGAGTCGGAGTTGTTACTTTTTTTTTACGACTTCACACCCCTGGTACTAATACTAACAATACTAATAATACACTTATAATTAAAATGTAATATTGTTATTTACTGTATAAGTTATTACAAGGCATATTATTAATTGTATATATTATTATTTTTTATTTTATTTTACTTTGTGAATTGAGCATTCCTATAAGAAAGTCATTATTTGTATGTGCATACTTATAATGTTTACATTATAAAAATCTTATTTGTATGCAAGTAAATATTAAAATACTTAAATTTTTTAACGACCTAATATTCGCAAATTTCTGTGCATGTGAAAAACATTGTTTTTTGAGGCGCGGCCGACAGGGTTGAAGGTTCAAATCTTCATTTAGGATTTTTCTTTTTAATTTTAATGTCTAAGTAATTTTGTTTAGTTTTAATTTTTAAGTAGTTCTATGTTTTATATATAATTGTTGTTTATATATAGTTATGTTCGTTATTTTTATTTCTCTAAGTTTCATTAAATAAGTGCAAAATGCGTACATAAATCAACTGATTTAGAATGTAATCACATCATTTTTATGATGGCTTACATGTTGATCATTTTTATAAAGACTTACATGTTGATCATTTTTATGAGGACTTACACATTGTTCAATTAATAAAAAAAATCGCTGCTAGTTTTTTAACCATCAGACTCAAAACGTCAAAAATATTACCTTGAACCTATTCAAGAAATAAAAGAACAAAAAAAATTTTGTCAAAAGGCTTTAAAAATTTACTGGCTTTGATTCATGCATACTTTTAATTGAATATTTTTTTACCTTTGTTACTAATGTTTTATTTTAGGTTTTCTACTGTTAAAATATTTTAATTTTGTAAATTTTTATGATTTGAAATTTGCTTTATTAGTCATCATAAGTGCCTCAAGAACCTTAAACATTTAACGGATCCCCAATATCATCAATATTTCAAATATAATTCATGTCTGGTCTCAAATAAGATAAAATTGTACAAAAATTTGAAATATATTTTATATATACATATATATATATATATATATATATATATATATATATATATATATATATATATATATATATATATATATATATATATATATATATATATATATATATATATATATATATATAAATTGAAAATATAGTAAAAATTAGTTCACTATAGATGCCTCATTAATCAAATCAAATTTAATTTATCAAAATAATAAAAACTTAATCAAAATTTCATGTCTAATTATTATTTAGATAAATAATTCTCTGTGTTTTTATAGTTGCGTCTTATGTTTTTGCCGTACCGCAAAATGTATATATATATATATATATATATATATATATATATATATATATATATATATATATATATATATATATATATATATATATATATATATATACATATATATATATATATATATTTATATATATATATACATATACATATATATATATACATATACATTATATATATATATATATATATATATATATATATATATATATATATATATGTGTGTGTGTGTGTGTGTGTGTATGTGTGTGTGTATATTTATATATGTATATATATATATATGTGTATATATGTATACATGTGTATATATATATATATTTATACATTTATATATATATATATATATATATAAATATACACACACACATATATAAATATGTGTATATATATATATATATATATATATATATATATATATATATATATATATATATATATATATATATATATGTATATGTATATATATATATGTATATGTATATATATAAATAAATATATATATATATATATATATATATATATATATATATATATATATATATATATATATATATATATATATATATATATATATATATATATATACAGGTAGTTTAACTTATTGACATTACCTGAAATGGCTGGTTTAGCTGCATTAATAATAAATAATTTTTTCTTTTTCTTCTGTTTTTAGGTATCAATTTATCTAGTTCTCTTTTCTTCTTGTATATTTTTATCGCTAATTATTACTATTTATCATTAATAATTATTTCTAAATTGAAATTTATTATTTATAAAGTATATTAAAGCAGTGCACCACTTAATATATAGTATATGCAATAAAATGTTACTATTTTTTATTTAATACGTTTTTATATTTTAAATAATATAAATAACATCTTATATCTAAAATATATAGAACATTCATTCTTTTTGTCATTTTGAAGTTCTTTTTTTTCCTCTGTATTTCCAAATATATCTTTTGAGATGTATTTGGAAAAAAAGCAAATTAAAAAGAAAGAGTGGTTCAATGGTACTTGGAGTTAATGAAACATATTTACACCAAGCCTAGAGGGTTTGGTATTAGTATAAAATACTTATCTAACTTTCTTTTATTACTTTCAGTTTCTTCTTTTTGAGATTATCAGGTTATTATATTTCACCTTTTAATATCTGTATTTTTTTATTTATTTTTTGTAAGCAAGAAATTAAATTTTAATTGTTCTGAGAGCTCTAAATTAAAAATAGTTTTACTTGGATCATATATTTTTAATTTATATCATTATATCATAATCATTATATCATATATCATTAATTCTGATTTTTATTTAATAAATTTTCTTGATATAAATGGCTTAAAAATATCCTAATTTTTTTATTTTATTTATTTTTTATTTATAAATAACAACTTATTGAGACTTCAAATATACATACAGTTTTGTTTTTTTTAACTGATAACCTTTTCTAGAAATCATATATCAAATTTACAATCAGTATTTGCTAAGGGTACCAGTATACTGCAATTTAAAACCAAAACATAGTAACTTGAAAGCATAGTTTAATGCTAGAGTTACTGAAAATGCTACATTTTTACTGAAAAAACACTCAAAAGCAATTTTCAAGTTTCTGTGTTTTAGGTTTTTATGGCAGTATTATGCTTGATATTTTCTAGTGTATGATTATTTTTTTTAAATGACTCTTTTTAATAGTGTCGACAGTCATTTTAAAAATGAATTTTTTTTTTTTTTTTAAGTGCACAAAAAGAAATAAATTGAATTTATAAAGTTAATAAAACTGAAAATAATTTTGGATTTTGTTTTCAAATTCATTTATTTATGATATATACGTTTATTGCCAAAAAGATTAGGCCACTTAAAATTCTTATAATTACTTATAAATGCAAAATATGCATGCTGAAAATTTATCAGGCTTTGTGTATGTGGTTGTTTAGTTATCAACCAAATCTCATAAGCTCTATTTACATTAATGTGTTCCAAAAACTGGCATTTTAGGTTTGCCCTTCATGAACTCCATAGGAATTAGAAACTAAGAGTTTTTTGCAGGTAGTAAACATAAAGTTGGAAAAGATAATTGTAGTCTTCTCTTTTGAATACATATATTGTAGATAAGTGATCAAACCTCTAAATTAAACTTAGTCTAATTAAACCCAACCAGGTTATCTGATGAGGTGTCAATTTTATCAATAATCTTTGACCAGGCCTTCTGTAAGCGTACATAAATTTCTCTTCTTGAAGACTTAGTCACCAGTCAGTTCATTCATCAAATGTTCTCTTCTTGAAGACTAAGTCACCAGTCAGTGCAGTCATCAAAACAGATCAAAGTTTTATAAGTAACAAATAGCAGTGAACACTACAATAAAAAATTTAAAAATAATTACAAAATCATGTTTATAATTTAAATTTTATCCATTGCAGGTGCATTAAAAATAAAAAAAACTTGAAAAATATAACAAAAATTGACATTTTAAAATTTTTCAGGTTCTACACCATGCTCTTATCCTGTCTCAGATCAATATTTTTGATGTATTTTTTTATTTTATATATAATAATCAAGTTTTAAATTTTTGTTTTTTTTAATTTCTGGCATTTTAATGAACATTTTATACATATAATTTTGATATTGATTAAGGTTCATTTTTATTGTGGTTATGTTTATTTCCAGGAATTGCAAAAAGAATTAGCAGCAATTCAACTGAAAAGTCAAAACATGCAAGTGATGAAAGCTGCTGAATTAAGAAACTCTATTATTAATAAGAGTTTTGATTTGAGATCTAAAAAGGTATTTGGAAGCTGATTGCTATTTGTTTGTTAAAATTTTAGAAAAAGTTAGATTACCTTGTAGACTACTTAGTTTTATCAGACTAATGTCTGCAGTTGTTTTTTATTTAAAATAAGTTCAGTAATTTGCTTGACTTCATCAGCGATTATGTATAGAAGTGATAATGATGTATAACGATTTGGGGCAATAAAGATGTTTTGTCTTATGCAGTGTTTAATAATTGGCATCATAGGCAGAGTTTAAATGTTTTTGATTTTCCCAAACTTTTATGAGCAAAAGATCTAAAAAAGAGGATTTAGCGTTTAGATACTGAAACTTTAAAAGTGTGATGAATGATGATGATGATTGATAATTGATGATGATGATTGATGGTAATGATTGATAGTTGATGATGATGATGATGATGATTGATGATGATGATGACTTTAAAAGTGTAATGAATGATGATGATGATTGATAATTGATGATGACGATTGATAGTTGATTATGATGATTGATAATTGATGATGATGACTTTAAAAGTGTGATGAATGATGATTGATAATTGATGATGATTATGATGATGATGATGATGATGATGATGATGATGATGATGATGATGATGATGATGATGATGATGATGATGATGATGATGATGATGATGATGATCACCATCATCATCATTATGTTTATGTTCATGCTAAATATTATTTAAAATATTTATGGATTTTCATAATTTTTTAATTTTTAAGTCGTTTTATTCACGTTTTTAGAAATCTAAAACCTACTGTTGCCCAAGTTAAATCAAATTCCAGATTTGGATGAAATTAACACAAACTTTTAAAAAAATCATTTTCAAATTGTTTTTTTTTCTAATATGTGATGCAGTTGTTTATACCATATTTTAGAAGTTTTTACATTTCCACTGCTCACAAGTTCTCAAAATTTTGATTTTGATGACTTTGTGGCATGTTGACGTTGCGATGATTATGACATGATGGTATTAAATGATGATTCCTGAGTTTTTGTTTTTTTAAGCTTGAAGAACTGGATTTTCAAAATCAGCTTAAATTATTAGAAATGGAATCAGCAATTAAAAACCAAATCCAAAAAGAGGTTTTTTTAGTTTAAGCTTTTTTTAACGTTTTATTAATTGATAGCTTTGATTACAAAAATATATTTATTTAAACTATATCTGGCTTTTACAAATGTTTTATTGTTACAAATTGAAATAGGAAGATGCTTTACTTGTAGAAGATGTGTTACGTAATGATTATACAGCAACACAAGTTCCAATTGACTGTAAGTAATTTTTTTATATTCACCTTCCATGGCTGATGAAAAATCTAGACATTAAAAAATGCATTTAAAAATTAGCAAAAATAAGTTGTGCTCAATGCAGGAATACTTGTATATCATATATTTTGGTATGTTATATAAAAGATCAATATGGAATATAGTCGAAGAATTGATTGTAATTATTTCTAGGTCATAAAATACAATAAAGTTCTGTTTATGCCTTTTTTTTAACTAAGGTGTGATTTTTTGTCCTGAGCATTTATGTATTTAGTCTTTTTTACTTAAAAAACCAAACATATGTTTAAAAATTATTTTTATGTTATTTTTTTGTTTTTTAAATGGAATAAAGTATGAAAAAATTGTATTGGCTAGTATCCATAAAATACGTAAACTAAGTAGATTGTATGAAAAATAATGGTGGATGGTTCGAAAAATAAAACTTAAAAAAATAATAATAACGAATCATTATTTATTGAATAACTACTGCATTAAAGTATTTATAGATGTGTTTTTGTTTTCGAAAAAAAAAAATTTATAATGTATAATTAAAATTGTATTAATAGTTTAATTATAAGTTCGTTTTCGTTTTTTTTTTTTTTTTTTTTTTTGGTTTTTGTTTTTTTTGTTTTTTGTTTGTTTATTTTTTGCATAGTTTTCAAGTTTTATTTTAAAAATATTTCTATTGAGAAAATTTTAAAAATAATTATAATTGTAGCAATTTATATCGTCAGTTTTCGTCATGTTTTCAGAAGATATAGGAATAGGAAGAAAAAAGCGAAAACACAAAAATAAGTTTATTAGATTTTTTATGTTTTTGAACACTTGTAACAAAAGCCAAAAATATAATTTTATGTACAGATAATATTCGAAAATAAATTAAACTAACGTGGACGTTTTCTTCCCCAAGTGTATTTCTTCCTCTGTCTAATTAATCTCGTCAACCCGACTTGATAAAAAATTCAGGCTAAAATCGAGTTTTCTAAACAATTATATGCATTACTGAAATCATAAGTGGTCGATTTTATGACATTTCATGTTTTATTTAGGTTAGAGTAGGGTTGAAAATTTCCGGAAAATTTCCGGAAATTTTCTGGAAATTTTGATTTTTTTTTTTTAATTTTTAATTTACTACTATGTATTAAAGAAATTGCAAAGAATTAAGCATCAAATCTCTTAAAAATGAGATAACTGTCATTTTTTTTTTTTTTTGCTTAAATACATAAAAACTAAAAATCACAAGACGTTTCGGAGAAAATTTAAATTTTAAGTTTATTTAAAATTTTTAAGTCGTTTAAAGTCTAATAAAAAAAGAAATTTATTAAAAACATGCTACCTCTATAGGCACAACATCTTTTTTTATATATATACATCTTTCTTTAAGTATTTTTAATAGGGTTGGAATTTTTTTACAAAAGCTTATTAATACCTGTAATATATACACAAAAACTGCATAAAATTGAATGCTGACAAAACCGAGTTCATACTTACCGGAAAAAAGCAAATTAAAAAACGCACAATATCGAACAAATAAAACTTCACGATAAATTAAGTCATCTAGGCTTTATATGGGACACCTTTCCTAAAATCCGGGCAGTAATCCAAACTTTAATTCAATCTGGAATCCGTTTTGTTCACCCAAATTCCTTTGTCCAGTTATATAAAACTTTGGTTGTTCCACTACTTTATGGTCTAAGCTTTGTGAACATAAAAAAATATTAATGCAAAAGCTTGATATAGTTGGAAGAAACGCACTGAAGTCACTCCTTAACGTTTTAAAACATTGCATAAATTTTATTCATCCCTTATTTTTTATTGAGTATGTATCAATAATTACACAACAAAACAAGCTAAACTTATTTATTCACCTGAAGAGCAATAAAATGACATTTAATATTGTAAAGTAGCAGCTGAAAAACAAAACAGCTTCAGAACCTTTTTTAGGTAGTGTCAAAGGTTTGTGCAATAGTCATGAACTAAATCTAGAGAAAATAATGCAAAGTAAAAAAAAAAAATCATTGACTTAATAGATGTAATTCCTGAAACGGATCTTCAAACTCTAAAATGAGCAGTTGAGTTCTGGAACTCAAAGGAACAAAAAAACAATCTTCAAGGACATTCTTGAAAAAAAAAATTCCTAGATGATCATGTTTATATGAAAATCTTGATAAAAAAAAAAAAAAACTTCAAGATTTTTCATTTATCCTGAACTAAACTTTAATTTAGCTTACTTGTATAGTGGGTTTTTAACTAATAAATAAAAATAAAAAAATAATTTTATATATATATTTTATTTAAACTCCCCAACTAGACTATTATAAAAAAATAGCATGTTTTTGCAAACGTTAATGCTTAGCCATTTTCATGGTATGTGAAAGTCAATACTATCTTCACTTGAATACTCACTATCGTATTCGTTATCATCATAATCATCATCATCATCATTATCGATTGATAAGCAGCTGTGATTTTTTTGGCTTTTTTCATCAATGTTTTTTGTTTTTAAACATGAATGTTTTATCTTTTTAGAATTACGTTTAGCCAATTTATTCTGCATTTTCAAATTATAAGCAATAAATAAAAGCTTTGATGCTCTTGTATCGGTTAGGCAATTTCTTACTTTAGATTTTTGCAATAAAAACTCTTTGTTTGCACGCTCAACAGATGCAATGCTGCAGTTACAAGACAATAATATTAATGCAATTCTATTCAATAATGTTGTTGGTGCATATGCTTTCCACCATGTGACTGGATTACAATCTTCATTAAGCTTCCAAATATAGCTGCGATTATCCTGGCTAAATATTCCACTACGAGCTTTGAAACTCATTAATTCATCCAATATTATATCAGTGGCTAGTGTTTCATTTTCAGCTGTTCTGAATACATGCTGCTCAGCTAAAAGCATTTCTGAATGATTTAACTTTTGACCAACAAATCTTGGATCAAGTAAATTTGCTGCAAAGTGTATCGGTCTTACAACAAAGTCTTCACGCTTTTTAATGCAAGTAATGATATCCTCTTTTTGATGTAAAGTCAAAAGTGTTGAGTTTTGCAACACATCAGATATCTCAGTTATTACATAAAAAAAGACTTGTGGAACAATAGATACTGACGCTGCATCACTCTCTGATTCCAAAATAGCTTCTGATATAGGTTTCAGAAGTTTGAAAATTAAATCCGTCTTTTTCCAAAAGGTTTCATTCAATACTAATTCCTTTAAGTCAATTCCTTTTTTATTATTATGTTTGTCAAGATACTTTTGTGCTTTTTCATCAGTTACTGCCAGTCGCAATGAATCACGGAGTAGAATATTGCGTTGTAACATATAAAATTGTGATGACCATCTTGTTACTACAGGAAGAATTAAAATAAAACTTTTATTCAAGGAGTGTAGGCTGCAACGCTCAACAATACTTTTTAGACTGTGCTTACTTTTAAAAAACTTAACTAGTTGTTTATTTTGCTTTAGTGTTTCCGAAATTATTTTGTTCTTATTTGCAAGATCACAAGCTAATAAATTTAGGCCATGAGAAAAACAGCCATATGCTGACATCCAATCATATTTATTTTCTATTAATTTCCAAACTGCTACCATGTTAGCTGCATTGTCAGTGCAAAAAGCTTTTATTTTTCTTTTGTTTGATATAACATTTTTATCTTCAATAATCTCAACAATTTAATTGAATATGTATTGTCCAGTGTGGGAGTTTTCTTTTGGATGAATACTTCTGATGTATATTGGAGTTGGAGTAGCTAACATAATCTGTATATGTGAATCATTACTTATACAAGACCAACCATCTGTCATCAGAACAAAGGTTTCTGACTGGGATATTAAATCTTGTATGAATTTATTTACTTGGTTATATACTGTGTCTAAAAGATTATGACTCAGGGCATAACGATTGGGAGGTGACCAACCTGGTCGAATCTTTTTAAAAAAATTAGTCCAGAATGAATTTTCCGACATCCTGAAAGGGCTGGCTGTTGCATAAATTGCTCTTGCATATTGTATATTTATTTCATCACACTCTTGTGTTGAAACTTTATCAAAAAAATATGATATTGATTTTTGATTGCTAGTATATATAGAAGTTGAACAGAAAGCCTTTTTTTCTTCTAAAATAATTGATAAAGAACATTCTTGTAAATCAGAATGTAATTCGTTATTAGCCACATTCATTGCGGAACTGGTTCCTGACTTTCTCTTAAAGATAGCATAATTGTTGTCACAGCAATCAATAAAACAATCATTTTCTATTATTAAATCTGACACACCTGCATTATTTGTTGTATTTGTGTTGAGTTCAATTAAAGATTTAACTAATAATATTCCGTTTTTTGTTTTAGGAGCAAAACTTTGTTTCATAACATCTGTTGCAAACTTTTTTTTTACAGCTTTTGGAGATTTAGTACAATCTGTAACTAAATGTTTTTTAGCTCGTGTAGAGTTTTGTGTGCAAAATTTTGCATTGCAATATGTGCAAATAAATGCTGTTTTCCCATATTGACATTTTTTTTTTTTAAAGTGACCATTCCAGACTTGATCTAATTTTCTAGGCATAATTGTTGCTAAAAAAATTTTTACAGTACAAAAATAAATGAGAATAATTTAAAATGTATACTTAGTTTAGAAAAGCAGTTCATACTGACTGCAAATCTAATAAATAATTTATATTCAACACTAATTTATTATTATCATTATAGCTATAGTACTAATATACCTATAAAGTATTTTTGTAATGTTTTTATTGTTATTATTTCAAAAAGAGTAAAAAACTTATTTAATTATATAACATATATAATGGCAAGTTATTTGTTGTTTCTCTTGTATCACCTATTCTTTGGTTTAGGTTGACAGCTTTATATAAATCATTAAAAAATGTCAAAAAGGAATGTTTGTGTAGCAATCATTTCAGATACTATAAAGTTATGCATCTATAATATTATAAAGTTTTAATACTACTTAAAATACTATAAAGTTATACACCAAAAAATTAATAATATTGCACTTTTACCAATTCATAATATTGTATAAAATAAATAAGTAAATAAGTTATTTACTTATCTATTTTATTTAAAAAAGCTGTTAGTATTTTAATTTATAATCATATTTTTATAATCATCATCATCATCATCATCACCATTGTTATAATAATTGTTGTTGTTGTAGTTATTATTTTTACCATTATTGCCATTAGATTTACTTTAGAACTACTTACTAATATTATTAGTGAATACCTAGGTATTTATTTGTGAAATTTATTAGTTTATTTATATAAACCTTCTTTATTAAAACAGTAAAATTATGGTAAGCATTTAAAAATAATCAGAGAAGCCCTGAAATTTTTTTTTTTTAACAAGTATTTGAAAATTTCCGGAAATTTTCCGGAAATTTTCCCGACTTCAAAATTTCCGGGAAATTTTCAACCCTAGGTTAGAGTAACAACGTTAGTATTTGCCATGTCTAATAACATTTGTCCAACAACTTCTGTAAATGAGGTATAATAACATCGAATTTTATAAATGTTACATCCTTTTAATTATCAAAGTGTAGCAACAGATGTTACATCTTTTCAATTATCTAAATATAGCTACATCTGTGGATTCTACAGGTGTATG
The DNA here is from genome assembly GCF_022113875.1 of Hydra vulgaris. Lineage (NCBI taxonomy): Eukaryota > Metazoa > Cnidaria > Hydrozoa > Anthoathecata > Hydridae > Hydra > Hydra vulgaris. The sequence goes on along the minus strand of NC_061156.1, from coordinate 13,157,920 downwards.
TATAGACATGATTCAAATATTTGAGTTGCTTCCAGCTGCAAAAATTGTGGATATGGTTGAAAATAAATTATCCGAATTTAGTTTGTCTACAAAGAAGCATAAAATCTCGTTTGTAACTGAAGGTGCTTCAGTTATAACAAAATTTGGAAGATTAAGCGGGTCACTAACTTTGTTATGCACATGGGCTAGATTTAACAGTTTGTGATGTTCTCTACAAATCAATGATTTCAAATTCATCTGGCAGTGACTGTAATGTATCCGAATCCTGATGAAAATAATAGTAAAGGTTATGAGACTGAAGAAATCGATTTTACAACTTCAATGGATTATTTATCTCAGGGGTGGATGCAAATTAAGTTATTTTGTCAAGTATACCTCTCTCAAGCATACAACATACCTCTTCCACATTAGTTATTATGTATATAACTTTAACCCACATAATCCTACCTAAGGCTATAAAATTGTTAGGGGAAAAGTAAAGAAGTTTTCTTGTTGCACCCAACCAGAGACAAAATATATATAAGCATCTAAGGCTTTATATATAGCCTCAGGAGAAAATGTTCTTGGATTTTTTACTGGTGAATTATTAGACAACATTAGTATTGCACAAACAATTCAAAAGGTCCGGAGAATTGTTTTGTAAATCACCACTCAAAAATGAAATTTTACAAAAATACGTAAAAATTAAATACAAAAGGAGCTCAAGTTAATAGTGGATGTAAAGATAAGATGAAATTTTTTTTTTTTTTTTATTTGCATTTACTCCCAACAAGGCTGCAAGCAACCACTATTAAGTTGGGAGTTACTAGGAAAAAAAAGAACAGAGTTATAGAGCAAGGAAACGGTTGACAGAAGACTTGAAAAGTTGAAGGTTGTATGAGTCAGGAAAACATGAAGATGGGAGAGAGTTCCAAAGGATTGAAGTGCGGGGAAAAAAACTAGATGAATAAAAGTTTTTAGAGCATACAGGGACAGATACAGTAAACGAATGAGACTTAGCTGAATGACGAGTAAAACGAGAATGAATTTTAGTTGATGGAACTAGAGATGATAACTCCTTTGAGCAGTGACCATGGTAGTATTTGTAGAAAAGAGAAAGAAATGCGACTTTACGACGATGGGAAAGTGGTTCAAGCTTAGCAGATAGTCCAGGTCCAACAACATTTACAATGCGTTTTTGGACCTTGTCAAGAAGAGAAAGTGAATCGTTAGAAGAACCAGCCCAAATATGACAACAGTATTCCACACAGGGACGAATAAGAGATTTGTAGAGTTAGAGAATGGAATCAGAAGTAAGGAAATGGCGAGCACGATAAAGAGAAGCAACCTTAGCAGAAGCTAATTTAGCAATCGATTGTATATATGGTTTCCATGAAAGGTCAGTAGTAAGCGATAATCCAAGAAGACGTAAAGAAGAGGACTCAGTAAGAGGATTGCCATTCATAATAGTCTTTTTGTAATGTTGGAGCGATTTATTGCATTAAAAACATTAAAAGCATTGACGGCTTTTAAACACGGCAATATTAACAATATTTTGGAGGAGGAATATTTAGTAATGCAGACTGTAGTAACGGCGTTACGCCCAATAAAACTCGGAATTAAAAGATTTGGTCGACGCAACGCATCTCTACTTGATGCAGAGGTTGTATTAATGTTTATATTAAATGTTTTGCCCAAAAACAAAGATTGCTTTTTTGTTAAAATGCTGCAGTGTGTACAATAGAGAATTGTTGAAAGACAGAATAAAAATTTAGTTGGCTTACTAAAATATTTAAATAATTCATCAAATTATAAACACGAATTAGACAGGTTCTATATTATTATTGCCTTCCGAATCAGTCCTTCAAACTATGGTTAAAAAATTATTTTCTAAGCTATTTGTTGAGTAAAATGATGGTGGTGATACTTCCGCTTATATTGAAAAATTAGAATGCAGTAATTTTGGAATTGAAACGTCTTTTTAAGCCGAACCAAATTTATCAACTACATTAGAATTAATACTTCATCAAAAATTGGGTGCTACTATTACGAATGTTAGTCGCTTTGAGAATCCAGTAGATGCATGAAATGACGTTAAGAAATTATTAAAGAATATGTATTTTTGGTGCAACGAAAAAGTGTACAAATAATTTAGACAGTGTAGAATGCCCTATTAACTATTCCACTAACATTAATCGATTCAGAAAAAGCTTTTTCGGCGGCAGGTCATTTTATTACAAAAATTCGTTCATCGTTAAGTGACATCGACACAAGCGCATTTGACAATTTATGTTTTTTAAAAATTATTTTAAAAGTTATTGTTTATAAAATTAAATGTTTATATTTGTTTTATTTTGAGAGTCAGTTTCTATTAATTATTTTTAATTTAATTTCTTTATCTTTTTCTTATTAAAAGTAATAGTATCAAAAACGTATTTTTTGTTTATTTGTTTGAATTTACACATTTTTCCACACTAATCGAAACCTACATTTTTTGAAGAATCGAGGTTTGTAAGATTTTTTAAAGGTCGATGATTTTAAAGCCTGATTGCAAATTTTTATTCTTATTAGTGACTGATATATATTTTTTCTGTTTTTTTTTTTTTTTTTTTTTTTTTTTTTTTTTTTTTTTTTTTTTAAGTTTTAAGAAGTTTTTTGTTGAATACAAATAAAAGTTGATAAACATGGTCTTTATAAGCTTGGGGTGAGCGGGAAGAATCTCCCGCTCACCCCAAGTTAATAAACGTCCCCTTTCGTGTATTACCTAAGAAAACCTTAGATGAGTGCAATCAATCTTGTTTTTTATTTGAACAATGTTTTAATGCAAGAGAAAAAGTTTGTTTGATAAAAATGTATTTATTTTTCCAAAAATGGCTAAATTTTTTTGCTGATTTGGATAATAACAATCAAAGTTAATGCTGATAAAATTGCCATTTTGCAATTACGCAATAAAAGATGCTTAAAAATAATTTTAAAATTTTATATATTTTATGTTTGTTCATTTTATTTGTTTTTTGTTTTTTTGTCTTACTCTCGAGTCCTTTATATAAGGGGTTTGGGAATAACAGGGGGTGAGAATTTTAGTCCAAATCTAATAAACGTGGGGGTTTTAATAAAAGGAAGGGGGAGAATTTTTCATATTACAATATAGGTATTTTTTTATTAATTTTAGTTTATAAATCCAAACTAATATTTTTTACAAAACACACATAAAACTAGCGTGGCTTGCGGTCATATGCGCATTTTCTAACAGCTGTTTTTATAATAATTATTAAATTTAATACGCTGATGTAAGTTTTATATTTGGGTGAGAAATAAACCAAACGCTTTTTAAAGCTTGCTTACACTAAAAGTTTTTATTTTTATCAGTGATTGAAATAATTATTTTCTATTTTTTTTAGGCCGATTTTTACTGATTTTTTGTTTGTTTGTTGATAACAAGTTTAATTTATAAAAGGGAGGATCTTAATAAGCTTTGGGTGGGTGGGAAATTTTTCCAAAAATTAATAAACGTCCCACCCCCGCCCCCACCTTTTTTTTTTTTTTCTTCTTTTTATTACGGACTCGAAAGTAATATCTTGAAACAGCAAAAAAGATTAAAATTTTGTAGGAGTAACTTATAATTAAATAATTAATTTATTTTAAACATTTTTTAACATTAAATTCTTAAAAATGAATCTTTTTTTAATTGCACATTTTTCATCTTGCAGTGTTTAAAAGTAGCGAAAGTAGAGGACCATTTGGATCACAACAGATGGACTTTCTGTCAAATATTAAAGACTTGCGTTTAAAAATGGCTCACCGCAAAACGGGATCTTAAAGCGTCAAAAGTTGTTGTATATATATATATTTTTTTTTGGAATGTTATTGTGTTTTTTAACTACTAAATTGTTTAATATTCTTATAAAACAAAATTTATTAAACTTTTATATTCATATGGTTCTTATAAAACATTGTGGATACTATTTATTATTTTACATTTATTTCTAATCCTAGTCACCAGTCTTCTCAATACTTATAAACCAACAACATTTTATTCGTTTGGATTCAAAGTACAGGGTCTGTTGAACTCTTGACCATGTTCGTGTATCCATAAATTAGCGACCCATTTTTGGCCTAATACTACAGGGCAACCTGCGTGTTGAGTTTTTGGGTTACTTTTTCCATTTCTCAGTAGGTTATACCAAAATACTCCTGCACCTTTAATTGGGTCAGTACCAACACCTGGAGCGGTGTTAGTGAAAACGGTTCTACCACCCCAATCCACATCAGACAAATATAGAAGCATCGTAGCAATTCTGTTTCCACCCCACCGGTCAAAATGTTTAGGTCTTGTCCCAGTAGAATGGTCAAAGTGAGGCTCATACTGACCTGCAATACCGTAATTCGCTACCTGCAAGTGTTCAGCATAGCGCATATTAAGACCAGTAACATCTCCTACTCTGCGTATTATTTTTGCAGCTATAACGTCCATATCTTCCGCTATCCATGTGTTTTTACTAACGCGGTAATCAGCATAAATTAAATCTCCAGTTACCATATCGTGAACAAATGCTCTTCGTAGCAAAGGCTTTGCAAATTTTATTATATGCTTTGCTTCATCATCAGTGATTAGTTCATAATAAAGTTCAATGTATGGATCGTGATGCAAAACTTCCATTTTAAAAGGTTTCAATATGTAATGCGCTTTGGGGGCAACGTACTTACAAAATAGTCTATTTAAGTCTTTCTGAGCCATTTTTTCGCGCCCTTGGCATAGTTTGTTGTGATGATTTTCCCAATGGTGTTTTGGTTGGGTAAAGTTTTTCCGTATCGTTGGATCAGATTTGCTTAACTCAAATTCTCTTTCATAGAGTTCAATGTTTATGAGAGCATTATTGTTGGTCGGATCAAATTTTAATATAGCCCTCGTATGTTTGATGGCGTCTTCGAGCTTTCCAAGATAATATTCGCACCAAGCAAGATGTTCTATAAATACAAAAAGGTTTTTAAAAACTAATCAAAACAACTAATTATAATACTATGATTAAAGATGTTTAGATAAACGTACTGATTAGTTTTTTTATTGTTCACTTTTATTGCTCAGTTTTGAACTATTAAAGAAAAATTGTTTTTAAAAAAAGTGTTCAAAAAACTGTTTGTGGTTAAAAATTAAGTTCTTAATAGAAGATTTACTCAATTAGATTTTAAAACGACAAAATGTTCTCCAAATATTTTGTAGAAAATGATCGATAAACTATCTGTAGAAGTACTTGAAATTTTAACAAAAATGTCAATTACTAAAACAATTTTTTTATGAACCGATTTAGTGGGTTGTGCACAACTTGCATATATTAATTATAACAATTTGGTTTTTAATACTAAAAAGATAAAATTAGTGTTAATAATATGGTTTTATCGAAGAAACTTACTGAAACTGCAATATTAAATAAATCATTCAAAAACTGTAATATTAAATCAACTAATCAAAAACTGCATTATTAAATCAACCAATCAAAAACTGCAATATTAAATCAATCAATCAAAAACTAATAACTACTTATTTGATAAAAATAACATTTTCCCATTTTAGACAATAAATAAATTTTAATATAAATAAATTTAAAATATTTTGGTAAATGTACTGGTAAATTTCCAACAATGATCCTACAAATCAGTTTCTAGGTCTTATTTAACGAATGCTGACTAAATTTTTAAAAAATTAAACAAGAGTATCCATCTTTCTAATGCTTTTCGGTTCTACGTCTGCATTAAAGCTTATTAAAATGATAAACATAACCCAATTCGAACAAAAGTCCACACTGTTGGTGCATCCTCGCATATATTATCCTAGCATCTTGTTTATCTTTTACAAATGCAAAAGCAAAATAATAAGTTATCAAAGAAAATAAGATTTAAGTATCATTTGACGTAATAATTTGTACCGGCAGGTCCACTTAATACAGCGATTTTAGCTATTATTGATATTTGCCATATAACTGCGGTAGTGGTGTAGTGGTAGAGCGCTCGCTTCATAAGCGAGAGGTTTCGAGTTCGATCCCCACCAACGTCCCTGGTAGTGTCGCGCTCAACTTGTTGCTCCGCGCGCGGTCTTGTTTGTCAAAGTTCGTGTTTCGGAGTTATAGAGTAGAGATAAGGATATAACCACAATTAAGTAGTCTCCTCGTCTGTATTCACGATTCATTGGGGAGGTAAATTCACCTCCCCAAGGCCTTCTCGGCCTTGGGGAGGTGATTTTACATTTAAAAAAAAAATTAAATGATAATAAAGATAACCTTCAACTTATTTAAATTTAACTAATATTCATAAATTAATTGATTTTTTTAGTGTAAATGTTTTTTTCTATGAGATAAAAAAACTTACATCTTAAAAAACTAGTCGTATGAATGCAATAACGAATGCACATGTAAAACTGCAGTCGTGTCACACGATACACACGACTCGTGTGTATCACCAAATATTAAAAAGAGATATTGAAAGATTTTTTTCCAGCGTTTGTAAATATATTTTAATGATTATATAGAAAGATTTATTGAGTTTGCAAATAAACGCTAAAAATATCATTATACTTCTTTAATTAATTTTTATGCTTAAATTAATTTTTAAGCTTTTATGCTTATGTTTTTTGGCGTGAATCTTGCAATGTAAGCATAAAAACAATTTCTTGTTTTTGTAGATTTTTTACTAAAGTTATTAAGTAAAGATCTAATGTTAAATTGCGTGTTATGGCTTTTATTGTTGTCTTAAAAAACTAAACTTTCTTACTGATTGACTGTGTTTGTGGACGATGGTTATTAAAAATGTTTTGAATAATCAATAAATACATCTTGTTATTTTAAAGTGTCAAAAACTTGAAGGCAACTAGAATATCCTCTCTTAAAAACTAAAATTGAAGGCTAGGTTGTTCCCAGAGGCCATTAAACCATAAACTTAAAAAAAAAAGAGTTTGTTATATATTTTATGCATAAGACAAGTCCAACAGAAACTATTGTTTACAAACAATATTAGTTTTATTTTTTTATGTTATTTTAACTTTACTTATACCAACCCCTCATCAGGGGCGGATCCAGCATTTTTTGGTCTTTAAGATAGCAACCATTCAGACATGGAGCAAACTCGAAACATTTGTATGTTTATATTTATGTCAAATAAGGATGCTTTGCTGAAAAATTGCGATGATTGAAGTCTGGGAACAAAAAATCCCTAATATTTTTGCCAAATAAATAAATTATAAACTTGAAAGTTATCTATAAATGAAAATATGCGGGTCTTTTTTTTTAAAGACCTTTTTAGCCCCCTCCTTCGCGAGCGACAAAACCCGCCCCTGATAAGATTAGCTATAACAAAACCCGCCTGATAAGATTAGCTGTTATACATAAGTAACATAAAAAAAATAGAAACAACAACAGCAGTAAAATAATTAAATAATTAAAAGTTAGATGTTAAATTCTCTCAACGTTTAAAAAGGAGGTAGAACCCCACTAATCTAACGTCACGATTTGTAAAAGTCAAATACAGCTTTTATTTAAAACTTAAAAACCAGTTAAATAATTGTCGATGCCTGAAGTACTTTTGCTTATGGTAGCTAATTTAAAATGCAGAAACATATTATTTAGTCATATTATTTTGTCTTTATTTGTTGTAAAAAATTTTTGTTATTAAACTGTGTAGATAATCGGTAAATATTATGAAATACCTTAAAACTGCTTAAGTTTAGTTAAAAAAAAAAAATTTCAACGATATAGTTGTGCCAACCAGTTCAAAATATATTAGTCTATATAGTCAGTATAGTCATTATATAGTCAGTGCTATATAATGAAAAACACAGTCGATACTTACTAGAAACATGTAAAATATATACCTAATAACATAGCTTTCTCAACAAAACCCACACTTTTTGCATCCACTGGAAACCTATAAAGAGCTTCTTTTAACCATGCATGGCCATGAATGTAATCATGCGTTTGCAAACAAAGATATCCAATTTCGAAAATTTCTTCCAGTGTTAATTTATGCGAAGGTTGACGAATTCCGTCAACAAAGTTTGAAGGTGATATGGCATACGTTTGTTGAAGCCTTGTTAGCGCAGCAAGTGCCCCCAACAAATCTTCGTTCGTAGGGTAAGCTGGTTTTAATTTAACTAAGTCGGCAAACAAACTTAAAAGGTTGTCTTTAGTGGTCCTAGTTTTTGTATAGTTATCAAAATTATTCCAAAATTTTGTGAATCTGTCAAGAGAACCATGGGCGTTGGTAACATGTGAAATCCACTTTTCATTTTCAAATTCAGATGTTCTTGGTGGTAAATCTTTTTCCACGTGAGTCAAAATTCTTTCTAATTCATTAAGCCGCGTTTCTTCTGCTTCAAAGTACTTTAGAAATTTATCTGCTAACTTTTTCTCGACTTTAAGAAGAATCTCCATATCGGATGCCGCAGTAAAAAACTCATTTCCTTTATCAGCTTCGCTTAATACTAAGATTGTCAGTTCATACAAAACTAATAAAGTTACTATTTTTATTGGCGGTTTCATTTTACCAAGTTAGTTACAGTTAATACTTGTTTCAAATATTTTGAGTTGTTTACTTATAATTACTTTACTTTACTGTTTCAAAGAACGCTGTTTATTTAACTTTTGCTGGATCCAAAAGATAGTTGTTTTCAGCTGTTTTCGTAGCTTTTCTTTTCAATATTTCATAATAAACCTCCTGAATTTAAACAGTTTACGTTTAAAATTGCGCTTGGTTTTTAATGTACACAAATTATTTGCGGAGGTAACTTTTGTGAGCATAATTGCACACGATCAGGAGGTTAATAATCTCATGCTGAAAATTACTTGCGTTTTCAAATGTGCTGAAGTTATTCATGCTCGTGATTTGCAGCACGTGCTTAAAATGTTAATTACTTCAAAATAGCTACAAATCAAGGCAATTTTAAGCCTAACAGGTCGTTTAAACTGACAAGTTATGCGATAAACTGGGGGCCCTTGTACAATATAGCTGTTTTACATCGATATATTATAGTATATTATTGTATTCGTGTCTAATAAATTTATTTAAATATTAAAAACGTTGAGATCAGTAAATTCTTTATTTATACAAATCTTTTGATAATTTAAATATAAAATAAATAGATTGTGTTATAAATGAAGCTTCTGTCAAATGAAAATAAATACATTATAGTATAAATTTATTTAAATATTAAAAACGTTGAGATCAGTAAATTCTTTATTTATACAAATCTTTTGATAATTTAAATATAAAATAAATACATTATATTAATAGAGCTATAAAAGTATTATTAAACCATAAATTAAAACTTTAATTGCAATGAAGTTCGTTGGGCTAAAGACAAGATGATCTCCTATTTCTTTTTTTTGAAATAAATTGAACGTTTAATAGTCTACGGACGATTCCTTATATCAAAAAATGGTGCGTGCAAAAAAATGCGATGATTGGAGCCTGGGAATAATTTAATTAATTATTAATGTTGTAAGTTTCTGGAAACTTACATCATAAATAATTAAGACCACCGCAATTTGAAACAAACAAAAAAATACACAAAGCAGTTGTTGCTAACGATTTAGGTTCAATTACAGCCTTGCCGTAAAAAGACCCTAAACAATATGTAAGAACATTAACTCACAATTCATCTATTAATAAAACACAGACTTCTCATAACTGTTCTTTGCCTTTTTTCTCAATCATGAATTCAAAATCGACACAAAAAAAAGTATTACTTTTTTATGTAAAAAAAAGTATTACTTTTTTATGTAAAAAAAAGTATTACTTTTTTATGTAAAAAAAAGTATTACTTTTTTTCTTTAAAAGTTAGATACTTGGAAGTTGCCTTGTTTAAAGAATTGCCTTGTTTCAACTTGTCATATAGAAACAGAAATACTGAGTAATACTAAAAACCATAGATGATCTTTTTAGGATTATACATTTTTCTTCCTGTAATTTCTGAACTTATTGCATCAAAATGTTTCTGAAGCACACCACTTTTTTTACTCTTTGTTAAGGTATCTAAGCAACCACAAGTTGGGTACGAACTTGGCAACTCAGCCTGTTTGTATAAAGAAACAGACACTGATCCAGTAATTTATTACTAGAATTTCTAATCTTTACTTTTATGGTAAGATAAAAGGTAAGCACACAATTGTCACCAATACTATTTTTAAACATTTCAGTTTTGATAAGTGCGACCCTGATAATTGGCCGTGTTTATTTTAATGTGTCTTGATCTAAGGTTTATGGGTGACTGCGTTTTTTTATTTAATTCTGATTCACACGTTTTGCTTTAACTATACTTAACCGGCACTATTTAAAAGTAAAACATTTAAAAAATTAGGATAAATAATCAGAAAATAAAATATAACTATTAAAATGTAGTTAATTTGTATTTACTGCATAAAAAAAAATTTCTAAAACTATTCGAATTTTTTTCATATGTTTTTTTATACATTTTTTGACATATAATATTGAAAAACTTTTCAATTGTTCATGGTCTATACAGAAGGTTAGCGTTTAGGCCTCAGAAGGTTAGCGTTTAGGCCTCAGAGATCAAAAGTATATTCGTTATACAGCACTTTCAAAAAAAAAAAAATAGACACAGTAAAATATTTTGTTCATTTGACATGATATTAACTTTGAACTTGAAAAGATTTTAGAATGAAATTTAGAACCCGTCAAACAGAGTATGCAAGATAAAAAAAAACTATGGAGAGAGCAAATTTTTTTTTTTTTTTGTCAGTGAAAGCTTATCCAAGGTTTTCCAAGTCACCGTGAACTTACCTACACATTTAACGAAAACCGGTAAAAAAATTGGCTAAAAACATTTCACTCAGTAAAAATATTGGTGTTTATTTAGCTGATAGAAAACTCATGCTGGCGACAATATATTTAGCCGTTAGAAAACTCATGCTGACATCAATATATGAAACGTCATGCTGACGACAATATATATATATATATATATATATATATATATATATATATATATATATATATATATATATATATATATATATATATATATATATATATATATATATATATATATATATATATATATATATATATATATATATACATATATATATTACTTTAGGTGCCCCCAAGAAGTCTTTACGGTCTAATCACGGAGCACCGCGGATGAGCATTTAATTGAAAGTTCACGCCTCCTTTCCAACCAATGTTGCAAAACTTGTCCAGAGGTAGAGTTTAAACTACGGATCTTTTGTTTCTGAGGCGCCACGGCTGCTCTCAATATTGGCTTAGAAGATTAAAGTAATGTAAGGAAAATATTGGTTGTTGAAAAAAAAACACAGTGAAAGCAAGCAAAATATAGTAATTGCTTTGTTGTACCGAGATTGCAGGGTGGCAGTTGGAGTGTTAGTATTTAGGGCTGCTTTAATTTCAGTAGCTGTTACATCTTACAAGTTTACAAAAATTATAAAGGTAAGTGTTACATTCATTCACCCCGAATTGACAAAATTATATTCAGACGGTAGAGAACTGCATGGTGCCACCAGTAGATATCAGTAGCTAGTTGATCGGAAGGAATGCCTCAAACAGTTTTTTCCGTTCACCCTCTGTTATGCCAATATATTGTTTATCAGGTACATTCTTAGTGGAAACAACCCATTTATATACCACATTTTTGGATAAACAGCTTCCACTCATTGGACAATTGTTTTTTTGTTTACAATTATAATTTTCTGTAGTTTTTTCATTTAGGATTTCTTTTTTATTTAACAAAGCATTATCCTGACCTTTTATAATTCTTTCCATATTTTTTGTGCAACTGTAGCAAACTTTAATTGTATTTCGATTAAAAATTTTGTGTAATTTATTAGAGGGCGGGAAATGCTTATCGACTATTTAAAAAAATACTTTTCCTATGTTAGTGGAAACATTTTTGCTATATGAGGTGTTGGACCAAATTACATTTCTAGTTCTATTTCATTTTTTTGTATTTTTCTTTTTTCAGGGTCAAATTTTAGTTCAAAAGTTTCAAAACCACTTTTTTTAAGGGCATCTGTAAATGTTTTTTTAGAAGAATCTAATACATTTTTATTAGAGGAGTTTTAGTTTAGCCTGTTATTAATTGAAATCGGGATTTGTTTTAGAATTTAGGGTAGATGATTTGAGTTAATATTAATAAACAATAATTCGTTGTTTGGTTTTTTGAAAGGCTTAAAATCTGGTCCACATCTCGATAAAACATATTTTTTATTTAATAAACCAAGAATGTTTATTAAATAAAAAATTGGAATTGATTTCTAAATGCAGGCACGAAAATAAGTTTCTCCTAAAATTACTTTTTATAAATTAAGTGAGCTCAAATAATAATTACATTATATCCCCCTTTTAAAAAAATATTTTTTAAAAAAACCACAAGTAATCAATTCTAAAAAATTTTTTGTATAATAGTGTCAGCATATTCCGCAAATGTGTGAAAATTTACAGTAGTTAAGATATTTGCGACTTCTTTTAATTTATTTTTTGGTATAAATTGAAGTTTTATTAATTTGATCATTCATTTCTGATGAGTCTTTATTGATAAAACTCAGTGTTTAATGGAAAAAAAACTTTTGTGAAATGATTTTCTACTTTCTATTTTATATATATATATATATATATATATATATATATATATATATATATATATATATATATATATATATATATACATGTTAGACGCATTGTAATTGTAGCAACGACTATTGTTTATATCGAATCCATGCAATTCTAAAGCTAAAAATATGGCATCTGCTGATTCTTCAGATTTATGACCATAATTGGGTAAAAACTCTAAAAATGTTTTTACCGGGCAGCCATTCTTTTGAACATACCGAAAAATAAACACAGTTAATCTACGCAGAAGTAGAATCAATATTGATGGAAAAATATTTAGCTTTCTTCATTTATTTTACCATTTGTTGAATAAAATTATCTGCCATTATATCTATGAACTGTTCATATATATTAAAAAGTAGGTTCGATCCTCTATAAAAGAAAGGATTCTCTAAAAATGGGTCAAACTGATCAACGTGACTTTTTTTAACAAATCAACGTTTTCGCACAAATTTATTTACAATTTGCAAGTGGACTTTGATCCCCTTTTGAATGATACTTTCTTCTGCCAGCCATACAAATTTATAATTTTTATAAAGATGAATTTCCAATAGAAATATTCTTGTTTAAAAAAAAAAAAAAGCGCACGTAGGCTGAAAAGCAAATAATTGGAAATTTTGTATCAAAAAACTTGAATATATATAGTATATGGTCTATCAGTAGATCTATAATTTGCACATGATAATAATATAAAAATTTTCGTAAAAATGATATTAAATTACTAATTAACGGCTTTCTACGATTCTACCATTCTGACGGCTGGCGCCCTATTAAAACTTGGCGCCTGGGGCCAAAGCCCCCTTTCGCTTCCCGTAAATACATCTCTGTTAACCTCCGGAACTGAATTAATCAAGAGTTACTACATGCCATATGCTTATGCTTCATGTGACATGAAGAGCGTCAATCATGTGGCATGATGCAGATCACAGAATGCATTTTCCGTAAGGTGTAAACCCTAGGGTAAGATTATCTATGAAAAAAGAATATACTTTCAATAAACCCAATATACCACTGCGATTTCCCGTGCAATTCCCTTATTGCTTGTAAGAAAAGTACGTGAATAAATTTTATAAAAATTTATTAAAACTACAAAACTTTATAGCTGGAAAATTTTACGGTTGAAAACAGTATTTAAACATAAATTTTGCATAAAAACTCTTAAAACAACCTCTATCTATGTAATATCTTATATAAATACAATCGAGCTATACAGCTCCAAGTAAACCATCATATAAAGAAATCAATTAAATATTTGCACAAGTATTTTATTTACAAAAAAACAAAAACAAAAACAAAAAAGAAAATATCCGAGCAATAATAAAAAAATATAAATATCCACCTTCAATTACATCTTAAAAGTGATAAATACAATTCAGTAAAAAATTAAAAATATATAAATATTGAAAATTATATAAAATAAAACAACATAAATACAAGTATATAAATACAAAATTGTACATTCTTAAATAATTACAAAAAGATAAATATGAAACAATTGTTTCATATTTATGTTATTGTAGTAAGCATAACGTGATAGCATAAAAATAATGCTAGCTTTATAAATTCTCTATTGGTTCATTTTTAGAGGATAATTTTGTTCACCTTATTTTGTTAGTATTCTTTCATTCTACTTTAAAATGTAATTAAATAAAAACCTTTGAAGTTTTAACTGGTAATTTTTTGAAAATAACAAAATTTCAAAATTTTAAAATGGTTAACAAAATATATTAGACTTACGCAGGTCAAACTTAGTTTTAAGCTTCTGATAAAAAAGTCATATAATTTCTATCTATGAAAGATATTTCTGGGTTTTTTAAATTTTGTTTAAATGATGAACCTGGAAGAAGAAATCTACTAAAAGCACTACTTTGATTAGAATGATCACTCAATGTTAAATTACTTCGTGCAGAAGATGTTCGCCTTGTGGAAAACAAATTAAGCTCTGTAGATTTATATTTCTGGTGGGAAATATCTGTAGTGTCTTCATTTTGTCCACTTAACCATACCCCAACCTTTTCAATATAACCTGCATTAATAGTTTCTACAGGAATATAGGGCGATTTTAAAGAATTCGAAGAAACTTCTGTTTTTTTAGAGAAAGTCGAATCCCGCTTTATAAACTTCAAATGATTAGAATTATTAGACAAATCTTCTTCATCTTCTGAATCTTCATTAATATTAGCAAACTGTTCTTGAATACGTTGCTCCTTCTTGCTATTTCGACGTAAAAAACTACGGGAGTCATTAGTTTTCTTTACAGATTGGACAGGTACTGTTACATCAGTTTTAGTTAAAAGTGAATTTAAATACTTACTTCTGATTTGTTCCCTTATCACAGGATCATCGGTTGAGTTGAATTGGTCAAAATATTCATGAAGTAAACCAAGATTACTTGGGCTAGAGTTTGTATCCTCTGTGGCTATCACAGAATCTATGTTGCTGGGAGACATTGAACTAACATCATCTAATATTTTTTCTTTAGTAATCACTTTGTCATGAAAAGCACCTGAAACAGGAAGTATAAGACCATTTTTTTGTTTCAAACTGGAATTTAAAGAATTATTTATTACAGACATTTCAAATTTTGCTCTATCATTTTCAGGCAGGTGTTGATCAGTTGATAGTTTGCGAAAATATGGTGTTGAATCCTCTCTAAACTTATATGAAGTTTTCGTTTTTAGTTTCGACGCACTCGTTTGAGAATGCCGAAATGATTTTGGTTTATACAATGCAGGAAATGATGACATCCAACTATGATTGGAAGCTGCAGTAGCATCATATCGCTTAACTGGATCTACACATAGTAATTGATCGATAAAGTTTTTAGATGATTGAGAAACAGTTGACCAGACCTTAAAAAAAAAACTAAAGTCATTACAGACTAACAAAAAAAAATAATAATAATAATAAGTTTTATCTTTTTGCCTAGCAAATGTTTTTTTTTAAATAGCTTTTTCATTTTGATTTTGAATATGAAACCCTTTTCATCCTATTACACCCAAATATTTTAATACCCTTTAAGATTTAGATAATTTTGTGAATAAATTCCTAACATTTGGGGTAAAATAAGGTACTTGTTATCTACAGTGTCTCAAAAAATATTTAACTAATTTTTTTTTTAAAAGAAATGTTATTAAATTACACTAAAAACAATAGTGGTACTTTCTTTGTATATCATTTTAATTTTATAGTGAATAGAACTTTATTTAACGTGCATATTTTTTGTTTACACTTTAATATAAACAACTTTAAACCACAATTATAATTGGTTTATTGTTTGTCCTAAAAGAAACTTAGTATTGAATAGGCTTGAAAAAAAATTATCTGCACAAGCAATACTTGGTAGACTTGAATAATTCTATGTGAAATTTCATGAAATTTTTCAGCAAATTTTTGGAAAATTAAAGAAATTGCATAACAAAAAATTGTTATGCAATTTCTTATATTTTTTGTTTTTAATGGCTTAAAGTAAATGTCGTTGCAATAGATCTCTAACTTTTGGTACAGTTTCTGGCATTTTCAATACTGTGAAGTCAAAATGGATAAAGTTATTTCCTTTTACAATTAACTAGAAGTTTGTATTAATATTTAGTACCCAAACACTTTTTTTTTAAACTAATTTAAAAGATATTGACAGAAAACTTTTTCGATCGTATTTTAAATCCTGTAATGGATCAGAGATAACCTCTGAGAAAAAATAAACCAATTTGCGTAAAACTTATTGCCAAGTACAACAAGAGACTGGAATTCAACAACTTAAGTTCATATATTTTAAGAATGAAGACATTCTGGTTCATATAATACACCAAAATAACCAAAATCTATTTAAAAACATTTTCTTTTATTACCACAGCAATATTTCTTTACCAACATTCTTTTATTAATATTATATACCAAAAAATGTTTATTAAAAAATGTTTACCAAAAAAGTTTTGAGTAACAAAAATGTATCACTTTTTTAAGGAAAAAATGATTTTAAAATTGTTTAATTGGATAACTTTTTGAGACAATAATAAACACCATTTCCTGGCTCTTTTAGATGAGATTGGATTAATATACAAGGTGGGGACTAGGGTTTATCATTTCCCATAAATTTTGCATCACAGGAATCCAGCTGTGTAGTTTTCTGTATCCCAAGATTTCCCCGAATCCCGGCATTACTTTATTTTCATATAAAATACAATTTAAATATAACAACAAACAAACGTGTTTTTTAAGCGTGTTTTTTACCACAAATTTAAATCAGCACAGTAATCTAAATTATTTTTTGAATTAAAATTTAAGAATTGTCTTGAAAAGCATGAACATTTTAATTTTTTGTTACAGCGACGCCATCCACAGTTTCTTTCACTTTTGTGCTATGGCATTTATGAAGAAGCCATCCACTGTTGCTAGTTTTGACACAATTTCCTCAATAGACTGCTGTTTAACTAATGCTTTAATTTTTTTTGTGCACATTTTCGATTTCTAATTCAGGAGTCCATTTGTAGAAAATCCCTTGCACATTACTTTTACATCACACTTTTTGCATGTGGTAGATTTGCCAAATCTTTTCTTACAAAAATATTGCCATGCTTTCGATCAACTTACTAGTGATAAGGTTATAATGAATCATAAAATATTAAAATGATTAATAAACTATATACAACACATTACCAACAAACAAAAAAATAGTATAAATACATAATATTAACTTATACACCATTGGTTACAGTTATTTCAATACAGAAAATATCAAATTTTTCAATAATACAATACAATGTAATGTTAAATTTTTTAATTATTTGAAAATTTAAAGATCAAGCAAAATATATGACTTTCGTCATATATTTTGACATATGACTTTCGTCATTTAAAATCAAGAAATGTTTTTTTATTCTTATTTTATAATAACAAGAAAAATGCATTTTTAAACATTTTGGAAAATTAATACTTGTTAAAAAAGTTCACATTATTTAAGATAAAAGATATATAGCAGGAATCATTAACCATATCCTGGAATGTCCCTGGAAGGTTCTCCCATTTTCCTGTTTAAAACTCTTCATTTGGTAAAAATAAGTTTTCACTATCAAATACATTCAGAAAATTTCAATCGTTCCACTCTATAGTTCCATCAAAAGTAAACCTTATCCGTTTTTGTTTTAAATAATAATTTTTAAATTACTTTAGTTTTTAATGTGCACTACCACCATTTATACTAATTAGTTCAAAGATTCGGTTTTTCATACTTTTTATAAGATTTTCAAAACAAACATTTCAAATACCGTTCCATGCTTGTTGGATAGAAATTTTAAGTACTTTTATCATATTATACCACCAAGATTATTTTTATATATAGCTCATGCCAATATTCCCCATAAATTTTCAATAGGTTTTAAGTCGAGTGAACTTGCCAAACCAAAACATGTACTTTTTTTTTCATGGAACCTAGTTTTACACTTCATGCCAAGTGAATCACCACATTATCTTGTTGAGATAACATGTTGAAATCCAATTCTCAGTAGGTAAACCTTCATTAAACTGAATTTTAGTGAAGTTAAATTAAAACTAAAAGATCTTTGTAATCTCAGTTAAACTTTTATTCTGAAAAAATAACATTTTTCCATTCTGCATTAAAATATACAAAACTTCCATATAGAACAAACAAATCAAAATCTTACTAAAACTTCAACCAATTCTTATTAAATGTTCAAAACAAAATAATGGAACAATGGAAATTTGGTCTGCATATATATTGATTTTAAAAACACTCTAGAAAATTTAGTTTCAATTAATTTAAAAAAACATCAAATTGTCATAAGCCCATTTGTTTACAATAAGTCTAATAAAGATAACTTTTGTTTAAAAATACATTTCGCGTAAAATCTGCAGTAACTACATGTAACAATGGAAACTTCGCTGAGTAGACAATATTCTTGACCACAGTATTTAACTATATACTTCGCACTAGAATTAAGTTGCTTTATGTGTATTTTGTAAAAAAAGAGGCGATTCTATGTGTAGTGTGTGTGTCATATTCCCCCTCCTCCAAAGGCAATTTTCAAGTTATAGTCGGTTTATTTAAAAATTTAGTTGGCTATTTGACAAATTTGAGTTGGGTAAATTTTAGATTTAAGGACTTACTTTTTTAAAGTAAGCAGTCAAGTAAATTTTAAGGATCTGCCCCCTCCCATCCTCTCATTTTATTACTACAATTGCTTCTGTTTACTTTTATAACATTATATTACTTATGTAACATGGTTTCAGATTAAAAGTTTTCATAAACTGACTAAAATAAATATACGTTGGATAAAAAAGCGTTTTAGTCAAACTTTGTAAAAGTGACAAAAGAGTATAAGTTATCAGTTGGTTAAAACTCCCAAATAGTAAACTATAGTAAAAAAAGAAGTTAACATATTAAAACATTGCCACAGTGAGTCTACATTGCAAAGGTTGTGAGTGTTTTATTCAGATCTTAAAGATACCAAGCATGATGATCCCACATTAAAAAAAAAATTTAAAATATGAAAGAATATGCATAAAACAAATGAGATGAAGATTTAACTATAACTGCTCTTTCAAGCAAATTAAAGTGTTGCAAAGAAGGAGAAGGTCAAAAATTACCAATTAAGTGGTTTTAAGTTCCATGGAACCCTTACAGCATGCTTACTAAACAAAATGTTTAAAATGCATTTCAATTTATTTATGAACAGTGGCTTGGCCAATAACCAAAAGAGGTATGCTATGTATAAAGTAGGTATTCAAAAATTGTAGGATATAAAACTCGATAAGTGAGCACGATGTCAGTCTGCACCATCCTAGCTAGCAATACAGGTGGACTGAGGAAAAAATAATATTTGAGTATCTGAACAACATTTGGAATGTACACAAATATTATATAATTGAATCACCTGTGCTGAATGATAACCAAATGCCTCTCCACAGGAATGAAAGTTTTACCCAAATAACCTTGAATTCCACTGGTTAGGACAAATGTCTGAAAAAAATATTATCTTTCAAAAGAATGAATGAAAAAAAAAAAAAACAATTCTAAAGTTTCACAACCTAGAATTCAGGCTAAACTTAATTCTCTTCAATATAAACTTAATTCTCTTCAATAAGTTTCAATGATCATCTAAATATTTCTATCATTTGGAACATATGCAAACAAAAGCTCTGAACTGAAGTGAAGATTATATTACTTTAAAAAGAGTTTTCGTCTTACTGGGAAAAAAGCTTCAAACATTTTAAAGAAACATGAAGCCCCAAGCCGAAGAAATTTTAAAGGTTTACCGGAGGCTAACTACACCTTCAAAAGTAGTGCAACAAAAGCAAGGATGTAAAACTTGTGAAACAGAGCCATTAGGTGAGGGAGATAAGTTGTTTATTTTCGAGTGTGATAAATTAATTACCAATCAATATAATGAAGAACACATCAGATTAGAAAAATGTTGCAAGTAGGCGCTATTAAGTATCAGAAATAACACTTTATAAAATGTTGGCTCTTACAACATTTATAAAGTAAATTGTTTTAAGGCAATAATGGTCTAAAAAAGATGCTGTTTTCATCAACGAACTAGGAAATTCTTTCAGTTATCCAGAAACATCTACCAAATTAATTCCACATCTTTCAAAGTTTAAACAATGCTACATATTGTCTAGCCATACTACCAAGAGGCGTATTGAAAACATGGTAAATAACAACAATGATTTAGATGCGGGTGACAATGAACATTTGAAAAATGAAGTGAAGCCTGGTGATGACAATCAGGAAAGCTTTTGAGAACTTTTGTCAATAAACTTATATTTTCTTTTTAAAGTTGATATTGAAACCTGTTTTAAAAGTCTTGTACATAGGGGGATTCATCCATCCCTTATTAAAACTCTAGATGCTCTTTTTTTAAATATAACTTTAATAGATTTAAATAACATAACATAACTTCAGAATTAAAGCTTTTAATCTTGTCTTGAAGTGTATCCGATATCTGATATTTTTTAGAAGCATTTTTAATTGATAACTTTTCATCAGTTACCTTGCTTATTGCCTTCATCAAACTTTCTTCACTTCAAATACCCCCATTAGTCTTTACTTGACATCACAAACAAACAAAATGAATCTATATAATAATAACAATAATAGTAATAATAAAAATAATAATAAAAACAATAATAAAAATAGTAATAAAAATAATAATAAAATAACAAAAATAACAACAATAATATAACCAGAAAGTTTTTTAAATTTTTGCTAAAAATAATATATTTTAAATATTAATTTTTTTAACAATTTAATTAAACAAATCTGCATATTGATAAAACAAAGAAAAAACCATGAACAATATTAAATCTCCTCATATTAAAACACCTATGTGAAAAGAAAGAAAAAATGCACTAACAATGTATCAATAAATCGGCATTGGTTTAATCAGACACTTTTGCACATTTAATCGGTATTGGCTTTATCTGATTGATTTACCAATTTTCTAACTAATTGTTGTTTTTTTTAAATTATATCATATATATTTTCTTGCTCTATATATTATAGGTATACTTTTCGTTTTAAAGACATCTTGAATGATTGTTTATATTAAATCATTTTATTAATTATTTTTTTATTATTTATTATTATTCTATTTATTATATATATACATACATATATATTATCATATATATTATTATTCTATTTTTAATTATTTTTTTATATTTTAAATATATTTTTATGGATTTTTAATTATTTTTTTATGGCATTTAAAAAAATATATTATTTATTCATTAGTAATATTTCGAGACCACTAGATTTTTTTATCATCAGACTATTAAACTATATTTTTTTACAAAAAACTTGTTAAAAGAAATAAAACACCAAATCATTAATACACCAAAATTATTCCATTATTTGTTATTAATTGACTTTTGGTTTTCTAAAAATCTAGTGGACATCTTCAAACCAGTTTTATTTCTATAAGATTTACCACAACAACAAGTGCAAATCTTATAAACTCTAGCAACAAAACCAGTAGAGATACCTTTAAGAACTTTTGGATCATGTCCTGAATTCAGCTTAATTTAAATATTGGTAAATACTTCTTTCTGATGAATCTTGAACTTGTGCTGGCCACTATATCTTTAATACTAATATCTAAAAAATTTAGTGATTTATTTTATTATTCAAGCTCCTTTGTATATTTAAGGTTGGTATTTTTTTGGTTGAGAATATAAGTTTTATAAGTTAATATTGGACCAAAATTTGTTCCAGTGAATAAAAATATTCTCTACATTGATATTATAAAAAAAAAACTGAAGTTGCTGCCTTAATATTAGAATTTATTAGCAAGGAAGCAGATTCGATAACAATTTGCCAAGATGTACTTTGTATACTAAAAAAAGCAAAGCCACCAAAAACTAACCTTAGTAACCTAACACCTGTTTAAATCGACTATAGCAACACTAAGTTACAATGTATCCAAATACATGGTAAAAAATATACAACCCAAACTTAATAAAAACGTGACAAGATTAACAAACTTGTATGTGTTTGTTGAAAAAATAAAGCCCTAGAATGTAACATCTACAGAGGGAAAAGTGTCTTATGATGTTGATTGTAGAACCAACATCCTCAACAGTATAGCACTTAACACTCAAGTGAAAATCAGCCTTAAAAATTAGAAAATATTTATTAGTCACTGATAAAAACAAAACTTTTCAGTATAAACAGGCTTTAAAAACCACCAACCAAATAAATCCCGATTTATCGAAAATGAGCTTTTAATTCATATCTCACAAAAGTATAAAACTTATTAAATCCTATTGAAATTATTTTAAAACAGCTGTTAGAAAATGCGCATTTGATCGCAAGCCACGCTAAATTTAAATAGTTTTATGCGTGTTTCATGGATTTATAAACTGAAATTTCTTATAAAAAATACTTTTGATGTATCATAACCCCCCCCCCCTTTATTAACCCCCCCCCTTTATTACCCCCCCCCCCCCATTTGATAAGTCTGGACTAAAATCCCCCCCCCCCTCCTTTTTTTAAAGTACTTAAAAGTACATGATTCAAAAGTTCTTGAAGGTATTTTTACTGGTTTCATTCATAGAGCCTATAAGATTTGCAGTAAATAGTATTTACAACAAGAAATTGTTTTGCTACCGAGGATACCTTGGATAAGCCTGAAACTTTATCGAAATTTTGATTACAGAGCTGCTTTTAAAGCTAATTCTAATTTAGAAACAATATTAAAAAGTAAAAATAAATCTGGATTGTCATGCTTCAGCAAACCAGGTGTTTATAAACTAACTTGTAGTTGTTGTAAACCTTTTATAGGCAAAAATAATTTTAAAATGTCCACTAATTCTGGTTTATCAAACCATAAAATTTTTTGTCAGGGAATCATTTACTGAACTGATGCCAGAATTTTAGAACTGACCTCTAATAAAATTGAAAGAAAAAATAGGGAAGCTTTGGAGATTCAGATCAAATATTGACATCAATACAATGTTTTTTTGTAAAAATATTTAGTTTAATAGTTTGATAATGAAAACATCTTGAAATATTACTAATAAATAAGACAATATTATTGAAAACAGAATGTACTCAGAATTAAACATTTTTCAAAAAAAAAAAAGAAAAAAGAAAAAAAGAAATGAAAGTAAACAAAAACAAAGGAGAGAATATTTGCGTTAATAAGCCCTGTGTAATTACTCTCGAGTCTGAAATAAAAAAACAGGGGGAGCCTTTATTAATTTTGGAAAATTATCCCACTCACCTTAAACTTATAAACACCCTCCTCCCCACCTCCGTTTAATAATCTTTACTTACTATCAACAAAAAATTAATACCTCAAAACAAAAAAAAAAAATTACAGTGAAAAATTTAAAATTATTTAAAAATTAGAAAAAAATTTCAGTCACCAACAAAAACAAAAACTTTCAGGCTTTAAAAAAAACTCAATTTGTTGAAAATGAGCTTTTGGTTTATTTCTCAACAAATTATAAAAATTATACCAGCATATTAAATCCTATTGAAATTATGATAATACAGCTGTTAGAAAATGTGCATTTGACCACAAGCCACACTAGAATTAAATAGTTTTATGCATGTTTTGTAAAAAGTATTAGTTTGGATTTATAAACTGAATTTTTTTATTAAAAAATACTTATATTGTAGCAAAAGACCCCCCCCCCTTCCTTCCCTTTTTTATTATACCTGGACTAAAATTCACCCCCCCCTTTTCCTTGAATTAAGGACTCGAGAGTTGAAAACAGAAAGAATAAAAGTAACCCACTGTTAGTCAGAGTGGTACCCTTCTTATCAAATATAGAATATCAGATTAAACAATTTATAAATAATTGGAGTTAAATGAGCGCGCCTTATTTAACCAACCAATCTGCAGCTCTAGTAGCCAATTAGCCTGACTTAGGTTAAGATAACCATTCAGCTGCTTCTCAAAAGTTTGATGCTACTATATTAAGTCTAATAGCCACAGTCAATATCCTTCTCACCTGTGTATCTGCACTTGAAAATGATAATATTACTCGAATCTCTCTTAACAGTCTAAGTCAGCATCTCTGGGTTTGACTACTACTCTCAACTGGGCAAGCACAGTCAAGCACGGTTCAGAAGCCTATAAAGCTATTATCACAGTAGTTAACAAAAATGCCAAAATTGTAGAAACATAATCTAAAAGAGCTATTGTTGCAGACCTTCTAAAATCCTCTGACAATAACTAGAAACAAATTTCAGTTCAAAGTTCAAAGCTCAAAAAACTTAACTATAATGTCGCTTTTAAAATTGTTGGGCATTTCTCAATTCATTCATCAAAAAAGTTCAATACCACCAGTTTAACTACAATAGCAACTGAATGAACTTCTAATAAATACTAATGAACTGATCATCATTGAGTTTGACTTAAATGAGCACCACAATGACCTCTTATCTAACGCAAAACAACTTGCCTCAATAGAAGAATTAAAAACTTCAACAAAAAGTGTTCTACCGACTTACTTGACAAACCCTTTCGATTTGTCATCCGCAGTGAAAAAATCAAATGGGTTTACACATCCAAAACCGTTAACATCAACGGAAAAAAGAAACCCATTCTTCAAATTGAAATCAGCAGCTGAGGCTGTTCAGTTGCTCTCAGCATCTTACTAGTTCATCATCCTTTAACAAGGCCAGTTCTTCTATTAAATTACCTCATCTTTTATGCTTCTACACCAATGCAACCTCCCTCAATCTATTAAAACTCATCGAACTCTCCTTACTTGCAAAAAACAACTCTTTTGACATTATTTTTTATCATTATGGCTCAACAACCAATCAACTCTTTTTATCCCAAATTACAACCTCTATTGTTCAGACCATCTCAACCAAATCAGAGGAGGTCTAGCTAAACACACAAAAAAGAAATAATAATCTCAAACCAACTAAAAGAACCCCTACTACACAAAGATTTTGTTAGTTACTATTCAGAACAGTAATGGGTCAAACTAAAGCTTCTGAAAGAAACTCTGCTCCTAAACTGCATTTACAGACTTCCATCTTCAAAGTATCAAAGCCTCTTAGAGACCTGTTATTTTCCACGCCGAAACATCAGTATCAACCAAAGAATACAATGGTATCATAATTGCTGGTGATTTCAATTTCCTAGAGATTACTTGGACTTCCAATTCAGTCTTCTCTAGTAAAATCAGTCTTGGTTCTTTCTTTTTCAAGATCATCTACACCAATTTGTTACCACCCCAACTTTCAAACCAGTCTATGAGAAGCCAAACAAAACATCCCCCCAAAAAAAACCATAGACGACAAAAGAACTACTTTCTCTGATTCGTTTTAAAAAATCACTCTGGGCTAGTAATGCCAGTTCAAAATGGAAAATCACATCTTATATACTGGATTATACCAAAACTTGAAAGTTTGTTAAAGCAAGTTGTTCTTCTCTGAAATCCTTTAAATTTGCTCTGGCCAATGATAAGCACAACCCTAATAGACTACTTTCATATATCATACATAAATAACGAACACTTTGTAACAGATCAGATCTCATCTATCCAAATCACCAGCTCCAGATCATTAGCTCTGACAAAATAAAATAACCAACTCACATAAGAATCAACTTCAAACAGTTTTCAGCAAAGAATCATAAAATGACCATCTTCCCCATTTTGATTGTAGAACTAACATAATCTTTAACAACATAGCATTCGACACTCAGGCCACTCTAATAGAACTCTCATCACTTGATGTATCCAAATCACTTTATGTAGACAATGTCAGTCCTTGCATTTTACGTGCTTGTTCTACTTTCAGTAGAAACAAGTAACAATTATTATATCAACAGTAACAATCTTCAATCAACAGTCAAATAATCTTCTATCAACAGTAACACCTTTATTTAAGAAGGGCTCCAGAATCAACCCATCAAACTACAGACCAATATCTATCACCTCGATTCCGTGTAAAGTAATGGAGAAACTAGTTAAGAAAGCAATCATGTAGCATCCAAAGTCAAATAATCTTCTATCAAATAGCCATTAAGACTTCTTACAGAAAAAAGCATATGTTGTGAATCTCCTTGAAACAATGGACTTCTTTACTGGAATTGGTTAGAAAATTACCAGTTGACATCATATTCCTTGATTTTTATCAGCAAATGCTTTACAAACTATTGGAATTGGGCCATTGTTCAACAACAATGGCCCAATTCCAATAGTTTAGGCTGTTACAGAATAGAGATCAGATAAAAATTGGCTCCTTGTTCTAAGCAATCAAAAAGTGAAGAAATTTAGTCAAGACAAGAGTATAAAGTTGAGTCATCAGCAAAAAGAGCCACTTTAGATGTAAAATTTTCATGAAGATCGATATTATAGATTAGCATTTTAGACCCAAATTTAACTGAAAGATGAATTTAGATCATATGGGTACACCAAATTTAACTGAAAGTTGAATTTAGGCTATATATGTGGCCCAAATTTAACTGGAAAGACGAATTTAGACTTTTAAACCAAATTTAACTGAAAGCCAATTTGGATTTTAAAAACATTTTATTGAAAGAGAGACTTTTATAAATTTTATAAAAAATTCTATACATTTTTTGTTTGTTTGTTTTAATTACCCCAAGAAGACCTAACAATGTTATCACAGAGTACCGCAGAATGTATTTAACTAGGAAGTTCAAACATCCTTCCTTCCTGATGGTGCACTATATACTCAGAGCTTGCTTCAAATCATAGGTCTCTTGCTTCTAGAGCGAGAAACTAACTACCGCTCTAAGTACTGCGCCACGGCTACTGTATAATCATTTTTTACAAACCAAAATTATTATTTTATTGCTACTTATTAACCATAATTCAAAACATGACAAAATACAAGTGAAGAAGTAATTTTTAATTTATTAAAAATATATACGCATATAAAAAACAACAATTAGTGTTGAAAAAATAAAATCTAAAAATGCAGTAATAAAAACAATATAAGTTTTGAAATCTTTACAACTCTGTTGGTTTTGAACAAACATGAACAAAAAAAACATTAACAACGTATATTTATAAAATTTCTGTCAAATTTCTGTCAATTTTATAAAGGAAAAAGATCGCTAAGAATATTTAGGTACGTGCGTATCTGGCTTTTACGGCACCAATTTTAAAGTAAAAATCTGTGACCTACTTTTTCACAGCATGCTTGGCGTAGGTGTCGTAAGAATGAGTTTTGTTACCCTATTTTTTAGAATCTTATATCAACTTAGACTTTATTTTAAAAGTAGAAGGTTTAAAGTTTGTTTTATGGTTATTTTTTTTTGCAGTGACTAACGTTTTCAATAATTTTATTGGAATTAAAAACTTCGTTCCTGTTGTGGAAGTGTATTGATATTGAAGGCATGTTGATTTATTTTTGTAATATGTTCATTTAATTTCATCTATTTTCTACGTACCTGCCAAATTTCAATTTAAAAAAAATTGCACTCTCATACTCTATTTTTGTACTCCCTGGAGGTACCCAAAATTATATTTTTTATGGTGGCTCGGGGGTGCTTGTGTCACAGTTATGAGCATTTAGTATTATTGACTTTTCATTTTAAAAATATGTTGAGTTTTCATATCCATTTCATTAAAAGTGTTGTGCACTAATAATTTGTTAAAAAATAGAATTTTATTTTACTAGTATTAATACCAATTTCCATCTAATTTATAAAGTTACCTTATGATACTTTATAAATTAAGTGGAAATTGGTATAAGTCATTTAATTATAATATCTATATTTATACCTAAAATACTAATATAAAAGGCTTATAAACCAGTAAAGTGGAGATTATTAATGATATATTTTTAATGTACGTACATTTAAAAAATATTAAAATGTCCACTTAATTGGTACATGTTATTTTATGAACCTATTACCAGATAAGTTACTTTATGGACTTATCAAGTAGAAAATATTAATAACATACTTTTGATGTATTTTATTAAATATTATATGTAGTTTTTTTTTTCTCATGTACATTCAAGCATTTTTTTTTTAACATAGTGGTTGTGATTAGTAGCTGAGTGAATGATTACAGCTATTTTATTTAGTGAATCGTGGGCCCTAATAAGAGTAGACATTTACTTATGGTGAAGCCAAAAGTTATTTAACTTGTAACTTTGCATTGCCTGCTCAATTAGACATGAATGTAAGAATGGACATATACTGTATATATTTACAACCAACAGCAAATGGTTTAGAAAAAATGAAGAACTGGTCAATAAGCTTTTTAACCTTAAAATTTGTCAAAATCAGATTGTGCATCTAGTTAATTTATCTAAGTTATATGCACAGAATTTTTTGAGATTTTCAAATCTTTTCATTGATATATGCAAAAAGGTTATTGCAGGCCAAAAAACAACATTAGCTACAACACAATCCTTGCAGTCAACGGCAAGCTCAATTAACCCTGTTTCGGGTTCTTCATCATCATCTTCTCAACACAACACTGTTTTATATGTAGTAAATAGTGATCACCAATCATCTTCTTTATGTGGTCCTGCTTTAATGACCACTTCTCAGAAACCGCTACTATCTAGATTGAGAGCCGATCAGTTGAGCCCAAGAAAAAAAATTATGAGAAAGAGATTAACCAATTTGGCAAATGAAATAGCTTCTGCGAAAAGAAAGCATAGAGAAGATTTAAAAGAGTTAATAGATAAGCCAAATATAAGGTTATGCAGAATTAAATATTTAAATCGGTTATTACTTGCAAGGAGAAAACTATACATCAGCTTTGGAAAAAATTAAAGGAAAAATATTTAAATTTACAGTTAAAGAAACTTCAAAACAAAATTTTTTGTTTGAATCAACATCTAGCATTCACGGAAAACAAGTTCTCTAATCAAAAAGCCATGTTATGTCATCAATATGTTATCAATAACTTGATGACAAAAAAAAGTGCTATATATATAGTTTCTTATTGGAAACTAAAAGAGATTGAGGATGATGATGCTGTAGAGTAAATATAAACTATCTGATGAGCAAATATAAACTATCTACAGACATTATAAGTGGTAATATGGTAATATCATAAAGAAATAGTGTATGAATTGATTTTAATAAGGTATATGTTATTTTGAATAATAATGTAGTTTATTTAGTTTCATTAATAGATTTTATTTACAGATGGTAAGTTACAACATCTATTCTATTTTAGGTAACAAACATTGAAACATTCATTTGGTTTGATTGGTGTTTCTGTTTTAAGGGCACAATGTGTTAAACATCAGAAGTTAAGTTATTTTTATTTGTTTTTAACTTAAACTTTCTTTTCCATTATTTTCATTGAGTTTGTTCAGTAATTTTAAAAATCTAATACATTTTATCTATCATTGCAAGGTTTTAACTCGTAGCATGAAAGCTGAAAAATAGATTTTTGCTTCAACGAATGCTAATCATTAACAAGTAAATGTTAAAGCGGTAAGATTATACTTATAGATTAGATTATGTAATAACAGTTACATATTTATTTTCCAGAACATGTGGTTTTTCTATTTAAAATGATTGTGTTATGGTAACATGTGTTTATTCGGAGATCTATTTTTTTTAGCTGTCATTGCACTGTGTTAACTCTGTTGCGGAAGAACCGACTTTTTCTAACTTTATATGTGCTTTAAAACTAGGCTATTTTTATAGCCACTAATATGTTAAAAACATTACTAAGCAAATGGGAATACAATCATTTAGTTTTTAGTTTTTATTTACATAATATATTTTAAAAGAAGTAACCTTTTTTTTTGACAGGATGTGAGTTTTAATCAATTTAAATGAAGGCGGTATACAAAAGATGCACTAAAACGCTTTTCCTAATACATGTCTATATATCTTTCTGAATACCAATATTAAGTGTTGCCACCTGTTGTTAAATGGTAAAATAATTAAAAGCGTTTTATTAAAGTTCTTTTATTATTGGCTCTAACTGGAAAAAATCGTGTGATTTGCTTAATAATAATAGTACGTTGATTGAAAACAAACCTTGCATTTCTTAAAAACTGTTCATTATTACTTTAGTCACGTGGTTTTCTGACTTGATCCTTAAGTCATTATCAGTGCGAAAAATATGTATAAATATAGAGACTGTTAAATTTTTTAATTGTCTTTATATTTAAGTACACTTTTTAGAAAGATATACTTATATAATAACACAGCAAGTAGAATACGCCTTCTAATAATAAAAAATCTATATTTATAAAATAATGTATATAAAAAATAGTGCGTATATATGCGCTAATTTTGTAATATATATAAAAATTTATATGTTTTTGTTAAAAAAATTTTATTTGTTATCAAAAACAATTTATTTATTTAAATAAGCAATATTATTTATTTTTTGTTAAAGTTGCGTTGAATTAAAATTTTAAAAAAAACAAAATAATGCGCAATTTAACAATAGAAGTTATTATTACAAAAGTACCATTAGCCGGACGCGAATTTCTCTAACTTTTTGTAAAATTTTTCGTTTTTTATGAAATTTTACCATTGTTATACTAATTTAAAGCTCTTTTTAATGATATATAATATTTATATATAAAAATAATTTGAAATTTTTACACACGTAAATAGAATATTAGGTTAAATATTCACTATTTTACCTTTAAGATTTTTTGAAAGTGATAAATAAGATTTAATAAGTGACAAATAGACTTTGTGCTTAAAGTAAAAATCTATTTCTAATATAATTTTTTTTTTTTTTTTACTGAATTCGTGTTCCCAAGGCTGAGTGGACCAATTTAAGTCAAAGAAGCTACTCATTTTTTTTTTTTTAAATAGTGGTTACAATCCTCTCTCAACTCCTAAACCCCGAAACACGAACCTTGACAAACAAGGTCACTGCGCAGAGAAACAGGTTGATGTACATAAAACATGTGATATATTATATAATTATTTTTCTTTTTTAATTGAAAAAAAAATTAATAACTTTCGAATTTAACTGAAAGTTAAATGAAATTTCACAATTGTTACCAAATTTAACTGAAAGCTAAAGTTCTAATTCAAATTTGGCACCAAAGTCGAAGCCGAAGTCAACTTCGCCTTTCAATAAACTTCCTAATCCGAATTTTAACGAATATTCGCCGGTCCTTAGATAGAACCTTGTGGTACCCATAAAGTTACTTGAAATAAAGAAAACTTAAATATTGAAATATGATACTTGAATATATGATACTTGAAGTAAAGAAAAACTTGAAATAAAGTGTTTTCAAGAATAACTATAATACTGCAGTTAGAAAGAAATAATTTAATAATCTCAAAACCTTTATATAAAGAAACTAATAACAGAGTGAAGACTAATTGTAGGATAGTTGGAGAAGTCAAACTATTTTCTAAAGTTTTGAAAGATTGGAACCACTTATTTAGCACTTTTTTTAAATTGAAGAGAGTTCTGGAGAACACTTTTTTAAGACTAACCAAAAGTCTCTAGAACCTAACATCTGATATAAGACAAAAGATTTAGTAAACTGAGAATAACAGAGCTTAAAATCAGACAGGACCTTTTTACATTGGCTTCTTGGAATAATAAAAGGACATTTGTTCTTAAGAGAGATGTTCTTGTAAAAATGATGTTCTTGTAGTATTTGCTGAGAGAGAAGATGATCAGATGATGATGATGATGATGATGATGATGATGATGATGATGATGATGATGATGATGATGATGATGATTATGATGGTCATGTTGATTATAATGATATTTAAATATGTTTATATATATACAAAATGGAACAAAAATTTAAAATAAAAAAAATATGCTTTAGGGTGTATAAATATTTATGCAGCCTGGTCACAAACCCAGTCCCAGCTAAATTTTATCAAACCCGGCCCCGGTCAAATATCAACCCCGGTTATTTACTACTAGAAGTGTTATTTTGTAAATATGCATATTTTAGAATGTCTATTTTTTTTTCATTTTTTTTTTCAAAGATTAAATAATTAAATTCAATATTACATTTTTATTTATCATTTAACAAATAAATTTCTTTCTTGACATTTGTATAAATTAATTAAAATGTTTTGTTGTTTTTTTTCATTATTTCTTAAAATTGCGGCTTTGCAAATAATGATTTTTTACTTTTTAAAAGTAAAAAATAAAAGCAAAAAGTATTACTTGTTGCAATAAAAAAAACTCAAGTTAATTACTTTACTAGTGCATTTTTTTGGTGACAAAGAAAGATTTACGTTTTCAAGTATTATTTATTAAAAAATATATACTGTTACGCTTTCACTTGCCTTATGACAAAAAAGTTAAACATACACTTTATGAATATTTTTTATATGCAGTGTTATAAGTTATAATATGTTTTCAAGGAAATTAATTTTTTGTAAAAAATAGAAAAGGAGAAAGAAAAACCAAGATAAAAAAAACTAATCTTTTTAAAATTTTTATTTTAAAAAAATTTCTGTTTTTACTTTTTTGATATTGCACAATCTGTCATTTATATGTTATTTATAGTGGTGCAAATATTAAATAAAATTTAATGTGTACTATTTTTTAGCTAATAAATTTTTGTATTTTTATCTTATTTTTTAAATTGGGTAATTATTTTTTGTTATTCTTTGTTATGAGAAATTGTCTAAATAAATATTCTTGTTCTTGCAAGAGGTTTTTTATGCGTCTATAACATCTTTTTTCTTTTCTTTTACTGAACATTTTTATGCGTCTATAACATCTTTTTTCTTTTCTTTTACTGAACATTTTTATGTGTCTATAACATCTTTTTTCTTTTCTTTTACTGAACATTTTTAATGGAAAAGTTAGGTTGATAAAAATAAAACTTTCTTTGTTTTTTCTTAAATGAATACATTTGTAAATAGCGCAAATATCAAATGCAGTCATGCAAACAATGAGACTTTTGCAAACCTAGCTAAAAATGAGACTTTTTGCAAACCTGGCAAATTTAGCACAGGTTGATAGCCGGGGCTAGAAAAAAATTTATAATTCTTTATATATTATTATTTTATACTTACATTAACTATTTATTAAATACTGGCATATATATATATATATATATATATATATATATATATATATATATATATATATATATATATATATATATATATATATATAAATATATATATATATATATATATATATATATATATATATATATATATATATATATATATATATATATATATATATATATATATATATATATATATATATATATATATATATATATATATATATATTTAAACTCTAATTTACTTCTAACAAGGTTGCAAGCAACCACTATTAAGTTATGAGTTATTATAAAATAGAGGATAGGTCAAAAAAAGGGTGTGGAGTTGTAAAAAAAAGTACAGACTCCGACTCTAATTGTTGAAATTTTCAGAGTACAACTCCGACTCTGACTCCAAAGCAAAGTTTTTGAAAAAATCTTTGAATTCTTTGCAAAATATTACACAATAATTTGAAATTTTTTTTTTTGCTAAATATATAAAAAATTGTTTTATGGAGCTTAAATATTTTGTAGAAGTACGTGCAATACCGAGAAGTTTTACTATTGGAGTTAGAGTCACGATTTTGTTTAGCGACTCCGACTTCACTAAAAATGCGACTCTACAGCCCTGGTTAAAAAGCTGAATTAATAGGATAAAAAACTAGATTAATAAAAGTTTTTATAGCATGAAGGGACAGAAAAAAGTTTTTATAGCATGAAGGGACTGTAAAAGGATGCAACTTGTTGAATAAGAAGCCAAGCAAGAATGAGTTTTGGTTTATCGTAATAGAGATGATAGCTCATTTGAGCATTGAGCATGACTAGAGAAACAGTATAAAATAGGAAGGATAAACCCTGATGATGATGACGACAATGATGATGATGATGATGATGATGATGATGATGATGATGATGATGATGATGATGATGATCAAGTTGATCATAATCATATATGCATATATATACAAAATATAACATCAAATTTATAGAAATTATAGAATGTATAAATGTTTATTCAGTTCTGGTCACAAATCCAGCCCCAGCTATATTTTATCAAACCAAGCTCTGGCCCTGGCCAAATATCAACCCCGATCACTTACTAAGGCAGGGTTGGGGGATCAAATATATTTGATCAAATACAAATAAGTTAATTATAGATTTCCAAATACAAATTCAAATACAAATATATGCAATCAGCATTTTCCAAATACAAATACAATTACAAATATTTGTACTTTAGGTTAAAAAAAATTTTATTTTAGTGAAAAAAATGAAAAAAAAAAAACTTCTTGGATTTTTCCCAAAAAAAAACACAAGTTAACCTAGTTTATGGAATTGCAAATACATTTCAATCAAATACAAATACAATTATTTAAAAAGTTATTTGACTAAATACAATTCTAATACAAATACGCTATTTTAGTGTAATTTTACCGAGCACAAATGCGTTTTTAACCCCAACCTTGGTGAGAAATATACATCCCTTGAGCATTGACTATGGTAGTAGTTGTGCAAAATAGAAAAAGATACATATCATATGACAATGGATCAGAAGCACAAGCTTGGGAGCTAGAGCAGGTCCAACTACATTTACAATGTGTTTTTGGATTTGTCTAAAAGAATGAGTATAATTAGAAGAACCAGTTAAAACATGACAACAGTATTCCATACAATAGTGATTAAGAAATTTATAGAGCTATAGAATAGAGGAGTAAATGAACAGGAACATCATGCATTCTTCAAAAAGAGATTATATTTAAGATAACTATCTTTTCTAAGCAATTAACACTTTTGTCTGAAACAATTGTTGACTTATTTAGCAAAGAGAGCTACTTTAGAGGTAGGATTATTAGGAAGATCGTTAATAAAGATGAGGAACAACACAAGATTGAAGATAATCCAGTGTTCATCATCCAAGGCAGGAAACAATGCAATGCAGATTTATTTCTATGCCAGCCTATTGATAAAAAAGGAGTGCAAGGCTGGCCTGCAAAAATTTTCTACTTACCCCTAAAGTTTTTGCCTAGTAGGTTTTCTACAAGGCAGTAGCTAGATGTTACCTTTTTTTGACATCTTCACTTCCAACAAAGCTGCAAACAACCACTATTAGAGTTAAAAGTTACTGGAAGAAGAAATATGAAGCTTATAGAGCAAGATAATGATTGACACATAACTTAAAAGATTGCAAATTATATGAATCAGGAAAACAAGATAAAGGAAGCGAAAAAAACTAGACAAATAAAATTTTTTGTAGAACTAAAGAACAATCATAGTAAAAGGATGAGACTTAATTTAATGTTGAGTAATAAGAGAATGAATTTTAGTAGATGATACAAGATACACTAGCTCTTTACTGACATCTCTTTAAGACAAATATTTTTATCAAGACACCATCTTTACCCTAAACTCAACCAAAAACCAAATGGTGGAGTGTATTTTAGGCCAGAGTTACAAGGCAGCAAGACATCTACCAGGTTATATTTTACTACATGTTATCATGTGATATTTTATTACTTTTTAGACCAATTTTGACAGCGCTGTCTGTATTTGGGCACCACCCAAATTCAAAACTGAGGACCTTTTTGTTTGCTTTTTTTTCAAAAAAAAGCTTACATTCAAAAATATTTCCACAAAATTTTGGTGGCACAGGGGGTACCTCCGCTCAAATTATTATATATATTAGAATATATATATTAGAATAGCCCCTGTATGTATATATATTCTAATACCAAAACTGACAGTTCGGCAAATATCTTAATACCAAAATTTCAGCAGATGCTTAGCTTGTTTTGACAGTAATAGGTAGGTGAGCTTTATAATGAGAAAAACACTGACAATCTAGTACTTAGAATCATTATACCTGCAAGTTTTTCCATTGCAAATGTGACAATTGAGGTAGTTGGGGTCACTATTGCAGATTGTAAAATGTTTTCAAGCTAAACTTTTTTGACTAGTTTTTTCGAGCTCAGATAATAATAATGAATTAATAATCATAAATAAATCAACAATTAGAATAATAAACTAAAAGTTTACATCCACGAAATACTTTGTTTACATCTACAAAATTCCTTGTTTACCTTTCTATTCATCTATTTAAACCAATATTTTTTTTAAAACAAAACATTTTCAGATGCGCAAGATTCAAAATATAATGTGTACCGCAATGATTTGAGTTTTTATGGTTTCAATATTTTAAAGAAGCAGATTGATACATTGAACAAAAATTTAAAATCATTTAATTCGAATTTTAGCTTTTTGTATGTTTTTTAAAGTAGTTTTATGTTTTTTAACTACTATTGTTTATTTATAAACAGGAATAATAAAATGGCAAGCACAATAAAAGCAACTTTAGCAGATATTAACTTTGCAATAGATTGCATGGTTTTCAGTTGATAGGCATAAATGATAGGTAGAAGCTAACTTGAACACTTAGTAAGAGTGTTCTACTTAGCTTCTGCTTGGGCTAATAACATTCAGCCAGGGCCGCCGAGAGCTGTCACGCCGCCTGGGACAGCAATCCTGATTGGTGCCCTTATTTATCAAATTTTTCCTTTATTATATATGAAGGACCTCTTTTTTTTTTTTTTTTTTTTAAACACCTAAATTTCATTTGGTGCCCCTTAGATATCTGCCGCCTGGGACAAACTGTCCCGGTGGTCCCTCCCTCTCGGCGGCCCTGCATTCAGCAGCCGAAAATATTAACAATATTGCAATAATTATTAGCAACTGAGTTTTTTAGGTTAAAACTCACCAATCACTGCAAGCCAACAAGCCATTGCAGGCCCTAAGCTGTTATAGAATAGAGATCACATTCAAAATCAGTTGTCTGTTTTAAGTAACAAAAAACAATTTTTTTTTTTTGCATATAGTTGTGTCAACAACAAGTAGAGCCACTTTATAGAAAAGATTATCAGGAATGTTATTAAAATAGACTAGGAACAACAGAAGTTACTGAAAATGAAGTGTTGATCTTTAAGAGCAACTTTAATACTGGTGTTAGAAAGAAATGATTCAGTAACTTTTAAAACTTACCTAGATACACCATATAAAGTAAGCTTATTTAGAAGACTAGCATGCAAAACTTTATCAAAAGCCATTGATATATCATGTAACTTCTGCCTCACATTTTCCATCTTTAAATGGATATAACAGATATATAATAGATTATAACTAAAAGAATCAATATTGCATTAAATCTAATACACAATAGAACTGTATCTTGATAGAACTAACATTGCAAAATTTTTTGAAATAAAACATCAACTCTTTTAAATTGTGAAATAGCATTAGATTATATAGACTAAAGACCACTTTAACTTTTTAAACTAGCATTTTTTTTAAAGGTACCATGATAATGCTTATCATAAAAGAGAAACATTGATTTATTATATGGTGAAACAGTTGTCAAAGCTAGATGTTTAAAATCAAGATGATCAGCTAAGAAATAAAATAAAAAGAAACAATATGGCCAGCTAACCTTGTCAATAATCACATTCAGGGATTTTTTGAGCTTAGTGAGTAGAATTTATATGCTAATAAAGTCAATATATGTTTGATGATATTAGAAAAAACAACAATCATTGACTTTAGCTTAAAAAAGAATATTTGAAACATTTTAGATAGGTAATGGTTCTCACTTAATAATAAAAGATATTACTTTTTTAAAAAGCCAGCAAATCTTGACCAAAAAATTTAGAATTGCATTTTTATGCTCCTAAAACTATTACTCCAACAAATTTTTAGTGATATTAAATACTAGTTTTGTCAAACAAAAAGTTTATTTTTAAACTATAATTTAATGATTAACCCTTTATTACACATTTTTTTCGGGAAAAAAGTAAAGAATAAAAAAGTTCAAAAATAGTTTGAACTTGTTCAATTTCAAATTTTAATATGTTCATTACTAAATCCCATTGTGTTTGATTACATATACATACTTTGTTGAAAAACAAAAATATTGTGAAAAGGATAAAGCATTTATTTTATTTAAATTTTAAATTGGTTTTCTGCAACTTATATTTATACATATCTTTCAGCATAAATAAGGTATAATAAAACAAGGTTTATAGAAAAGAAGGTAAAAAAGTAAAATGGAATTTAGATAAATAGGAACTTTGAATTTTTTGAATTTTAATATATCTTTACAACTTACCTCTCTAGTATATGAATATGTTCCTGACATAATATGACTAAAAAGTTTTGGTGTACTATCTGCATTAAAAGGAAGATGTCCACTTAACATAACATAAACTATAACACCTAATGACCACATATCTACCTTTGTTCCATAAGGTTTCTTTTGAAGAAGTTCTGGTGCAATATACTCAGGTGTACCGCACCATGTTGTTAATGGATTCTGATCAAGTATTTCTATTTCCTTGTACTTTGCAAAACCAAAGTCTGTAATTAGTATTTTAGAATTTACTCCAGGGTGATAAAATAAAATATTCTCAGGCTTTAAGTCTCTATGTGTAATCCCACTATAATGCAAATACTCTATTCCTTCTACAAGCATTTGAGTAATATTACAAGCCATTTTTTCATCTAAATAACCATAGCTCCTAATTCGATCATAAAGTTCACCTCCAGTTGCTAACTCCATAACTAAGTATGTAATTTTATTTGAAATGATAACCTCATGTAACTTTATGATGAACCTATGTAAAATTTTATTTAGTACTTCTAGCTCAGATTCTATTAGTTCTTTAGATTCTTTATTTTGAATATGTACAACTTTAATTGCATATGGCTCTTTAGAAGTTTTACTTTCAACTCTCAGTACATCACTAAATGTGCCTTTACCAATAAGTGCTTTAATATTATATTTTGCAGAAACTCTAGAATCAATTTTTGTTTTATATTTAGGTGTGCTTTCGTTTTGTTCTACAAGTCCTTTTTCTATATCTGTAAAGACACTTTTTGATTCAAAACAGATTTCAGGGTATATTTTATCATTTTCTTTTTTGTATGTCTCGTTTTCTTTAGATAGAGAACAACCCATAATAGGATTTGTAGTGTTCCATGAAAAAGAGTTTGCACATACTTTAAAGTGCTATAAAGTAAAGAAATCAATTTCTTTTTCAGCTAAAACTACAATTTTTAATATTTACGGTAACAAATGGAAATAAAAAATTTATGCATTAAATATACCGACTTAAAAATAACTGAATCCAAAGAAAATAAATTAAACATGCAACGAATTTTAAATTCATTATTTATGTTATGCGTTAAACCCTGATATAAATTTATTCTAAAATTGTAATGCTAGAAAACAAGTTAAATAATAAATAAATATAAAAATAAAAAATAAATAAAATCAATTTTGTAACATTCTTAAATTCAGAACTTTATATGCGTGAGAATTACACTAAATCTTGTGTTTATACTGACTACGATTTAGTTGTCATGCGTGGGATAGAGGAATCTTATCGCGAAAGAAATCGCAAAAGGCGCTGAAGAAAAAAAAATTAAATTCGAAGACGGCGACTGCCTTGATGCGAATTTTATAACAAATCTACTTATCTGCTAATGTGCGAATATTTATGTTAACCTTCATAAATGCAGTGTAGTCCCAAGAACTTAAATAAGTGCAAATAAGCGTAAGGGACTATCCATAAATGTTTTCCGTAAGTAAAGGGAGGAAAGGGGAAGGTATTGATTGTTTGACAAAAATTGACAATAGGGAGGTGGTATGTTGAGACCTGAACGATTTCAATTAAGAATAAAAAAAAGACCATCTAAATGTTAAATAAAAATAATTTATTTTGTTTCACAACCAAACCTTCCTTTAAATTAAATTAAATAATATAAATACTTGACAAGCCTAAAAAATTAACAGGTAATTTTTTAGTTCTTATTTTTATCAAGGAGGTATCATATAAGCGCTCTCGAAAGAACAAAAACTTTTAAGAAATATTGCAATGATGTATAAAGTGAACCATTTTTAAGTATTATGTCTTTAAAAATTTTTAATTTTTCCTTTACACGTGTTACTTTACTTTTACTTTTTTTACTTACACGTAGTTATTTAACTTTATAGCAATTTTGTATGAGCAGGCACCAATTACACTAAATTACACGTTTTCAACAAGACGAAATATTTGCGCGAAGCGAATTTTTTCGCTAATACAAAACGGCGTTTTACTTTCTCTTGCGCTACTTTTTTTTCGTTGTCAACAATAAAAATGGCAGCAATAAGTTTACGCTGTATGTTTAACTAAAAGCAATTACTACTTTCTACTTATTGAAATTTCTTTCCATGCATTAGTTTTAACATTTCTATCTTTGTATGTAAGATGTAATATCATTTTGTAATATAATAATTTAATATAAGGTTTTTTATAAGAAAGTATAAGAAAATAAATAATTCTGATATAAGCATTTCTGTTAAAAAACTGTTACTGCAAGAACGAACAGCAGGTTTAACTCCATGTAGGCTTTTTCCCAAAAAGGTTTATCTTCGTGTGGCCACTTAAAGATAAACCTACTTATAAAGTGTAACTTTCGGAATTGACAGAGTGCAAATTTACATTTGTAAATTCTCAATTTAAGTCTTTCTCCTTATTTTATGAATTTACTAATGCTTGCCAATGTTCAGAGTGAGTTCATAGAAAATCAATAAGAATGCCTGGTTAAGAACTTTGTTTCTTTGCTACTTTAAAAACAACGTGCTTTTAGTTTACATCACGCGATATAATATTAAAAATTTGATTGGTTTTCGCTTATGACGATCAACTCGAAATGAATTCGACTTTTTTTTCGCTGCAGCGAAACGCTGTATCAGCATAATTGCTAGAAATGTTTTTCATCTGCGCATGCTTATCGACAAATGCTTCGCGCGAATATTTCGTCTTGTGGAAAACGGCCTTTAAGTTAAAAAAAAATTTATTCTGAACAAAAACATGCATGCAGTATCGTATTTGGAGTAATAAAAACTCTGCCTTGTGAGCGACGTCTACGTAAACTTAATTCATTAAATGTGTTCAAAATCAACATACATCTAGTTATTCAGTCCATGTTTAAAATAAAGCATGGGTTGTCTCCAACAAAATTTTATCCTTATTTTAGCGGATTCCGTGCCAAATTTTCATAAAATAATTTTGTTCCTCAAAAATATGATCTAAAGTTAAATTATTATTCTATTCAGAACACGGTACTGTTAGAATAAGAACATAACTTTAGATCATTTTTTATGTGAAAAAAATTTAAGCATATTGTTAATATTATAATAGATATATTATACTATTAATAGAAATACCATTAATAGAAATACTATTAATAGTAAAAAAACACTTCTGCAATTC
This sequence comes from Hydra vulgaris, assembly GCF_022113875.1. Taxonomy (NCBI): domain Eukaryota; kingdom Metazoa; phylum Cnidaria; class Hydrozoa; order Anthoathecata; family Hydridae; genus Hydra; species Hydra vulgaris. The sequence goes on along the minus strand of NC_061156.1, from coordinate 13,116,562 downwards.
AAATCTTAATTAAGACGTTATTTATTATTTATAGAATTTAATAGAGGAGATTTTGTCTGTCACTTTTAGAAGTTATTAAACTAAATTAGCATTATAAATTTAAAAATCTGGATCATTTAACAAAAAGAATGAAATCAATTAATAATAAGAATTTCATTTACTAATATTAGTTGATATTAAGAATTGAAATTCCTTATATTAATTGATTTCTTAATATTAATTGAATTGGGGCCTTCTTCGTCTATGTTCGTGTATTAGAGTTTCAGATTTGAGAGAAGATTGTAACCACAATTAAATAGTCTTCTCGACTGTAGTGGGCTTTCTCTTCTCGGTCTTTGGGAAGTAAGTTAACACGCTTCTTGGCAATTTTATTATGTCGTTATATATCAACAGCAAACAATGTATTTAAAAAAGAAATAATAATATAATAATGAAATTTTTTGAAGTGAAGTTTACGTTTTATAAGATCTGCAAAAAAAAATATTGGTTAAGGTATGATAAGATACATAACAATTTAATAATACTTATATAATTTATATATTATATCAAAGTACTACAATAATACAATAGTACAATAATAATAACACTATAATGTATCGAGCGAATATCATAATGTCGAGTATGTAAAATACTCACAATATCAAGTACGCTACTCACGGTATCGAGTGCGATACTCACGGTATTGAGTGTATAAAAAAAAAATTTCAAAATAAAAAGCATTATAATTTATTAAACACTTTTTAATGTGTATAACGTTTACTAATAATTTTTTTAAAACTATATTTCGAAAAAATACTGACACGTTATTACAAAAGTAGTAAAATATAAATAATTCAAATTTAAAATAAAAAAAAAAAAAAAGACTTACAACTTACAAAATTGTTATAACCTCAAAAAAAAAGGCTTTTTGTCAATATAATTTCGTGTGACGTAAGAGTCGGTTTCCAAAATGACCTCCTCATTCCTCTTTTTTATTTTAATTTTTATTAATTTGTTGTTATTCTTAATTTCCAAAATAACTTCGTCAGCTATATATAGCGGCTAAAATTATTTAAAATATGAAAGAATTGTTGTGTATGAAAAATATTTTAGGTATCCGAAATGATGCTTTTGTATGAACTTATTTTAGGTATCCGAAATGATGCTTTTGGAAAATTATCATGATCCAGTAAAACCACCGTTGTGGATTTTGCTCTGAATGTGACCAACCATTTGATTATACAATAGTTGAGCTATTATTATTTATTGATAGTTATTTAACTTGGGCTACCATGGATTTAACACACACCTTTTGATAAAATAGCGAGGCAAACAAGAGCTAATACTACGATTAGCTAATATTAATAATACTACGATCATCAGTTATATCAAAAGATAAATTGTGGCGCCATTTATAAGAAAAATTTAAGGTAGCTAAGGGTGATGGTTTTGGTTTTAAATTTGTGTCAATTTTTATTTTAATTAATTCATGAGTATAGGAGAAATAAAACTTTAATTATACTTTTTAATTTCAATGAGACCTTCATTATCCCTAAATATCCCTAACTACTCGCTGTAAATAGTCTTATACTAAACAGATTGTATTGGCTATACTAAACAGATTATATTTCTGTTTAGATGTTTCAAGTATTGTCATATAGTATAATATGAGCAACTGAAATTGATCCAAATGTAAATTTATGATGCAAAAACCTTTAAATTTCTCATAAAATATCGTCAATTATGTATGCAGACGATACAAATTTATTCTACAACAATTCTGATGTAAAAATATTGTTCGAAACAATGAACACTGAACTAGAAAGCTTTAATCAATGGTTTATAGCTAATGAGTTATCATTAAATTGTGAAAAAGCAAGTTATACTCTCTTCCATAAAATAAGACAATCAACTAATCTTCCATTAAAGTTGCCAAAACTGTCAATCAATAAAAATGAAATAAATCGAGTAAATCATTCAAAGTTTTTGGGAGTAATATTTGATGAGAATCATGGAAAAAACATATTAGTCTCATTGAAGCAAAAATATCTTCTGCTATAAGTGTATTATATAAATCTAGGGCCTTTCTTGATTATAAATCACGCAAAATGCTTTACTTCATTCTTGCTCATTGTCATCTCTCCTATGCTAATATTGTTTGGGCTAACACACACAAAACTAAGTTATTAAGATTACAGAGCCTACAAAACCACGCATGTAAAGCAGTTAAGTATTTAAAGAAATTAGAAAACCCTTCCCCTGTAATGAAATACATAATTGTTTTAAATATATCAAAACTTAATTCGCTTCAAATATTAACATATATGTAAATATATATATAAATATAAGAATAACTTGCTGCCAAAAGTGTTTTCTGATATTTTTAAATCAGCATTTGCACAAAAATACAATCTTCGGTCAAATAACAACCATAACTATCACTTGAGCATAGTAAAATCGCAAGTGTCGAAATTCTCAATTATTAGCGAAGGCCCGTCATTATGGAATCAATTAAAAAATAACAATATAAAAAATTTGAAAAGCACTATCTCTTTTAAACGACAAATGAAACTGCATCTCCTAAATTTCTGACATATATGTAAGAGTGTTTGTATATGTGTGTGTTTTTATGGGTATATGTATATATGTGTATATATGTATATATGAGTTTTTCTTTACTCTTCACGTAGTATTTAACAGATAAAATATTTGTTGTAAATTTTCTAAAGCTAAGAGGGCTTTAAATGATATTGTAAAGGAGCTCTATGAAAAGATTGTGGTGACATCACGTCAGGTTAGAATTATTTTGTTCTATCTCCAAATTTGAGAAAAATGAGTTAATACCAATTTCTTTTTTATTGTTAATTTTTCTTTTTAGCAGTATTACTTTTGAAATTAATTTTTTTTTTTAATAGTGTCAAATCAGGTGTATCCGATTGTTCTATTTGCAAAATATCAACAGTTTTTAATGTTATTTTGTTAAATTTCCAACAACCAATAAAATTGCGTATAATTCACATTAAGTGTTTATTTCCTCTAATTTAATTTTAAAATGGCGGATGAAAATAGTGTATATCTTAGAGTAATAAACAAAAATATAGGTATTTTCTTATATATTCTAGTGATTATAATATATTCAATCAACTCTATTCTTATATATTCAATCGGGTTTTTTTAGTTATTATTCATAATTCTACATATTATTTTAGTAAGAAATGTATCATCGTCTAATTAAAAGCAGACGGATTCTGTTGTATATGTAGGTACGTGAGTAAAAATTTTAAATTGTTTGAATACTATAATGTTATATATCATTAGAAAGAGGATTATTACAGTATTTTAAAGGTGAAAAAATTATCAAAATCGAACGATTGGTTCAAAAGTTATGACGGTTTAAGTACCGATTTTTCGATATTAGGATTTGTTGAAGAAACTGTGGTCAAAATAATGTTTTTCTTTACTTAAATTGTCATAACTTTGTCAAATCTTATCAAATAACAAATATCTTAGTGTCAAAAGATAGGTGTAAGAGTAGGCTACAACTTTATGTTAAACTCTAACCACCGGGATTTTCAGACGGACAGAGGGGGCACCAAACCACCACCATGCTTGTACGAAACTGAACACTTTTTTCAGAAAAAAAGTTATTTTTAAAGACATAAGCAATATAAATATTAAAACAAATTGTCTTAAATTTATACTTAACCATTAAAATATATGAGAGGTGTATGTTAGCAATAGAGGTGGGTGTGGTGGTGGTGGTTTGATACACCCTAGTATCAAAAACAACTTGATTTTATATTTATATCTTTACTGAAATGTGTAAAATTAGTATACAATATAAAATTATGTTATACATGATCTTACGTCTACAAGTGGTGTTTCTATTACGGGAGGGCGTATGCCCCCTCCCCCCCATCCTAAAAAAAATATATATACAAGTACTGTTTTCAAAATTTGAATAATAAATTTAAAAATGAAATTATGATATTGGAAATAAATTAAAAAATAAATTCATATCAGACAACCATCAAATATGGAAGATGAATGTAAAACTCATAGTAGATATGTTGATGATGTTTTAAAGGGAAAGAGGCATTCTAATGCCCTTTCCCCCTCTAACCTAATATTATTATTTAATTGGTTATATATTACTAAAAAAATTATACAACTACTATTATGGAGCTATAATTAAGTCAATTGGCTTTAAAAAACATGTCATCTTTATAACTAAGTATAGCAAATACCTATATTATTGTCTTTCGTGTGATTCTCACATTAACAGAACCATACAGTATGGTTAACGAGCTAACCATTTTCTTCGGTTAATAAACAAATTTCCTGTTTCAAAATAAATATTATTTATGCAAGTCACAACACTTGCAACATTTTTTTGACAAGTCACAACACTTGCAGTGTTATTAAATTAATTAAATTGTAACTCACTGGAAACAACATCAGCAGCAAGCTAGATCTTTTTCATACAATAGTCAACAGCTCCAATATCAGTTTCATCATCTTTCCAGTAAGAAATGGTGTAAATAAAGTTATTTTTTCTTTTATTAACTTTTTCTACTCTTTCGCTATATAAAACACTATTGCATGTTTTTGGATCGTACCATTCATGTTCTAGTTTCTTTTCGAACAATTCTATCTGACATGACATCTTCTAAATCAAATAGTTGGTCATTGGACAAGGGCTGGCATGAATTAATAATTTCGTTAAAACTCAATTTGGATAACTCACGCTCTAACTTTCTTTTTTCTTTTTCATCCATTTTTTGGCGCTTGATTTTTTGTCTTTGGCAAATCTCATCTCTCACTTTGTATCGATGCTGTTGGTTTGTAAGTCTGTTTTTATGTGCTACATTAATTGACCATTTAACAATCTTTTTTCTTAAACTTAAATCTTTTAAAAATTTTTTAAATCAAAACATTTATTCAACAAGGAATACTAACACAGCATACAAATACTTTAAAGGATATAGTAACTAAAACAATTCAAACTTAACTTACTGATTGTTTGTTCTAAATTGTCCACAGAAAAAAAAGAGTGACTTAAAAAAATGTAAGTATTAAGTATACAAAAATACAACTAACAAGAAATAATATTGTTAGGCAACAATCTACACAGGCATAATAAAGAACTGTATTAGAAAACTAATATCATTTATATATGTATATATATATATATATATATATATATATATATATATATATATATATATATATATATATATAGAACATATATAGAACATATATTATAATAGCATCTGTTTAATAACTACTAAGCTATTGAATACGGAAAGTAACTAACTGATGTTGTCGGCTGCACTACAACTTTGGGCATCTAAAACAGTGATAGAAATATTTTAGTTATACATAAAGATTTAGATAGTGGCCAGATAATTTAAAAACAGTTTAATAAATTTATATCGAAACAACTTATCCATAAATTTCCTATTAAATAAAAACAACGTTTAATCTTCAAATTAGATATGATTTATCAATAATTTAATTCACATCTAATTCTTATTATGAATATGATATGAAATACTAGGTGAAACCTTTATTTTCTTCCTCCATTTTATTTCTAAATCAAATATAAAATCCAAGTCTTATTTTAATATTTACTAAAAATCGTTTTATTAAAGTAATTTCTTTTAAATGTACAATTTTTTTAACTATATTTTTATTCTAAAATATCTAGATTTACAATATCAATTTATGACATAAGTCAAATATTGCTAATATGAATACTATATATGTAAAATAAATATAAATAAAAACAATCAATGGACCCCTCTGTCTCCCACGCCAACATCAGGTAAAATGTAAATTAGGTAACAAAATTGCAGCAAAAAATAAGGTGACTGCTACAAAATATTTTTCAACGAAAATTGGCAGGTGCATAGATAAATGAATAAATTTAATTAAAAAAATGGATAGAAAAAAAAAAGACTATATCCTGGACATTAAATTCACCACAGAAAAACAACCAAAATTTTGACATCAATAAACTCGTTAACAAATTAAGTGAGTATAATTAAAAACCAATCGAACTAGTGCTTCAACTATTCTTCTTTCTAAAAGTAATCTATGTTGATAACGAATACTAAAAAGTTATTCCACAAAACCTTCCTCAAGCACTCTAACTTTTAAGAGACTACGAAAAACGTGGAACAGAATTTTAGCATAAAATTCGGTTCCGTAAAACGCGATACTCACGTACCTAGTATATGCGACATACAGTGTATATATATCATATAATATATATGGTTATATATATACACTATTGTATATGTCAAATATACAACAGAATCGGTTATATAATCCGTGATACACATATACTATATGTGTGTATATTTTTTATTTATGTATGTATATATTGTATGTGTATGTGACATATACAACAGTATATTAAATATCCTCACGTATTCCGTACGTCTTTGTTTATTTAGTATATACAACACGTTTTATATACTAAATAAATAAAGACTCAAATGAATCTTTTCATATATGGAAAAAAGTTTGTCTCTTCTTAAAATAATATATCTTCAAACATACAATTATTTTGCATTGCATAACCTTTTTTATGTTTAATTTTTATTTTCAGATTACCCACAACAAGCTAATATCATGGTTACACCCTATGTTTCAACGCATCCTTTAATTTCTGATCAACTGCGATTACCTCCACATGGTGGGAAAACAAGAAAACGTAAAGCAAACTGTTATAACTGGAAACAGTCAAAAAGAAAGCGACTTGGACAAGTTTAAGTGTTTTGAGAAGATTTCAGAAGGCGAGAGAAAAATATTATTTAATGGACTGTGGGGAATGTCTCAGATTGAAAAGCAACACTTTTTTAGTAAAACTACTGAACGATTAGATAAAAAAAGATCTCGAACCAATAAAGTAAGCAATTCAAGGAGAAAATATACTTATTTTTACAATTTCTTTGTTGATAATATCAAGCATCATGTATGTAAGGAGTTTTATTTGTCTACATTAGACATCAGCAGCAGGAAAATATCATACTATCATGAAAATAAACTTGAAACTGGTGTTCCTGCCCCAACAAAATGGGGGAAACATTGTAAAAAAAAAGTTCTTGAAATAATAATAATAATAATAATAAGGTATAACTGTAACAACTGTTTTAAACAGTTGTGAAGTGCAATAACATAAGATATTGCACTGTAACAGCTCATTTTGTCTTTTGTTTGTGTTTTAACAAATAGTTTCTGCAAAATCCAGCTCTGTCTAGTTTGTTTTTGAAGTTATTTATTGAAGTAGCTTCTATTATTTCGGATGGTAAGCTGTTCCACGCATTTACAACTCGATTTTGGAAAAAATGATACCTGAAGGTATTTCTGCTAAAAGGCTTCCTCATTTTGAATTTGTGTTGCCGCAGACATGGACCCTCCTCCAATGCATTTCCACAATCGTTAGCAACCCAATTTATTTTATCGTGGCCATGCTGAATTTTATATTGTTGAATCAGATCTCCACGTAGTCTACGTTCTTCCAGTGACGTTAATTGCATAATATTCAACCTAGCCTCATATGATAATTTCCTAATTGTAGGTGCTAGTTTGGTTGCTCTTTTTTGGATTTTCTCAATCTTGTCTATGTCTTGTTTTAAAAATGGAGACCATGCCTGGACCGCAAACTCAAGATGTGGACGTATGAACGTTGTATAGAGCATTTTTACCATGTTTACATCTAAATATTTAAAGCTTCTTTTTATGGTACCTAACATTCTGTTTGCTTTGCTGGTTGCTGAATCAACTTGTGAGTGCCATTTTAAATCGGATTGAACCATTATACCCAAATCACGTTCAGCTTTTGTGTTACACAATGTATAATTGTAATTGCAATCAATATCAGTCATTATAAATGTAGCATTTGGATTTTTTTTCCCAATATGCATAACTTTGCATTTTTCATAATTAAATTTTGTGAGCCAAATAGATGACCATGCCATTATGTTATTTATATCATTTTGAAGGCTTATTGAATCATTAGGATTTTTTATAATATTTATTATTTTACTATCATCAGCGTAAAGTTTAATAGGGTTTTTGACTTGATCTGGCAAATCATTAATAAAAATCAAAAACAGCAGTGGTCCTAAAACTGACCCCTGTGGTACACCACTAATAACTGGTAGCCAATCTGAGACTGTGTCGCCAAGGACCACTCTCTGTTTTCTGTTAGTTAAAAAGTTCTCTATCCATCCCAGATAATTTCTCACAATACCATATGATTGAAGTTTAGTGATCAAACGCGAGTGTGGTACTTTATCGAAAGCCTTTTCAAAGTCTAGATACAACATATCAACTGAGTGGCCATTTTCTAGTGCATCTGTTATGATATCAAGAGTTTCCAATAGGTTTGTTGTGCAGCTTTTATTTTTTCTGAACCCATGCTGATTTTCATTTAATAAGCTGTTATTTATTAGATAATCCATAATTTCATCTCTAATGAGTGATTCCAAAACTTTACATGGGATAGAAGTCAATGAGATTGGCCTGTAATTAGATGCAATGTTCGTATTACCTTTTTTAAAAATTGGCGTTATATTTGCTAATTTCCAGAGTTCAGGTAATTTTTTCTCAGTCAACGATTTTATATATATTAAATGTAATGGTTCACAGAGAGTACTATGACATTTATTTAAAACATATGGGCTTATCCCATCTACTCCGATAGCTTTGTAAACATCTAATTTTTTTAATTTTTTTTCAATAGTATGGCAAGTTATTTTATTATTTATATCTTCTTCTAGAATAATTTCAGTCTTCTGCGGTATATTTGGTATGTTATGTTTATCTTCGTTAACACAAACTGAATTGAAACTATTGTTTAAAATATTTGCTATAGATTCTCTATTTGTTACAATGTTATTATATTCATTAGACATTGAAGCTATTCCTCCTTTAATTTTTTTGTTAGAATTTACATAACTATAAAATAACTTGGGATTTATTTTTGATGTTTCACTGATTTTTTTTTCATATTCAATACGTTTTAACCTCACCATGTTTTTAACTAATTTACTTTGTATTTTGTATTGCTGAACCAAAATGGGTGATTTGGATTTATTTGATATTAATTTGTTCCATAAGGTTGTTTTATGTCTGATTTCAGTCTTAATTTGTTTGTCAATATATGGTTTTAAAGCTATGTGTTTATGCACTTTTTTAGGTATATAACAGTCAGATAATTCTTGATATTTATTTACAAAAATTTTGTAGCATTCATCAACGTTTTTATTAGAAAAAATATGTGACCATCTTATACTATGGAATGAATTGTTCATTTCTTGATAATTTCCGGCTTTGTAGTTAAACTTTGATTTCCCATAGGAAGATTTTGATGTTGTTGGTTTTTTTAAGATGTAATTCCAATACAATATCTGATGTGCATTATTTAAATTGCTTAACGGAGGATTATAGCCTATGATCGAAATACGCTCTGGTGCATCGGTTAAAATCAAATCTAAGGTATTGCCTTCTGACAGTGTCCCTGAATTAAAGGTTGGTTTTGTGACGTTTTGAGTCAAAAAGTTATCATTTAAATTGTCTAAAAAAATTTGTGCTTGCCTATCATTTTTTAACACTGTTTGGATATTCTCATCATTCTCATTCCATTTTATATTTGGGTAATTTAGGTCTCCCGCTATGAGTAGACCTGAATATTTGTTGCAATCAACACTTTTTTTAGCTATATTTATTATTTTATTTATTTTTTGATTTGTCAATTCTGTAGCATCTGGTGGACGATATATGCTACCAATTAAGATATTCTCATTTTCTGTTTTAATGACACACCAGACTTGTTCAACTGTCATTTCTTCAGATGCTAGGTCATATGGAGTATAAGCAATGTATTTATTTTTAACATAAATAGCTACACCTCCGCCATGAGATTTAGTTGAATTAGATTTAGATCGATTGTTGTAAAAAACATTATACCCGCTTACATTTATGGCACTTGATGAGTTAAACCAAGTTTCAGTTACAATAAATATGTCAGGATTATACACTGCTATTTCTAACAAAAACAAATCAAACTTATTGTTAAGTGAAGTCGCATTTGTATATCTACAACATAGATGGTATTTGGGTATTGATTTGCATAATAATACTTCTGATTTAACATAATTAGATACAGGATTATGTGTAGAAAGGACAGCCATTACTGCAGGTTGATACAAATTAATTGAGGATTGCTATTGCTTTGGTTTTTTTATGAGTTTCACAACTTTAAAATTTCTTATAGTGTAGTAGTATTCATCTTTTTGATTTAGGCTGGCATTTAACAATTTAACTTCACTACGTAGCTGTTTAATGAGATCTCTTTCGGATTCTGTCATATCTGAGTTAAAATAGATTTCATTTATCTTGTTTCTGTTAATGTATGCCGCTTTTAATACACTTATTTTGTCTGACGCATTGTCTAACTCAATGATAACTGGTGGTATTTTTGATGTGTCTCTTGTTTTGAGTCGAACGACTTTTTTTATTTTATCCTTGTCTGCATTTATTGAGTCAAAAATATTGTTTACCATATCTTCATCACATTTTTTCTTGTCAATGTTATCATGATTTGCTAACTTAACTCCAAAAATAATAATATTATTTTTTCTTTTATTGCGTTCTAAAATGACTAAACAGAGTATAGAAAACCATATCAACTTGTTTCCATGAGTTGAGTCACATTATTGTCGAAGCATTTCCTGCAAACAATACTTTGATGGGTCATTAAATTTGAAGAAACTTTATAATTTGTATGTACCGCAATGTTTTTAGTACAAAATTTAATATTGAATTTCAAAAGCCGAAAAAAGATCTGTGTGATACATGCTACAAATTTCAAATTATTGAAGATGCAAATGAAGAGCAAATCCAAAAGTATAACAAGCATATTGCATCAAAGAATGAAACAAAAATTGAGAGAGATAAGGATCGAAAGTTGAACTCCCCTTCCACAACCATAGTTTGAATTGATCTACAAAATGTCTTGAGCTTGCCAAAAATTAATGTGGGAAACTTCTTTTATAAAAGAAAGCTCAGCTGTTATAACTTAACAGGTCACTCTTCACTGAACAAAAAAGCATATTGTATATTATGGCATGAAGGTATGTCAGGTCATTCTGGTAATGACATTGCCAGTGCTGTGTATGTATGCTAAATAAAGTTTACAAGGATCTTCCTAATATTAATAAATTTATACTTTGGTTTGATTCTTGCGTTCCACAGAATAGAAACAGTCATATGTCAGCTGCATTACGTGAGTTTCTTATTGACCATCCAAATATTGAAATCATTGAGCAAAAGTATTGTGAGCCAGGGCACAGCTCTATTCAGGAATGTGATAATATACATAGTCAGATTGAGAAATCATTACATTCAGCAGAAATATTTAGTCCTCTTGGGTTGGTGAAAGCAATGTTGAATGTTAACCAACGTAAACCATTTTTTGTATACCAAATGCAAAAAAGCGATATTAAAAATTTTTCAAAAATTGCTAGTCTTCTGAACTACAAAAATGCTCCTTTAATGTTAAAACGCTTGTATATAGGTTTAATGCTCCTGGTCATGTATATTTCAAGACTCGTTTTACAGATATTTATAAAGAGGCACGGCTGTCTAAGCCAAAAAACACACGATCATCAGGAAGTAATCTTGAAGAATCATCAATTCCATTGGCATCTTGTTTTTGACAAAATATTGAAATTTCTAGTGAGAAGATAAAAGACATTGTTTCTATGTATCCTTACATGCCAGCTGTAGATGTTTGTTTCTATAAAACATTATTTCAGTAGTTGTTTTTTCAACTCTTTATCTGGATATACTTTATTTGTGTTATGCGCTATTCAGTTTTATCTTGTATAAGGTTCATTTAAACTGTTCTTAACTTGTTATTTGTATTAAAGACATTTATTTTTTATTTTCAATAAATCTTTTTAGATAAAAGTAATTTTATTATAAATAATATAGCTTTGGTTAAAATCAGTTTGTTAAAATTGAAGCTGCCCATCCTACCAGAAGCAATATATCTAGAAAACTTATTAAATGACCATGTCCATTTAAATTTGCCAACTAAGTGTTTTAGGGTCTATATTTGCTTTTAAATCCCTAAATTAAAAGTAATTTCTTGTAATCGATAAACTCCTCGCAAAACGTTCAAGTTGTATTTACTAAAAAATGGAGATAGCACAAAATAATATTAACACGAATTTAAAATTTAAAAGTTATTTTATCTCCAGGGTGGGGCCATAATAGCGATTTGAGCAAAAAAATAAATTTTCACAACAAATAATTATAATGAGCATATAGTCAAGTATTGAAAAACGTTTGCATTATTAAAAAATGTATTGCCACTTCTGCTGGATTGCAGTGTAAAACTTCAACTTGATTTATCTCAGTTTAAACAAATGGAGAGTTAGAACAAAATAATTCTAATCTGACGATCAGTCATCCTTATCTTTTTTGAGCCCCTGTCTGCTTTATATATATTCTTTGTGTAATGTAACAGTTTCATTGTAATTTTATTATTTTATTTTTATATAAACAGCGAAATATATAATATATATATAATATATGTATATATATATATATTGTCTATGGCTTTGAGAAGCAGCCTGATTAGGCTAAGACACAATTTTTCAGAGTCAAAGTTCCTCATGTTTGTCAAAAATTTTGCAGTATTGATATAGTAAAACTTCTGCAAAAGCATAAATCTCCTTTAAAAAATAAATTTCTTTATCTCATCATTGCAGAGATAAAGCTTTTATGGCCGTTTCATTATCACCAGCCTTATTAGACCAGTATCTAAATCAGTTACCATAAAGAATGATTTTTTTGCGGCTGCTTCATTTTCAGCTATAAGAGCTAGTAATGAGCTTACAATTCAAGTCTGTTTCGTATAACTTTAAATATTGCAAAAGGTACTAGAAAAAATTTCAATCATAAAGTTTGTTCATTATAATAATTAGTACTCAAAAAGCCAGTCTTCTCACTCTTTCGAATAGCAGCATTGTTATAGCAAATGTTGATTTTTATAAAATATAAATAAAAATGCAATAAAAGCAATCTATGATTTGTTATGTTGATAAATAAAGTATTAACAATAAAAAACTGAAGCTAAAGCAACAACTTTTACTGTTTTTGCCATTTCATTACCATGGTTACCATTCCATCTGGTCGCCTTCAAATTGATAAAATAAAAAAATTATCAAAAAACTTTTTTTAAAACTTAAATTAAATTAAAAATTAATATAAAATAAAGTTAAGTTTTAAATGAGTTTTATTCAAATTTGAAACACTGATAACGGAATTTGTTATCCGCTTATGCTCCATATTTAGATTAGAATCTGTTGGTGGCGCTAAATATTATTCTTCGAACCAAAATCCTGTAGAAGTCTGCAAATTACACGTTTTAAAATGAACTATAAAAACAAAACCATTAGAAACTTCTACTACTAAAATAGGATAGAATAAGATTTAATATGATACATTACAAAACTTCAACCGAGTTTTAATGTTTTTTATCACGAAAAAAGTAAAAATTTTTTTAAAGTTTTTAAATGATTTTTTGTTTTTATTAGAAGGGTTTTTGGATATTTGTTCTAACTCAGAAAAGTTGTTGTTATTACTAGTCATTCATTTATTTTGTAGATTTGCATTGGCTAGATATTGCTTATTTAACAGACGCATCGTTTTTGCTGTACTAGTGTATTTAAAAACACGCGGTCGACATTTCACTCGTTCTCACATCTTCATTATTAAAATAAAAAAAAACTAGCCTGATAATCTATAGTCTTACATTCATTGATGACAATCAAGAGTTTTACATTCTTAACAATAGTTAATTAACAGAATTATCTAAAATATTTATAGAAAATATCACAAAAATAATAATTGACTATAAAAACTTTCCTAGATCTTCGAGGTTTTCATCTTGTCACTCTTAACACATGTTCTCATTGTAAGTAACTTCCCTAAGTTTCATTTTTCTTCTTGAGGTGTTACAATTACTAGTTGGTTCAGGCATGGAGGAATAATTTTTTAAAGAATTCAACTCAACTTGGTCTGTTGTTATAAGAAAGCTAACAGCTAATATTGGTGTCAAACACGTCATTAATGAAATGAATATCTTTATCTATGAATGACTTATTTATTATGCACTTTAATTTAAAAATTTTAATTTTGTTGGTATAATGCCAAAAAATGAAGACAATATTCTTATGACAGTTTAAACCTTGATACATACAAAACAAACTACAAACGTCTAATCACTTGTTGAAAACATGCAGCCGTACAAGCTCTAGGGAGGAAAGAAGATCATGCTAGAATAAGTGTTAGCTTATAAAAATTGTGGTAAAAGTAGAAAGTTGAAACCGGCTTTTTAAGTTATTTTTAAACATTACTTGAATATATGTAACAGAATTTTAAAATATGTATATTTTAAAATTCTGTTACATATCATCTTTCATTAATGTTAACACACACTGACTATCATATACAGCGAGTGTGCAATAGAATCATATACAATGAGTGTACATATATTCAAAATTTTTTAAAAGAGCTAATAAAGAATAATTTACGATATCCCATTCTGAAGTGTCTAATTCTTATTAGACATAACGGAACTGATTCAAATGAAGCATCTGGTTATGTCTCTAATTGTTTCCAAGAGAACATAGTTATACAAATATCCTTGCATACTTAGCCTCGCAGAAAGCATAACTGACGTCATACTGCAATGAGTTTATATTAGTTTGCAACTAGAGCAAAAGTCTAGTCATTATTTGGAAAGAATCAGACTGTAAACTCTTGAAACAAGATTAAATTTGAAAAAACGTTAAGCATTAACAGATAGAATATTTGTTCCGCGAAGCATATGGAAATAGGGGTGAAATAGTAGACTCATTTATGAGAGGTATTAAAAATGTAATTTTTATGACATGTTGAAAACTAGTTTTCAATATGTCATAAAAATTATAAAGGCATCACAAAATCCCCTATGAACTTTAGGAAGAGTATCTCTAAGCTTATTTGTTAATCTCATCAATTTCTTACACTGGTTTCCCTCAAACTCTCTACTGTGAAGTTTTTGTCTGACAAGGAAATTCCTTTCTAGGAAGATTTCTCGTTTTTCTTATCCCCATCTTGTTGATAGTTTATTCCACAATAAATTAATTGTTCCTGTATAGAGATGAAGTTCGGGTGTATTGCATACTTCCATAACTTCAGTTTCATCATCTCCTGGCAGAAGTGGTTAATTCTTGCAATTATAAAATTCTTTTAGTGAGTTTAAGTTACATCCTTGTTTCCAAGCAAGATTTTGCTCTCTAATTGATCCAAAGATTCGTTTATCTCCTCTAGAGTTAAGCCAATCTACACAATCTGTACTCTTATTACAGAAGCAACAAAAATACTTTGAACTTTGATTTTGAGGTCCTAAAATCAATTTAAGTAGTTTGAAATCAGCGCAAATTTTCAACTGAATATTTCTAAATTCAATAATTTTGAAAAAAACAGCACAGTTTTTATAATTCTCCTGAATATTTGGAACTATTCCCAAGAGTAATATCTGATCAACGGACATTTATTTTTTTCAGGTTCAGACAAATTTTCGATCTCTTGGTGATATCATCACTAAAGTAACTTTCAACATCAATAGTATCAATTACAAACTTATAGAAACCTCCACCGCCATCAACAAATACTTTCACCTTAACATTAAAAGCGTCGTGTTTTCTTTTTTCAATCATTTTCCAGGTTCATCTTCCACATCTTTAACAAGAACAACAGGTCGCACAATTAAAGTTTCAGTTTCCAAATTATAGAAATCAAGGTCAACTGCTAAGAAGTACTCTATAAAAGAACCATTATTATAT
Organism: Hydra vulgaris; assembly: GCF_022113875.1. Lineage (NCBI taxonomy): Eukaryota > Metazoa > Cnidaria > Hydrozoa > Anthoathecata > Hydridae > Hydra > Hydra vulgaris. The sequence goes on along the minus strand of NC_061156.1, from coordinate 13,100,669 downwards.
AACATGAATTCTTTAAACCCAAATTCTATTGATTTTCGTCCGTGCTTAATCCGAATTGCTTTTGGTATTGCATCCATAACAGAACCAGACAACTTTCTATCAACCTTAGTGGTCATCAAATCTTTGTGACTCCATTCTGCAGTAGGTTTTATTGATCTTTTTGAAACTGTAAATGATAGCCCTCCTATTTTAAGGAATGCAATTTCTAATTGTTCAAAGGTTTCTCTAATTTGATCTGCAGCTAATTTTTCTTCTGCTTCTTTATTCAAGGAGTTTTCAATCATCTGACGAAGGTTTGTTGAACCAAAAACCTTTATACAAGTATGACCTCGTAATGAATCAATGCACAGTGGGAAATCACATGGCCAAAAATCAAAAAAGTTACTTAGTTTAATCATTATGCCTAATAGTGGGTTTTGGTACTAATACCCTCACTAAGAATTTTCCAATTGATGAAATTCAAAATGTGATAGGCTCAAACGGTAGTTCTTGAAGTTAGGTTTTTAATGAAATTTCGATCAAAACTCTCAAGATGCTAGATTTTAGTAATTATTTTTTTAATATATAGATCATTGTAAATTTGAGAATATATACATCATTGGAAAGGTTACAGTACAGACTGTTAAAAACAAAAAATAAAAAATTTCTTGAAAAAGTTGGTACTACAATTTTTAGCATTAAAAGTAAAAATTTCATCACAAAAATACTAGATTTTAACTTTGATGAAGAATTCAAAAATTGTTCTAATTTGTACCTTTTCCATATTTTTATTTTTTTTAGTCTATAGTGTCTACTAACTATCCTGAGAAGCAGTGCCGGATCAAGGGGTCAAAGAGGGGCTACAGCCCGGGCCCCGCAAATTTAGGGGCCCCCAAAAATTTTTGAGGACTTTTTTTTTTTCAGTCATTTTTAGGCTCTGGCCCATAAAAAAAGCCTCCAAAAATAAAAATAGCCCCGGGCCCCAAGAATCTTAATTCACCACTGCTGAGAAGTGTAGTTTCGATCATCCGCGATCTTGAGCGCTAAATAATTTTGAAAAATTTATGCTTTTTTAAACAAATAAAAAACTTCTTTGAATAAATTTTTTTTTTTCATTCATTACAAATGTAAAAAAAAAAAATAACTACTTTAATATTTGTAAACGTGATGTTTTTGAAAGGAAAAAAGTTGTTTTTTATTTTAATAGAGTTTATGGTTTTAAAATACATAATTAATTTAAGAAATAATAATTCTAAAGTGCATTTCACAAAGTGTCCCATTAATCGACCAAAAACCACATGAATTTCTAATTGTAATTAATAAATATAAATATAAATTAAGATATTAGAAAAATATATAAGAGTAAATATAATTAATTATAAACTATATATAAAATGAACAGTTGCACTAAATCGTATAAGTTCATTTGAACCATGTACTAACTCGCAAAAATTGAATATAAAACGAAAAATTTAATACGAAATTAAGAATTGTGCTAAACCATATAAATTCAAACACCTTTTTTTCACCGAGCGTCCACACCTCCCCACAACAGTGTTTATGTTTTAAAAAAGAGCACACGCCCAAGTTAAGTTTTTCTAGCAAAGTATGATTATTAGGGTGAACCAAAAAAAAAAAAAAAAACCTCTCAATGTTTTCCAATTCTCTAAGGTCCAAAAAGGCTAAAAAAAATAAAAAAACTGTTTTTGCTTTTGTAAAAGCGATAGCTGTAAAATTTCATTTTTCCAAAAAAAGCAATTTTTGCAAAAAAAAACTATGTATTTTAGTATCTTAAAAATATATATTTTAAATTTAAAAATCAAACATTTGTGAGTTGCTTCTTTGTTAGTTCCTTCTTTAGTATTTTTCTATAGCATCTCTCTTGAGCCACTTATCCGCCTCTCCAAAAGGAATACCTGCTACCATAAACAAGATCCAACTCTAGGAACCTACCAGCTCAAATAGTTCAGTTGACCTGTTGATAACTGGTATCTTTGGTTTCCCCATATAAAACTGCTTGGGTATATCACACTTGACCAACTTTTCCAACATCTTTTTTGTTACCTTCTCTTCAACATCACTGTCAGCTAGGACCAGTATAACTAACTGTTCTGTTAAGTACCAAGCGTGCCACAACATGCTGACAAGAAGAGCCTGCCCAGGTTTTGGATAGTAGTCCCTTATTTCAAACGATGACTTGAAGGCAGCTAGGTCATTTAAAGGCGACTTATCAACCATATATAATTTTAAGAACCAGGGTTCATAGTATATAGAAGCTAAGAATGTTGCAGTCTTTACCATCTTCTTCTCTTCCTCATTCATCACCTGGGGTACCTTCTCAGTCATCCTCAATGTCAGCAGGTATAGAGCATCTTCCGTGAACCTTTAGAATAAATTATTATTATTAGTTGTATAGAAAAATATTGAAAATGTACTCTCTTATAAAAATACAAATTATTAATGATATACTTTAAACATACCTGGCTTCGGGACAGGCTCCAGGTTGATAAAAACGAAACCCCAGTACATCCTCCTAAATAGAATACAACTAGTTTGCTGAGCTTCTTGTAGTCGCCATTTTTAAATGTCTTTGTGTTCATTGCCTTTTTGCTAAACTCTAAGGCCTCCCTTGCTATGTTGTACAAAGGTGATCCAACCTGTAGCTCATTCCAATCAAACCTAATTAACTCCTCCATCTTGTCCCCCTCCGCCTTCATTCTTAGCCAGGTTTTCTGAAGTTTTAAATATAGTGTTCTTTTGGGTCCCTATGTTTTTTCACCAGCAAGTACCTCCATAAAATGTGAGGCTCTTACTTGTGAAAATGTGTCGTCCGCAGAGAAACCAGAGAAACGGATTGTTGAGGATGTTTAAATATAATGACTAATAAGTAATGACTGGAGCAAGAAGAAGACATAATTCTGTCTTATCACCGAGCTAGATATATATATATATATATATATATATATATATATATATATATATATATATATATATATATATAAATATATATATATATATATATATATATATATATATATATATATATATATATATATATATATATATATATATATATATATATATATATATATATATATATGTTATATTATATTGGAATAACTAAAATGCTAAAATGCTTACATTATCTGCAGTTGCAAAAAGAAAAAAAATGCAGCTGCATTTGCAAAAAATAAACGATTATATACTTGTAATATAATAAAATAAGATAATAATAGTAATAAAAAAGAAAGATATATACGTATATTTATATTAAGTGAGTAATATCATTAATAAACTTTGTGGGTTGTGATAATAACATTCTTTTAAAATAATTTTTTTTTTAAGTTATTATGATTTTTTATTAAAGCTTTACTTTATTTTAAAAAAAAACATTTAAAATCTAGCATAGTGAAATCCATAAATAAGAACAACCGTTTAGATTCTTTTTTGAATCGATCAAGAGTGGTTTTCTTTTTATTTGTAATATCTGAAAATAACTTCCACAAATACGGCCCACGATACTTAATTGAGTATGAACTCAATTTTAGACTATATCTTGGAACAGCAAAGTTGTTTACTGTGAATCTTGTGCTATATTTATGGCAGATTTCACTAAAATAGGATTCAAATATTTTTGGCGATATTCCCAGCTTAGTTCTATTCATAAAAACTAAAATTTCATGTAAATTTATTTTATAAATATTTAAAGCTCCAAGTAAACACAATAGAGGCTCACAGGGTTCATCTTTATTTACTCCAAATATAATTCGACATGCATGTTTTTGTTTACTGTAAAGCTTTTTTAATTTTGTATGATTGGTACCCAGGCGATATTACAGTATGTTAGGTAACTTTGGATAAAAGCAAATTATAAACCTTTTAGTGATTTAAAATTAAGAAATGATTTAGCTCTATAAATCAATCCTATATTTCTAGAAATTTTTTTTTCAAGGATGTTTATATGAAAATTCCATCATAAATTTTTGTCCAATTCACCGCCTAAAAAATTTACCGATGATTCTCTTTTAATTATAGCTTTATTTATAATAAGATTTGGTAATTTTAATGGGACGTTATCAGTTTTATAAAATTTTTTGAACAAAATGAATTTAGTTATATCAGCATTCAGAGAAATTTTGTTATTTACAAACAACTCATTAACTTTATTTAATTGTTCATTAACATGTTTAAAAAGTGTATTAACATGTGTGAATAAAAGAGATAAGAGTCAACTGCAAACAGAATAAAATGTATAAGATTTGATGATAAATAAAAATCATTTATGTACAGTAGAAACAACAATTTATGTACAGTAGAATATTTATGTACAGTAGAAACAACAAAAGATCTTATCAACAATCTTTTAAGATTTAAGATTACATCTGCCTGATCAACTCCAAGATTACATGATCACTCTTAATATTGTATATATCACTCTTAATATTGTACAACATAATACTCTACAAAACTCTAAGATTACATGATCAACTCTGATCAACTCCCTTGGAACTTTGAGCTTGAACTACTTCAAGGAGGATGTCATTTGTGTTGTCAATATCTGTTGATGTAACACTAACAAAAATCCTTTCAACAGTAAAGTTTAGATTCTCCTCCATCTCTTTTATCTTTTTGCTATCTAAGTGCAGGACAAGTCTCTTTCCCTTCAATGTTTCCATTTTATCTTGCCCTATCTGGTCTTCTAATATATTTAAAATTGCTTTATTATTAATTTAATTAAATTTTTATTAACCCTATCATTTATTTGAATTAGTTATTTTTATCTTGATCTTCAATTATCTTGAATCTTTTTCAATGAACAGAGCTTTTGGAGATAAGCACATATCATAGTGGAGATAAGCACATTCTTAAGATTCGCGCCTGCTTTTAGCATATCGCTGCAGTGATCGCAGTTTGAGATCAGATTCCAACACTATACCGTGAAGATACCACAGGACTAATATTTATCATTATCTAAATATTATATAGAAGTGATATTTCTAATCTAGTTAAATGCAGTTAAATTTAGTTTACTCAAATTTTTTTACGAATAACTTTTGATTTTATGATAATCTTTTATTTACCTTGGCTTTTACTGTAAAAGCAAAGTTTTGAAATAGTTGATCAACATTATCTTCATCTGTGAAAACTGCAGCACCTGACTCGTATGCAGATGAGCTGATATCAGAATCATATGAAACCTTATTAGTAACCCTTTTCTTTTTATCTTTTTCCGCTGTTGTAATCTTAATATTCTTCATTCTCTGCCAACGATCCAGTCTATTTTTAATAGATGCTTCAAGATCTTTGTCTATTTCTGCAGATATATACATTTTTTGATCCTCTTTCAAGTCTAAAAAAAACTGAATTTCTTCCGCCTTGGCATCCTAGTTACGAAGGCGATCTGATTGGATTTTTATCTCAAACCTCGCTACAGATATGTTAAAGAGTTTGGTGCTCTTCTGAATGAACTCTCTCTGGATTTTAGTAAATCTACCAGTTCTTGAATACTTACAGTTAATTTTTTGGTTAATTATTACTTTAATTATTAGTACTTTATTATATAGCAATAAACATTATATAATTTAATTATCTTATATAATTTAATCATATTAAATAATATAAATAGATTTTAAAATATTGTATTATATAATAATATTTATATTATATATTTGTGTATTATGCAATATATAAAAATTTATACTTATGTGTGTTAAATATATACTATAATGTATTGTAATATAAATGTATTATATAAGAATGCTTTTTAATCTTGCTAAAAGTTAAATAAATGACATAAAGTTTGACATATAATGCCTAATTTTGCAGTAACACACTTTGATGCTCGTCATAAATACTGCTTTATATGCTATCAAAAAGCAGACAGAATACTTTCAGTTACAGCTTTGATACTCATTAAAAGATTGGTTTTACCGAACTATAACATTGATAATCCATCCTTTGCGACTGGAATATGCAACACCTGTAACAGAGTATTATTACTACATGGAAAACCCTCGTACTCTTCGTATACATCCACTTGCAGCATCAGGAGTAGTTCTCTCCGTCCGAACGAGAAGTAAAGTAACGAGAAGCTATTGTACTATCTTCAAAGTAGTTAAATCAACAAAACCTGGAATAAAAAGAACTAAACCTAAAGATAGACCAAGAGTTCAGGAAAAACCATTCAAAAAAATGTCTATAACTATATATAATCAGTGCTTTTAGTCCATTGCACAGTGGAACATTCTATTTAAATAGGTGATTAAAAATATAATCGTTGTATTTATGTGGATATTAAGCCTTATTTGAGTAAAATAGAGACTTAATATAATAATTTTTATTTTTGTTTAACTTGCTTATAGACGCATTAAGGGAGGGAGGGGGAGAATCCACTTAAGCACTGGCGCACCAATTGGATCTTTTACATGTGATACTTTTAGACATTGTTGACATAATGGATGATTTTCCACGGCACAGTGGTCCAGAAATGCCACTTTTGAGGCAAAAATCATATCTTCACCAATTTTGAAAAAAATAAGCTAAAATTTTTAGTGAATGTTCATTATACTCTGGTCAACAATAACTGTTATTGTAATGTTGCTTTATATACCTCTGAAGGACACGCCAATAACACAAAACCAAGGACAAATTGCAAAACGAATAATAAACATGTGACACGTATTTCATATTAATTTTCAATTTTCTATTGACTATAAACAGTCACTAGAATGTTTGATACGTTGTTCGATTGAATAAGTATCATACCTGTGCAGAATACCAAGAACACATAGCATAATAAAACTTCCATTTAACTTATCTTAACAGAATTATGAATACCTTTTAACTAAATATTTTCTAGAGGACAAACTTCACATTTATAACATCTTGGTGGATTACAAAAACATGCAGAGTATCACACCAAGGACAGGTGCCAAGGACAAAAAGTAAGCACAACAACAATATACAAAGAGTTAAAATAATTTCCAAGATTTGTGGTACATTTATGAAAATTAGTGCATAGAATAAATGCTCTAAAATAACACACCAAGAACACATGATGTAACATGCAACATGCCTTTTGCATTTGTACTTATATCTAGATGTTAAAATTTATTTCCATAATACTAACATAATGTTATATTATAGTTTGACTTCATATTTATTTCTACTTTCCTAGGCTTCTTCAGATAAGAGGCCAATTGGAACTAGCTTGTCTCTTACAACCTGGTGTGAACGTACAATCATCTTGTGAACTCCAACAGGCATAGGATACACTTTAAAATGTGCTACATATTTCTTAAATGTTTTTTTAATATAATTCTAGTTTATCTGGATCAATTGGGTGTTTACAGGATAACACACAATCCTTTGTGTATAATGATAATTCTTTTAACAAGACCCTTATCAATTCCAAGTATTTCAGCAAAAGTTTCATGGCTTCTAAATGCCCTTCTTGCTGTGTTTCCATCATTGGACGTACCAGAGCCACCACTTCTTTGTACATCAACAACAAGTCCAAGTGTATCTTTGATTTTTTTCTGAATTTCTTTTTTTCTACTTGCAACTATATTTTTCTTTTCAGGAGTGTTTGCATGAAAAAATCCAGAATCATTGTACCCTGGTCTTCTTTTCTGTCCAATATGTAACAGACATTCAAAACAACGAATCCAGAGATGGAGAGTGTGGATTCCCAAGTTAAAAGACATCTGATTAAGTTGTTTATTATAAGCAATTACAAAGTCATTCATTTTTTCAGAATTTAATCTACATATATTGCAAACTTGATAAGAATCAGTTAATGGAGAAAGAAGAGTGGAAACTTTTCCGTCAATCATAGTACATTCTAACTTGTATTTGAATTGAAATAAGTCTATGGTTGTTATTCTGAGTTCAGTTGACATAAAAAAATCATATTCTGCTTTAACAATTTGCTGATTTTCTTTAACGTATTGCATTCGAACAGGGCGACAATATTGGGTTTAGGATGTTTTGGGTTAGTCCAAAGAATAACATTAGTTTCCTGAACTTTAAGTTGCACAGGTACTGTACATGAAAGAAAAAAAGATTCTTCAACTGAGACTGACAATCTGTCCTCTTCATCTTCAGTTCTCTGTTTATAAACAGACTGTCCAGTCGAACCATCGAATCCGACTTTTCTTATAAGAAGAAGAGTATTGCAAGGCTCAGGTAGTTTTGATTTATTAATAACTTTCCAAATCCTGTTTGTAGTGTGAACCATCATTCCTTGAAGATTTACAGAAGCACTGTAGTTTGTGGTAACAATTCCGGAATCTGGAATACAATCACTTTTAAATTTCACAATAAAGTTGTAGGCAGGGCATAACATGCAAGTTGCATTGCATCCTTTATTTAAGGCCCGTTGACGGATAGTTTGATAGTCAGCCCTACTCATTCTAAAGTCTAACGTTAAAGCTAAAGCTTCTTCAGCTGAGTAGCCTTTAGAGCATGATACATTGCAGGATCCATCAACTTTACTTTCCATCATATGTTTTAAAACTTTGGCGTCTTTATTTCGTCCTTCTTTATTTAGATTAAGAATAAGGGCATGAAATAGACTTTCAGTAGTAGCTCCTAACTTTTCAGTAATCTCTGAAGATCTTCTTTTCTTAGACTTTGTTGAGAGATCTTCAAATAATTTTGATAATGCACCTCGTTGTAAATGGTTTATCCTAACTTGCTGTTGAAGTTCATTTGCAGTAAATTCCATATTTAACCATTTCTCGTAACAATTTATAAGTCTCCCTTTTTGTCTATCGGTCTCATTCCATTCTTTTTTTAAAGTTTTTCATAAATTTTTCTGTTAACTTCATCTGATTGTAGTTCAGATAACATTGACACATCAAATTGATGTGTTTGAAGAACAAAGAGATTTTCAGTTCAGATAACATTGACACATCAAATTGATGTGATTGAAGAACAAAGAGATTTTCGATTACTTAATCAAAGGAAAATATGATAATTAAGTAATCAAAAATCTCTTTGTTCTTCATAGTTAAATTTGATTTCACCACTATGTGGTGAAAAGTATTTAGTGCACTAAATAATTACTGCAAATATTTGTGAATATTTCTTGTTTTGTTTATTCATCTTTTCCGCTGTTATTCTAGAATATTCCGCTATTTATATTACACGGTCGTTTAGACTTAAGAAATAAGTGGAAAGTTATTATACGCAAGCGCAGTAGAGTTAAAAATAATTTAGAATTTTAAAAATGGCTACGGATGTAACGTTTTTAAAAACTTATCATTGACAACGAGTAACTTGTTTAATTTTAGATAATTTAATAGGCTTTTAACTATTTTTAAAATAAAATTATTGTGAAAATAACTTGCAGCTTTACTAAGAAATGTTTTAAATAAAATACAAGTCCTCTGAATGTGAATAAAATCTACTTTCAGCTAAAGCTACTTTTACTGTTTTTGTTTATAATCTTTAAACCTTTTTTAAAAAAATTTTGAGCGTAGAAATTTTTAAATTTTTATTTATTCAGCAAGATGAACCTTTTATCTTTTTTGCATTTTTTGCTTTTATGAGGATTCAATTTTTTTTGCAGGGTTAAAATAAAATCTTAATCGTTAACTTTTTGTAACCTGTTGCTACGATACTCCTTTCTGATGTGTATATATATATATATATATATATATATATATATATATATATATATATATATATATATATATATATATATATATATATATTTATATATATATATATATATATATAAAATATATATATATATATATAATATATATTTATTTATATTTATTTATATTTATTTATATATAAATAAAAACACAAACAAGTTTTGAACTTAAAGCATAACTTTGATAAATTATTTAATTTTTAGATATAAAACTATATAAAGTGTGTAATATTCGTAATGACAAACGACAAACAGAAAAAAAAGCAACATTAGTATAATTTAAAAAATGTAAATTTATTTTATGCATCAAATAAATATCAATCAACACAAAATAAAAGATCAAAATATAATTCAAATGAAAATATAAATATCTTTTATGCATTAAAAACATTTTTCATTCTTTCAATCTTTAAGTAAAAAATATTTTAAATATACTCATATTGATTTTAACAATCTCAAGCTGAAAACATTAAAAAAAAAAATTTAAACACGAAACAAAAAATATTTATATCGAGTTCCAAGAAAAAGTCTTTCTGCTTTAGTTTACTTTTTCCTTCTTTACAACAGGCAAGTTTCTTTGTTGAAACGCAAATATGGTTGGAATACTAAAAAAATATATACTATAATATTTGTTTGTTTTAAATCAATTTTTATCATAATTTATTAATTTTGAATCAATATGTACAAAACCAGACTGATGATTCAATCGATAGAATCAAAATGATAGCATTCAATCGATAAAATCAAAAACATAACTAATGGTATTGCTTTGATGCAGGCAATACAGTTGATTTATTTGAGGTTATTGACTAAATCAAAAGCCTGGAATAATAACATTCAAAATTTTGATCATAGATAAGTGTGCATAAATATATAATGTATGTATGCGTATATATATATATATATTAGGGTCTTGTGAATTGCTTCGATTCGTGAATCAAGTGTCGCTTCGATTCGAGTCGAAATAAAAAAAATTCAAGTTTTTGCGAATTATTTTGCGAATATTACTGGTTTTTTTAGATTTCTAAAGCTAAAATGTAATTGAAATGGGTTTTTCAAACCGGGGGAAGAAAAAGTAATTGAAAATAGTTCTAACATCACTTTAAAACAAACGCCAAAAATATAATCAGAGCAAAAAGAATTTGTTCAAAGAAATATTTTTATCTTTTTGGAAAAAAAAAAAAACTTAAACTTGGTTTTCACGAATAGCTGATTCGATTCATGATTCGATTCGCGGATCAAGAACTGCTTTGAGATTCAATTTGAAACAAAAAAAGTCAATTTGCAGGGCCCTAATGTATATATATATATATATATATATACATATATATATATATATATACATATATATATATATATATATATATATATATATATATATATATATATATATATATATATATATATATATATATATATATATATATATATATATATATATATGTTACCAACATATAACAATATTATGTTACTAACATATAAAAATATTATGTTACTAACATATAACAATACTATGCTCTCTTCTTTAAGAATATTGAGCACTCTTTGACATTCTGTTCAACTCCTTCAGAAGGTTTATCAAAAAAATAGATAAGTGTTTATATTTATATATATATATATATATATATATATATATATATATATATATATATATATATATATATATATATATATATATATATATTTAAACAATTTAAAAAATGTATTCTACAAAATAGAGTGCTCAATGTTCTTAAAAGAACAGTGCAAATTTCTGATGATTCTTGATGAAACACAGTGTAAAATGAAATAAAATTTTGTTAAGAGATTTTTTACTAATTTATTATATGTATATATATATATATATATATATATATATATATATATATATTATATATATATATATATATATATATATATATATATATATATATATATATATATATATATATATATATATATATATATATATATATATATATATATATATATATATATATATATAGCCACATCGGAAAAGAGCACCATAGCAACATGGTACACAAGTTTAATGATTAAGATTTTCTTTTAACCCTGCAAAAAAAATTGAATCCTCATATAAGCAAAAAATACAAAATAGATAAAAGGTTCATCTTGCTGAATAAATTTAAATTAAAAAATTTCTACGCTCAAAAATATTTTAAAAAAGGTTTAAAAATTGTAAACAAAAAAACTAAAGTTGCTTTAGTTGAAAGTAGATATTATTCACATTCAGAGATCTTGTATTTTATTTTTAAAATTTCTTCGTACAGCTGCAAGCTATTTTCAAAATAATTTCATGAAAAAACTAGTTAAAAACCTATTTAATTATCTAAAATTAAACAAATTACTCGTTGTCAATGATTAGTTTCTAAAATCCTGTTACCGTAGCCATTTTAAAAAACCTTCGAAAAATGTAATTTCACTGCGCATGCGTATAATAACTTTCCTCTTACAAACGACCGTGATTAGCGGTTGAAACTTGTTAAAAAACATCGGGAGTGTGAGGGGGAGCCGTATTTTAGTTTAAGTATGTCATGTTTAAACTGACCCTATAGACACAAAAGCAAACAAAAACAGCCAATACTTTTTCAGAAATTTTCTATAAACATCATTTTTTCAAACGCAGAAAATTTCAAGCTGGGCAAACCTGGGCGAAAATTTTCCTGATTGTTCAAAGTGTTATTTTCAAACAATTTAAAAGAAAAAAGTGTTAAACATGCGGTAAATTTTTTTATGAAATTTTATATTTTTAATTATTCTATATTAATCCTCCATATTTTATAAAAATATTTTTAAAAAATTGGTATATTTGTGATATTGGTAGGAGTAAGAATGTATAAAAGTTTGCAGACTGATTTTTGCCCTAGCAAATGTAAATTTGTGTCAATTTTTGAACTTCAAACCGTTGTTAGACAATTTTTTTTTAAATAGCGGACCTTAAAATTTAAATCTAGTTTTCACATACTATATATAATTCAATTTTTAATTGTTTTTATTATAAAACAAACTATGTTTTTGTATTGGACCACTGTGCACGGCTTCAAACTTGTTATTCCCATGCTTAAGTCAAAGTACAATGGTTTGCAAAAAAATTGCGGTGATTGAAGCTCAAGATCAAAATTACCCCAAAAATTAAACCCCTCACCAACCTAAATATAAGGGCAATGAGTCCAAAAAAAGATTTTTGCTGCTATCTTATACTAAACTTAAATTCGTTGACAGGTTTCAACTTTCATCGAATAATCTTTTATTTTGTGAAAGTTATGATCATATTAAGTTTACAACCCAATGATTTAAAATTTTCTTTTCCTGTGGTTTCGCAAGCCACTTCGATGTGTGATCCATAAGATCCTGTAGTTTAACTTTGGCCTTTGTTTCAGTAACTTCAATCGATGTTTTTAAAGGAAAATTTTAAATTGCCAAGTGTAAAAACATTAACAAAATTTACATCTATGACAAAAAAAGTTTCAGATACTGACTTTATTAGTACCATTTTTTCAAGTTTAGAGGAAAATCATAGAAATTGTATACTTTTGGTGTATGAAGTTTATGTAAAGTCTCTTCTTCTTTATCATGGTGGTTATCTTTTTGGAAAAGCGTAAAATAATCCAGAGTAGTTAGCAAATAGTGTTTTGGGTATTATGGTTAAATGTTTAAAAGGTAGACCATCTTTTTTATGCAAAATGATACCTGTCTTTCATTTGGATGCTTCTTTTTGTTTGAGCAAGTATGCTATGTCATTAATTCAATTAAGTCTAGCAATGGAAAAGTAATTTCAGTTATTTGTGATGGCAATCGAACAAATTAAACTTTTTTAAAATCATTTGAGAAAATTGAAGGAAAACCATGGTTAACAAAATTTTAAATTTGTGGCTATTTTATAAGTATAGAATCTTGTGACATCACTTATCAATTACCTGAACTAGAATCATCTTTGTCATTGAGTACAAAAATGGCTTTGTTTTATATTGCAGGTTATGCTACAAGAAAAGATGATGTTAGTGAAAATGATTTGTTTAATGATACTGCATTTTATTTTTAGTTATATGGAGATTATAAAAAAACTATAGACCGCGGTGAATTAAATATACCTCTCGATTACTGTGTGCAGGTGGTATTTTTTTGTTTCATTATTTTTGAAATTGAGATAAACAAAATGTGCAGAAAGTCATTGTGTAATACTTTTATGATGATATCTGATATTTATAACTTTAATATATTAAAGAAACATGGTACAATATTATCAAACATATTTCTTCAAAATTATTGTTTGCTTTTTTCACCCAAGTCCAATATGGAACTTGCATTGAAGGTTTTAAAGTTATCTGTATAACATTAAAAAGTTATCATGTACCTTTTTTTATAACATTATTGATGTATATTTTGATATTTTTTCTTTTTACTTAATGTATATTATGTTTTTGTTTTTTTTCTTTGCATTATTTTAAAGTTTGTTCGTTTTTTTTGTGATTTAGATTTTAAATAATTACAACTCGTTATTCTGAAAAATATGGTATTTTATTCTTTTTTTCAAAATGTTTTTTTTAAATTTGATGATTCGTAATTAATAGTGTATTAATACAAAAAATGTCTACTGCGGAATTTATTACAAATCATCAAATTAAAAAAAAAAACATTTTGAAAAAAAGAATAAAATACAATATTTTTCAGAATGAGTTGTAATTATTTAAAATCTAAATCACAAAAAAATGAACAAACTTTAAAATAATGCAAAGAAAAAAAAAAACAAAAAAAAAAACATCACAATATACATCAAGTAAAAAGAAAAAAGTTAGAAAAGTTTGCGAACTAATCTATTATTTTTAGTTAGTTTACTAAATTTTAAAAGTACTGTATTACAGTACTTTTAAAATTTAGTAAACTAATTTTACTTAATATTAAAATAAAGTTTAGTAAATCCATTATTTTTAGTTAGTTTACTAAATTTTAAAAGTACTGTAATACAGTACTTTTATAACTAAATTTTAAAAGTACTGTAATACAGTACTTTTAAAATTTAGTAAACTAACTAAAAATAATGGATTAATTCGCAAACTTTTCTAGCCATATTTTATATTTTCCGTAACTTTGTCCGCCCCCAGTCAAAAATACGGATTCGCGACGGGAAGGCCTGTAATAAGTATCGCCATGGTCCTGAGGTACAAGTAGCAAAATACTAAAAAAATTTAAACTAAAACTGCTATAAATCCTTAACCAGTAATCTAATCCTATCTGAAATTTTATTCAGAGTTTGGTGTGGCTATATGCTAGATTTACACCAATTTTTATCAAATGATATAGTGGTTCTCATCAGCTTGTAAAAAACACGTTTTTTTTTTGGCGCACTATGAAGTCAAAATTTCACACAATTCGAACATTCAAATTTTCCGCGAACAAATTTAAAAGATTTCAAAGTTTGCATCACCGAGTAACAAGAAGCTTCTTTCCATATAACTGATATATGGAAGTTTCCATTTAGTTATATGGTAAGATGCTTCTTTCCATATAACTGGCGTTTCAGTTAGGTTGGCATTATCAAGATCCATGATAGCCGTGATTTGCAAAATGGTCATAAGTTATAAAAATAAAGAATTGTCTTTATTTTAATTCTTATTACTTTTTTTGTTTATTCACCTTCCACTAAAGTTGAGGTTGGGACTACTCCTTTTTTTTAAATATTGCTCTTGCAACCTTTCACTCAAAAAAGTTGAGAACACCGCCAGGGACGTGGTTGGGATCAAACTCGGTACTTCTTGCTTACAAAGCGCAAGTTAGCGAAGTCTCAACTTACAAATTTGTTAAGCATCAAAATATACTAAATTATACTAAATTAGGTATTTCGTAATAAATTTAGTTGTCCGTAAGTCCTTTTTTGTTCTCTCACAATGGTTTTTATTTTCTCTAATTAACTTCTTTTAAAATGTCTTCTTTTTCCTTCACTATTTTGATTATCTATTATCTAAAATCACTATTGGTTGGGA
This sequence comes from Hydra vulgaris, assembly GCF_022113875.1. Lineage (NCBI taxonomy): Eukaryota > Metazoa > Cnidaria > Hydrozoa > Anthoathecata > Hydridae > Hydra > Hydra vulgaris. Next base: position 13,085,045 of record NC_061156.1, on the reverse strand, counting down.
AACAGGATATCCTTGCATTTCAACAAAAATATAACGAAACTGGAAATTACCGCGAGATGTCTAAAAAAAGATTTAGTATTTTCAATTTCTAAAATTCATAGTAAAGCGAAATCTATTTTAAAAAGTTTAACATTATTACATATTTTATAAAAAACATTTTACTTTTTAAACAATTTTATTTAAACAAATTTAATGTTGTAATAAGTTGAATTATTTTAAAATGAACTTTAGCCTCACCTCCATTGCGTCAGCATAAACAGTTCCCTTACGCTTGCTACCTGATACATAGAATTGTACTCTCATGTAGTTTACATCATCAACAACATACTGTTGATAACTAAAACAAATGTAATTAAATATTATGCATTAAATACATATTTAAAATAAATTTATTAAAAGTAAAAGTAAAGCTAACTTCACGTGTCTTCTTCTTCCTCTTGAAGTTTCTTCACCGTACCCTTTTATACTATTACCGATTTCCTCAACAACCTGCATTAAAGAACCAAACTAAATAAATTTAACTGTAACATTACTGAAACAAGTTACTGTAGCATATTAATGGAACTATTGGAAAAAAATACTGGAATAAATTACTGCAAAATATTATTGGAGCATACCTATTCGCATTGTAAAAATCTCTTTTTTCTCAAATCAAGTCCTTAAGTTTTTAATTATATCTACATTTTAAATTATAAATGACACATGACTGCTCAGGAACCATGAAACTTATGTCCATTAAAAGTTGTTTTTATTTAAATTAATCTTATACTCTTCTAAATATAACTCTCTATAATGATATAAATTTGATAAATATTAATCTATTATGTAATAAAGTTGATAATAACTTTTTTATTGTAATTGTTTACTATAAATTATATTTAAGTAAATATATAGTAAACAATAAATATATATTTTATTTGGGTATATAACAACCACAAATAAAGATACATGCTTTAGATTCTACAGGGCATTAATTTTATTTTTAGATTTGTGCATAATAAAAAGTACTTTTGTAATATAAAACTTGCAATAAAAGCTTACCAAAGGATGATCTTTTACAATAAAAGCTTACCAAAGGATGATCTTTTACAAGTTTCAATGCCTTCGAATATACAGCATTTGGGCTGAAACTAAATATAAGTTCACTTGCAATATACCAAATAAGAGCACCTAAAGTTAGCAAAAAAAATTAAAAATAGTAAAAAAATAAGACATAACCAACTAACCAAAAGTTATTAAATCTATTAAAACATAAAAATGAATGTAAAAAAATTTTATTTTAACAAATTTTATCACCCCGTTCACAACCTAATTTGTTTGATTAATGGCTTTTTTAAAAGCAAAGAGTTGGTCACATAACTACACACATGAACTTGCATCTCTTTTTACTTTTCAAGGGAAAAATTTTTATTAGCAATTACATCTCCAAATTTTAATTGTACATTTTTAATTAATGATAATATTTTTTTCATAACATTTAACTTTTAATTTAATACCATGTATGCTGATGAATACCATGGTATGATGTCTTTTGTTTCTCCACTATAATTATGTTTTCTACATGATCTCCTAGATTCCTTCTTGTTGGTTTTAAGCCTTATTTTACTCCATGGTTACCATGGTTTTCACTTTCTTGTATAGTTGCTATTTCTAACCAAATTTTTCACAAGAATAATTCTCTTGAGAGTTGTTTTTTTTATTATTGCAAGAAATCAATGTAAAAAGATGTAACCTGATACTAAGGTCCTATTTTCTCAGTTTATAAGATCTGGTATTTTATTTCAGAAATTGGGTTCAAGTGACTTTTGGAAAATGTTCAACAATGTCATTAACAAACTTTAACCTGTATATAGTTTTTATAAACCCTGTAACATACATAAAAATCAGTGAAACCCAAAACATTGGTTGATATATTTTTGGTTTTTCTGCTGATTTGACATGATTCAGAAACCTTATGAATTAGCTTATGCAGCAACTGTTGTTACATAAAAAAAAAAAAAAAAACTGAAATGATTTTCAAGTCTTCTTTTGTTTATAGTTAATTAACTTTTAATTTAAATGTAAATTACTTTTTATTTTGTTGAAGGGTTTAATAATTTGATAGTTTTTATTTTGTAGAAGGGTTTAATAATTTGATAGTTTTGATAGACATTGTTGAATAAAAACTGTTTTTATCATAAATTAACTTGAATTTTTCTAATAATAATTTGTCATTATGTTTTTACAACTATTGTATAGTTTTTTTACAGCAATTTTTTAAAATCAAACTGTAGGTTGGCGCTAATATATACTTAGAATGTTTCTTTTATTTTGTCAAAATTGCAATGATAATGTTAAACCTCATAATGTAAATTTATTATCTACAACAAAAAACATACTACTGTAAGTGCTAGAAGATAAAATTAGCAGTTCTAACAACAAAATTAGTTATTTACTATAGTAAGTGTGAACCTCATTTTCTTTAATTATTATGTTATTTTTATAACTTACATTTATGTTACAATATTTTTTTTATTCAAGATCATTAAAGATGAAAAAAAGCTTACAAAAGACTTGCGAATGAATAAGGAAAACTTGAAGAGAGAACTCTGATAACTCTGAGGTTTAAATTAAAGAAACTAGTTAAATCTAGCAAAGGTTTTTGAGCATAAAATAAAAGTTACAGTAATAAGAAGCCATTTTGCTAAACAAGTAACACAACAAATTTTGATAAATGAAACAGGAGATAATAGCATTAGTCTTAAACATTTGATGGAAAAAAAAAAGAAGCTTAGAATCATAAGGCCAGAAAACAAACAAATTATTATGCTTTAGATCATATTGCCCTACTAAGCCAAAAAGATGTATCTTTTTTTCTCAAAAGTAAGTTATTGTTACCATTATATAAAATGAAGGGTACTGCACATATTTACTGTGCCAAAAAGACATATAAAAACTTTTTTTTTGAATTCTTTTATAAAAACTTTAGAGTTCATTTTTCCATTTGTGAAAAACCACTGAGTTTTGAAACCACACTAGATGGCTCACCATATCATAACTTTGATGCTAAATTTTTTGATTTCAATTTTTTAGCTAAACATCATCAGACTTTGTTCAACAATATTTTATAATAGCAGATAAATGCTGGAACGAATTATATCCCCCACAGATGACTATTTCTGAATGATATTTTCAAAAATGTTTCATGCAAGGCTAAGTACAAAAGGATATTTGTGTCTGTGTGTGTTTATATATATATATATATATATATATATATATATATATATATATATATTATATATATATATCTATCTATCTATCTATCTATCTATCTATCTATCTATCTATCTATGTATATATATATATATATACTTTTTACAATTTTTTTTTTAATTTTACATCACTTTTTTTGAGAACTGTTGACATGATTTTAAAGATTTTTTTTTTAATAATATTAGGGACCCGCCATATGTTTAAGGGTCTTAAGCAACCCCTTAAAACGTTTTTTTTTTTTCAAAAAATTTTTAAACCTAGTGTTTTTGTATTATATAGAACACATTTAGGGGGTGAGAGCAGCTTTTCTTCAAAAATCTTGTTTTAACTACTACATATATATATATATATATATATATATATATATATATATATATATATATATATATATATATATATATATATATATATATATATATATATATATATATATATATATTGCTAACAAATGTATAAAAAAATTTTAAACACCAATAATGTAAACAGTTTTCTAACCTGTTACTCCAAACCCTATAAGCAATATACCCATGTAAGAAGCATCTTTTCCAACTTGCTTTACTAAACAGTGAGACAGAGTTATAAACTTTTAACAATACTTTTATAATATTATTTAACAACAGTAAATTAAAAATAAAATTATTTACCTGTAATTACATAAGTTAAATGTGGTAAATGGTTACTTCATTATAAAAAAAAATTCAAATATACCTTTTGCAGAAACTGTAATGGCACTCTCATTTTGTTTTACATCCTCTGAAAGCTGGTTATATGATCTAATACTTTGTTGCCCAAATCGACGAATTGAGGCACCCAATACATATGAATTCTCAAAAGGCTTACTAAATATATTTATCTGTAAAGATCTATGATAAATCTTCACAAATTGGAGAAACTTTAATTTTTGCATTTTTTCATTTTTTCCCTATGATTTATGCTATAAATAATTACTAAATAATTAGCCAATCTATTACTAGCTACTACTTCAAACTTTATTCTCAAATTATAATTAATCCTAACTACACACTTCAAATTTACCTAATTTATATTTCTATATATATTTCACATCAAATATTTTTAAGGCAGCACCCTGAGATTGAAACTGGTTGATCAATTCTAAATTCACATTACATTAAAAAATATTACAAAAACAGATTATGAATTTAAATTAACAACTTAGCTACATGTTACTGTCACATTGCAAATAAATTCATAACTTTTTTTGGTCTAAAAATAAAATATAATAACGTCATTACTTTTTAAATTTTATTTAAAAAAGTGCTTTAAATAACTAAAAAAAAAGTACAAAAAAAATTTTTTTTCCTTACAAAAATGGATTATATCGAAAGTTTTGAAATAATATAAAAATTAATAATAATAATAATAATTAATATATAAAAAGAAAAAAAGTATATAAAGTAATTTACTTTGAGATTTTTATTATCAAAATTTTAAAATCCATTCATAATTATTAACAATAGATAGTTGTTTAATCCATGACAATATTCTCAATATCAAATATTTAGAAGTTTTTAAGAAATTCTTCAGCAGAAATACGAGCTCTCGCATTCAATGATAACTTCATCTCACTAATTTCTTTATCAATTTCTTCCATAAACTGAATAATAAAATCCACCAACTTCTTTTTGTACATTTGCTCAATATGTGTATTTGAGATAAGGAAACTGATGTCATAGCCTTTTATAGGTTTACGTCTCAAGATAAAAAAGTTTTCTGCTCGAAGCATCATAAATCTCATGAATTTGTGACATAAAATTTTTTCAATCTCATCAGCTTGCTTAACAGCAATACTTACACGCACTGAATTAATAGATCCTTCAATTAAAACCTTTTCTTTCTCATTACGTGCAACACAAATAGGAGTAAGTAAGAGTTCTTTACTTCCTCTCACTTCAACTTCTGGCTTTATATGCCGTTCAACAACTTGAGATGAAAAAGATTCTAAACACATTGAAGCTTCTAAAGATGCTCGAACAGCATTTAAATAAGGTTTTAAAGTTGCAGCCATGTTAATCAATCTTGTTCTACAAAATAAAAAATATACTAGTTAAATATTATAAGTAACAGTTTTTAACTTTATATATGGTTTTCACACAACAAATAAAACAATAAGAGTGACTACTATGTTGAATCAGTAGAAATATTGTACAAAATAATCAAAGAGCAGAAAATTTTATTTTATAACTAACTACTAAAATTATAATCTATAATATATATACCTATTTAACGCTAGAAAAACTTTAGAAAAGAATAAAATTTTTTATAATTTTAACTTTTAATACATCATTTCTTTTTGACAGATTTGCAAATAGTTTTGCTTAAAATGAATGAACTTCTTATTATATTCATAACAGCAACCTCTGCTAATTATTTTAATGCAGTTTTTGATTGCAAGTTAAGTAACAACTAATCATAACCCTAATATGTTTTACATAAAAACACACTTAATGGGTTTGTCTAGCACATTATAAACAACTAATTCTACTATAACTATATATAGGTGTCATTTAACTACCCCTTTTTCCCTCTGTTTTAATGATTATGACAGAATATAATTTATATGATTCAGAATCATAAAAAAACATAGATCTAAAAATTAAAAAAAAAATATAAATTGACATGAAATTTAAAAAAATTATGTAGCAAAAAACTACTGATGAACAAGATAAATCTGCAGTTATGCAGCCAAAAATAAATTTATTTTCACGTTCTTGTTTGTAGAAACTTTTAACTACCTTAAAATATTTATTATAAATATATTATAATAATTGTTAAAAGTACTTTTTTCAATAACAATAATAACTATTATTATTATAAATATTCAAGTCATCATTATAAATACTTATTATTACCATTTATAGTCATTATTATAAATACTTATTATTACCATTTATTATTATTATGTTATTGATATGCATTTTTACACTTCTCCATTTTTTAAAAATCAAAAAATATAACTATTTTAGGGCCCTTTAACAGCAGATTTATTATGAAAAAATTACTTTTAAAAGTAAACTTTAAAAGAACCTAATTTGGAATACCAATAGAAACAAAGACTATTCTAAACCTTGCCCACACCAAAATCCATTAGTTCCTCATTGAGCTTTAACCTTAACGCGATGCACTTTTGTTTATGCTTGTCCAAATGTGTCAGTTTATGTATGTATATTCAATAACACCGATATTGATATACATTAAATAACCTCCTATTATTGATGTATATTCAATAATCTCCTGTGTCAGTTGATATATATGTACATTTAATAATGTTTATCCCTATCTTAGAGTTAGACAATATTAAATCTGCATTAAAAGTCTCAATTTATTTTAGCCATAAATGTACATACATTGCCAGTCAATGTATGTTAATGACTAAAATAAAGTTTTATGAACTTATAAGGTTTTAAATACTAACTTTAAAGACATATATATATATATATATATATATATATATATATATATATATATATATATATATATATATATATATATATATATATATATATATATATATATATATATATATATTTATATATATATATATATTATTTATATATATATATATATATATATATATATATATATATATATATATATATATATATATATATATATATATATTTACATATATATATATATATGTATTTATATATATATATATAAACATAACAATTTTTTAATGTCTAATAACTACTTTTCTATTTACTAGAACAAAATTAAGAAAATTAAAATATAGCCGCAAAAAATCCCATTGATAAAAATAATTTTAAAATGTCATATATAATAATATTCAATATTATGTGGAGACTCTTTACTTATGTTATTATTATTGAGCAATAAATTACCGAAAACCATACAGCCAATTCTTACACCCAAAATGAAAGGGGGAACACAAAAATGTATCAACTAAAACAAAAGTACAGACAAGTTTTATTTAAAATATTTTTTCAAGGTTTTTAAACTTTTTTAAATAATTTTTGGCTAAAGTGTTCATATAATGAAACTGTTTTAAAAAATTATAAAAAAATATGAACAAAATTACATAGCAAGACAATTTACTATACCTATTTTAAACTAATTATGGAATTTTATGTGGTCAGTAATTTCTTACTACAATAATCTCTACCGTAAAATTAAACCAAATGTTGCGCAGCTAGCTTACAAACCTCTGCGAAGAAGGATAAAAACATACATCATAGCGAATGTCGGTTAAATTTATTCTTCTACTCGTGCAAAAGTGAGATATCGCTGTGTTTAAAAACTTCAACTAATAATACTAAAGAACCTCTCAGTAAAAAGTGTTCTATAAAGTATAATTTCATAGATTTCAAAATAGATTTTATGCGCCAGGGAGTGCGATGCACTCGTGGTGTTTTTATTTATTTTAGGCATGAGCACAGGTCCTAGTTTGGACGGTCTGTCACTTGCTTTGTCACAGATCAGCTTTGCTGTTACAGAATTATCAAAGAAAAATTATAAAAGTAATGCTGCTGAGTTAAAATCAGTAAGTGTAAAAAATTAGGAAGGAGGATAAAATGTGTCAAGTACAAGCTATCAAGTGAAATGAATTGTATTGGACTTTTTAGTATAATGTGTTCGATTTTATTGTTTTAGTACTATTGGAATTGATATATTTTATTTTCTATACTAGTTTTATAAGTTTTTATATATTTCCGAATTATTAGTAATATATGCCACCTGTTAAGTTAGTTCAAATACATTTTGTAAATTCTGATAATAGATTTATAATTGGTCATAAACGGAATTTAAAGATAATTTATATATACGTATATATATATATATATATATATATATATATATATATATATATATATATATATATATATATATATATATATATATATATATATATATATATATATATATATATATATATATATATATATATATATATATATATATATATATATATATATATATATATATATATATATATATATATATATATATATATATATATATATATATATATATATATATATATATATATATATATATATATATATATATATATATATATATATATATATATATATATATATATATATATATATATATATATATATATATATATATATATATATATATATATATATATATATATATATATATATATATATATATATATATATATATATATATATATATATATATATATATATATATATATATATATATATATATATATATATATATATATATATATATATATATATATATATATATATATATATATATATATATATATATATACACTTAAGCGTGTTTTGATAAGCATTTGGTCACTTTTTCTGCTTACCTTAATCTATACCGTTTTTTTCGAAAAAGAAGAAGAAAAAACGAAGAATGATGAATGAAACGATTGCTTCCCCATCCCAAACCCTCAGTCGATGTAGCAGCACTCCACTGCAAGTACATATATATATTAGGGTGGTTTTTTTTTCAACTTTTTTTTCAAAAAACTAGGCACAACCTCTAAATGTGTGCAAAATAATAAAATAACACTAGGTTTGAAATTTTTTTGAATAAAAAATATTTTAAGGGGTCTCCCAAGACCCTTGAATTTTTAACGGATCCCTAATATTAAAAAAAAAAAGTTTTTTAAAAGTAGATCAACCTGGTACTCAAATGAAGCAAAATTATATAAAAATTTCAAAAATATCAATTATTTTGAAAAAATAATAATAATTTTTTAAATAGGTTTTATGTTTTATTGCATAAAAAATGCATAAACATTTTTTAGCAAAAAATGAAAAAAGTGCATTTTTTAATTTTTTTTAATGACAATTTTGATAAATAAGTTGAAAAAATCATTTTTGTTTAAAATAATTATTGTTTTTGAAATTTTTATATAATTTCGCTTCATTTGAGTACCAGGTTGACCTATTTTTTAATAATAGGGCCCCGTTAAATATTCAAGGGTCTTGAATATTTAACAAATGTTATATTTAAATGAAATATTAGGAGTCTCAAAAAAATTTTAAGCCTAGTGTTATTTTATTATTTTGCACACATTTAGAGGTTGTGCCTATTTTTTTGAAAAAAAAAGTTAAAAAAAAAACCACCCTAATATATATATATATATATATATATATATATATATATATATATATATATATATATATATATATATATATATATATATATATATATATATATATATATATTAGGGTGTCCCAAAAAACAACATTTTTGAAAATAACCTGCTCTCACCCCCTAAATGTGTTCTATCTAATACAAAAACACTAGGTTTAATTTTTAATTTTTAAATATTTTTAAATTTTATAATTTCGCTTCATTTGAGTACCAGGCTGAAATATTTTTGAAAAACTTTTTTTTCGAAAATATTAGGACCCATTAAATATTCGAGGGTCTTGAGGGACCCCTTAAAATATTTTTTATTCAAAAAAAATTTAAACCTAGTGTTTTTGCATTAGATAGAACACATTTAAGGGGTGAGAGCAGATTATTTTCAAAAATGTTGTTTTTTGGGACACCCTAATACATTATATATATATATATATATATATATATATATATATATATATATATATATATATATATATATATATATATATATATATATATATATATATAATGAGTGATATTAGTTTAAGCTCAATTTAATAAATATATCAATGTAAGAAATCTATTGACAAACTTTAATATAAATTATAATCCTAAGTTTATTAGATATATAAGGAAACACTAATTTATTAACTTTTATTAGATTGTTCAGAAATACGGTCCTGAAGCTGAAAGGCATTTGTTTCGTTGTCTTCTATCGTTTGTGGATTTTAATTGTGATAATAATAGTAACCGAGATATAGCTCAGGTAAATTTATTTTTTGTTATTTTGATGTTTTCAACTATTATAGTTGACTTACGTTTTTTTTCTCTCATTTGATTTTTTAATAAAGTTAATCCTTGTAATTTAGGCATAAATAAAAAAAAGTTCAAAAAGTATGGTTTACATATGTTGTAAATCGCTTATTTTTTCAAAAGCTTTTTTTTCAAACTTAAATAAACTTCTTTTATAACTTCAGTTCTGATTTTTCCAGTGATGAAATAAAATGTTAGTTTTTTTTCAATTTAAAGTTAAAGAGAAAGAGTCTCATTAATCCTAGAATTCTATATTATATATTTTATTCGTTATGGTACATCCAAATACTAATGAGTTTTAAAGAAAAATAAATCATTATTCTTAGCATTTTATTTAATGTCTTCATCCACTTGTATCAACATTTCATTCAGATAAACTTTATTAATTCGTTTAAAATAAGGAGTTGTAAAATGGATTATAAGAGCTAAATATATAAATATGATAAATCTATTTGTCAGACTTTTCTTGTAACCTCTTTCTTTATTAACTTTATTAACTTCTTTATTAACTTTATTAACTTTCTTAACCTCTTTCTTTATTAACAAATAACTCTACTTAAAAGATTATTATGGCCCACATAATGTAATACAAAAATCTATTAATTGTTAAATTTGTTTAATTAGGCTGTTTTTAGTACGGTATATAGAAATTTTTTCCAAACAGAAATCGACTAATAGAGGAGAGTTGTGGCAAGTTAATATAATTTATTCAATTTAGGATTTTTTACCAATTATTTCGAAACATTAAACAATATTAGAGCTTAGGTGGTTTCGATTTACCTACACATGTTTATTAAAAGTAATATATTTAAATCATGACATTTGTCTACTTTTTAAAAATATAAAAATAAAATAGTTCTATTTAACATTAACATGTTTTATGTGATCTAGGTATTAGAATCTGAGTAAACCACTATCATTTTATGAAAAAATTAGGCTCCCTTTTTTATAACAACAAAGTCTTGGCAAGTATAAAAAGAAAAAATTTATAAATACTTTAAAACCCTTTGATTTCAATTTAAGGTAATTATTAGATCTTATTTGTTACAGGATCCTGAAATATTTATATAAAATATCCTATTGATATTTGGTAATTAAGTTTAATTTTAAAAGTTAAATTAAAATTTTTAAAATCATATTTATTTTAAAGTCTTTTAATTTGAAAAACTTTTATTAAATCATTTTTTAATTAATAAATTAACTAAATAATTTTAATTAAAAAATGAATTTAATTAAAAAATTTAAATTTAATTTAATTTAAATAAAATATAAAAAATATTAAATATAAAAATAAATAATAAATATTAAGTATAAAAAATTTAATTTGAATTAAAAAAATAAAAAAATTTAATTAAAAATCAATTAATTTTTATTATTTATTTTATTATTTGAAATTTTTTGAAAAATAATTTGTCACATAAACGATAATGAAAAACAATTAAAACATTCCAAAATAAAAAAGTTTTTGTTTTAAGTAAAACTTGCTGAATGCGAAATGCAAAACTTGCTGAATGCGAAATGCAAATCTTACTAAACGCATTTTGTAGGTAAAATGCAAGCTGTGTAACGCTTCTTAACAAGGCCTGTCAAAGTATTTTTTTGAGTTCTATTACTTTATCTTTAAATCCTTAAATAAAATTTGTAAAAAAATAAAAATAAGGTACTATTTTTGTTTAAATGATAAAACTTTTTAAGAAGTATTTTTTTAAAATACTTTTAAATGCTTATACAATTTTCTTATGTTCTAATTAATAATAGAAAATTTGAAAAACGAACTTTAGCACTGTGAATTTCAAAATGTAATTTTATTATTATTTTCGATAGTTAAGTTTTAAAGAGTTGTTGAATTAAATAAGAATTAACAAACTAGAACTGCGGATAAAAACCAATAGTCTGCAATGAAGTCATCTTTTCAAACAACTTTATTGCTTCTAAAAAATATTTTAAATTGGCACTCACAAAGTTTGGTCATCTGGTATCTTAGGGTGACCACAAGTGTGCGCCTCTGAATACATGCACCCTCTTTACACGTATGATCTACAAACTTTACTTAATCTACTGATATTTACAAATACAGGCGTTTGTTTATAAGTTTGTATAAATAGAATTTTTACATTTGCATTTAAAATTTAAAATTATTTTTTTAAAGTATATTCAATGTAATCTATTATTTTAACAAAATATTTAACTATAAGCTTAAGTGTTTAAGTTTCTATTATTAAGTTTAAGTTCCTATTATTTTGCTTCTAATGAAAAAAGTATATACACTTAAAGTTTTTTAAAGATTTATATATTCAACAACTATTTTATGTTTTTTGTGCTTTGTGAGAATGACTGGATCTCTTTATATAAAGCTGGTTTTGAAATTTTCCTTATATTTAATCTATTATTTTAAAATTTTCCTTATATAATACATAATAATATATCATACCTTGTGAACTTATAATGGTAATATAACATATATATATTTTATTTGTTGCTCAGCAAAATAGTGGTGAAGCTATTGTTTTCTCACCACACAACTCCCCCTACTATGTGTTGATAGTCATGTTTTTGTTGTCTATTATACAGTAACTAAGGCAAATGTTCAAATAACTAAATTTAATACTTATAAAGCTGAAGAAAATAAATTTCACACTCAAGACAATTAAAAGTTCAATAAATTGCGACACAATTATTGTGTGTTTTTTGCACTTTAAAATTTTTTCAATTTTTTTTTTTTACTGAATTATTGAATTTTAAATATTACTCTCTAGTATGGCTGCTGCGTCATTCATGTTGTTAATAAAAGTTAATTGAGTTTTCTATCATATAAATTTTTCCAGAGTTAAAAATGTTTTACAGTTTATCAACATTTTTTTGTTTAAATTTAAATTTTTATTGGTGCTTAACTGAAATTTAAGATAAAATTTTTTATTTTTGTTGCAATTTTTTGTTTTGTTAATTCAAAATTTTGTTAATTCAGTTAATTAAAGATTAATTATTAATGAATATTATTTATTAATTTTAATTAAAATTCTTTGTTATATAATTAAAAAGTACCTGTTGCGTATTTTATAATCACATATACAAAAAAAAAAAAAAAAAATCAAGTTGTAAGAAAATTAGTTAAAAAAAAAAAATATTTTATGAAAATAATACAAAACAGAATGTGAACCCTGTAAGCCTTTATAACTTTTTTTAGGTTCAACTTTTTATTGAAGCTTGCAAGGAACTTGTAGTTAAACCAAATTTTGTTTCTGTTCTTTGCTACGCACTAGAGAAGCCTGAATCATTACAAAAGGTATTTCATTTAAGAACATAGAAAATTGGAAGTTCAAGTCATAATAAAAAATAAAGATAAATGTAGTTTTTATAAATAACTAGTTGTAAAATTATCATCAGTTTTTTTTTTTTTTTTTCATCAGAGATTTTTTTTTGGTAAAATATGTTAACTTTAATTTTATATTTTAGTCAATCAAGCCTTCTTTTCAATTTTTGCATTCATTCAGTAAGGTTCTAAAGCTTTCTAAAGTACAAGAGGTAATGGTTGTGTCAAGCGATTTTTTATGTTTTCATAAATTAAGATAAAACAATTAAAAAACACTGACCCTTTTTTTGAAGAAATTTTGTGAACTTTTTTTAGATGTAAATTTAATATGAATTTGTCTCAGGGCAAGTGCATACTACAGTTGCATTTTAAAAAAAAGTTGAAACTGGTTGTGGTAAGGGCCTCAGAATTTTAATGTGTCCTGGGTCTCAGTATGAATTAACTTTTGGGTGCCCCCAAAATATATCACTATTCTAGTCTCTATCTTTATGTAATTCTCACTGTTTATATTATAAATGATATTGTTATTATTAGATAAAATTGAATAATAATTTTTAAAATTAAAAACATCTAAATGATTAATTAGTATTTTTTTTATCGAATTTTTTTTTACTTTGAATATTAAACTTTATTTAATAATTTATTTATTTTTAGGTTGTTTTTGGTATTGGGCTTCAAAGTTCAAAAAATATTGCATTTCAAACAGCAGGTAAAATACTTTTTTAAATAATATGAAGCAGTTTATATGATATAAATGATCACTTTTTAAAAAAGCAATCGGCAATCCTAGGTCTGGAACATTAAATTAATAATGAAAAAAAAAATACAATTTTTGAGAGTTTGTCAAATTTACTTTAATTATCACTAAAACATTTACTTTTTATTAACAGACTTACAATGGACCCAGGAGTTTTGGAAATAACTAATGATTAAGAAATCCTAGAAAACTTGAGGACTTTTTGGAAAGATATTTATTACTTGTTATAAAAAAAATTTAAATTTTTAATATTGAACTTTTTTGTGGGCTGGGATCAAATTACCATATTCGGGCATTTTTGATAAATTAGTTTTTTTTTTTTTTGGGATAAATACTTAAAGTTAAATTTTTTTTTAGATGACAATTAAAAGAGTAATTTATTTGTGGACTGGGTTTAAATTACTATATTTAGGCATTTTTGATAAATTAGTTTTTTTTTTTGATAAATACTTTAAATGATAATGAGTGTTTTTTTTGATAAATACTAAATGACAATTAAAAGAATAATTTATTAGATCTACTTAAAGAAAAGAAAATTCAAAAAAAAAAAAAAAAACTGTTTAATGATAAGAAGTTTAGTACTTAGAAACAAGTCAAATTTGGATTTGAAAAAATGTTAGTATAATAAAATTATAAGCAAGGAGTTCTGATGATTTGATCTTACAACATATTTGAAGATAAAAAGTTAAAACAGTAAAAAATGTTAGTAACTACATAACTAATCATAAATTACTTTTTCAAACATATCATCAAAATATCATTTTGAAAACATGCGCTCATTAGCGTATGTTTTCAAAATAAATTCTGCTTGTATGCTCATCTGAATCACAATCTTGACATAACACCAGGATCTGATCTCTTTAAAAGACAACTCATCACATCTGTAAGTTGTTCTAGATGCAATGTCTTACGAGAGAGAAGCTTTAAATAGTTTTTTATATCTTTGTTGTTTGCTTCTAGACCTTCCTCCGATAAATTGCAGAGGCCATTACCTTCATTAAGAATTATCAACTCAGCTAAATGATGAAGCACCCCATGTGAAAAGTGTGGCTAATTTGTGCCTATGACATATTTGTAATAATGTTAAGTGTAGCATTATTACATAACTCCTGAAATTTGTCTAATTTAATTTTAGACTGACAAGAAACTATACAAAGAATTACACTGATTTGAGAATGTAATAGTAGCATACTATCTTTGTACATAGGAGAGCAAAGATTTTTATGGTAAAAATTAACGCTTCAAAAAAAATCTGTGACCTTGTGACCCTGTTATGTATTGGTTTACCAAGTAATCCTGTTTTTTCAACCCAATGTCTATAATCTATATGATATTGATACAGTAGTTTTAAAAACCAGGTAGTGCCATATATGAATGTGTAATAAATATACTTTTTTAATTAGATTTTGTTTATGATTTTTTAGTCAGTCATTTTGTTTGTGATTTTTTTAGTTAGTCAAATCTCCAGTTATAGGAGGAATTATACTATCCTTATTAACTCACTTTTTTTACAGCATCCAAGTTTCTTTTGTTGATCAATCAATCAAAAATTCTTCACTAACCCTCTAAATATCTGTCCACTCAGTAGTTTTTGTTTTGCAAAGTATACAATCTGCTGGTCCTAGATTGCTGCTAAGTCATTTAAAATTAAAATACTTCATTGTATCTTGAATATAAATTTTGACATTGATATAATTTTTGCCAAACAGACAACACATTACTTCAGCATTTAATTCTTCTTGTATGTTATCAGTAGTTAATACAATAATGCCTATCAAATCTTAATAAGTTTCTGTTTCTTTTATCAAAAACACAGGACGTAATGATTTCGATGCATTTAGTGAAT
The DNA here is from genome assembly GCF_022113875.1 of Hydra vulgaris. Classification (NCBI taxonomy): domain Eukaryota; kingdom Metazoa; phylum Cnidaria; class Hydrozoa; order Anthoathecata; family Hydridae; genus Hydra; species Hydra vulgaris. Next base: position 13,068,959 of record NC_061156.1, on the reverse strand, counting down.
AATTTTGCCACAGGGTTATATTTTTACTTGATGGCATATTAGTTTCAGAAAAATAAGACCATATTGAAAAATATTTGACTTGCGTTCAATGATTTCTTTTGATTTCCTTGATTCTTGTTGCTCAGCTTCATCACAACCATCCTTAAAACACATCTGATGCTCATTGCCGGTCTACTGGAATAAAAGAATCTTTAATTATATTCAAACAGAATCAGTAGTCATTCTTACAAGCTTTTTGTATTGAACAGAAATACCTTTTTCAGCCCAAAAATTACTATTTGTAAGGCAGTTTTTTCTTCCTTTAAGCGATTCATTGGTTGTTGGTAAATAGATGTTTTTTGAAGCAAAAAAGATATCTTAATTAAGGGATTTCATTAAAGCTATGGATTCATCTATGCTAAAGGTATCTATTGTTTCCCTATAGTTTGTAAAAATAGCATTTCCAACGCAAGAATTATTTTTATTATTTTTTGTGTTTACTTTATATAAAAGGTAGCCCAATAACTGGTTAACATGCAACTCTGGGCACTTATTAGTTAAAAAGTTGTTTATATAATTGAGAAGGTACTGTGTCTACTGTTTTTTCATCTTATCACCCAGTTCTGTAAAAGATTTCTTTTGTTTTGAAAAGCACGGTTCTGTTATGTAAGCATCCTCTACTTCATAAATAGTATTTTTTGATGGTTGTGAAAGTACTTTTTCTGTCAGGCGTTTATAATGTTTCCATTTTGTCACACACATTTTCAAATCCCTGTGAATTAACTGACAGTTCAAAGTTTTGATAAAATATTTCTTTAATGGCTGAATATGTTACTGAGTTTTACAACAGTTTTGACAGCTTTAATAAATTTTGTGAATAAATCTACTCCAGTGATGCATTTCTATTATCCTCCATTGCATTTATTTTTTGTTTTACTTTACTTCTGCTGGAACAAAAACAAAATCATATCAAATAAACAAATAAAAGTTAAAAAATTTTCATATTTGTAACCAAAAATAAAATATTTATAATATTAAAAAAAAATCAGTTAAACTTTTTTAAATTGTGTAAATAAAAAAAGTGCTAACTTGCCTCAGTTCCTCTTAAAAATAAATTTTCGAAAAGAAGTGTTAAATTTTTTAAAAATAATGACACAGTAGAGGCAAGTTAGCACTTTTAAAAAAACATTTAATCTGATTTTTTGTAAAAACAAAACAACAATAACACAAATTTACAAAATTACTTAATTAAGTTTTAAAAGCTCAAAAATAAATAAATAAAATAACACATTTATTTATTCAAAAATATATTCCATATCAAATTGATAACAACTTTTACATTTAGTTTAGTAAATTTCATGTTGGTAAATTCATTTTGAATGAAAACCAACTAAATTTTCTAAACTTTTATAAATACACAAAAATCTTGGAAATTCATCAACTTCAAAATTACTTATCATCACTTGTTTTAATGACATTTATTGTAGTAATTGATAATTTATTTATTTAATATATAAATATCATGACTTAGAATTTAGCAAGAAGCATTTTTTTTTTTTATCTACAAATTTATCTGACTTTTTAAATCAATAGTTTTTACACACTTTCTGTAGCAAATATTTTTTGTTTATTTCCACCTCCAGGCCCACTGTGAGACTGTTTGCAATAAGCAATGTTGCATCAACTACTAAAACTCTGAATAAACAGCGAAATAGCTGCTATTTATTTTTCTCTTGATGAGTTTTTAATTAAAGACAAGTATTAAAAATAAAAACAAAAGACTAACATTAAGTTTAAAAACAAAGAATCTAAATATAACTATTATTAAAGCCCTGAAAATCCATGTTGGTATTTAAAATTGTTGACATAAAAACAGACTTCACTAAGCTTTAGTACAACATTTAGGTGTCGACCTGAATCTATAAAAGTGTTGGCATGCAGAACTCAACATATAAATGCTGACTGAGTAATCAAATATATAAACGAATAAATTTTAAATTTGACATAATAAGTGTATAAAAGAATAAAAAACTACTATGCATTAAGTAATCGATGCAGATAACTCTTACAGTAATATTTTGCTGGTCTGTAGTTGGCTAAGTAAGGCTCTCTAGTGTTGAGTTAAAATCCTTTAGATTTTGAGAGTTTTTAATGATAACTAAAAAGCATATATTATTAATAATTCCTTAAAAATATTTTTTTAGTTATAACTAATAGCTCTTTAAAAAAAAAAGAAAAAAAATGTTATATGCTTAATCCAAAATAAAAATTGTGTAAATCAGTGAAAGTAACTGATTGAATTTAAAATGGATATCATTGTTAATTTCTCCAACAATATCAATCTAATGAACATGGGTATAAATAAAAATCAATTAAGAAAATTGATCACCATTATCAAAAATACAATAAACAAAAAAAATAAAGTCTTTAAGTTGATTCAAACATTCTATTACAAAAAATAAATTAACTTTGCATTAAATCTAAAATAAATTTATCAGATATTTTTTAATTTAACCTTTCCAAATATGTTATTTTTGTTTCATATTGTATAGATTTATTTTTTCAATGTTGTTACTTTCTTTTCTTTACAGTGAGCATAAAGTTTTATTTAACATAAAGTAAAGTATTAAAACATTTCTTGATTTACTTAGGTCATTTTATTTGACTTACTTAGGTCTTTTGACTTACTTAGGTCATTTTATTTTTGCTTGTTTTTAGATTCATCTAATATTATTGAATAAAAAACAGTTTTTGTTAATTATGTTTTTTTTATTTGTTTAGCTCATGCATTTGTAAAGCAAAAGCTCCCAGAACTACTTAGATCATACATAGAATCAGGTAAGTTAACTAGTTGTTTATTTATTCAAAATCAAGTGTTTATTTAAAATCATAATCAAACAAAAGACATTAAAAAAATGTTTTATATGAACTTTATATATCATCAGCTGGACAATGAACAAAACAGGGCAAATATTTTTATCATGGTTTTACACAATACTAATTATTTATGTGCATTTTTTAATTAAATAAATAAAGCCTTTTATATAATTGAGTGTTTAAGCAGATTTATTTAGTACAAATATTGTGCTCTCTTAGACTTATAGATCCATATATTTTTATTTAGAATAAGAATTTATTTAGAATTTATGTTTAGAATTAATTGGAAGTACTAGCCAAGAAGCAGCTGGTTTAGGAGACGTAGCAATAGAGGTTCTTCATCTCCTTTTAGCATATCTTTTAAATAAAAATCAGGAAGAGTCTATTGTTTCAGAAGATCAACTTAAATCATTTTTGAACTCCTTAAGGAAAGATTTTCCTTGGGAAAGAGCTCCTGCTGTCTTAGCTCCATTATTATATCCTGCTAAACAAATTCAAGAAACATCTTCGTTAAATTTTGAAGCAGGAAATAAAATCAAAATAGAGATGGTGAGTATTTTATTTTGAAAAAGTTTAAGAATTTAACAAAATATTTTTTGTATAAAAAATAATTTATTAATCTAATAATAATTTAATATTCTTATATATATAGTTAGAATCAAATTTAATGGATATAATGGAGGAACTGGGGTATGGTTGCATAGCAACGTAAGTAAATTTTTATGTAAAGTTGTGTAATAAAGTTCTAGTTAATAATACAATATATAACATTTAAAAAAAAGTATGAATAGACAATGTGAAATACATAAACAGAATAAAGGAGCATGAAATAGCTTCTAATTTATTTAATTTAAAATTAATCCTGTATTGGAAATGCCACTATTGAATTTCATAATTATTCAAAACGTATATATTACATATATATTACTTATATATTACCTATATATAATATATATATATATATATATATATATATATATATATATATATATATATATATATATATATATATATATATATATATATATATATTATTTTATATACTTTTTTAAATTTTAGTGTTTAGATAAAAGTTACAATAGTTTTTCTTTTATTAAAGTAATCTTTTTTTTGCAATAAATTTTCTATTTATATATGTAGTTAAAACTTTCAGTGAAAAAAAAACTAAACAGTTTATTAAACAACAAAGAAAGTGAGGTTGGGTAATTACAAATTACTTTTTAAATTTAAAGTTTCAGCTGCCTAAAGATTGTATCAAATTTTTGGCATCAGGAGTTTTGTTATTTTTAGTTTAAATGAATATTTTATTTAAATTAATAATTTTAGGCTTTTGTTTTAGGCGTGAGGACTGTAGAGAAACCATTTCTCATATTAATATTGCTAATTTAACACCAGCAGTTGTTGCAATGGTTCTAGGTATTGTTGATTTATCTTTTCAAGTTTGATTGTTAATAAATCATGTGGCTTTTACCAATGAGGCACCCATAAAAGTTTTTTATACTGCCACCCAGATCTTAAAACCTTTTCTTATACTTATAAATATAAATTATAATTTCTTAATTTATCCTTAATTTAGTACAAAACAACTTCTAAATAGTTCCTTTTTATTATATGACATTCTTACAACTAGTTTTTCCACATTATTTCATGATTTTACATTATTTTATTTTTTAGCAATGATGGCTCGCACTAGAGTTGGATTAGATGGAAGTGGCTCTATACAGGTTTATATTAATTGTATTTGTTTAAAGGGATCCCAAACTCCCAACACATGTTGTGTTCATATTAAAGATAATATTAAAAAAAAAGGTTTGAACCAAATTTTTTTGATTAAAAATAAATAATGAATGCATACCGTGAAAAACAAATGTTGTTGTTTTTGCCGAAGCTCGTCTTCTCCATTTTTTTCAACTAATCGGAGTCTTCAAATTATGCGTCGCAATCTACAGACTTTGGCAATTCCTTTGAAGCGCGTTTAATTCATAAAAGTTTTAGTATTTGACGTCACGGTAGACTTTTAATAAATTAAACTCTAGAAATATTTTTATTTATTTTTAGTCGAAGTTTTTTTGATTATTTGTTTAGTTTTTTTTTTTTTCTACTTTTAATATTTAAAAAGATATTAAAAACCTTAAATATTTTATGCTGGTTCGTTGCTATAAATTGTTATTGCGCCATATATTTAATGTTTATAAATTATGAATATTTCTCTATGAATTATCTCTCTCTATATGAGAGATCTTTTATCTTTTATCAATTATCTCTCTCTATATGAAATATCTCTCTCTATATATCTTTCTATATGAATTATCTCAAAAATTGTTTTACATTAATTACCCGTATAAAATTAGTAACAGCTTTTTTATTTGGTTAGACGATATTTCGTTTCAATTTGCTTTGCATGAAGTTTGGAAAGTCAAACCAAAAAAATTAGTTTGAATATTCACGTAAATCAATATATATTTAAAACAAATTATTTTAATGACGGGGGTTCTAAAGTTTTTTATAACAAATGTAGGTAAAAAAATAAATAACTAAATAAAAAGTTCAGTATTAAACACCATTTCTTTATTCTATTGCAACTGTAAATATTGAATTATTAACTTGAACTAAATTTACTTATTATTTAGAACGACTAAGCAATAAAAATAAAATGCCCCTAAAATTATTTGAGATTGTGTTGTTTATTTGATAATTGTTGTTGGCAATGTTGTTTATGTTGATTATTTTCATAAATATCAAAATAGTTCCAGATTAACCGGTTCGTTGCTTTGCTCATTGTTGATTTATTTCTAATTTAATTTTATCTCAAACTATAATTATATGTTAAAAAAGAAAAGTTTTTATTTCATCGGGCGCTCTTTTTATAAAAGAGTAGAACAAAAGAGAAAGAAAAGCAATTAAACTTTAAATGAGTAAGAGTTGTATAGAATATATATTTTTTTGCTTCACTCATTCTTTTTTTAGATGAAAGAAATAAAAGTTTAATAATAAATTTTCTTTGAATAAGTGAGAATTGGAAGAGAAAATTGCTTGAAAATTTGTATTTGTTAATTGTGTTTTTAAAAATTTTTTAATTTTTCATGTTAAAAGATAAATACCAATTACGACACAAATTTGGAAATACCAAATATAATATGTTTTTTAATTCGCGTTATGACATTTTAACAATCTAAATTACCATCTATCTTGAATTATTGCCTTTAATTAATGTGTTAATTATTGCGTTATTTAATAATAATTTGTCCGTATTTTTGTTAAATATTAGTTGTATAAAACGGGCGAAAATATACAAACTTTATGTTTTTTATTTGATGGTTATAAAATATTGAACAGTAAACTTATAATCAAAATTTCTAATGCCGACTTGTGTTGCAATTAATTGTACTTTTAATGCAAAATCAGGATCTCACAAATCCTTTCACGAGTTTTCATATCTGATACTACTGTCAACTGTATTGTTTAGTGTATTCTTGCACTTTTTTTTCATAATCTCAACAGGTTCTAATTGGTATAGAGTTGCTGACACTTTGAAAATTTCATTATCAAAAATCAAATGTAAAATAAAATGGTATTTCCTTTTTATCCGTATCCAATTCAGCAAATTTAGCAATTTAAATTAAATCAGCGTGATCAAAAAAATTTTATAATAAAAAAAGTTAACAATTCATTAAATATTTCTAATTAATACTGTCAGTTTATGAAAGTAATTGTTAACAAATACTTTTTTTTGACGGGAAAACAAAAAATTGTCATAGCTTAAAAATAACCAGAGAAGTTAGAAAATAGTTCCCTTTGTTTAAATAAAAATAATTAAGAATCAGAATATATAATACTGCGCTCTCTTGCGCAAAAACAAGAGACCGTATATAAAACGTTCTATATAAAGTAAAATACTCGTATGAAAATCATGAGATTGGTAAGTAAAGCTTTAATATTTGTTTTAATTAAAATAATTAAAGAAATATAAGTAAGATATATAAATCTAAAAATTATTAAGATATCTGTAAAAAATAAGTTGCTCCTATAAAATAAAAATAATTTATTGTTTTTACTTTTTACAAAATTTTTTTTGCGATGTTTGGAAAAATAATGCAAATAAATTTCTTTTGCTGTATGTTAAAAAAATACTACAGTAGAAAAACGCAGCTTAGTTTAATTACACTTTTCTTTTGTTAAAAGTCTACCGTGACGTCAAATACTAAAACTTTTATGAATTAAACGCGCTTCAAAGGAATTGCCAAAGTCTGTAGATTGCGACGCATAATTTGAAGACTCCGATTAGTTGAAAAAAATGGAGAAGACGAGCTTCGGCAAAAACAACAACATTTGTTTTTCACGGTATGCATTCATTATTTATTTTTAATCAAAAAAATTTGGTTCAAACCTTTTTTTTTAATATTATCTTTAATATGAACACAACATGTGTTGGGAGTTTGGGATCCCTTTAACACAATAATTTGGTAAATTTCTGTGTGTGTCTATATATATATATATATATATATATATATATATATATATATATATATATATATATATATATTTCTAGGTGTTTTTTGGTATTAATTTGTGAAAAAAATACGACAATGTTTGTATTTTAGCAAATATATTTTCTATAAGTGAAATTTTCACAAATTTTCGCGATAATAATTTTTCCTTTTAATTCATTCAAATAAACTTTTTCGAATATTAGAAATTCCATTTCGTAAGAAGTTAATTGATGATTAAGTCAGCAAAGATTTAGTCAAGCGAAGCTATAGCGTCGTCATTTTTCACTAATTTAAAATAATAGATATATTTATATTGCCATAGGGCACACCGGGTAATGTGCATATTGGCAGTAATTTCACAAATAGAGTAAAGCCTACTATTAAACCTATTGTAATTTTTAGAGATCCTAAGATCATTGTGTTTTAAAAAACTTGAAAATGTTTAGAATAACTGCTTGGTATAAGGGATTGTCCATAAAGTACGTATGCTTGGATTAGGGAGAGAGGGTTTGCAAATGGCCTATATGAGATGGGGGCAGGTGGTCTATTATAAAAGTAAGGAGGCACCAATTAAAAAAAGTATCATTAATTGTAGTTAATTTAAAAGCATAGGTACTTTTAGGAAAGGTGGAAGGTACTTAAAAAAGCGTATAGCAAAGTGCTGGTAAGGAGGGGGGGAAGGAGATAAGGGTTAAAATTAAAGCGTATTTACTTTATGGATGACCCCTAAGCTGCAAGTAATCTTAGGTGAAGCCTTTCATGCTGAGCTTGTTTTCAATATGAAAATAAAAATTTTTTCTCTTAACTTGAATGAGTGTTTCTCGGCAAAAAATAAAAAGGTTCTTAGTATACTAATAGTTTTTTTTTTGTTAATAAAGATGTATTAAAATAGTAATAAGGATGTATTAAAACACTAAGCATCATTATATTGGTAAGAAGATTTTAGGTGTAAAAAATATTTAGAGGTTAGTAAAATTATCAAGGCATGTCTAAGTATATTCATTAGTCTTCATGTTGAGCAATCATTCAGCATGATGAACACCATAGTTTAAAAATTTTTTTTTTTTTACTTACTGTTAATAAAAACTGTTAATAATCTTTTAATTATATTTTTTTTTTCTCGTATTTTAAATTTATTTATTTTGTTATATACATTTCCTTTTTTTTTTGGTACAAAGTATATAACAAAATAAATTATTTTTTTATTATTAGATTTTATTAATAGAATTTTATATAGGAATAATATTTATAAAAATTACTATTTTTATTTATTACTTTAGAATTACTCCCGATGTTCAATTAGTACAAATGATAAGCGGCCTCAGTCATGGAATGTTGAAATATTTATTGATGTATTGAAAGAAATAAAACCATCTTTAAATTGGTTGCAAGTAATGCAAGAACTTGATCATCCAGGTTTTTTTATTAAAGACCCTGAAGGGTTACAGCTTATATTATTTGCATATTACAAAAGTACAAACAACTCAAGTTTTCCTATTCAATGTCTTTATAAAACATGGATAAACACTATTGGTCAGGTATGTCTTTAAATTTTGTTAAAAGAAGAATAAAAATTGAATGCAATTAAAAAAAAACTAGTTGTTGTATTTTTAAATTTGTTATTATGAACATTTTGTGTTATAGTTGACTATCAGTATTTTGTTTTTTTAAGCTCTCTTGGATAGAAACATCACTCAATCACCCTGATGTATTTTGTTTTGGTGATATGCCATCACGTTCTGTAGATATTTCTTTATTGAAATCTTCTCCTGATGAAACAAATCGCGAAATGAGAACATGGTAAGTTTTTTAAACAAGTATCTTAATCTTTAAAAAATTTAAAAATGTAGATTGTCTAATAGTATAAATTTTTTGTCATATTTTTTCTGGTTTCTCTAATGGTGCCCTATTTCTCTTTGACAAAATCCAAAAATTATTCATTGTATAATTATTGAAAATATCCATTGTAAACATTGTTGGGCCTGCTTTAACTGTCAAGCTTGAGCCTTTGCTCCGTCATCATAAAATTGCATCTCTTTTTTTTACAAATACAAAAATGGTCCCTGCTCAAGCAAGCCATCAATGTTAAGTCCTAACTAAATCAGTGGCTTCTTGCAGGCTTGGGAAGATTGAACAAAGAAGACAAAATTAAATTTTTTCAATTTAATTTTGTCTTCTTTGTGTTCTAATCTCTTTTTCCATTTATTTGAAATGTTTCAACTTGATATTTTGATGTTTAAAATAAATATTTTTGATGTTTAAAAATTTTTATGTTATTTAATCGGTGGAATTGTAAGAGAATTTTAGGGAAAGAAAAATTAATTATCTAAGTTTACTAAGTTTTTAATTTTTGATTAAAAAAATTATTTTTTTATAAAATATTCAAACGCTAATTCCTTTTAGTGAGTTAAGACAAGAATCTAACTTACCAGAGCATAACAGGTGTTAAATAAAAAGATTTGATTAGAAATTCTAATGTTCTAACATGACTTTTTTTTGATGACATTTTCATTTTACTTGAAAGACTTTCACACTGCATATATACTTTAGATTAGTTTCATACTATTTCTTCTAAAATATTTTTTTTTTTATAATCTTTTTTGATATTATATACATAGGAAATCTCTTGATTTGGTTGAAATTTTGCTACATTTGTCTGAATCCGGAAGCTATGAAAATGTTCTCAAGCTTTTTGCTTGGCCTGTAAAAAACTGTCCTGATGTCCTTGTTTTAGCTTTACTTCAAGTCACAGTAGGTTTTTTTATTTTTTGTCTTATTATTTAAGTTATTAGAACTACCATTTTTTTTACAATTATCAATTTTTTTTACAATTAATGTAATATTGCATAAATAAATGGTCAATTAAGCTTTAAATATTTATAAGTCAGGAAAAAAAAATATTTTTAATTTAAAAAATTAATTGTATAAAATGTTTTATATAAAAAAATCAAGTTGTATACAATATTTTATTACAAGAAGATCATTTTTGATGAATTTTCAATACCATCTCAGAAGTTGAGTGCTTTTTTTATTCTCAAAAAAACAATTTTTTAAATTATATTTTTTAATTTGCAAATGGTTTATTTTTGGATCATTTTTGATGAATTTTGAATACCATCTCAGAAGTTGAGTCGTTTTTTTATTCTCAAAAAAACAATTTTTTAAATTATATTTTTTAATTTGCAAATGGTTTATGAAGCAAATTTATTGAAATTTATTGTTATTGAAGCAAATAACTATTAAAGTACAAAACAATTTTTAGCGCTAAAGATTGTTATTGACCAAAATTATATTTTGAAATTTTAAAAAATTTAAATATGTTGCCTATGTTTGCTCACCAAATATATTTAAAGTTCTAATTCATAAGATTGATTTATTATATTGTTTTCATATTTGCTTGAATTCAATCAAAATTTTCAATTTTTTTTTAGTCTGGTTGGTATCCTTTGCGTAATGACCTAATATCTATGCTAATGCCTCTCTTTTTAATGAACCATCAAAATTCAATGTGTGTTCTTCATTACACATGGCATGGACAGGTAATAGTTATCCTACAAATAAAGTATAACAAATATGTTCATGTATTTTTAAGTTATCTAATTCAAATATTAATAATAAATATTATAATAAAATAGTATTAAATAAGTTTATATATAACATGTTTATAAAATTTATAGTTAACATTATTAAAAATTGAATAAAAAGGAAATAATTATATGATATAAATTAAAATTAAATGCTAATTTTCATTATTATAAAATAAAATAACTACAGTTAAAGTTGGAAAGATCTGACAACTCATGATTATTTTAGATAATTACTTATAAATGCAGAATATGAGTGCTGGCAAAAGTCTAAAGCAAATCATATTTATTTGTACAATTTTTTACTAAATCGCAAAAAATATTTGTAATACAATTAAAAATAATATATATATATATATATATATATATATATATATATATATATATATATATATATATATATATATATATATATATATATATATATATATATATATATATATATATATATATATATATATATATATAGTTGCGCTAATAAAATCTAAAAACCAAATATATATATATATATTTTAATTGTAATACAAATATTTTTTTGGATTTAGTAAAAAAATAAATAAATATGATTGTGGAGAAAAAATGTATTTTTAAAGAAAAAATTTTACAATTTTTCTACCTCATATACTGAAACCAAATTATGCATAAAATCAATTCTGCAGATTGCAACATATTTTTTTTTTTTTTATTTTTTATTATTCACCTCCCCAAGGCCCTACTGATTTTTTTTTGTTTTTTGTTTTTATGTTGTAAATCGTGGTACAACCCTCTCTCAACTCTTTAACTCCGAAACACGAACCTTGACAAGCAAGACCGCTGCGCTGAGAAAATAAGTTGAGCGCGGTACTTCCAGGGACGTGGTGGGAGTTGAACTCCAAACCGTTCGCTTACAAAGCGAGCGCTTTTACCACTACACCACTACCGCAATATATTATAAAAACTCTGAAAACCAAAGTTAAATAGAGAAACTAAAACAACTATTCTAGTTAAACATTTATTACTTAGTTTGAATCAAAAAAATTTAGCCCAAACAATTTTTTAAAACATTTTCTTTAATATGAACAAAACTTTGGAATCCATTTTTTTTTTTTCTATTTAAAGTGTTGTAGATTGCTACATTTTAAATCATATATGTTACTAAGTTTAAAAAAAAAAATAAGTAAAAAAAAATTCACACCCAAAAAACTTCTTTATTATCCACTTAATGCAGGAAAGTGATTCAAGCGGTCATGGATAAAATCTTTTAAGTTTGAAAACCAACTGCTCAAACTTAAAAGTTCACAGCGTAAAGAATATATCACGTCGTTCATTTTTTTGTTATTGTTATCTGAAACAGTTTGGTATTTAATACTTGAAGTTCTCTGACCCAGTTTTAATTTTTTTGTAGTTAGTCTGACTTTTCTGTTTAACAAAAAAAATCTCTAAATCCACAGTCATATTTAGTATTAGTAGAATATTTAGTAATTAATTACATAATTAGTATTTAGTAGTATTATAGGTTGTAAAATGTTTTGTTGGATGATTTGCACTAAAATCATTTTTTTTATTTTTGTTTTAATTTTTTTGCTATTACACTATAATTTGTAAAAATCTTTCAATTAAAAACAGCTAGATTAAGATTTATTTTCCCCCTTTTTTTTTAAACTACATAAAAATCTGTACCCCACTCAGAGTATTAAAAAATTAACTTAATTTAATTTTTAACTTTTTTATTTTTTAAAACTGTTTTTTCACCTAAAAGAAACAAATATTGTCTTCTACAGTTTTATGGCGTATAATAATCATATGACTATTACATAATTATTGTATAATAAAGGCTTATGCTTCTATTTTTATTAATACTTATTTAAACATAAATAAATAACTTTATTATGTCTAGACATAAATAAAAAAAATGCCAATATTAAAGTGATTATAGTGTGTAATGCTAGCATACTCCCACAAGTTGTGATGAGTAAAATGTTTTGAGGATCATTAAATATTATTAATCAGTTTATTTGATGTATTATGTAACTGGATCATTTGGTGTATTACATAGTTAGAATAATAACAATAACTTAACAGTTAAATAATTTGTGAATATTTATTTACATTTATTTGGTTTAATTTAGACTCAGTCTCCTTCTATTCGTCAGTTGGTAATGCAATCAATGGCAGATTGGTATTTAAAAGCAGAAAAGATAGGTGATCAAGCTGAGCAGCAAACTCGTTTGTCAAGAATCTTGGATGTTGCTCAAGATTTAAAAGTAAAAAAAAATATTTTCAAAAAAAAGGATTTTATAATTTGAATTTCTACTTGCTCAAGATTTACAAAATGATAATTCTAATTATTCACCCATGTGTAAATATGTGTATATATATATATATATATATATATATATATATATATATATATATATATATATATATATATATATATATATATATATATATATATATATATATATATATGTATGTATATATATATATATATATATATATATATATATATATATATATATATATATATATGTATATATATATATGTATATATATATGTATATATATATATATATATATGTATATATATATGTATATATATATGTATATATATATGTATATATGTATATATGTATATATATATATATATATATATATATGTATATATGTATATATGTATATATGTATATATATATATATATATATATATATATATATATATATATATATATATATATATATATATATATATATATATATATATATATATATATATATATATATATATATATATATATATATATATATAAAGAGAGAGAAGGAGAGAGATTCTTTAAATATTGTTAACTCTATTGAGAGAGAGATTATTTAAATATTGTTGTTGACTTTATTACTTTTGCAAAATGTAAATTTAGCAACCATTTAAGCTATTTAGTAACTCTTACTATTATCATAATAGTAGCTCTTATTGACTTGTTTTTCTTTATATTGTTTAATTTATATTATGTATACAAATTAATTCTTAAAGATATGATTTAACATAATAATTTGTTTAGGCATTGTCAATTTTACTTAACTCATCTCCATTTTCATTTGTAATTGATTTGGCTGCTTTGGCATCAAGAAGAGAGTATTTGAAACTTGATAAATGGTTAGCAGACAAGCTGAGGGAACATCAGGTTTGTCAATATTGCCAACATAAAAGTTCTTTTAACTTAGGTTTAGTTATATCACATTATAGGATATAATATAACATCTAAATTTTATTTATTGTGTAATATGACATAACATCTAAAATTTCTGTATTTTAACATGTAAAATTGCTTCAAACATAAAAATATTTCTAGGAACCATTTACACAAGCTCTGGTAAACTTTCTTAAACGTCGTTGTCCACAACTTTTGGGTTTAAGTGATAAAGAGTTACCAAAAGCAGTACAATTGCCACCGGAAACAATTTCAACAACTTTGTCATGCCTTCATCAGTTTGGCAGGTATTTATTGAAATTAGTTAACGAAAATCAAAAAAATACTATTTTTAAAGTGTTTAAAAATTATTGACATTAAGTAATTAAGAAATATTACATTAAGTAATGTAATATTTCGGTTGTCCAGCAGTACAGGATATAGTCTTCGCTGAAGACAACTGAAATTTAAACAAAGTTTTAAGTCAGTTGCCTAGCAAGGCAGCTAGACAGTTATTAGTTACAATAGAGTATTTTAACATTTAATACTAAAGCCATAGTTTAAGATAACCCGCAAGTATCTTCGTTTTAATTATTTGAACAAAACCTAAAGGTATTGAAAGGTTCTTACTTAACATAAAAAAAAGCCGTCTAGATGAATGTTACACACACACGATATTTAAAATGCAAATAGAATGTTGTTAACTATGACTTAAAAAAAAATGCGTGTGGCAGTGTTTTTTAATTTGAATAAGATGTTGCTGTATTGCAGAGAAAATTGAAAACTTTTAATTTTATCTACAATACAACAACAATTTCTTGTTTATTTACTTTTAGTAGTGTTTTGAAGTATTTACATTCAAAACAACAAAAAGTGTAATATCAGATTTTAACATTTTATCAAATGGCAGAGATTGAAAAACTGCAAAGTTGCAAGTTTTAAATAAAGACCAAATTCAATAAAAAAAAATGTTCACTTTTTGTAAAATTAAAAGTAAAAAAAAAAAATTCTAGTTAAGCATTGAATAATCTATTTTTAGTGTAATTTTAAAAAATAGATTATTCAAAAAATTAAAGAAAACTTTCAAATAAGTAACCTTTAAAAAATTATTATTTTTTTAAATATAATACATGTATGTGTGTATAAAATATATTTTATATTTTATTTGTATACTTAACATGTATGTTTGTATAGAATACATTTTTATTTTGTAGCGGACTTAGTCTTGAATTAACTGACACAATAAAAACTATGTTAGCAAACCATGGGCCTTTAATGAAACCACGACCTGGTAACTCTGGTCCAAATGTACTTATTATGCCTCCAAAACGCGAGAATGGATTTAGTTCACCACTAGCAGGAATGTCTCCTTCACCTATTGGTACTCAGGTATATGTATTCACTGTTTGTTTTTTTGAGTAGATACAATGTTTTTTTTTTTTTGAGTAGAGTACAATACAATATAATCAACATTCAAAAAATGTTCAACAAACAGAAAATTTAGTTTAGTATGGAATTTTTCATAACATTTTTATAAGAGTTTTTCAATAGGTTGAGAATTTTTTTTTCTACAAGAAAATATTAAAGAAAGAAAATTTTATAAATTTTTTTAAACTGTTATAATTAACGTGAAAAATATTTAAAATTAAGAGTTTTTTATTTATTGAATGAACAATAAAAAAGTTAAAAATCATCTATTACTCATGCGTTATTACTTATTTTACATATAGATTATTGATTACCATTTTACTATTTATTGAAAATCATAGATAAAATATTACTTTTTTTTTAATTTTTGTCAAATTTTTTTTTTTTTTTGAATCAAGAGATTTTAAAAAAGAAAATTGTCATTTTTTTAAAGTGACCAACTTGAAATAGTTACAGAAAATACACTAACTTGTTCTATATAATGAATATTAGTTTTGGACAATAACTTTGAACCTATATGAATAGTTACATAATAAGAAATAAATTATTCTTCGATTAAATTTTGTTTAGCCTGATTCTTTTTCTTCTGTTTTTGGACTATCAAATGCATTCAATAACACTACTTCAAGCAGTAGCCAGTACCAAAATTTTAATGGATCATCTCTGGGAGGGTTTAGCTCCTCTTTTGGAAGCATAAACAATATGTCATCTACTGCTGTACAGCAGCATTCTAAGTTTAATAATATTTTAAGTAGCGATCGAAGCTCCTCTGTTCCTATTGGTAGTTCTTTATCATCAAGTTCTTTATCTTCTATGTCACAAAATCCTTTAATACCTCAGTTAACTGGAAATATATCGCCAGGTAAGTTCTACTTCAAATAAAAGTGTACTACTTATAATGTATATATTTTTTATTTATAGTTTTTATTTATAAAAGTAATTTTTATACATTTTTTTAATATTTTATATTAAAAAGTTCATTTCTTTAGCAGCAAACTCAATGTCACAGAACTCTCTTATATCACAGTTTACAGGAAACCAATCTCAAAGTATGTTTAATAATTATTTGTTTTCAATATGGTATGGTTAAACTAAAAATAGTTCATTTCAAAGTAACAAATGCCAAATGCTGCAGTAAAATATTTAAATAGCATACAATTAATACAAAAAATAATTTATAACCATTTGGCTGTCATTTTTTTACAGATCAATCAGTTATAAAATAAATGACAGTTGTTTTATAAATTATTTTATTATATAAAGTTATTACTAAACTTTTTATTTTTTTATTAAATAATTTTTTAAAATTGTTTTGTTGGAATTATTAAAAACATGAAGCAAAAACAAACAAAAAAATGTCCCAAATAGACCCAGTGGTCCAAATTTTTTTGGGACTGTTTAATCCTGTATAAAGTTGATTAAAAAATTGCAAAAATGTCCAAAATGTTCAAATAATATTTTAATTGAGTTATATTTACGTATTATTACTAAATATTATCTCCATTTGAACAAAATAAGTTTTTTCCCATAATAACTGACTAAAAACTATTGAATTTTGTTTTATTTTTTATATAATTTTAAAAACAATACTTTATAACTATTTTAATAGCAATATACTTTAAAAGGGAGTTAAAGATCACTTTAAATTCAGCTTTTAATATTTGCAACATTTTAAAATATTGTAATTTAAACAAGATATATAAAATGATTAAAGGATAGAAAATTATTGTTATTAAACTAGGTAAAACTAAGTAAGTTTTAAATTTCTGAATAATGATCTATAATCATGGATAAATTGCTTTAGATTTTAGTAATTCATTTGGTCTTGGTGGTTCATTATCAGGCGGTAATATAACTCCTATTTCATCTATTGGCAGTAGTGGAAGTGGACTGGGATCTAGTAGTTTGTCTGATTCTTTTTCTACTGTGGGAAGCAGTTTGAATTCTCAAGCTCAAAGGAGGTCAAATCCTTTATCTAGTTTGGGAGCAAGTAGTTTCTCTGCATTTACAAACCAATCTGCTGTTTCAAATATAGCTCAAAATAGACAAGCCGATAGGTTAAAGCAAGGTAATTTTTATTATAAGGGTTGGTTTTTTTTTTTTTTTTTAAAGTTTTTTTAATAAAAGAAAAGGTAAAGTTTGATAGGTATTTTTTACTAACTTTTGTAGAATACTTTATCACAAATTACACACACACACAAACACTCACTCAGGCACACACAGATATGTAAATCTCTTATGTGTGTATATATATATATATATATATCACGCACACACAGATATGTAAATCTTATATGTGTGTGTATATATATATATATATATATATATATATATATATATATATATATGTAAATCTTATATGTGTGTGTATATATATATATATATATATATATATATATATATATATATATATATATATATATATATATATATATATATATATATATATATATATATATATATGTATGTGTGTAAATGATAGGTGATATTTCCGCTGTTGTTCCTGGAATGGATCAAACTTTTTCAAAAGAAGTTGACGATGAAGCTAATAGTTATTTTCAAAGAATTTATAATCAGCCACCTAACCCTACTATGTCTATTGATGAAGTATTAGCAATGCTTAAAAGATTTAAAGATTCAACAGAAAAAAAAGAAAGAGATGTTTTTTTATGTATGTTGCGTAATTTATTTGAGGAGTATCGGTTTCTACCAAAGTATCCTGAGAAAGAACTACTCATAACGGCTTCTTTGTTTGGAGGTTTTATTGAGCAAGGATTTGTTACGTAAGAATAGTGTATTTTTCTAATGAAGCATTATAAGTTATACTATATGTCAGATTATGTTATGTGCGCATGCACAGATAACATAATCTGATATATTATATAGTCAGTACAAATGTAAAATATTCAGAAATTTCAAAAGTGTTATTTTAAATGTCATTTTTAATAGACTATTTGTTTATAAAAAATATGCAGTTAGTATAACAGCCTAGCTTTACACACACTGCAAGTCGCAGTATTTAACATGGCTGATTTTAAACAATACAAACAAAAATATAAGCAAATGTATTAAAATATTTAAAATAATTCTTCCAAAATACTGAAGGCAAAACTGAACTGAAAATGGTTATATAATTAATTTTGGTAATGGGTTTTATTTTTACAGACTTTTAACTGAAAATATAAAAAAATCTCCTTATTATACTCTTTCATTTGATGAAAGCCTGAACGATTCTTTTAAAAATGTCCAATTGGATCTAAATATTCAGTTTTGAAGCAGCAATCTAAATTATGTTGAATCCAGTTACTTTGACTCTAAATTTTTAGGTCACCCCACAGCAAAGAATTTACTTAAAAGTATGACTCAACTAGGTATGGAAGGTACGAATGTGAACTGGTCCCTTTTTAATCTTCTTGAATTGCAGCATGATCAGCAAGAGCTATCAAAACTTCTTAACATTGGGAGCTGTAACCTTTATCTAATACATGGTTTCATATCGGTTTTCAATCTGCTGAATGGAATATAAAGAATTTAATGAAAGCATTGTACAACCTTTTTTATGATTCTTCTGCTAGAAAAGCTGATTGTGTAATGTTACTAAATGTGAGAGTTTTTCTTGTGCATTTCGTTCAACACGGGTTGTAGACCAAAAAGTTGCAGATAAGCATTGTTTAATTTGGGAGAATGTTAAAGAAAATAACCAAGTATTAGGAGACTCTTTCTAAAAGTAAGCAACCAAAATGATAGAGCTATGACAAGTGTTCGGGGCAGAGTTGTTAACAAGGCCAAAAGTATCAAGAACAAAGCCAAGGCTACGCATTACAAGTCCAAGGCCAAGATTAAGGACAAATGTTACAAGACCAAAGCCAAGAGTTTAATTTCAAGTTCAAGATTAAGAGTTTCAAGGCCAACGCCTATGCAAACATTTTCAAGACCAAAAGTTTCAATTTTTGCCTTGCGTTAAGGCTAATTGTTAACACAACTGTAAGTAGCAAGTGGTGTGATAATAAAACCACATTTTGTAAAACTAGACAATGGCTATGGGCAGGTTAATAAGGTTATGGGCAGAATTAAAAGAAATCAATAAGAAAATATGTATTTTTTTTTAAGGCCAAGGCCAAAACAATCAATGCAAAGGCCAAAATTTTTAGGCCAAAGACTAACAACTCTGGTTCGGGGGAACAAAAGATAAGTTAACTTCGACTAAATTGAAGTTTTTTGGTTACATTGCAAGTTTGTTGCAGAAAATCTTACTGAGATATTAAACCAATGCCCCAATGATTCCCTTTCTTTTTGTTCTCAACTGTTAAAAGTTTTATGGGTTTAATTATAAAACAAGATGTCCTTAGCATCGTTAATGGCAGGCAACTTTAAAAAAATGATTTTACAAAAAAGGAAAACTTTCTTCTATAAAAATTAATGACAATTGGATTTGCTGCAGAACATGACATTATCGAATTGAGGAAAAAGGGTGCATTATCTCAGGATGTTATCAACATAATCATAAAAGATTGCCGTCTCATTATCATTGGAATTCTGTAAAAAGTATTAGAAAGAAGTTTAAATCCATTTTCTTTTCTGGAAGCAACTGCTTGCATCTATCCAGTGTCAAATCTTTCTAAACAAAAAGCTGATCTTCTTCATTAGATGAAATCTGTACTACATCTGGTTCTTTCTTGCTCACATATTACTTCAAATGAATGTGATCAAGCTTTCATACAATTTTTAAAATTGTTAGATGAAAGTTCATCTACTCTTTTACTTGTATTCATATATTTTCACACTGGAAATTGTTTAAACAAGTTTTATTTTGAAACCATTAAAGTTGGTGTGGATTATAAAGTTTTGTCAAAAGTTTTGATATTTATTTTTACATTATGTCATGAGTAGGCATTAATTTGAGAGATGTTTCAGTATTACCAGTAATATGCTCAGTGAAAAAATGAAAGGAATGTCCACTTATATCTCTTTGTACTATCAAGGATTTTATGGTGTCAAACAAATTGAAAGCTCACAAAATAGAAATAAACAATGAAATGATAAATGCTGTTCGTAGTGATATAAATGTTCGTAGTGATATAAATGATAAATGCTGTTCGCCTCATTACAATATAAAAATTATTTGGAGGAAAATAGATAACTCCAAGCAAAAGAAAATAGTGTGATAATGCTTTTAGATTTTTTTTGGAAATATTGGGACTTGAAGAAAAGCAAAAAGTATTAAACGATGTATGTAAAACATTCAATTAGAAATTTATTACATTCATTACATTTTTTTGGATTTTTTATCTTGTACCCTAAATTGTACAAGTCTGACAGGTTTTCAATGCCTATTAAACATATCCATTTTAAATATACTCTGGTTCAAAGAATAATTTCATGTTGGTTGAAGTATTTGATTGAAGTATTTGATTTTAATTTTCAAGCAAATTGATTGGTTTATTACTAATTGGGGGATTATAGTATCTTTTTTTTTAGAAGTAAAAATGCTCTGGGGTTATAGAGAAGTTTTAATGTTAAGTTTTGGCATTTGAATGCTGGAAATATCAGGAGGAAATAACCAAAATTCAAGGGGAAAAATCAGGGGGAAAAAAATCAGGGAAAAAAAAAAGCAACCCTGCTGAAATAACGAACTAGTTTTGAGAGTTATAGATTTTTTTTTTTTCAATTTTTTTCTTTTTTTTTAAATTCACCTCCCCAATGCCATGAAGGCCACTATAGTAAAGGAGGCTACTTTTAGTTGTGGTCACAACCCTCTCAACTCTATAACTCTGAAACACACACCTTGATGAAAAAGACCACTGTATGGAGAAACAAGTTGTTACAGGAATAATTAATGTATTTAGGATTACTAACTCAAGCATTTATATTTTTTTCCAAAAAGTTTAAAGTTTAAAATTACCATGGCAATTAGTATAAAACAAAATCAAAAAACTTTTTTTAAATAATTTATTTATATTATAAAAATTTTAAAATAAAAAGCTATTTAAAACTTTTATGTTTATATATTTATAAACTATTATTTTTATTAAGATTAGTACTTTTCAATAAAATAATAAATTTTGTTAGTTAATGCTTTTTTTTTATTAATTCTACTGTTTTTAAACTCTTTTTAGCTATATGGGACTTGGTATTGCTTTGCGCCATGTTTTAGATGCTCTGCGTTATCCACCTGGAACAAAAATGTATATGTTTGGCACAGCTGCACTTGATCGTTTTAAAACTCGGTAGGTTAAAATAAAAATAAAAAATTTTTCTTTTTTTTTTCTTTATATTTTTGACCATTATAGGCTTAAATTGTTTATTTAGATTAAAAGATTATCCTCATTATTGCCAACATTTAGCATCAATACCTCATTATAAAGAATTTCCACCTAATTTAGTTGAGTACATTGCTTTTGGTCAACGACATTTAGAGCCACCTAATTCTGCTATTGTCCGAAATAATATGGTATTAGCTTTACTTCAAGAGTTTTTTTAAATTCTGTTTTTTAATGTTGACTATTTATAGTAAATACAATAAAAATATTAAATATACTAAGTATATTTTTTATCAGTACCAAGGATTGTTAGCATAACTATAATGACAATGAATGAAGAAGTAAAATAGTTTTAAACAAAGTGGATAATAATAGCCAAAGTGGATAACAAAAATATTTTTTATATTTGAAACTAAAAACTTTAAAACTTAAAATTAAATTTTTTATTTTTAATACTTAATTTTTATTTAATGGATCCATTTTTTTTTTGAACATGCTAAAAAAATGTAAATACTTTGTTAAATTTATATTGACTGTAATTTTAAATGTCTGCAAATACAGCAAGTTGTAAAGCTTTATTTTGAAATATTTTGATTGGTAACAATAATATTTTACAGTAATATTTTACTAACAGTAATATTTTACTAAACTTTTTATTTTAAGTTTAAAAAATTATTCTAAAAAATTCATACTTTTAAAACATAATTACTTTTTTTTTTTGTAATATTATTTAAATTTTTTTACTTATATTTATTAATTTTGATTTTTTTGCAACAGCATAACTTTTTTTGGTAATATTACTTAAGTCTTATGTAATATTACCAAAAAAAGTTATGCTGTTGCAAAAAAATCAAAATTAATAAATATAAGTAAAAAAATTTTAAATAATAATATTACAAAAAAAAAAAGTAATGTTTTAAAAGTATGAATTTTTTGAATAATTTTTTAAACTTAAAATAAAAAGTTTAGTAAAATATGTTACCAATCAAAATATTTCAAAATAAAGCTTTACAACTTGCTGTATTTGCAGACATTTAAAATTACAGTCAATATAAATTTAACAAAGTATTTACATTTTTTTAGCATGTTCAAAAAAAAAAATGGATCCATTAAATAAAAATTAAGTATTAAAAATAAAAAATTTAATTTTAAGTTTTAAAGTTTTTAGTTTCAAATATAAAAAATGTTTTTGTTATCCACTTTGGCTATTATTATCCACTTTGTTTAAAACTATTTTACTTCTTCTTCATTCGTTGTCATTATAGTTATGCTAACAATCCTTGGTACTGATAGAAAAAACTTAAAAAAACTCTTTAATATGCAAAAACACTCATTAATATACAAAAACACTCATTCAGAATTATATCCAATGTAAGCTGTTTTACACATTCCCAAACATATTTTATAAGTTATATATACCAAATATTTATCATCTAATTTTTATTTTCAAATCTTATAAGAATATTGTTCCTAAAATTTTTAATTCCTTATTTAAATTAAGTCAGAACAAATACTTAACGAGATATATAAATAACACCTATATACAGCTCAAAAGTTGTTTTGCGGCAACAGAATTTTCAATCTCAATTATAAGACCAAAAGTATGGAAAGTACAAATGAACTTAAAACTTTAAGAACGTTAAAAAAATAAAAATAAAAGTTAAGACATGCTACAAAGCTATATGTAAGTTGGTGTGAAATAATCATTATTGATTTGTATATGAAAAGTATATCATTGTATATTCTACTTTACAAAGAAAGATTTGAGTTAATAGGTCCTTTTTTTTTTTTTTTTTTAATTTTTTCTTGTTTTTCTAATTGTTTTTTGGGTTGTTTTGTTGTTGTTGTTGTTGTTGTTTTTTTCTTTATTTTTTAGGTTTTTTTTTTGCTTCAAATATTCTCTAATAAACAAATTTATGATTTATCAATATGCTATTTAAATGTTTATTTTAACCTCTCATACTAAACTCTATATTTTTGACTTTTTCATTTATTTTGGTTCATATAGTGTACAAAATTTTTTATATTTAGGAAATTTATTTTACTTATTTTATCAAAGTTAAGTTTATTTAGATCAAACATTGCCAGATACAATTAGACAACACTTTTCTTATTTTGGTTCATTTATGTTATGTTGATTTAAAGTGACAGTCTCAATTAGTGTTGATAGATGAGCATAGTCTATTATTCTCATTTGATTACATATTTAAATAGTTTTGTATGTTTGAATAGGGGGTCATGGGCATAAATAAGGCAAATACATAAAATAGAGATAAGCCATTTTTGTCTGTTAAAATAAATTATAAAAGTTAATTTTGATTATAGCTTAACAAATATTTAAAAATAATTATAGTAATGATAATAAAATTGTTGTAATGTTACATATAGTTAATATAATTTTAAAATTTGTAAAAGTTTTTATAAAAGGTAAATATGATTTTTTTGAAATATATTTAGATATTGTTTTTTAGAATAACTCTCCTAACTTTGGATTTCTTGGATCAATGGGCTCTAACAGAGTAGGTTTAAATACGCCTACAGATTCAGTTACTCCTCCACCCCTTTCTCAATCCATGATTCCAGTGTATGTTTCAAAAACCAGTGCAATTACAACAGGTTTTTTTGATCATTTTTTTTTTTTTTTATTTAGCAAAGAAATATTTTGTAAGTATTTCATCATTGTTTTTAGTATTTAGAATTTCATTAGTAAGCATTTAATAATTTTTTTTAATATTATATTTTTTTAAGGTTCAAATGTTGTCACTGCAGTAACAACAATTAGTACAACAACTTCAAAAGAGGTTTGCTTGTTTTTAAGTTTAAGTTTAAAAATAAAATTGATTTAATAATGTACTTCAAAATTTTTTTATTTCAAAGCCAGTGCTGTTTCTATAAATTAAAAATGTTATTAATATATAATGTATATTAAACCTATTGCAGCCATCGATTGCAATCACAACTAATATTGATACTCTTCTCGATGCAACACAAAGTGGAATGATTCAACCTGGAGAAGTTATCCAAGATAAAGTTCATTTTATCTTTAACAATATTTCTGCTCAAAATATTAAGCAAAAGGTATTTTAATATTTCATTTAATTTTAAAGTATTTTATTTCTTAGACTCTGTGCGCATTTATTTAAAGATATTAAATATATTAAAGGTATTAAATCTCATCTTTCTACTTTTCTTAAAATTAACATAAAATTAACATGGCATAACTTAATATAATTTCTGGAAACTATTTTTTTGTGGTTGGTGAAACCTTGTATCAGGGATTATCTTTTTCCAGATATTTCTGGAGTTCCTGATATTTTTCACAAATTTTAGTTTTCCTGAATATCCAAAACGTTTTCCATACATTCAAGATTTTGTATATATTTTTGTAATATATTTGTTTTTTAAGTTTTTCCACTCATCACTCATACAAAAATTAAAAAAAAAATTGGAAACAACTCAGCTAAAAGAAAAATTAAGAGAAAATATATTCTAGATTTTTTTCAAATATTTTCCTCAAGCAATTTTCTGGATTTTTAAAGTATGACCTGGATGATCTATGTTTTATATATATATATATATATATATATATATATATATATATATATATATATATATATATATATATATATATATATATATATATATATTTCTATATATATATTTCTTCGCTAGGCTACAGATTTAAAGCAAACCATTTTACCGGAATATTATCCATGGTTGGCACAATATCTCGTTATGAAAAGAGTTAGCATTGAACCTAATTTCCATTCATTATATTCAGAGTTCTTGCAAGCACTCTCTGTAGCTGAACTTAGCCAGATGGTACTTGATGAAACTTACAGAAATATAAAGGTTGTTAGAAAATTTTGAAGTTTTATAAGAGCTTTTTTTTATGTTTTCTTTTTTTTTAAATCTCATGTTGCATTTATATTAAAGAAAGTGTTAAAAAAAAACTCTTGAGCAAAATTTTTTTGATTAAAACTAAATAATAAATGTATAAAAAAAAAAGTTAAAATTACAATTTTAGTTAAAGGTTGCCTTCTCCATTTTTTCTGTATATTGAAGTTTTATATAATATACGCCACAATCTACATACTTGTTAATTTATTTCAACCACATTTATATCATAAAAGTTTTAGTATATGATGTCATTGTAGAATTTTGAAAATATGAACTTGAAGTTCTTACCTTCTTTTTTTTTTTTAAAGTTTTTATTCTATTTTTTTAGTTAAATTTATTTCTCATCTTCACATATATCTTCACATAAATACAACAATAATAATAATAAAGTTTTTATAATGGCATCATATACTAAAATTCTTATGAGGTCAACACACTTAAAACAAATTCTGTAAAATATTCAGAGTCTCTGAAATACAGAATAAAACTTTGAATAAAATGACTATGATGACTTTGTTTCGTTTTTATTGATTTTTAATCAATAAAAAATTATTTATTTAGTTTTAATCAAAATAATTTAGCTCAAACTTTTTTTTTTTATAAGATTTTTTTAAATATGAACACAATGTGTGTGTTTTTTTTTATATACGTTAATCACAACAACTTAATTTGTTTAACTTTAAATTTGTTAATATTTATTTAAGTATTATTTATTTTTAAATTGATTTTTTGGACAAAACCAAATGCATATAAAAATTTATAAAACTTATAAAAATTTAATTTTTAAGTATATCAAAATTTCAGACATACAAAGTAACTTATTTAGTTAATGTAAATAAAATAATTTAATTTTAAAATGAAATACATTGATACATTGTAAAAATTGTAAAAATTGATACTAAGTTTGTTTTAAAGGTGCTGCTGCGTTCTGATAAAGGTCCTGCAAACTTTTCTGATCGCTCACTACTAAAAAATCTTGGGCATTGGCTAGGGATTCAAACATTAGGAAACAACAAACCAATTCTCTTTAAGGTAACAAATCAATCATGTAGTGTAGAATGTTTTTATAGCATTTAAACATTCGTGTTAACTGAAAAGCTTATGTAAACTGCAAAATTTTAATAAATCAAAAATTTCAATTGTTATGCTGTTTCATTTTTTTAATAAAGGATTTAGAAGTCAAGTCTTTACTTATTGAAGCATTCTTTAAAGGTCAACAGGTAATTCTTTTTATTTTCATTAATTTAAGTTTAATTGTTATATCAAGTTGATGTTATAACATTATTCAATAACATTGATAGCATTTCAACAATTTTCTTAATATAAAAAACTGTATACTTGTCTATGATATTAGGAGCTTCTCTACGTAGTTCCATTTGTTGCTAAAATCCTAGAAGCATGTGCTAAAAGCAAGGTATTTCATCAAGTATTTTGTATCAAAGAAACCAGGTTTTTTACCTTTAAAGTATATGCTGAAAGCTAAGTTTTTATTACAACTATCTACTATGTCAGAATATATTTTTATAACTATTATTATTAGTATCATTGAGAACGAATTTAGTATTTTGATTTTTTAATTTTTTGAAAAGATTTTTAAACCATATAATCCATGGTTAATGGGAGCAATGTCAGTTATGGTAGAGTTACATCAAATGCCTGATCTGAAATTGAATCTTAAGTTTGAAGTTGAAGTTCTTTGCAATACACTTTTACTTGATCTTCAGGTTTAGTATAGTTTGTTAATAAAAACATTTTTGCTATACTGAAGCTACTTTTGTTTAAGTTTAAAGTTATAACAATAAACTGACCTAAATTCATAATTTTTTTTTATTTTTAATTTTAGGAAATAAAACCCAGTGAACTATTAAAAAATTCTGATATATTAAATAAATTGGAACACCAGCTTATACCTGCAGAAAAAGAAAAAAGTTAGTTTTTTTATTAAATTGTGTGGTTTTTCTACCATACGAGTATTTTTATAAATATGTTTTTTTTTTTTTTCAAATTTCACACTGATAATATATTTATGCATTTGTTTTTTATTTATTTTTAAACTATATTTTGCATATGTATTCAAAAGAAATTTTTAAAGTTGTAAGTTAGTAAATTTTACTGCCTGTATATGTTATTGATTTTTTTGTATTTTGGCCCTTTATTAAATTAGATCAAAATGCTGATTCATCTGTGCCAGTAATAGGACCTCCAGCGCCTATGTTTGCTTACAATGATATCATTATTGGTGCGTTAGCATGGTTAGGGCCACATATTCAACTTAATCCGAATGTATGATTTTTTAGTTTTAAATTATAGTAGTTATTTTTCTATTAATATAATATCAATGGATTTTAATAAACTTTTTAAAAACAATCATAACCTCTGGTTTTAAAACATGAGCAACAAAAAAAAAGTTTAACAATTTTTTTCTTCACCTTTTAGATTGTCTTGTTTCAACAATATCCACATCTTAAGCAATGCATACGACCAGCAATTGAAAGAGCTGTACAAGAACTTTTATTTCCTGTAGTTGAACGCTCAATCAAGCTCTGTCTCACAACTGCTGAAATGATTGTCAAAAAGGTATGCATCATAAGCATTGTAGTTTTTTTTTTCTTATGAATTACCTCCCTTAAATTAAAAAACACTACAGTCTTGAAGAATATTTATATATATACATAAAAGGCTACAGGTATGTGATAAGTTAGATCTATCTAGCTTTTGGTTACAAAGTAAGCACTCTGCCAGTATGGTATGTAGATATATTTTTAAAAATAATTAAAATTTTTCCACTAGAAATGTATTTGTTTTCACTAGGATTTCTCACTGGACCCTGAAGAAACACGTATGCGAATAGCAGCACATCATATGGTTCGCAATCTTACTGCTGGTATGGCCATGATCACTTGTCGAGAACCTCTCCTTGCAAGTTTAGTTAATAACATAAAAAACAATCTTTCATCTGCATTTAGAGTGAGTTTTTTTCTTTAATAAACAAAATAAAATTTTAATATATTTATCTTGATATTTGTTTATTTTTTTCATCTTCTTATGTTGTTACATTTTTCTTTTATTTACTGTAGTTGAATTTAGTTATGTAATTCTTATTTATTAGAGTGCGAATTTGCAGCAAAAAGATCAACTTGAACAAGCTGCACAAATTGTTGCCAGTGAAAACTTTGAGCTATGTTGTGTTTTCATACAAAAAACTGCTGTTGAAAGAGCTCTTCATGAGACTGATAAAAGATTGTTAACAGTAGGAACCATTTAATATTTTGAAAAAACAATTTGATTCAAAATAAAAAAGTTTTTTCATCAACTTTAAAAAATTTTAGGAGTATGAATTACGAAAACATGCTAGAAGTGA
This sequence comes from Hydra vulgaris, assembly GCF_022113875.1. Lineage (NCBI taxonomy): Eukaryota > Metazoa > Cnidaria > Hydrozoa > Anthoathecata > Hydridae > Hydra > Hydra vulgaris. Next base: position 13,039,919 of record NC_061156.1, on the reverse strand, counting down.
AAATAGGCGTTACTGTGATCCATTTGTTTTAACATATCAAGCAGAAAGAATGCCTGAACAAATAAGACTTAAGGTTTTATAAATTTTTTTGAAATATTGTTTTTTAATTTTTTATTGTTTATGTATATATATAGTAAAACAGGGTAGAATGAAATAGTTATGACAATGTTTATTCTTTTGCTTAATTAATTATTAGATAATCTTTTTTCAAATATTTTTAAATCATGTTGTAGAGAATACTTTTCTGAGTAAGATGATATCAAATTTTATTTTTGATGAAAAAAAATTTGCTATAAATTTTTAAGTTTTCAAATGCATAATAAGATTTTTTTTTATTATTTAAAAAAATGAGCTTAAACCTCTCGGAAGTTAAATTTGATATCTTTGAACTTAATAAGGTTTCTGTTATAACTTTTTACGCTAATCAAGAATCTTTTTTCAAAATTAAGTTTGTTATTCAATAAAAAAAGTTTTGAGTAAAAAACGGAAACGGAGAATTGTGGGGTTGAATTAAATAAGCTAATAATAAGTGAAGCAATAGCTCACTTCTTAAATGCGGCTTTTTTTATCAAATTTCAAGAGACCAATAAATCTCTAACTAAATTTTTTTTTTTTTTTTAATTTTTAATAAAATTTTTCTCAATTTAAATGAATGACTTTAACTATATATTTAAATACAGCTCAATATTCTCTACAGCTTTAAAAAAGAAAGTTAAAAATCTTTTTTCCGTAAAAAATAAAATCCTTAAATATTCTATTTGCCATTTTTACCCCATTTTTACTCTATTTGTTATCATATTTTAAAAATATTTACATTTATTTTAAAAAAGTTTATTTGCCTCCGTTTTTGAAATTTTCTTTTTAAATTTGGAAAACTCTCTTTAGCTTAATTTTTTTTTAATTATTTTTTCAAGGTAGGGGGTGTCACCGCAGGTCAAATGACAGTCTATGAAGAGTTTGCAAGATCTATTCCTGGATTTCTACCACCTCAAAATGGATCTCTTATTGAGCCTTTTCCAAAACCTATACCTGAAACACAAGCTACATTGTTGCCTCAAACTGATGTTCACGTTAGTGATACACACAAGGTAATTTTGCTTTTAAAAAAAAGTTAACAATAAGAATCTTTAAATGAGGTCGGCAATAATTATGATAATTATTGCCGACCTCATTTTTCCTAATTCCGAGGGTTGATATATATATATATATATATATATATATATATATATATATATATATATATATTTGTATAGGTTGATATATATATATATATATATATATATATATATATATATATATATATGTGTTTTTACTAATATATATATATATATATATATATATATATATATATATATATATATAAACCTGTTTATTAAGATCAGGTTTTTCCCACATAATGTGTAATGCTTCTTTGATTTTTTAAGTGATGTGAAGTGTGGGTGTAGTCTAATACTGTAAAAGAGTCTTTATTTAAAACATTGTTTTATTATATGGGTCAAACCACTTGACATTTGAGTAAAAGAATCGAGGAACATTAAAAATTACAAAAAACTTCTCATATAAATCAACATATTTATTCAAAAACAAGTTGCTTTAATGTTGCTAATTAATGTTTTTAATTACTTAAAAATCAAAGGAGCATTACACATTATGTGGGAAAACTAATCCTAATAAACAGGTTTTTAATTACACGCTATCACTCCAGCTCTAATCGATGTTTTCTAATACTCTATGACGTAGTTATTACAATAATTATCTACATTTTTGATTATTATATAGTGTAGTTTTCACACTTTTCATGTTTTCTTTTGTTGGACTTACAAATAAAATTAAATTAATGTTTGTTTTCACTATATATTATATAGTTGTTTTCACTATATATTAAATAGTTTTTGTATTTTACAGTTTTATACTTAAAAATGATTTATTGTATGATCGAAACATGTTATTATATATATAAAATATATATATATATATATATATATATATTTTATATATATATATAAAATTAATTTTTATTGATTTTTAGTCTTACATGCCAGATGATGTTGTGCATATTCTTGGTAAATGTGCTGCTGAGATTGAACAGCACATTCATCATATGGAGCAACAGGCTCAACAGTTAATGGTTAACCATGCTTCACAACATCTTGCACAACTTCATAATTTGCTTGACATGGTTGTTAATGCTAGAGTAACCAGAGATAATCTTTCATCACTTAGACTTATACGAAAGGTAATTTACATTCCATTTTCAATACTTTTTATTATAAAGATGATGTTAAAATAATTCTTTCACAATTTAATATCTCATCATCAGACTAAAAAAAATAAATATTTTTGTCAATTTAGTAATAAAGGAAAACATTAGATATCAAAAAAAAGCACTTTTAAAAATTAATGTTTAGCTAATGAGTATCGGTTTCATAGCCATTGGATTACATTGTTATATTTTTTTGTACCAGATAAGCTCTTTTAGCTTTTTCAAATTACAAGAGTTATGCTAACTTCGTATTTTTTGCATATTTTTCTAATGGTTTGATGTTTTGAATATAAAAAATTTAAAAAAAAAAATTTTTTTAATTTTTCTTACATCATCAGAATGCCATTTTGCACATTCAACAACTTTTTAATTATTTGATGAATGTTTTTGTTCAAATTTTTTTTTGTACATGTATTTTATGTCAGCAATTTGAACAAGAAGGGTTGTCCTATTTTCGGATTTTTTTAATAATCTACATTTACTTCTAATGTACATCAATAAACTTTGTTGTACTATACTAATGATGTTATACTAATAATTAAATAAATTTAAAAATATTCTGATATGTTTATGTAACTTTAAAATGCACTTTTGAAGAAAAAACAAGTAGTAGATAACATTATAAAATTAAATGGCAAATATTAACCAAAATAATCTTCTTTTTTTAATATACCTTTTGTTATCTTTATGGTTATTCTTTTACTTTATGATGTATTGAAATAACTACTGCTTATTTCTTATTGAAATAACTACTGCTTATTTCTTATTGAAATAACTACTGCTTATTTCTTATTGAAATATCTATTGCTTATTTCTTCGCTGTTAACTTATAGTTAACAGAGTTGCAAAATATAGTTTTGAAATCACATATTTGGAACATAATTAACATACATATTTATGCAAAATGTCTATTCAATTGCAGTGAAAATATCAATTGTAATAATCTGAATAAACTATAATTATTTGACCTAATTTGCAGGAATCTATTTATCAAAATCTGTTTTTAAAAACTCAAAACAAGAGCTACTTCCTTTAATAAACATTACAGTTAGTATCCTTTTGCCTCAGATATTTTTTTTTACCAATCTCCCCTATAATAAAGCTTATCCATTTGATATTTATATAGAATTATTTCACACGGGCTTTCAAGTCATTAAGTATTGACATTACACAACTTTAATTATCTGATATATTATTTATATATCCAAGCATATCCTACATCAAGATTTATATGAAGTTTTTAGGATAATGATCTATAGAGAACATTGTAATTTTTAGTTTGGTAAATGATCAAATTGGTTGTATTTACTGTAGCTTATTTGTCAAAAAATAAATGAATATTTTTAAATTTTCTAACAAATTTATCTTTATTGTCTTGTAGAAAGATAGAATTAGTTTTTAAACGCATCTGTATGCATTTTTTTGTTATAAATATTTTATTGTCATGTTACGTGTTTTCAAGTAACATGTTACCTTTTTAAATTAAATCAGTATCCAAGCAACTTATAATGATGCAGTTACATTTTTTTATTCGGTTCAGTCAACAATGTAATTCTTTTGATAGATGTTTTGCTATATTTTTTTATGTTTAACAAAATTTAAATTGAGAATTAAATTCAAATTAAGTTGAGCATAGAATAGTTTGCATACATTTTTTACTAGACTTGTGCTAATAAATTTTGTTCCCTAATTAATTATATATATTGTAGGTTTTGTTACTTTTGTTACCTTGTTTTAGCTAAATTAAGATTTTGCTGTCACAAATATTTGTTGCTTTTTTAAGCTAATTAATATACTTGTGTGTATTGTTTTATAGGCTGTAGAAGGAGTACTTGAAACCATGCTTCCTAATGATACTGAAATGGCTCTTCGGTATAAAGATTGTCATTTAATTGTTCTTCGTGGCTTTCAAGATCCTCGTGGCTATGGGCCTTTATGGACAGCAAGGCAGGTACTTAAAGTTCTTGCAGACCTTCCACCTGAAGTAAGATTTAATTTTGAAGGAATAGATATTCTCTGCCGTGCACATTTAATTACAATGAGAGAATTTGATGGCATGCTTGCCCAGGTAAAGTGAACTTAAATTTTTTTCCTAAGTTTTATGTGTTGACTATAATACTCATTTATTTTAAGCTGTGTGCATGTAAACTTCAATTAAAAGTTATATAACTTTTATAAAGTTATAAAACCCACTTTAATTTAGTGGATTGATGGAGGACATTGCATGCCTGCACTGCAATTAGCTGTGCAACTATGTAGATTATATTTGATTGAAGAAAAAAATCGACAGATTGTTACTGAGAGTGACTTGTCTACAACACTTGAAGTTATCAAAAGAGCTTACCAAAACCGTCAAAACCCAGAAGGGTATTTTTTTTTTATTTGCAAATTTTTATGTTTTGCAAATTTTCATATTTTTATATTCCACAATATTTTTATATTTCAAAAATTGTATGTTTCTTTAAGTAGTAACAAGCATGTTTCTTTTTGTTGTTGTTGTTGTTGTTGTTGTTGTTTTTAATATTATTTTTTGCATATTTTTACAGACTTTCATCTTTGCTTGAAGGAATTCATGCCAATCAGGCTGTTAGCAATACACCTGGGAGTGTTTTATTTGGTGGTAGGGCACCAGGTTCTTCAATACATGGCTTTAATCATGATTTTGATGATGTATCAGGACTTCATGAAAAGGTTGGACAAAGTTCTTTACAAATTTTATATTTATATTTCATAACCTTGCATGTTTGAAATGTTGTAAATGAACTGAAATTTTTCGGTAAAATTTTATCTATTATTTTTTATTTGTAATTAAACTTTCAAATTAGGTTGAGTATCTTCTTCGTGAATGGGTTCGTCTTTATCACCATCAAAGTGCTGGAAGATACAGTGAAAAGGCTTTTCAGGCATTTGTTCCTCAATTACATCAATATGGTATTCTAAAGACAGATGATCTTATAACTCGTTTTTTCAAATATTGCACTGAAATTTGTGTTGATCTCACCTACAGAGCTTTACAAGATTATGTAATTTTGAATTTTTAACTATTAATATATAACATTAACTATTAAAAATGTTAGTGTACATTTTTTTTTTTTTTTTTATGTTTTCTTTAACAAATAAAAAAGTAAATTTTGAATTATTTAGGCTCAAAGTCCAACACAAGCTCGCACTAAATGTTTTCCTACAATTGATGCTTATTGTCGTTTGATTGCACTTTTAGTGAAGCATTCTGGAGATAATGCAAACAGTGTTACAAAAATCAATCTCTTAAACAGAGTTTGTTTCCTATAAATTTATTTCATACAATAAATATTATACTTGTTAAAATTTAAACTGTATTTTAAAAGTTAATAATTTTTTTAGGTTTTAGGAATCATTGGAACAGTTGTTATTAAGGACCATGAATATCGTCAGGCAGAGTTTCATCAATTAGCTTATCATCGAATGTTTGTCATGCTACTTATAGAATTGAATGCACCGGAGCCTGTTTTAGAGGCTATTAATTTTCAAATTCTTTCTTGTTTTGCAAATGTGTTTCATGATTTGCGTCCATCTAGAGCTCCTGGTTTTTCATATTCATGGTTGGAGTTGATTGCACACAGGACATTGATGTCTAAACTTTTGCTCAATTCTCCTCAGCAAAAAGTATATGCTTTTGTTTTTATTCTCTTAATAAAAAAAAATAATTTTTTTACTATTATTAAAACATTTTATTTTTATTATTTTTTTTTATTAAAAAATATTTACAAAAGAAATTATTTTGTTAACTTTAGGGTTGGAGTTTGTATCATCAGCTACTAATTGACCTTTTTCAGTTTTTATCTCCATTCCTTCGAAATGTTGAACTTGCCAAGCAAACTTATTTGATTTACAAAGTAAAATTATTTTAATGTAATCAAATTTATAGCATTAAAAATTGTTTAGAGATCTTTTATATTTTGCATTTTGTATTTTACAAACAGGGAACATTGCGTGTTCTTCTTGTGTTGCTGCATGATTTTCCTGAATTTCTTTGTGACTATCACTTCAGTTTTTGTGATGTGATCCCACCAAACTGTATTCAAATGCGTAACTTGATACTTAGTGCATTCCCTCGAAATATGCGTTTACCTGATCCGTTTACTCCAAATCTTAAGGTAATTAAAGTTTTTATTGTTAAACAAATTAATTCTGGAAAAAAATCACTGCAATATGAATTGGTTTTCCTTATAGTAATTGTTATGTAATTATACACTACTAGCTGTTATTACCTGCAAATCATGGGTCTTGGTACATCTATTCCACACAGACCTTTTCTATACTTGTTTCTTACTTAAATATGTTTTAATAAGCTGTAAAAAAAACTATAGAAAAATTATATTTATTGTTTACTTTTTAAAGCTATGAAAATACTTTGTAATAACCTCCATTAATTTTAAAGAAAATGATTGCTTAAAAAAAAACACTTGCATTAAATTTTTTTTTCTCTAAGAAAGAAAGTTGTTTATTTAATGCGCAATCTTAACTCATTACTAAAACAATTAGCTATAACTCAAAATAACGAAAACATAAGAGCTATCGGTGCAAACAAATTCTGTAATTCGACCAGAAAATAAAATTATTCTTACCTTGATTGCGACAAACTAATTTCTTTTTAAACTATTAGGTAATGATCAACATATTAAATTTGAAATAATTAAAGTTTACTAAGTTAAAACCATATTTTAACAGTAGACAAAGTAAACTAATGATAGTTGGTAAAGCACCAAAGTTAACTAAAGAACTAAAATAACAACTAAATTTAAAATATTTCCAGTTAAACATGAGAAATAACTCTACCATCATGAGATAATAAAAGTAAAATTATAAATACCAAACAATAAAATAATTAAAAAGGATATAGTAAAATATTTAAAAACAAGATCCTTTTAATGTCCTTATCTGTTCATGAAAACATTAATTTTTAAAAAAATTAATGTTTTCATGAACAGGTAAGGACACATCAATAAAGAACATGCACAGTAAGAGTTCTTTCGTAAATTTATTGAAGGTACTTATTAGTTACCCCCTAATTCAGTGATTGTTGTTTATGAAAATTATTAAATGCAATTTAAAGTAATCACAAAATCTAAGCTGACAAAAAAATATTATTCTGACACGAAGGATCATATCCACTTTCACAGCAGCAAATTATTTTAATATTTTGCATGTTTTGCTGACTGAAATTTTGATGTTGTTTAGTGTAGAAGCAGAGCGTACACCTTTTCAACAACAATTTTTTATAAACAATTTCATATTTAAAAAAAAAGAAACTAAATTGATACTTGTTTACAAACAAAATTTAACAAAAAAAGTTAATAAAAATATACATATTAAAATAAAAACATTTAATTACACCTTCATTTTGAAGATGTAGTTCAGTATTTACTTAACTACATCTTCAAAATGATTCTTTAACTCTTCTTACTTTAACTCGGCCCACTTTCGGCAAAAGTAATCTCTTCCTGATTAATGATGGGAAATCTTTTCCCGTTCTGGGCCCACTATAGGAGTATAAATTTAAACAATAAAATTTAAAGGACAATTGATTACTATGATTTAATTGATTAATTTTCATATGAAATGAAAATTCATTTATAATATCTTTGTATAATTTTTTTTAAATAAAACCTAATTAAAAAAGTTATGACACAGGTCACCAAATAGGCTTTACTAATAACAAACAAAAAAGCATAAAACCATAAAAAAGAAGTTTTTAAGTAATTTAACAGCAACAAGAGGTATATTTTCTTATCATTACATTAATTATATATAAACTAATATATAAAATAAAATTGATATTAATAATAATATTAATTATACTAAAATAAATGATCATATAGTTATGTAGTTTAAACTTTTAAAGATGATGTCACTTACAAAAATTTATATCTTCAATATATCTTTTTATATTCTGACTTGAAATTATTTTTAATAAATTTTAATAAGTTCCTAATAAAAAGGTAGTAATAAAAATGCAACATTATATAGGCATATTGAGATATTAAATCTACCTAAATATGTCAAAAATGTTTGTTGGCTTTTTGAATGAGAAAAATTCTATAGTGGTCTCTTATTAACATCTTAATAGTGGTCTCTTATTAACATCTTAATAGTATACAAACACTTTATAAGAATAACCTAAAAATATAAAGTAACTATTGAAAGAGCTGAATGATATTTTAGTTTTATACAACTTAATATTTATAAAACTTACAAATCTTTTATTTACCAGTTACAGATAAGGATGGTGCAGCAGCTGTTGTTGCTAGGGTTGCTACAACTTTATCGGCTATAAATAACAAAAACATACAGGTAATCAAATAGAAAATGAAAACAATTTAAAGCAGTCAAAATATTAGTAAAATATCTCATAAAATAGAGTAATACAATCATTAAAGAAAATATTAAATTTTTTTAAAATCAGTTTTAAAGATGAAGATAAATTAGAAATTAAAACCAAAAATGTGGTAAGCTGTGGCACTAAAATTTAAATAACAAACAAAATATTGTTGTTCAATTTTAAACACTTAGTACAAAAAATTTGTTGAATTAGATCGTAAAAAAATGCCATTGTAAATTTTTTAGAAAGTTGATTGTAATGATTTTTTAAATGTAAATTGAAATATATAAAATCTAACCTGAATATCGCCACCTGACAGTAACACTGTACTAAATAAATAGATTCATATAAAGCACGATTGAATATCTAACATAAAATTATTCAAAACCAATAAAAAAATAAAAAATAACTTACTTTCATTTAAAATAAGATAATTTTTAGCTTCTATAAAACTACCAGCCTGTCAAGACAGAATTTCAATAAGAATAAGAGTAAAATAGGAAATTATACAATTAAAAAATTATACAAAGTATAATAATATTCTGATGATTATCTACATTCTGTCATTGTTGTGCACTCGGTTCGAAATGTTTACTGGGGGTAAAACTTTTTTTGGAGGTTGCTATAAAAGTTTAAATTTTCTTATTACTTTAATATTATGTATTTTTTAATTTTTATTATTTTTAAAAGTTATAAATTTAATCAAATGGTTTATAATAAATAAAAAATTAAAATTTTCAATTTTATTTTTTATAAAAACATATTTTTTAAACCCCTTTACTGTTTTAAAAAAGGTTAAGGTTGCTGCATGGCAAGTTCAAATCAACAGCTTGCTTTTTTTTTTTTTTTTTTAATTTAAAATGCAAAACAAAACAACTTTCTTTCTTTCAAAAAAAAACATCTTCAAAAGCGTTTTACTTTGTATTTTAGAAAAATCAAAAAATATTAAATTTAAAAAAATATATAGTCGTAGGTAGGAATCGAACCTGGACTTCCTGCCCCATGAGCCCTGCGTGCTAACCATTGGACTACTCAGACATATAATATAACGAAAGTTTAAAGCTATATAAGATATTAATGACTTTATCAAATGAAAATAAAAACTATCGATCAAATCTCAAGGAGATGTTGCCAAAATGCTATTTCCAAGTGAAAGTAAAACTTAAAAGCTTGATATATGTTTTAGTATGTTTTTAACATTACATAATTTGAAGTAATTTAGATATTTGCGTAAGTTAGATATTTGCATACACTTTCATGACTTTCCTTATAACATTAAGTGCCATGACTCTTTCTTGCTATTACCTCGGTTGCAATGGCTGCCAAGAGTACTGTGTCAAACACGCTCGAGTGAGTTTTAACTATGGTTGAAAACCATTTGAAAGAATCTAAACAAACTCATTTATTCAAGGCTGGTAAACCTACTCAAAAGTGGTACAATAGTTTCATGAAAAAATATACGAAAAATATCTGTGAAGGAAAGGATACTAGCATGCAAGCTGTAAGAGCAGTGTCTTAGCAACTAGCAATTATTGATGAATGGTTCAGCCAAGTTGACACTGTTTATCGAGAGCATAATATAAATGAAAAGCCGTTTCTTGTGTTCAGCTGTGATGAAAGTAGATTGAAATTCAATCAAGGTAGTGTCAACATTGTTTGTCGAAAAGGAATAAAAAATCCAAAACAACAGCCCAAACAAATGAAAAACATGACTACAATTTTAACCTGTTGAGATGCTTTTGAAAATTTCCTACCTCATCAAGTCATTTATAAAGGTCGAAATTTGATGAAAGCTTAGGTTTAAGGTGGTGCTTCTGATGTTTATTATTCTACCCGCAAATCAGGTTGGATGGAAAGCGAAAATTTCATAGAATGGTTTCGTTCAATTTTTTTAGTTCACAAACAAATTTCAAGAATCTAAAATTCTGTTTTTAGACGGCCATGCATCTCACATTAGTTTTAAATTAAAATAATTATCTGAATCTAACAATATAATTTTTTTTTTTGATTGCCAGCTTACACAAGTCATTTTTTGCAACCATTAGATGTTGGAGTTTTTAAAACAGTAAAGGCAAAATGAAAGCAAATTGTAGACGTTTACTTGGTTAGAAATTCTTATTTAAGTTTAAGTAACCAGCAGTTTCCAGCTATGCTAAACGACCTTATTGCAAATAAAGTTTTAAAGCGAAAAATGCACGTAGTGGTTTTGAAAATACGGGCATGTTTCCACTCAATCGTTCAAAAATGTCAAATGATGTCAAATGACAAAATTGAGAATTGTTTTTCTGGAAAGTCTTTGAAAAAGCAACACAAGCTGCTTTGGGACAAAGCTACAAGCAGCAAATGGGTTGCATGTGAAAAGTGTTCTAATTAGTCGTGTATTCCTTGTATTATCAATTATCATAAAACAATTGAAATTGTGTGCAAGGAGTGTGAATAACTTTTATTAGTTTTAATTTTTGTAGCTTGACATTTTAAAACAATATTTTTTGAATACAACAACTTTTTCATTATAGTTTTTTAAAAATTATCAAATTTGTACAGTGCAGCTAGGATTACCACCTCCAAATGAATTAGTATTTATTTGGAGATAGCAACCCTAGCTGTACTTTACAGATTTTGTAATTTACAGATAATAGACAAATACAGTGGTAATAATAATTGGTTTTAAAATAATAATTTTCAGTGAGCAAAATTAAGGGGTTGCTGAACAATGTTTTAGTCTTTGAATTAGTGCTGTTTAAAAAATACAATTGCATAAGGGATAAAACTGCATTGTTATATGATAAAAAAGCACCTCAAGCTTGCTATATGATTAATGAGAGAGCATTCGCTAAGGCTGCAATCAACCTGATATTATAACTGAGATTTCTTCTGGTTAACAACGGTTAACTGACAGAAACAAGCAGTAACTGTTAAGAGTTTTTTTTTTAACTGATTACAAAAAATGATAGAAGACAGGATCTAATAAATAGATAATGCACACTCTGTACCAACGCAATTTATTGTACCAACACAATTTATTATTGTGTTGACAACTTCTTATCACGATGTAAAAAGGCTGTATGTGTATAAGGGTGTATAGGTGTAATGTGTAAGTCTGTGCTGTTTATGTCGTTCAGTAGAGTCATATATTGTTAGTAACCAGCGTAAAAGATTTATCTCTGAACTAAACCAAGCCAGCCGAGCCATACTCCAGAAAATCATAATGGATTGAACACATTAAAATAAAAGTAATTTTTAGTTTTTAAAATCTTTTTACCTAACTCTAAGCTAGAGGTCTACGCTAATATAAATTATTTACTTTTTTAAACTGAATGCTGTTTTTTGGGATTTAATATGTATGTTCGGAATAAGGAACATGTGTTCCTAATTCCAAACAAAAACTTTACTTTTTAAATTAACAATATTTTTATAATAAATATATTTGTTGCTTAATATGGTTCGATTCAGTTTAAGTTCAAGTTTATTTATTTAAAAAAATTAATTTGAAATTCAAAAAGTAAGCAGAGTTATTCAACTTTAAGTACGATTTTGTTCGAAAATAGGTAAATCTATGGTATATAAATATATTAAAAAGTAGAATCTTATATTTTTACAACATAACCCCTTTATTTGTTATATTTCAATTTGGCAGTTTATTTTTTAATGTTTATTATTAATAATCTTTATAATAATTCATTATAAGTAATCATTATTTTTGCTTATGACAGATAAGATTTTTATTTATTCATGAGGATCATTCTATTCAAATATTATAAAATTACACAAGATTAGCGTTTTTTTAAGTTATTTTACTTGGTTTTGATATAAATTTGATATAAATTTTTATTATGGGAACATTCCAACCTATTTGAAAATGATATTCAGAGTTCATTAAAGAAATCTGTGTTTTATTTCAATGTTTAAGGTTCCCACTTGAGGTTTTTTGTTTAATAAGTAGGGGTTTTGGGGCACAAATATATATGTGTGTGTGTCTGTGTGGTAAAAATAATCTTTATCTTTTTATAATTATTAAAATTAGAAGTAAATTGGTTCACAGACAATATATTTGCTTAGAGCGAAAATATTGTTTATAAGGTTTTCTCTATTAAGTTTGTTTTTTGTGTGGACTACAAAAAAAATGATAATAATAAAATGCTATACACCAAATGATTAAATTATTAATTTTACAAGGTTGATTTACTAAATGACATTGCTCATCCGCCACGTATACTGACTAATTTTGCTCAAGCTATACTACCTCCAAATTTCAAAAGAGATCTTGACTCTTATTTGAAGACTCGGGCTCCTGTTACATTTTTATCTGAACTCAGGAGTCACTTGCAGGTAAAAAAATTTTTTCTCTCTATCTGATGGAAAATAAGCAATATGTTAAATAAAAATACAATATATTTTAAAAAAATACTTATTTTAATTTCATGATTTAGTCAATAAATGAACCCGGAACTCGATATAATGTTCCATTAATGAATGCTCTGGTTCTTTATGTTGGAACACAAGCAATATCTTATATACAAAGCAAAAGTGGTGCAACATCTGTACAAACTATAACACATTCTTCACATATGGATATATTTCAAAATTTAGCTGTAGATCTAGATACTGAAGGTTTTTAATTTTATATTTTTACATTAAAGTATTTTGTGATTTTTAAGTTAAAGTATTTTATGTTATGTTAGTGTCACAGAGCTCTTATTTAGATTATACATTATCTGTTTATAGATTACATTTATAAGGCTAATAATAAGAAAAATAAGAAAAATTTAATTATAATAATGTTTTACATTTTTCTGTTTCTTCTTTGTCTGTTCTAAAACTAAAGTGAAAAAACATATTAGTACTGTGTTGACCTAAAAACAAAAGTTGTTAAAAATGTCTTGCAAAATCTGACTACAACATAACCTACCCCAAGTGAAAGTATGCAGTTTATATTTATGAAGAGATTATGAAAAATTTTGAAAAACCTTGCACTGTTCTATTTTTTTTATCTCGAGTCTAGTTCCATTCTATCCCTAATCAAAGTTTTTTTCATTTAAACTTTTCCACTGCTTATTTTTCTATAAAAACTCTATCTTTTCCAAGACCATTTAACAAGGACATAAATAGAGCTGGTTTTCAATCTCATTGTTTTACTTGCTGATATATAGCAATATAATGTAGCATTCTCTGAATAAACTTTATATTATTTGTACTAGACATTATGGATCAAGAGAATCAAGCAAAGGGTTATTGATGATTCATGCCAACTTTTTTTTGTTGATCCTTGCACCATTCAATTTGTACTTTCATCATTTGGGATGACAAAGTGGTAATACTTTGATTTTTTGAGTCAACTTAGCGTGATCACTCATCCTCTTGATATATGCTGAGATTTTTTTCCTCTACTTGTTCACAAAGTATAAAAGCCAATCTTATTTACTTGCAGTTTTTTTAATTATATTCTTTGCACTGTTAAATCCTCTTTTTCAGTCTATTCATTCTATCCTAGTTCCTAGGTTTTTAATTCTTAGTTGTTTTTAATTTTTAAAAACAATTATGTATGATCTAATGACTTAAACTACTCTTTAAGGCCGTTTTCCACAAGACGAAATATTCGCGCGAAGCGAATTTTTTCGTCGATAAGCATGCGCAGATAAAACATTTCTGGCAATTATTGTCAATTATTGCGAGAAATGTTTTATCTGCGCATGCTTATCGACGAAAAAATTCGCTTCGCGCGAATATTTTGTCTTGTGGAAAACGGCCTTTAGCCTTGTTTTTTTTTTTAATTTGGATTTTACTCGATACTTGTTTTGGGATACGTTGTTGTGCAAGCGATTAATTATGGCAACATATCCGGTCTTTTTTATTAGGCAAAAAATTTTTAGAAGTTTTTTAAGTAATTATATTTTAATGATTTCGCTATTCTATGTTGAATTTATACAAACATTTTAGACTTTTTAAAAATTCTAAATATCTGTCTTTCTGTAATTCCGTTTGGTATAAACATCCAACTAGTTTTTTATAGACTTCCTATTGACTTCTGCATAAACATTCTATTGATTGCATTAAATAGAAATATTCACCTTTTCCTAGAAAAGAGTACTAGGATGGTTATAAGTAGTTTTAAAAATGAATGTCTTAGCACAATTTTTTAAACTCGAAGAATCTTATCTTTTTCTCTCCATTTTCAATCCAAAATGCTTTGTTGCTGAGATGCTCCTCTATTGTATTTAAAAATTCTTTATTATGATAAGTTTTAAAAACGTGCGATTTATTAGTATTTGATGGTATAAACGGATTTGTTTAATATGACTTAATGTTAATCGTAATACAAGTGTATTATTAAGAATTAGTCGTAAATGAAATAATTCCTCTTATTGTATTTAATTTTGTTTTACTATATTTAATGCTTACTTTAATAATTTCTAAATAATTAAATTTGTATTCAAGCAATTTTTTAAAATTAATTTATTGATGCATTGAGTTTAGGGGTGCGCCGATGCATCGGCCATGATAACTATCATGATAACTGTCTTTTTAATTCTGTATTTCTATATTGTATAAAAAAATATTATATTTTTTTATACAATATAGAAACACAAAATTAAAAAAATCTGACTTTTTTAAACAATTGGCATTGGCCGATGGTTACCAAGACCGATGCCGAGGCCGATGCATCGGTGCACCCCTAATTGAGTTATTTTGTAAATTTAATTATTCTTCGTGTTTGGTTGTTGATGTCGTAAAAACTGAACCTACTTTAATTCCTTTTAGTCGGTTTTACCGTAATAATTTAGAATCGGTAACAGGTGTTATTTAAGTTATTTAACATAAAGTGAGAGAGACATCAATTGTTATGTTCAACAAAAAAAAAGTTGTAAAAAAACATTTGATCAACAAAGGGAATAAAATTACCAGTTTATTAAATTTTTATATTTAGGAAGATATTTATATTTAAATGCAATCGCTAATCAACTTCGCTATCCAAACAGCCACACTCATTACTTTAGCTGCACTTTGTTATACCTTTTTGCCGAAGCAAACTCTGAAGCAATTCAAGAGCAAATAACGCGGTAAATATCGCCTTAATTTACATGGTTTTTACACTTTGTATTCAGTGCATATACACTTTGTATTCAGCGCATATACACTTTGTATTCAGCGTAACTTTATAACATTCTAATTTTTTTAGAGTTTTGCTGGAGCGGTTAATAGTCAATAGACCTCATCCTTGGGGACTGCTTATAACTTTTATTGAGTTAATTAAAAATCATAACTACAAATTTTGGAATCACGATTTTGTCCATTGCGCTCCGGAAATTGAAAAGTATGTCTTAGATAGTGTCTTGATAATAATTTAAATGATACTAAAATATATTTTTATGTTTTTTTTTTTTTTTTTTTTTAAAGATTGTTTGAATCTGTTGCAAGAAGCTGCATGCAACCAAAGCAACCGTCTTCTCACAATGGCAGCGAAGAGGGGGATTAATAAAGAAGACATTGTCTTAAACACTTTTTTACGATTACTTGAAGGCAATGTTTCTTCTTTAATTGTCTGTTTTTTCAGACAATATATGTGAAATAATTTTTTAGGAGTTTGAATATTGCGTTTCTTATGTTAAAAAAATACTGTCGTCTTACTTTATTAAAATTTGTTACACTCCTTTATCGCGCAGGATCTTAAACTTAACATTTCAATTTCGAAAACTAATAAGTACTGATATTAGCTGATGTGTATTCAGTTCAACTGTAAATGATACTTTTAAGAAAGATAGTTAAAAAAAAATATTTGAATATGTAATTTAAAATTCTAAAATTTTACATAATGTTAAATCTGTAATTAAAATCCTTATAATCTAATTATAATTGTCAATTTTGTACTATATTTTCATCAGATTTGTACTATATTTATTTCGGAGCCGATTTTTAGAACTCCTTTTAGGTTATAATCTTTAAAATTTTTATTTCAGCGCATTTAATATAAATTATAAAATTCACAAGAGTAAAATCATTAGAATATTTCATGACCATACCAAAAAATTTGAGTGGTTTGCTTAGAAAAGAAACCACAAAATTAAATTTTTTTTTTTTTTTTTTTTTTTTTGAAATGAATTTTGCGCAATTGGCAAATTGCTTTGTTTTTTTTTATGTTATTAAACAAAATCATGTACTGAGTATTTTAAATGCGCGTTATGATCCAATTATTGGACAGTACATTTTATATTTTAACTCACTTATATGATATAATTGTTTATTTTGAAAAGATTATTTCTAAATTTATTAAAAAAATAACCGACTGGTTCTATTTATTTTTTCAATATTTCTGGGAGTTAATATACTATAATTTAAGCCATAATTAAAAAAAACTTTAAATACGATTTCATCTCAAAAAAGAAGTATAATCATATATAAACGATTCTAGGAATGATATGGAGAGTAGAGGGGAGTAGCTGATCTTTAAAAAGTACCAATTGCTCATTAATTTTAGAACCGAAAGGTTCTCAAAACTAAAAATCACCCGACTCAAATGTGTCAAATACTTCATCTTAAAAACACGCTCTTTGGAGAGGCGGGGGGGGGGGCTTTTATTTGAGAAAAATGCCTGCCAAAACCTAAAAAATCTGTTGATGTAAGTACACTCTAATACGTCTATCCCTATTTAAGTCAGTCAATTTTTGTACACTCCGCTGCAATTACGGCTATATGAATCTATTTATATACAAATTTATGCATTTATTCTATGAAACTTTGAAAAATATAGGTAAACAATAGTTGTTGAAAAGCATAGTACTACCTCGAGATGAAATATTAAAAGTTGAAAACTTTTAATATTTTATTTCGGATTGGAAACACAACCGCGTCAGCCGCACCCCCTAATCAGAGCAATTAAACATCCACTGTACTACCCCAATATGTATCCACTGTACTACCCCAATAATTTTTAAATATTTTTTTTTTGCGTACAAATTCTGGGCCGAAGCGCCGAATCTTTGGCCAATCTTAGTTACTATACATCAAATTGTTTCAATTATAATTATGTATATCATACTTTTCAAACCATTTAAAAAGATTACACAAATAACCAGCTCAGACATATCTTGGATTTCTGAAGTAATTTGATTTGTTGCTATAGATACTTCTTTATGCTATGGCATAAAGAATTCCAAACGCATTAAAAATGACATCTTCAAACAACCTGAACATAAGCATGGTTTAAATTTATTGAGAATGTCAATTATAAAGTTTCTTTTTTATATTGATGGACGTTCTTTTATTACTTTTGTTAGATTAGTTAAAACACAGCAAGCAGAAAGATTAAATCATGCTATAAGAAAAATGAGGTCATCAAAAGAAGTAATTAATTCTTCTCAGTAAAAGGCTGCTTTACACATGAAAAATCACCGGTGTCTAGTACTACCGGTACTATGAGGATTTATCTACACTTCGTAAGATAAAGAAATGTAAACAAAAACGATCGAATCAACCTCTACAAAAATTGATGTTCTAATAAAAAATGCGGTAACTCAAAGTCAAATTGCAAATGAAGTTTGTTTTTGCATGAAACTATTCGTTTAAAATAGCCTTCAAAACCTTACAAGTTGTAGCCAGCAAACGCAAAACATCCTAACAGATTTGGCTAAATTTTTCTTATTATTTGATGTGGCCGTGTACATTGTGAATGGCTATTTTTTGAAGCAATTTTATGACAAGTATAATTTTTGAGAAATTTGCAATTATTTCGCGCGGTTAGAATTATTTTTTTTATCTCCACTCAAAATGAGTTATTGATTGCGTTATGTACCTATGTAAATGTTACATTATGTACCTATGTAAATTTTTATTTTTTTAATCATTTTATTTCAAAATTCTAAAATGTGGAGATAGAACAACATAATTCTAACCTAACGATTTGCTATCATCAAATGATGAAAATGCTTATATCATAACTTACCACATATAAAGATTATAAGTATGAATGAATTTTAAGTATTAAATATGCCAATAATTTGTTAAAATAAAAAAATAATTATGTGTAATCTGTTTTTATACGATTTTTTCGTTACAATCTGGAATTTTGCTAAATTGTTTGCAATAGACGATTTCGGAGTTAGCGTAGCCATCTTGGAAAAATATTCTTGGGGGTGCAAGTTGAACTTTGAACTTTCCGTTTTTATGCAAACTTTCATATAAAAGTATGAAAATTTTCATAATTTAAGTTCAAAATAACTCATAGTTTATTAGTTAATTCTTGGTTTAAAAATATTAGCGAAAAATGGTAAACTTGTTGCAAGAGCTTTTGCTGTTATGGAACTTATTCTTGAAATTATATCTTCACAATTTAAAAACAAAAGGAAAGGTGATATTACACCTTTTTTATGGTTTTAAATTTTGTATTTAGTATTTTAAATGGTGCAAACTATACCGTATGAAAACTTTAAATCAAGAATTCACTTTAGTACATACATTTTATTACAGTGAACATTATAAAATATTAGTTATTAGTTTAAAACTAGTTAATTAAATTGTATGTATTATAATGCCAAGTCAAAGCAGATCTTTAGTTAGTGTCTTTATTAATGACAAAAGATACCCTGACGAAATTATAAAACAGCAATGTTGAAGAAAATTTAATAATATACTTTTATTGCTTTTTTTTAAATAAAAGCATTTAGTAAGTAATATCTCGTATGAAATATAATGCCAATTCATAGCAGATGTGTAGTTGGTGTCTGTAATAATTACAAAAGATACCCTGACAAAATTATAAAACATAGCAATGTTGAAGGAAATTTAGTAATGCAAAGTTACCAGCATGTAAAGAAAGAACAAATGCATGATACATTATGGTAGCACTAGTACAAAAGATTTTGTTGTTCCTAAAAACTTTTTTGTTTGTTTAAATCACTTTCTTGAAGAAAAATCTACAAAAGATAATCCTGATCCAACTTTGTTTTTAAAAATCTCTACTAACACCATAGCAACGCCAAAAAAGAGAAAAGTACGTAAAACTTCACGAAACTCAATTATTAATTCTTTAGTTATGAAAGAAACTAATTCAATGTTGACTGTGGTGATTCTGAGTTGAATTTTGTTGTTGCAGATGAAAGAGAAATAGCATCATCTAGTGAATTTCTAGTGTCTGTCCCAATGATGTTCTGGCAGTTGACACGTGAAAATGATGTGCAATTTTTTTTACAGGTTTGGTGAGTACAAAAAATTTTCAGGTGTCTTTAATTATCTCAAACAAAGCCTCTCTTATGACGTATTGGGATGGCAGCAACAAAATTTTGAAATTAAGAAAAAGGTCAAGTTCTGTTGAATTAACAGAAGCAATATTATGTCTCCTGATTATGATGTTGATGTTGAATCATCTATCGAATTTGAATTAGTTTCTTTCATAACTAAAACCTTTTTAGAATTAATAATTGAGTTTTGTGGAAAAAGTACTTTTCTCTTTTATGGTGTTGTTATGGTATTAATAGAGATTTTAAATAAAACAAAGTTGGATCAGGATTATCTTTTGTAGATTTTTTTTCAAGGAAGTGATGTGAACAAACAAAAAAGTTTTTAGGGACAATAAAATCTTTTATACCAGTGCTACCATGATGTATCCATGCATTTCTTCTTTCTTTACATTTTGGTAACTTGTGCATGTCCGGGTATTATTTGTCATTATTACAGACACCAACTATACATTTGCTAAGACTTGGCATTATATTACATACTAGATATTACTTAATAAATGTTTTTATCTTAAAAAAAAAAAAAAGGCAATAAAATATATTAACTAGTTTTAAACTAATAACTATTTTTTTTATAATGAGATCAAACAACTCACTGTAATAAAATGTATGCACTAAAGTGAATTGTTGATTTAAAGTTTTCATATGGTATAGTCTGTACCATTTA
The DNA here is from genome assembly GCF_022113875.1 of Hydra vulgaris. NCBI lineage: Eukaryota > Metazoa > Cnidaria > Hydrozoa > Anthoathecata > Hydridae > Hydra > Hydra vulgaris. The sequence continues at coordinate 13,019,400 of NC_061156.1, read as the reverse complement.
AATTACTAAAATAGAAACTTTATTTTTCAATATAAACTATATGTGTAATTAAATAAAAAAATGCAAACTTATTTTATATTATAAAATTTAAAACCATAAAAAAAGGTATAATATCACCTTTTTTTTTGGTTTTAAATTGTGAAGATATAATTTCAAGAATAAGTTTCACAGCAGCAAAAGCTCTTGCAACAAGTTTAACATTTTTTCCTTATAATTATAAACCAAGAATTAACTAATAATCTATGAGTTATTTTGAACTTAAATTAAGAAAGTTTTCATACTTTTATATGACATTTTGCATAAAAACGGAAAGTTCAAAGTTCAACTTGCACCCCCAAGAATATTTTTCCAAGATGGCTACGCTAACTCCGAAATCGTCTATATTCGGCCAAATACCGAATATAAAAAAAGTAGCCGAATTGATCAAATACTAAATAGTCACCGAGTATTCGTGAAATCTCTAGTTTCTATTATATTAAAAACATTATTTGTAAAGATAATTCAGTAAAAAAGAATATGTTAAGTTATTATTTAAACAATAATTCAGAATTATCTTTAACTTTATTCTTGTTTTTACTTCAGCCTATTTCAGGCTATTAAACTGACGATGCAAAGGATATTGAAGAACATTTTTTTAGGCATTGAAAATATCAAATGAAAATAAAGTTTGGATTACATTTTTATAGCTTTTGTAATTAATTTCATTTTTAGAAGTTTTGTTTTAAATACAATTTTTGTTTTTTCTCTCATGATTTTTGTAGCCCTGTCATTAGAAATGCCTTTTGAATTTTATTTTAGTAGCTATTTGGATGGAAATGACTTTTGGAATTTTTTTTTTAAAAGAAATGACTTGAACATTTTAAAAAATTGGTTCAGAAATAAATCATAACCATTAATTACATCGTGAGATTGTTAATTAAGATTTCAATCCATGTAATCGTTTAATATTTTTTTGGCAAATGAAAATTTCATTGATTTGTCTCATGAATACTGTTGATTCGAGAGTAGTATTATTAGGAGTTACGCTATCAGTTAAAAGGAATATAGGGGAATGATCAGCTAAGTCAGTCCTAATTATTATGAAAATTGATAGTTATTACGTTATCTAGTAATGTTGATGATATTTTACTTACTCTTGTTGCTTTGTTTATAGTTGGAATAGGATTTTATTTGAGAAGAGTATCAATAGAAGCTTTTGCATCACTATTTAAAGCATTAAGCCGATGTTCATATCTCCAACTACGTAAACATGTTTCCGCAATATATTTTTTGTGTTTGAGAATGTGCGCAGATAAGTTTTGAATGCTTTTAATCTACCAACTGGTTGTCCTTTGACTTTCTTTTTAACAGAAGATTTTCTTGATGATGGTATTTCTATAATATTTTTTAGCACATTGTTGCAGTGACGGTCATTCCAGTTATAACACTTTTGCAGTTGTTTTTTTTAATTTAGAATTTATTTTCCATTTTTTGTGCTTCACATTATCTCTTTAATAGTTTAGAAATTGACGCGTCCAACTTTAAATTTTCTTTTGTCTGCAATATTTCTTTTTCTTTACGTTATAACGTTTTGTCTACATTTATCTAGTTCCTCTGTTAATAGATTCGCTGTTCCCTTACTCATTATCATACTTCTTATCGCATTATATCGTAAGTCTTACTACAATACAATTTTCCATATTTCTTTAAAGAACTTGCAGAAAATTTCCTTTTTTTTTACTACAAGTTGATTATTTTCTGACTGACTTGGCTGAAAACAATTGCAAAAAGTTAAAAAAATAAATAAATGAAAAACTACTAGTCGCTTCGATAACAAATTAGTAGATGAAAACTAGTGGAGAAATTTACTTATAAAATGCCATAATAGTAATATAATCATAATTCGATAACTTCTATATCAAATTCTATGCTTAAAATTTATCTGCGTTAAAGAGATAACTTACCTTAAAAACAGAGATAAATGACTCCATAAAAACACGGAATGAAATCTTAAAATTTTCTTGTATAAATTTTAATTTAAATAATAAAGCATGCTTATAATTTTCAAAAACAATATTTAACAGCTTTATTTACACTTTCAGTTACTGACCAACATGTAGCAATTATTCAGATCAATGATCAAAAAGAAAGGTTTTCTATTTCAAATAAGTACTAAGTATTCAGAAAAACATTGGTCATAGTTTCAAATAAGTACTAAGTATTCAGAAAAACATTGGTCATAGTTTCAAATAAGTACTAAGTATTCAGAAAAACATTGTTAGCAGTGAAACCTTTATAAAATTAAAATGAAATGTAGTGAAATGCTCTATGGTTTAAAAGTTGTAATAAAAATTAATGTCGACGAAAGTGCATCTGAAATTATCAACAATAAAAACAAAAAGTATATTTTTATAAAATATCAAAATTTATGCTTTTAACAATGTTTCAAAAATAACTTTCATAAGTTAAATAAAAAAAGCGTTACAAATTTTCTTTAGAACCATTAAAACATATCTAGAGTTGCAACTATTTCCCAATTTGGAAGACAATACTCTTTCCATATCTTTCCATTGAGGTCCAGAGAGCTACCTCAGCTTAGACGATTAACGCAATTATAATGATTTCTTATAAATGTCTTTTAAAAAAAGACTTAAATTCTAAAATAAAAATCAGTTTTAAGTAAAATATACAAAATATTCCCCTCCCCGATATTAAATTGTTGTTATAATGTCATCCTCAACATTGTTTAAAGTTTAATGTAACTGAACCATTCTAAATGTATTTATTTTTACATTATCGAAACCCAAGTAAAGTTGTTGTTTGATTTTTTCATCTAATCGAAGTTGAAGTGTAGCGCTAATAACACTTTTAGAAATTGACGTGGATTGGTAATCCAACTAACATTAGGATAGTTTCAAAGTAGTGCCGCGACCACGACCATGCAATTTTCCTCGACCAACAGACAAACCTGTTAGACAAAATGCAAAAATAGCATATTGTAAAAAAAGTTTATAAACTAGATATTAAAAATAAATATTAATTAAAAAAAAAAATACCGCCAACTGGTTTTTTCTGCACTGTTTTCCAAGAATCTTCGCCGCCATCCAAAGATGGGAATTCCTTTAAAAAAATTAAAAATATCAAAAAGTTTGATATTCTTTATTATTATTTTTTAAAATAAAAAATGTCAAACTTTGCAAGTTTTCTTAACTGGGCTTAACTTTTAAAACTCTGCCAGCCCTATGTGTGCGTGTGTATAAGCGCGCGTGTGTGGTTGTGTACAAACAATAGCTTTACCCAAACAATGGAAATTTTTTTAAAAACTGCTGACTTTATATTAATAAACATTTTTAAACAAAAAAATAAAATAAAATATAAAGTAAAAAAATGACTATTGTCTTGCTAAGTATCGAGTTCCTCAGGCAAAAAATAAATGGTGGCTAAATTTTAATGAATTACTAAAAGAAATCTCCAATTAAAACCATCTTATTATAATAGGTGACATTAATTCAGATCTCATTAAAGCAAATGTAAATCCAGGCAAACCACTACTATGTTCACTTAACTTGGCTAGAGCAAGTATTCAGAATACCAAACCCACCAGAATGTCAAATACATGTTCCACTTACCTTGATATAATTGCCATATATCATTATCTAGTATACCTTAAGTACGAGGTTAATAACAACTCAACTAATGATCATTTCCCTGTAACAGCAATATAAAAACAGAATCAATTATAAATAAACTGAAACCTGTATCAAGAGATCATTTAGAAAACGTAAACTTTGAAGTCCTCAATAAGAGGATAGAGTTAATTAAACTTAAGCCATCCATGACAACAAATAAATAAGTACTTGGTATTATTCAATCAGAATAATTATAGATGTATTTGCTCCAGTTAAAATCGAAAAACAAGAACACAATGGATTGGTGAAAAAAATAAAAATTATGATAAAAAGAAGAGATTATTTAGCTAAAAATGGGGGAAAATATCTAAAGTTAACAGATGAAAAAGAAACTAAGGATATTAAAAAACAGATTAGAAAAAGAAACTAAGAATATTAAAAAACAGATCAGAAGCCTTATAAAGAAGATTGAAATAAACAAAGGACCAGATACATTCCTATGCAAAAACCCTAAAGATGGTTGAAAGTATATAAAGCAATTGTGTTACAATACTAAAGATAAAAATCAAACCTTAGATAATAATCCAATCAATTTACAAAATCTTAATGCACTACAAAGATAGGACTTCACTAGTATGGCTAAATGGATATGAACAAATCGACAGCTTTAGTTTTGGGATAGTAAAAATAGGAACCGTATTGAACGTACTTAAATAATATAAATGGAAATAAGTTTACCCAATGAAAGCTGATATCAAGTGGAGTACCTCAAGGTGGTGGCCTAATCTTAGAACTATTCAAAATATATATAAGAGATCTTCCACAAGCATTAACAACTGAATCTTATTTATTTGCAGTTGACATTATCCTATCAGTTGCAGACAGCTCAATGCAAATTATCACTGAGAAACTGATCAAAGGGTTTGGAGATACCAACAAGTTCTGTGTTGATTATGGTTTCACTATCAACCTCAATAAAACGCAACTAATAGTGATCAAATCACTGAGAAAAAAACTTTCTGATTTGCATATTAAAATATTAAATAATAATAATAATAATAATAATAATAATAATAATAATAATAATAATAATAATAATAATAATAATAATAATGACAATAATAATAATAATAATGAATTTAACTTATACTATAATAATAATGAATTTAACTCTTTCGATGGTCAACCTGTATTTTAAGAACCTATCATTTTATTCAACAAATAAATTTTTTCAATTAAATTACAAAAAATTATTACAAAAAAAAATTAAATTAAATTATTAAATTAATTGATTATTTAATAATTAAAAAATAAACTATGCACCTTATCTTTAACAGAAACATCTTGGTTTAATTTAAGTAAATTCATTGATTGATTCAAATTGGATGCAGATTGACTTTGCACTGAATTATGTTGAGAACTTTGTGCTGGGCTATTCCATCCACTCCAAGCTTTTTGCTGAGGTCTTATATTTTCTTCCTTAAATTGTTGCAATTTTGGAAGATTCTTTTCTACTTGGTGAGGCTGAGAAGAGACTAACTTTTGCTGAATTTGAGGTTCTTGCTAATATGAGAGTAAAAAATCTTTAATAAATGATTATTGCATAAATTAAATATTTATAATCATATTTGTGTCAAAGTTTTGATTGTTCACCTAGTTTCTTTGATAAGAGTTTGTGTCAGTTTTATTTTGATAAGGTTATAGAATGTGGTTTCCACACCTACTTTATATTACTGGTCTAGATTCTTGGAGCAAAAATCAAAAGCAGAAAAAAAGCATAGCAAAAATTTACTAAGTATAGATATTATAGAGAAATAAATTGATTTTTCAATTATACAAGAACAAAGAACAAAGCTGCTTAAAATGTCAAAGATTTACATAGAGAGAGAGAGAGAGCGAGAGAGAGAGAGAGAGCGAGAGAGATAGAAAAAGAGAGATTTAAAAAAAACGAAAATATTAAGCTAAATATTTATGGTATTATTGGTAACCATACCAATAATGCAAATGAAAAGTAGAGTAATTAACAGATAAAGCTGCAAGTATGAATACCATTCACCTTTAAAAGCCAAACGTTGAAAAAATGAGATTCATTAACATATCCACCAACTAGAAAATACAAATATAAGGTTGGTACCAATTTTGTATTTGTTGGTGACAATCATAACAGTATCAAGAAACAATGCTGCTAAAATTGGCAATTGTTCTTTACACAATGACATTCCAACTCTAAGTAAAGCAGCAACTTAGAAAGTTACAGACAGAAGTTAACAGTTATCTATGAGGTTACAGTTCAGTTACAGACTAATTACTAGTTTTTGACAGCAAAACATTAAAAAAGTAAATTTCAGGCTGTTATTAAATAGCAAGAAAATGGAAGTTAAACAACTTGCGTTTAAAAGACTACTAGATTATAATTATAACTAAAAAAGTTGCCAAAGTTCTTCATAAAGACAACTTGCAAAATTCAATATGAATGATCATATAAGTTATGTTCAAACATAGTGAAAACATACATAAATGCTGATGATTCAATCAGATAATACAAAAAAGAAAAAGTTTAAGAATATTTATTTTTTAATAAAATGATATTTATTAGTTTTCTTTAAGTTGTTTTTATATTATTTTATTATGAATAAATATTTGCATCCCTCCTTTGACCATCTTTTTAAATAACATACCTTTTACTTTTTAACTACTAAGTACTTATTTTATTACATTTTTATTTTTGCTGTTACTTTTTAGTATTACTATTTTTTTAATTTACGCTATCATTAACATTTATTATTTTTCATCATCTTTTTAATATTTTGTTATAGTTAATTACACATAATATAAATTAAACTTTAATATTGCTATTTATTGTTAATATTACTATTTTTATTTACTTTATTATAACTTTTAATGTTTAGTATCAATGATTGGATCTGATTACAGTTTTAGTAATACCATTATTTCCTTTTAACAATTTCATTTCCAATTAACAATTATTATTATATTTATCATTGTTTAATATTTCTTATCTCATTGTTATTATTATCATTGCTAGTTATTTATTATTATCTTAATACTCTTATTGTTAATAAAATAATTTGATTATATTAACCTTATAATTATTTAGGAAAATAAACATCTTGTTGTAAAATCCGATTTTTCACCACTTTGAAACATTTCTAGTGGGAAAAGCTACTTGCAAGCATTGTAAGAATGAGCACTATACACCAAAGTACTCAACTTCTCTTTATACACATCTTAAATAGAAACATCATGATTTTAACACACAGTTTGAGGCAAACAATAAAAGAGCTGCAAAAGAAGTTTTTTTTTAATTTAGCAAAAAATATAAGTTTATTTTAATTTAGCAAAAAATATAAGTTTATTTAATTTAGCAAAAAATATAAGTTTATTTTAATTTAGCAAAAAAATAAATTTATTTTAATTTAGCAAAAAAAAAAAAAAAGAATGCTGCTGGTCTTGTTAGACGACCCTCAATAACAAGAGCGATTCAAGTCAAACCTTGTGATACCACATACTCTAAACAAATAAAATTTGACTAAAATCTTACTGCAATGTTGCGCACAACAAACCCTTCATTCAATTTAGCGTCAACTAATGGTTTTATTAGATTTATTAAAGTTCACAATCAAGAAGTACAAATTGCAATCAAAAGTAACCCCTAGAACAATATGAAAAAGTGAGAAAAGCTATTGCTGATGATTTCAGCAAATAAATTATATAAAATAATTAAAGTAAATAATTAGATAATTACAAAATAATTAAACAAATAATTAAAGGCCTCTTTCACAAGGCCTTCTTTCCAAGTAGCAAACACACAGGTGGATCAATAACAGAAGTTCAAATGTCACCTAAGCTGTTGAAAAAATCTAGAACTGCAAATAAAGATCCACTGTGCTGGTCACACTTTGTTCTTCATTGTTACAAAAAGCATTGAAAAAGTTGACATTGAAAAAATGTAGCGTTTCAACTTGGTGAAAAAAAAGAACAAATCACAAAGTATCAAAAGATAGCACAGAGGATACCACTTATGCAATTGTACATGCTTGACTGATGCTAAATATGTATACTTCTCAAAAGATTGCATCAAATATATTAATGACTTGGACAACCAAGTTGAGCTTGATTCAACTTCTTGCCTTGAGGAGGTTAATTCAACTTCTTGTCTTGACCCAACACCATTTCGAGATTCAAGATAAAATTGACTCTGTGTAAGCTTTGCTAACTATGCCTCAGTCAGATACTGGTGACAAACCTATGACCAAAAAGATATAGATGTTAAGCTTGAACAATTTTTTGAATCTCCAATGGCAAATTTAGGCACTGACCCTTTGGTGGAAAAGCATGGCAAGTGACTAACCAAACATTGGCTGCTATTGTCAAGAAAATCTTTTCTATTCCTGGATCATAAGCATCACCTGAAAGAGTTTTTTTCTGGATTTGGTCAGGTTGCTACTTGGATATGATCAAATCTCAACAGAACAAAAGTTAAGAAACTATTCTAAATAGCTTAAAATTATCCATATGTGGAACATAAATTGAGAATATAATGGAAAGTCAAAAAATTAAGAAAACATTTCAAAAATAATTTTAAAAAAGTGCCAATTTCAGTGTAATTGTTATTTAAATTATGAAATTATTAAATGTCATAAAAAAATTTATTATATGTATCCTTTTCTATCTTACAAAAAAAAAATTGTTAGCATTCAGTAATATTAAATTTCAGAAACCTTAGTGCAAGAAATGTTTTTGGTATAAGTTTTGATCTCAATCAAATATGAGTTTAACTTTGTTTTCTGAATTAGAATAAATACCAATATTCAGAATTTGATTGCTTACAACTTTAGGATGAATATTTGTTAAACTTCTGTATCAAAAGTACACATTTTTTATTCACTATTCAGTTAATGAAAACACTATTCACTTTAAACACATACACAAACAACAAAATAACATTTGGAAAAGGTAAGAAAGTATTATTAAAAGTATTAGTATTAAAGCACTATAAGAAATGTATATGTATATATAAAAGGTGTTAACAATGATTACATTTTTTAATGTGTTTTCACAATATTGGGAATATATATCCTGTTATTGTTCTACAAAATAATAGGAATTTTATTTAAAATTGTCCTATTATTTCAGGACAAAAAAAAAAAAAAAAAAAAAAAAAAGATTGAAGTTTTTTCTTGTATTTGTATTTTCTAAATAAGTTGTATTTTCTATAGTGTTTAAAGAAATTGTTACTAAAAGGAGTTAAGGTAATATTTTATTAATTATTTATATTTTAGGTATTTTTGGTTTTACGGCTGATTAGGTTTGAATTTATTTAAAAAATATAAGTACTTTTTTTTCTTGTTAGTACATTTATTTTTTAGTACGTATAAAGATAGTGTAAAATATAACTTTAAAAATACTCCTTTCTTAAGTTTATGTTTCACTACATATTCTTACGTTTTTATATTTCACTAAAAAAAACTGTAAAAGCACAAAAACTCAATATAAAGCTAGTGCAAAAATGATATGTGAAAGTAGATAACACAGAAAATAGATAAAACTACAAATACATATATATCAAAAAATATAAAGATATAAGTATATAAAAACATAGATAAAAAAAAAAAATTATTAAACCTTTAGTCCCATGTAGCAGATCTGCAAATTTTTACTAGCCTGGTATTTAGCTTATTGGTTCATGTAAAAAATGCCTATTGTGGCAAACTTGCAACTTACATAATTAAATTAGATATATTTAGGTGGTGTTATCAAGGCAAATATCAACACTTAAATCTTACTTTAAAAAAATAGAATTTTCTTTTAATCTAAAAAGAGTTTAGGAAGATTTTGAAAGTATTTGTTATAGATTTGATAGTTTCAAATGTATAGTTGATTTGATGACAAAAACAGTTAAATGACTCAGAATCACATTATAAACCTTAAGAACCATAAATTATGAAAAATAGTGGAAAAGTACATGAAGTTGTGGTGGCAAGAAGAATGTTTTCATACATTCAATGTTAAAAATGTAATGTTTGGCTTTGATGGAAGAGAAAGATATTGTTTTAAGGATTTTAATGCATCAGAACTAGCAACCCAAATAAAAACATGTTCTTATAAATACATATAAACAACTTCCTTAAAAGCCTATTGCATCAGAAAAGGTACATTTAAAAAAAAGGATTGCCAAAAATTATTTTCCTAAATATTAATGTTTTTCTATTTTGCTAACCAAAACATGTTTTTACACTGTTGAAAATAATTTTTTTTTTAAGTTTAAGGTCTGGGTTATAACACTCCTTTAACTATAAATAAAGAGAATCATCATCACTATTATCAACATCATTGCTTGTACCTTTAGAACTGGTGTTTGACTAGTCGAAATAAAGTTTTTCATGATAGGGTAAGCACCAGCTTGCATCAACCTCCCAGCTTCATCATGCTCTCTCAGAGTATCTACATCAGCTTTACTCAAAGTGCGTGCTCCACAGCCAGATTTTGATCCGTCTGAAATAAACACTTGTTAAAAATGTATATAAACATAAAAAATATCGTCTAATAACAAAAAATGCAAAATTTACCCAAAGCCGGTATATCAAGCTCAAGAAGAGCCCATTTAGCTGCGTTGTGTTTGGCATCTTTTTTAGTTGAGTTGAATTCTTTACTCTCGTACCATTTTAAACCCACACGGCATTGGTAACCAAAGCCTCCAAGACTAGAAGTACACTCTTTGTATTCTGGTAAATTCCATTTTACTTTTTGACACACAATTTGTAAAAGACTAGTATAGTCAACACGTTCCGCTGATATGAGAAAAAATAAAAATTAATTAAAGTATTTTAAAATGACACAAAAATTAGTGAATTTGTAAAAACTTCTTAAATAAAATACCTAACATTTTTTCACTGGCCAATGGGTAAGCAGCTTTTATAGCATTGAGTTTGTCTTCACGCTCTTTCTCAGTCCATTTTGTTGGATCAGTTACCCTATATTCATAACACATACATGAATATATATATATATATATATATATATATATATATATATATATATATATATATATATATACACATATATAAACACACACACACACACACACACACACACACACACACATATATATATATATGTATATACATATACATATGAATAAGTATATATATATACACATATGTATACATGTATACATATATGTATTTATGTATGCATATGTGTGCATATATATACACACACACATAGAGTTTCTGAAAAACAGCAGTTTTTAAAAAACAGCTGTTTTACTGTTTCATATCTTTCAAAAACAGCAGTTAACAGCTGTTTTAAAGTTTTTGAAGTTCCTACCCCCTGCCTTTATTATCCCCACCCTCCTTGTATTAAGCAGACAAGAGTAAAATTTTTTCCAATAATATATATTCAACATAAACTTTATATTTTATAATAGTATTTCAAAAATACAAGAGCTGATAATGACTAATCTGAAAGTCGAGATCTTATTTTTGAACAAAAGTTGGCACACACAGAATACTCTTTCAACATTCGTAGATGTGGGCTTAACTGTTAATAATGCATCATAAAGCTTTTGTAAGTTTTCTGTTCGCTGGCCTGTATTCTTAAAGAGAGTTAATTCAACTTTTAACCACCTGAAATTTTCCTGTCCAGAAGGACAGGAAAATTTTCTTCTGCAACACATTCAGTTCCTCTTATAGAGTTAAACATTTAGTAGATGGATACTTGGAAGTTGTTTCAATGATATCAAATTCATGAACATTAAAAAGTCCAGATGCCAACATTCCTGCAAAAGTTATCATACCTCTGGATGGGGTTATTGTAGAGTTTTTTAGACGGTGTAATAAATTCATTGACTCTAATTCTCAAATAATTCATCAATTTTTTGCCAATTCACTGTTAACTAAAGAAAGTTTCTCGAACATAAATTCTAAAAAATTCATAAATTCGTGTCAGCGCTCAACAGAGTTGCATCTTCCCTACTAAGATTTTCTATTGCAAGTTTAATGGGTTTCATTGCTTCTAGTAAACCTTTCAAGGCATCGAAGTCTATATTATTGGCTTAACTTATATCTGCCTTAAATTCTCATAAAACTTCTCGAATTGCCGTCTTTATCTTTATCAATGGCTCAAGCATTATTCGTATTGTGTTCCAACGAGTCTTTACATCAAGATGAAGTTCAATTTCTTTTCCAATTAAAGCCTTGACTTTTGATTGAAAAACTTTATTTTGAACACTTGACAGTTTGATGTATTTTATCAGTTTGCATGAGTTCTTAAGTAAATTATTGTAGTGAATAAAATCTTTGCAATCATCATTTACAAATTCAAAATGGTGCCTTCGCCAAAAGAATCATTTTCATTGTTATCGTCATCACAGGGATTGCTTAAATCTTCAATATTATGTTTTTTTGTATAAAGTGTATCACATACTTCAAGATTTATACCATGATTAAGACAAAATTGACCAATAACATATAAATTTCGAATATAATTCTTGTTTACAGATGCTCCATTCTGAGTAGATGCAACCAAATTTTTTTCCATCGATATTCCAAACACATTTAGATGTTTATTTCTTTATTTCAACCATATCAAGTGCTTGCATGAACCCAAAATTCGAATTAATCCTGTTAGTTACGTGATATTGTCAGGTGATTTTATCAGGAATATTAACTCCAAAATATCTTAGTCCTCTTAAAGAAGTAACCTTATCAGCAATCATGCTAAACTTCACTTTATTGGCTACTTTTAATTTTATGGTGTCAATCTTTTTTTTTGTTGCTTTTTATCAAAATCTTTGTGCAAAAGTTTCATTCACTTTCATTCAAAAGTTTCATTCACTTTCATTTCACATCACTTTCATTAGCGGGGAGTTTAAATCCATCTCAAGTTATTGACTGACAAATGTATTAATTTCTGGTTATAGCTCGAACGAAAATGCCATCCGTAGCCAAATCAAAACAATACTTTGAAGCTTCTTTTGCGCAAAAAAGTCGCCAACAGTTTTTTGACTCTTCTCGCTTGCTTTCTCATTTGTTTGTATGATTAATTCTGTTGCCTTATCTAAACAAAGTCTGTGACTTTTTAAGTGATTTTCTAAGGTAGTTGTAGAATTTCCTGATCATTTTATTGTTACAACGCTGACACTGTCCTTCCAACTCTTTTGCAATTGGATTTTTCCATTTTGTTGCGTATATATCCAGACTGACATTGCTAATAATATGAATAGAAAATAAGGATATTTAGTAACTTGTAACTATGCATTTATTGTTAAGTCAATGTAAATAAGAAACTGGTGTTAGAAGCCCTATTTATAACTCTAAAGAAACTCTAAAGAAACTCTTAAGAAACTTTTAAAAAACTTTTAGTACTAGATTAGTAAAAAAGAACTATTAAAATAGGAAACTCCGTTGTACTTGCCTGCTCTTAGTTTTTTTAAAAAAAAATGATAACTACTCAACTAAAGTTATTTACTAAAGTTACTTATTATCCTATATTATAAACCTATATTATTAAATTGTTATTGATAAAATAAATCAAATTAAATTAACATTTAAATTGCTTTAATAAACCTTTATATTGTTAATAAAGAAACTTTTCTCTTAGCAATTGTTTATTTTAAAAATATAAATAATTAAACTTTTATTTGAAAGTGTTCGAATAAAAAAATTGGGACATTTTCAGGTTTGAATGAAACTTTATGTAGTTAAAACTCATTATAATATTGAAACAGAATTTAATTGTTTTGCGAATGCATAAAAAAAGTTCCAGTTTTTAATTTTTGACTCTTTAATTTCAATTAAAAAAACAGTAAAAAAAGTCATTTAAAAAACAGCTGTTTGCTGTTTGTTTTTTTTTTGTAAAAAAAAAGCTGTTTTACTGTTACTGTTAAACAGTGTTCAGAAACCCTACACACACACATACACACACTGACTTTTTTTCCTTACTCTTTTCTATTGCTTTTTTTTTTGGAAAAAGAAAAAAACCAAGAATAATAAAAAAAATTATTACTGCCCCAACCTAAACCATTGATCAATATAAAAACACTTCTTGTATTTTCTCTTTACTTAGTCAGTTGACATATATACTGAATCCCTAAGCAGCTCCCTATTTCAGTATGACGTCAGACTACTTACCAAATTATGCAATATTATATATATTTTTTAATGTTATTCACTTTCCCAAGGCAGAGAGAGAGAGAGCCACTCAAGGACACTATTTTATTGTGGTTACAACCCCCTTTCAACCTTTTAACTCTGAAACACAAACCTTGATGAATAAGGCTGCTATGTGGAAAAAACAAGTTGAACGTGGTACTATCAAGAAAAAAATAAACATCAAAATGTATATACGCAATACTATTATATTAGATATATATATCTACTATAGCATATACAAATCAGCAATTGTTTAATAGTTTTGCTTATATTCATAGCATACGGGTTTTTCAGAAAAAGAAAAAAAAATCAAAGAACAATGAAAAGAACAGATTGCTACCAAACCCTCAGTCAATGTAGTGGCACTCCTTTGCAACAGCAGGCTCTAAGATAGTTCATTTAGTACTAAAGTTTAGGGGTAAGCAAAATAATTATGTTGACAAGCCTCACATACCTTCTTCATCTATTAGACTAAGATATAAACCTGTTTCACATTATTTTCTGCCTAGGATGATAAATACTGGATCTTCTTGACTCTACACATGGGTTTTCGTTAATGCCTCACAATTGATTTGTTACATGTTGTTTTTGATAGTTGCATCATTGTTGCTGATGATGCAACTCTTCTTGTTATCTTTTTGACTGAGCTTTTATCTCTAGTTACATCATTGATGTTTTATCTCTACTTCCATCAACCAAAACTCATTCTTGCTTGACTTCAAAGTCACTTTTACTGTATTTGTCCCTGTATTTATACTCTTAATACTTTTATTCATCTGGTTTCTTTTTTCGCACACCAATGCTTTAGAATTCTTTCCCATCTTCATGTTTTCCAGACTCCTTTAATAGCACCTTTTAAATCTAATTGAAGCTGCTATTCCTGCTTAAATAGATATTAGATTTAGCACAGACAAAATGTTTTCAATTCTTTTTAACGTGCTTAAAGATCTTTTTGTAGTTGCCATGCTAACAGGTAATGTCAAAATATAGCATAAGTGTTGCGATTATATTTGTCAATGAGCAACTTATACCACAATATGTTATTTTGGACAAAGTGCGGAAAATTTCTTCTAACCCTAACCCTATCTATCTCCTAAACCTATTTTTGCAGTTTATTTTTGAACTTTACTATTCGAAAGTTTATGCATGTTAGCAATGCCTTGTTATTGATAACAATTTGAGCAAGTCTTTGTTTGAAAATTTATTTCCATTGAGAAAAATAGGTTTGTTAATTATTTGTTTTTATTTGATTAATATGTTGTTCTGAGAGTTAGCCTGTTCAGCCCCTCTATCAAAAATAGGTTTGTTAATTATTTGTTTTTATTT
>NC_061156.1:12996791-12999291 GCF_022113875.1 Hydra vulgaris | reverse complement strand
AAGAATGAAATATTTTTAAACAAGTGCTAAACAAACAAAAATATCAAAATACAATATTTTTGGTTAAATTATATTAATCCTAAAAGTTTATTTTATTTACATTTTTTATTTTATACTTAAATTAATTATTGATAGTCATTAAGGTTTAATTTAAATTCTAATTGATTAAGATTATTAATTTTTGCTATAATTTTTGTGATTTTGTTGTTTAATATTATCTTATGAATTTCCATAAAACAAAACTCACTCATTCCAGCCAGCTGGTTTTTCAGGTAATAGTTGTTCTGTTAAAACTGATTTTGAAATATCACCATTTTCTGAACCACTATACTCAAAAGTTTCTTGTATGTAAGGCTTCTCATATAAAACATCTTCCTGATTGGTAGGCAGAAGACACATCGGCATACCTTTATTTGGATTCAGATCAAAAGATGGTTGACTCTCATCGATTTCTAAATTAATACTCTATAATTAAAAAAGCAACTCTTTAATAGTTCATCTAATAAACAACAGATGTATGAAAAAAAAATCATCTGACACACTTTCTTAACAATAATCTTTTTTTCCTTTCTTTATTTCTTTGTAGCTTAGTACTATTATGTTCTAATATTTCTCCTATTCATATTTTATTCTTATTTTTTATTTTGATAATTTTAACTTTTAAAATATAATATAGTTTTTTTCAATTTTTTTCAATTTTGCATAATTTCTAAAATCTATTTGATGAATAATTGCAGAAAGTCTAAGATTTTTTACTTTTTACTATTAAAATTTTTTTTCAACTTCTCACTTTAAACTTATCACATACAGTCATTTTTCATACAATATTTGAAACCCAATAACAACAGTAAAATTAAAGCATTCAATAATCATTTTTTTAAACACCATTATCATTTTTAATACCATTATTTTTTGGTACTAAAAAATTTAAACATCAGAGTAATACTAATATTAAAACATTGAAAAAAAAAAAAAAAAAAATTGAAGTAAACAGTAAAAATTTGCAGAGACTCAATAACTTTTTTTATTTTATGTAAAAAATCCCCTCTTTTTCATTTTGTGCTTTTTTCTACTTCATGCTAATTACCTTTGTAATATTTTATTCTAAAATATGCCAGTATGATACAAAGGTAATTGTAAGTGTCATCCTCGAAAATGATTGCAATAGACAATGTTGCCTCTTGCAGAAAACGTTCTCTCCAATTTCGCACTTGTCAACTTTACAGTTTTTAAATATTCTTAGGAGTTTTCAAAATATATTTCAAAAATTTATCCTTTTTCAAAAACTGTAATTTTATTATATATAGTTTTTAATAATTTTTTCAAAATATTTAATCTTCCCTAATTTTTATATTTCTTATATAAACTTTATGCATTATAGTACCTAGTTTTTGGCCTTAAGGCAAGGCCAAAGACTAACAACTCTAAATTTATGAAAAAAATAAAATTATAAAAAATTTCTAGATATCTTAACAAATTTTTGCAATGACATATACTAATTTATTGCACTAATTTTAAGTACCATGCATATTTTTTCATTTATTTCTTTAGATAATAGGAGAACAAAAAAGCGAAGTTTCTTGTGCTAAATCTTTTGTTTTTTTATACATAAACTTTTATAGATAACACTGATCAACAAAATTAAACTTTTTTTTTTCTTTTGACAAACATAAATAAGCTTTTCTGAATCCAAATCTGGTAACAGTTTTGTTTTAGCACTTATAATTTTTAAATTATTCTCATTTTTATTTATTATGAAAATGTATATAACTATATGAAAATGGAATGTTTACTCACATTTTATGCAAACCTTTTTTTACAGGAAAAGTAACATATACATCATACATAAAATTAATACAATGCAAACAACTAATTTACATAAAAGAGAGCTTTCAATATAATTTAAAATTTTAAATAATTGTAAAATAAAAGTATATGTATTACATGCTATTAAAATCATTTAACTTTTGGTCTGGAATTTCATTATACAAAATCCAATAATAGTAAGCCATCATACTTTTATTTTAAAACCCTCGGTAATGAACTTCCATAGCTTTAATGTCTTGGTAAAAGCATTTCCCATGCTTGTTACTCACTGTACTAAAATTTTCGGGATAAAAATTTAGATGGAATTGAAGAAAGTGCATTTTCAAAGACATTTGACAATCCATTTCTTTATAAGCATCAATGAGTTTCTTAACTTAATCCTTATATGGATGTGACTTGTTATTCCCCAAGACAAACCTACTGTGTAAATATCTTTATTTTGAATCTTCTAGATTGTTTGAAAAAAAGAAGTTGTTTTTACCAAACATCCATTATACTTAAAATAGCTTGATAAATTACAAATTAATAATCAAAACATTAAAACATATTTTTGTATTAAACACATACCATCATCCCAGTTGTCTTCACTTACAACATGCCGATCTGCGTGGTGATCAACTGCAGTAGCCATTTTCCATTCATCTACAAATTAACATTCCCAATAATAATAACA